>CANSGD010000290.1:2400000-3600000 GCA_947645195.1 Patellifolia procumbens
ACAAATTATGCTGGTCACAACGAGACCGGAGCTAGCTCTGTATTCCATGTTTCAAGGTGAGGAGATTTAGGTCGGCCAACCCAACATATCTCGACCTTATAGTCACAAATACTTAACTGGGAGGATGATGATCCTATTTGTGTTTAGATGTGGAATTGGATTTGAGTTTGGATTATGGATTGGTTATTGGTTAATAGTTTTGATTGAATGTATATTATGATTATTATGATGTATGATGCATGTTTATGTGATATGTGAATGGCTAGTTCTATGTTATGTACTCAGTAGTGGCTGATCTGTATTTCCTTTATGTCTTGATCATTACTTCTTTCTACGATGATCCTGTGATGACGCATTTTGAATCTGTCCATATTGCTGAGCAGTCAGGACATCTTAGACGATTTCAATATAGGTGATCGTTCGAGGAGTTCATTATTCATTGGGGGAATTCGAGAAGAGCGTAATGGAGTTTCTTACGTTGATTTTGTTTCTATTTCATATGTATTTGGATATTTGGTTATTTCGATTTGGTTAAATTTTATTTTTCGCTGCGACTGTTTGAGAAAAGGTTGACTTTGAAAATGGTTTGACTTTGATTTAGTTGACTTTTAAGGATGTTGACTTTTCTAGTTGGACTTTTATTAAACGTTTGACTTTTTTTGGTTTCACAAACACCACGATCCTATTATTTAAAGCGTTTTGTTTTATTCAATGGATATCCCGAACTTTATTATTGTTTATTAAAGTTTATTAAGAGTTTTGAGGTAGTGGTTTGATGGGAAGAGTAATTATCCTTATTCTTCCGACGTAACACCTTGAGTTTTGTCCTTGTGGAAAAGTTGGGGTGTTACAAGTGATATGTCACGCGGTTTCAATTTTGTGCTGTAAGTTTGTTATGATTTTTGCTACTAGTTCCATTGATAGGTTTAAGGCTAGATTTGTGGCCAAAAGTAAGATCTTGACTATTTGGAAACCTATTCTCCCGTTACTAAGATTGCTTCTATTAGGATATTGTTTGCCAATGCTTTTGTTTATGGTCTTTATTCGCATCAATGGATGTTAAAATGACATTCTTGAATGGAGATATTGATGAGGACATTTATAAGGAGCAAGCAACCTGATGGTTTTGTAGTTCCTGGTAAAGAGCATAGAGCATGTAAACTTGTAAATTCTTTGTATGGCCCAAAAGAAGCTCCTAAGCAATGTCATGAGAAATTTGATAGTGCAGTGCTATCCCTTGGCTTTAGATCTTGTGATGTCGATTCTTATATTTATGTCAAATCTGATGGTAGTTGCTCTGTTATTATTTCTCTTTATGTTGATGACATGTTAATTTTTGGCACTAGTATGAGTGTAGTTAATTATGTCAAATCCATACTTAAGACCTCTTTTGACATGAAGGATATGGGTGAGGTAGATGTCATTTTAGGAGTCAATGTTGAGAAAACTAACTCTAGTTTTACACTTAACTAAGCTAATGATGTCGAAAAGGTTCTTAGTAAGTTTGGCTACTTTGATCTAGATTATGTTAGAACTCCTTATGATGCTAGTATGCTTTGAAGGAGAGTACTTCTAATAGTATAAAAAGTCTGGGTATGCTAAGGTCATATGGAGTCTTATGCTTTTAATGAACTATTCTCGCCCTAATATAGCTTATAAAGTTAGCAGGTTAAGTAGGTTTACTCATAACCCTAGTCATGATTATTGAAATGCTTTAATTCGTTTACATAAGTATTTGAAAGGGTTTATGAGCCTTAGTTTATGCTATGATGGTCAACCTCCTATTTAGAGGCATATTGTGTTGCTAACCGGATCTCCGAGAGTGATAACATACACTCTACCAGGGGTTTTGTTTTTACATTAGAAGGAGTAGCAAATGTGCATAACAAGGTCAACAATGAAGTCTAAGATTATTGCTCTCCAGATGGGTGGTCGGGAAGCAAAGTGGGTTAAAAATCTTGTGGCTGCCATTCCCTTGTGGGCACAACCAGTACTGTCGATATCAATTTATTATGACTCGGAAGTTGTTATTCATATTGCAGCCTATAATGGCAAGAGTAGGCATATACGCCGAAGGAATCATGTTGTATGTAATTTGATCAAATATGGTGTAATCTCTCATGACTATTTGAGGTCAGAGAGAAATTTAGAGGATCCGTTGACTAAAGACCTAAACAAGAAACTAGTTCCAAAAACTGCTAAAGGAATGGGATTGAACTAACCTATGTAGTAGCTCATGATGGATAACCAATCTAGTTCACTAGGTTCAATGTGGTGAAACAAAATTGTGGTGCTAATACTCGTGTTCATGTTGGCAATAAAGTTTGAGCTATTACTCAAATATTTAAAACTTTGTATCCTTTAGGATGTTTATAAAGCACGGTTAAGGTGGGACATTGTTTCCTTGAGTTCCATAGCCCCAATTGGAGGTTGCGTGAATAGTACACATTTGATTGACTCACCTATGTGATTGTGGGGGTTGGCCGCCTCCTAAGAGAGTAGAGGCGGATTATCCTCTAGAGCAATCATAAGATAGGGTTTGTTATGGCCTACTGTTGTTTGTGCAGAGGCTGTTACTCTGTAAATTTCAGTTGGAGGTTCAAGACTAAATTCACCTGTCAACTTCTTTCTATTGCTTCTTTTCTTAAATCGGTACAAGTTTAAACCAAGTGAGGGATTGTTGGAATTATGGGTTGATATCATGTTTGAGATAGTTGGTCCAAACTTGGTTGAATAGTTTTTTTGGTAAGAAGAAGTGGCCCGGACCCCGCTCGGGTCCTATTGGGCAGGCACTTTGAGAGAGGAGGAATAAAAAGGAAAATCCTACTCTGAAAGTGTTCCTAGTGTGGATTGAACCCCTAACTTTTAGGTTGAAAGGTTCACTACTTTCCACTGCACTAAGTCTTTCTTGGTAAAACTTGGTTAAATATGGAGTCCCAAATTTATGGTACTACCTCCGTTTGTTTTAGTTGCAATGGTTTCCTAAAACGGAATTTTTCCAAAGGTTGCAATGTTTCTTTTTCTTTCCTTATATAGTTTAAAAAAACCCTATAAAATTACTGTATTACCCTTACTAAATATAATTAACATCACTTATTAATATATCATGATATATTATTAACAATTAATCTTAAGTCATTAAACCTAATTACCCCACCCAATTAACCTAACCCCCCACCCTCACCCATTTCTCTGCCATTTTCTACTTCTCCTCTTCTCTCAACCTTCCTCTGTAAAAACAACTGCCATCACCACAAATCACCGCCAAGGTCGGAATCGACACCACCACTAAGCCTGAGATCCGCCGCAAACTCCACCACCAAGGCTAGAATCGGCCGAAAACACCACCACAAAGAACGATAACGGCCGAAAACACCACCACCAAAGCCGAAAACGGCCGAAATTACCACCACCAAGGCTAGATCTGTTGTCCCCAAACCCTATACAGTAAAAAATGGCCGAAAACAACCGAAAACTGGGTTGTTTCACCCCTTTCCTTCATCAGCAACCCTCACTCTCTGATTTCGTTTCCAATGCACTTGATTTGAGTAGATCTTGAAGCTAGGGTTTCGAATTGGGTGGTGATTGGTAGTTTCGATTGGAATAATGGTGGTTTGTGGTTACGAATTGGGTGGTGATTGGCGGTTTTGTACGTGGTTGAAGTTAGGGTTTCGATTGTGTTTTTGGAGGAGGTGAATGGCGATTTGGGGTGGTTGGTGGAGGTGAATGGTTCGATTGTGGTGGTCGATTTGGGGCGGTCGGAGTTGCTGATTCGAGTGCGTGGTGGTTGATTTCGTGGTGCTTGGAGTTCTGCGCTACGGTGTTGGATAACGAGGAAGGTGATGGCGGGGATGGTGACGAGGAAGGTGGCAAGAGAAAGAGTGAGGGTGGCTGTCAAAATGGGAGGGGGTTGCTGAAGAAAGGGGAGGAGGCACCTAGCGTGGTGTGGTTGCCGGAAAATGCAAGGAGGAAGCATGAAAGAAGGAAGGGGGTGGTGTTTTTCTAGGTAATTTGGGTGGATGTGGTGTTTTTCTGGGTTTTTGGTGGTGTTGTGGTGATTTTCTGGGGGTCAAACTAGCGTAGGTGGTTTTTTTGGTGGTTGAATTGTGGTGGTTGGTTTTCTGGTGGTGGTTTGGTGGCGGCAGTGAAGGTGGTGGGTGACTAGCTGGTTTGGTGGTGGTTTGGTTTTCTGGTGGTTGAATTTTCATAACTAATTACATAGCAATGGCCCCACTCCCCCTTAATTATATATCCAAACATATACCTAATACCACATTAGAAATTTTGCATTGGTTTCCATGTTTTTTAGAAACATTGCAACTAAAAAAAAACGGAGGTAGTATTATTTTTAGTGGGAGTCTCACTTGGACGGAATACTCTATTTTGTCTTGTTTATTTATGATACTTCTCCTCTATGTTTTGTACAAGTTATGGAGAGAGAAAGGGACCTCCCCTCTTGTGCACGCCTCTCTCTAGACGACATGGCATGGGATGGCACACACGCGTATGATGTGATTAACTTTTAGGTATTCACTCAGTTTAATGTTTTCCGAAAAGAGTTGTTGGCTTTGCTCTTCAGTTTCATTTTGTGAACGTAAATGTCTCTTGATTGTGATTTATTTTCTTGCCTTTATATTTATTATGATTTATTATTTATTATTTATTTCTGAACGTAAATGTCATTTCGTTTTCCGACACTCATGCGCGAGCGACATCCTGTGAGTGTGTGCGTATTACACCACAAACCTAGATTTTTACAGCAAAAGGTAACGCTTATTTTGACCATTATTCTTTATTCTTGCCCTGAATAACATTAATGTTATGAGCATGATTTGTGGCAAGATATTTGCTTGCCGTTTCCGCTTATGGTTTTCCTCTTAATATCCCACTGCCTATATCTTTCTTTCACACTGAAAAAGTTGGTTTCTCTCCTCCTCTCAAAAACACAAACATATTATGGTTCTTGGTTTCTAACAACGTTTTTAGTAGTTCTCAGTTTGGCTCTTCACATTCCACCGTTGAGGTGGAGGTCATGCATCCCTTAGGGTCGCCTGCCAAGAGTCCGTATAAACTATACGGGGCAATTTTGACTCTGGGGTAATGATTCTGTCACACCGTAATGTTTTTTAAGCTTTACATTCTCACTAGGTGATTAAATGTTATGACGTAATGTAGAAGAAGATGCATCAGTGATGCAAATTTACGCATTCAATTTCATAAGAAATATAGGCTCACAAAATTCGGCATCCTCAAACTCTATAATTGCACCAAAATTAGAGGCCTCTTTGAGAATAAATCTATAAGCGATTCTAGTGGAAGAATACCCAATAAAAATAGCGGTCACTATCTTGAGTCCAATCTTACTCCTTTGAAAGTCAGGAATACCTATCTTCCTTGAACACCCCCATCCTTTGAGGTAACTCAAGTTTGACTTGTAACGTTTCTAAAACTCACAAGCAGTAATTTTTTATAATTTCTTATGAGGATCTCTATTGAGAGCATAATAAGTCAAAGAACAACCTCTCCCCACATGTTAGTAGGGTTAATTTCATCATATCTTTTAGGAAAATTTGTAAAAAACCACCTTAAGTTTTCATTTATCTAGAAACTCCCACCTTTATGTTTGTTTTTTTAAATTACCACCTTAAGTTGACCAAACCTTAATAAACTCCCACCTTTTGACTGAATTTGTCTAACACCGTTAATTATGGGCTCCACATCAGTCGAATCTTTTGCTTCCTTTCTTTCTTCTCTCTTTCCCTCATCTGCTCACACAACACACCCCCTCCCTCCTCCACTCTTTTTCTCTTGGTTGTTGCATACAACTCGCCGGAAACCACCTCCGTCCCCAACTCCTTTTTTGTTTCAACCACCAGCCGCAGCATCGCAGGTCGCCGACACCACCACCGCCGCCAAAATACGCCATCAGCTACGCAATCCCGCCTCCTCTGCTCTCTCTTTTCTTTCCTGGCTTCCATTAAAGCATAGGAGGTTAGGAAGACGGAAACTGGGAGCTCAACAAAGGATATGAATAATTGTGAAATTTCGTGGAGGAAGAAGATGAACGTCATTGAACTGGACGAGGTCGAGGTCGCCGAGGTAAGAGACGTAAGGTAAGAAGACTCGAGAGGGATGATAAGTTGAACCAATTGCATCTCTTCGGACCTCATCAGATCCATCGGTGGACAACATCCTACCACCATTGTTGTCCTCTTCTTCTATTTCTCGAGCTTCCTCTCTCCTCCTCACAATAAATATTTTTCTTTCTTTTTTTTTGTTTCAGACAACCAGCCACGGAACTGCAGGCCGCCGACACCACCGCCGCCGCCAAAAGACGCCATCCCGTCTCCCCTCTAGGCCGCCTCTGCTCTCTCTTTTCTTCCCTGCTTCCATTAAAGCAGAGAGATGGAAATAATAAGGAGGGAAGATGAGTTTGGAGGGAAATGAGGAGTTTGGAAGGAAAATCAAAAGATTGGACTGATGTGGGGTCCATATTTAACAGCGTTAGGCAAATATCATCAAAAGGTGGGAGTTTATAAATGTTTGGTAAACTTATGGTGGTAATTTATAAAAATCAAACTCAATTAAACACCACGGTAATGAAAACCAAGATCTATCCTAGGGTGTCAAAACACCAAGATCAATGCATAATAATCAATAGAAAACTCAATTACATGAACATCATAATTAAGCCCTTAATTCATACTTTCGCCCAAAGCCTAGATAATGAACTACTCACTAGTCATGGATTCTAAGCAAAATAGATAAACAAAATTAAACATGATTAATAAAGTAATGAAAATAGAGAGAAGAGATTGGAAGAAATGTACTTGAATTAATTGACCAATCGAATCTTCAATCAAAGTACGAATGTAAGAAACAAGGGTTTAAGAGAGTTTTTCGGGATAAACTAAGTGTTTTTTGAATGCTAAATGTTGAATCAATTAATGCAAAAACGCAAATTACTATTTATTATATTCCAAAAATAAAGAAGGAAAATCGGGAAAAAAACCCGAATACAGGTCTACACAGGCGTGTCCAAAACGACACGGGCTTGTAGACTTGATTCTCTGAAATCACAAGTCTTCAGCCAAGTCCTCGCAACAACTATTGCCTCCGTAGAAATCAGCCAACACGGGCGTGTCAAAATGGACACGGGCGTGTTCGCCTGATTTTCTCAAATCAGAATACAAGTAGCTCAGAAACTGTCTCGTGGAAAAAATCTCAACACGGGCGTGTCACTTCGAACACGGGCGTGTCAATTTGAACACGCCCGTGTCCTCTTTAGAACCTCAAATCAGTAGCAAATTAGTGGCTACTGCTTCGCCTTCGAAAGGCTACACGATCGTGTCTAAACCCACACGACCGTGTAGTCCTGTTCATGGGTACCAAGGCTTCTACCAAAAGTCCTCCAATGAACAAAAGACTTCAAAAACCCGCTAGTTAGCCTGGAAATCATCCAAAAATAACTATATAGATAATGAAGCGTTAATATAACTCAATAGTGAACATTCATGCAATGCTAGACTAAAATGCTCTAAACTACATGCTAAGACACTAAATATGATGTATAATTAAGCATATCATGGACTGAAAACAAACGGGGAAGACGTGAAGAACTGAACCCATGCACTACTAACCGGAGAACAAAAGTTGTTGCGAAAGGCCCGAAAAAATATCTAATAATTATTGAATTTAGGAGTGAATGGCTTAACTTCTCATTAGATATAAAACCAATATATACAACCTAATATTGACCTAAATCCTATATAAGATAATTACAAGATATTTAAAGATATCATAAGATATATTAACATGTAACAAAATTGTTTCATAATATGTTGACAGGCTAAAGTTGTATTACCTAATCAAAGATAAATCTTAAGTCCTCTAACAATGATAGTCTAGGCAAGTTGGGTCGAATCCACAGAGATACTGATTTTCTAAGTTAATATTCAGCCAGACAGCTACTTTAAACAAGATCAGATAGAAATCAGATGAACTACTATTTAAATACTAGAAAGCAAAATAAAGATGGGAATTAAACTATGAATTAAGGTCTAGGGTAATAGTTTGGTCCACCATGCTTATACCAATCAAAGGGATCAAAAAACTATCAGAACCTAGGTCAAGAATCGATAGGTTAGAGCACATGTTAAGCTATGGTTAAGACTCAACGCTCATAATTCAACATATGCCGCATGTTCACTAACATAATCAGAATTACTGATGTGTAGTAGGCCTCTAAAAGTAAGACGGATATGTGCAAACAATTAATAACCACAAACAATCAATGAAACTGCACAATAACATTAATTACTCGTTAAGAACAAATCACACCATAACCAATCTAATCAAGCCTTAAAAACTAATAGCAATTCAAAAGTAATTCATGGTATAAACATGGTTTTCCTCCCTAAATCCCTAGAAATAAGACTACTCACTCATAATCGAATCGACAATATCAAAACTAATATAAAATCCTAATCTTAACATCATGGAACAATTCAATAATCAAACTAAGCAATTAAGAAATAACTAAAGAGATTAAGACAAAAGAATAGTACCGATTGACGGAAAGCAATAACCTTTATTGAAATGAATCCAAGGTTCAATCACCTTTAGAACTGATCTAAGTGTTTAAACTAATGAAAAGCTCTTTAAACTAATACTAAACAAAGCTGAATAAAAGAACTCACTAAAATAAATGAGTTTAACTATTAATAATAACCTTTAAAATCAAATTAAAACTGAATACAATAAGATAGAGATTCGGCTCCGTATCCCCGCAACCCGATCGGGAAATGGGCCACCAGATCGGGCCAACAAAAAATTCATCTCAGTCGCTCCTTTTCTCGCCCACATGCAGCAGTAGTAAGAAGGAGGCCATTTGGGCCCACCCGATTAGATCGGGTCAAAGGTGCCCGATCGGGCCGCATGTCTCTAGGCCCAACAATTTCCCTCCTTGGTACGCAGCAGCACAACAACAAAATATTTGGGCTTAGGCTTCACCCGATCAGGTCGGGCCATGCCTGCCCGATTGGGCTGGGCCTAAGATGCCCAGCATCTTTTGTTTTCTCGTATGCAGCATTGCAGAAGCTTTGGTTTGGGTCTTGCTCGATTGGGTCGGGCCAAGCCCACCCGATCGGGTACGAAACGCCACCACCCGATCATAAAATTCCTTCGCTCTATCGGGCCATATTCTGCCCGATCAGAACACGGGTCAACTCCATTGGCTTGTTTCTTTGTCATTTTGGCAGTCAATATTCAAGTTTAGAGGTCTTGGGACCTCTATATTCATCCATAATGCTCGCGATGGCTTCTATGTGCCTCATAACAACTTGTAAAGCCGTGGTTGCTTCCAAATAGCTCGGAAATAAGGAGAAAACTCTCTAAAACCTGCAATTCAACACTAAAACACAAAACCACGACTATATACGATAATTAGTATAAAATAGCTCCCAAAAGCTCAAATGACGCACGATTTGGCTCGTAAATAAGGGGAAAAACTCTATATAAATAGATGATATCATATGTCCAGATAACAAAAAAAAACTAATCATAATACTACCCGTATTTGTTGGATGCGATTTACGGTGTCGATGGTTTAAACACCGAGATAATAATTCTTTTTTATGCAGCAGATACTATGGCCCTGTCAAATATTAAGTAACAAATTAAAATCACAAAACTATTTCATTTATCAAAGTTTCATGTTTAAAAGTGAACCTAAAAAGATAGTTGTCCAATACGTTTTTTCCGGGTCGGGTTAGCAGCAGTTTCTTTTCAGGTTCTTCAAGTTCAAGTAACTTTCTGACTTCATTTTGGGGTCAAGTTCAGATCTGTTTAAGATAAAAATGTGCCTATTAGTTTAACTTTACTTGGATAGACATAGAATACTAATTGGAAGTGGAACGAATGCAAGTTAAGTTTGAGGAACTAGCTAAAGCGTTACCTTTGAACTTGATATATTATTCAGTTCTAGAAAAGGGTACTTTCAGCATTATATGATCTTAATTTTCATTCAGTACTAAGTAAAGGGCATTATAGTGGACTACATGCACAAACGACAATCATCATTTCGTATGAGGATCGAGATCTATACATGACAATATCATACGCTATTACTCTTTCAATATTTCTAATATTATATAACGATAACATAAGAAATAAACAGATATGGCTGAAACCAATACGAAATCAATTAGTAACTACTTCCTCCGTTTCATATAAGGTAGGATTAGAGGTCCATGTGCAATACACATACTAATGAAAATTAATCACGATAAAAAAAATTATGATAATAATCAATATATACGAAAAAAAAAATCCTAACATTCATGATTATGATTGTATTTTTACAACATTCGTTTTTCATATAAAACCCTGATATTATAAATTTTTGGCAATTCTTGTTATCAGTCTTATTGATCCTAAATTCTATCATCTTTTTCTCATAAAATCTAATTATGTGTATTGTTTAAACATAGACTAACATACTTTTTCAATTAAATTTTATATTTATGCCTGAACAAACCGATGTAGTTGTAAGGATCATAGTCTATAGCAATTTTGCAAATTATATAAGTATATAACATATAGATCGTATTTTGAAATATTTTTCGACCTAATATCAACATTATAAACATCATAATTTTCAAATTATGAAACAAAATATATTTCAAATTTATGTATGATGGTCTTTAGATTTATCTAAAACTAAACACTATCTTATTTCGTATGATCATTATCTTTAATATTTTTTTTGAAACTAAAATCTATCTTTCTCTCTATCTTTTACTCACTCTTTATTTAATAAAATATAAAAATTATAAACTCCTTCATTTTACATAGGATGAATATCTTTAGGACATTATTTAAAACAAAACTCTATCTTTTACTCACTGTTTATTTAATAAAATATACAAATTTTCTAAATATCTTACGTGTTGCGTCATATGCTCACGGAATTATTCTCTTTTAGCATATATACTGATTGTTACACTTCTTATTTTTTATGTATGCCACACAAAATTTTGAGCATTAATATCTCTAGTTGTGTATTCGTAAAAGAAAATATAAAAAGTAGATATATATATATATATATATATATATATATATATCAAGAAGAATGCCACAAGATCTCACATGACTATATTTTCCGGAGGTATTGATGGGAATAATCCCACCTTTGGACCGTCTTCCCACATGGATCCCAACTTCTAATGATTTATTAATAATCCCACCTTTGGTATGCATCTAATCAGATTGGGTCGAAATATGTTGGTATGATCTACAATTCAAGGTAAACTTGTCGATCTAATTAAGTAATTAATAACTAATTAGTTATATTTTAAACCTGAATTCTTAATTAAAGTCATAATTCTAATTTAAAATTTTATTAATCAACTTATAATACAAGAAAAAAAAATCATTCCCCCACCCCACCCCCTTCCAGGCACCATCGTGAAACCACTACCCAACTCCCTGCTGACTCCTCCCCTCCCCTCCCCTATAACCACCACCCCAGTGCTCCCACCCCCAAAGCCACCCCGTCCCCTGTTCCACCGTGAACTATTCATTTTTCAGATAGGGAGGTTTATTAAGGACAAGGGAGGAAAAACATTAAGGAGGATTGTGGAGAGAGCGACATGCAACACTATGAAGTTGCACCTCTCCCCTATTTATGTTTTTTATAGTTTTTCCTTTTGCTTCCCTACTCCCACCAGAATACTAACTGCCTTGGAATATCACACCTTAATTCGTAATATTTAATCATTGATGATACATTTCACCCAATAGATTTAATTTATTAAAAACAATTTATACAATCTATAATTTTATTATGGATCATATTTGGTTTTTAGCAAAAGACTATCACCACCTAACATCATTTAAGTGACTATTCATTTAGAGTGAATTAGTTTAATTAATATTTAAAATTATATTTTAAGTAATTGCCTTGATCGAAGAGATCTCCTCTAATCTCCCACGTGTCCTGAGGCATAAGTGTACAATGTCACTCCTCTATCCTTTGATGTATTATTTGATTATAAGGTAATATGACCTATCATCCTTATATTTTAACCACATATGTTCCTCTATTTGCAAGTTCGATTGTTCGAAACAAATGGTGAATGGTGTGGAGTTGCCATATACCCCTAACCAAATATAATTAACCTTCTTTCCCTAACAAATGAATGTATAGTGGAAGTAAGGATCGTATCCACAGGGAGTAACGTACGAGTCTATAAGCAGCGAAATCAAACCCCTAGAGTTCTTGTAGGTGTCACGTAACCAATGGGGGGTTTGTTTAAGAACAATGTACTACAATTATAATGACTAAATAAGAGATGGCGTAAGTTAAGTCAATGAAAAAGGACCTTGGACTTGATTAATATCCACTTCCAACCAAAGTATCGATCATGGAACTCACAAATATTTCTCTCCTTTGGTCACTTATTGAGATGTCTAAACCTCTAACCTCCTAGATCGTGGTTAAACAAACACGATCAGCGTGGTTTAAACCCTCTCTTACTATCACTTAAATCAAACAAATAGCACTTAAGTTCAAACCAATAGTAGCATTAGAACCGAGGCACAATAGGATTGCCAATGATATTGAATTAATAACATTCAAGCAATTGGTAAAATCCCTCTAAGTCCTTGAAGCAACAAATCAGCATAACATCAAACACTTAGTGTGCTACTAAAGAACTAAGAACATAAACAACTGATTTGTTCTTAACTCTAGCATTTGATTACTCACACAACTACACTAGTAGTACCTAGCAAGATTATGCGAATATCAATGAAATAAGCTCAAGAGACCTTACAATAACCAAAGGAGGAAAGAAGAACAAGAGTTGTCACATACAAAAGTTGAAAGCTTCAACTAACCGGATCTAATAACGAGTTTAAGCTAGAGCAGACATGATTTATACCAAGGATTTCTAAGAAAAGTTGGTGTTTCAAACCCTTGAAATGGAACCTAAGTGATGATCTTTTCTCCTTCTTTCTCTACAATAAAAACTATCTAAAAACATAATGACAAAAACCATCCGTAGAAGGAAAGATAAAAGAAAAAGAGAAGTGGGCGGCAGTGCCTGGTCGCGACCTGGCTACTGCCTCCCCCATTCTCAAAAGCTATAACATAAAGGGAGAGGGGGAAGAAGGAATAGCTTGGAAGGCCCTGCAAGATGCTTCAGGTGGCTTAGCCGCTCGATGCTCGGAGCTCGGGATCGGAAAACTCGGAGTTGGCTCGGATGCTTCTAAAGACTTCAGAAGGCTTCGGAACGACTTGTCGCTAAGAACTTGGATGACTTGACGCCCCGTAAGATGATATAATGCTGCACGATCAAGACACACCAAAACTTGTGACACGACTCTCTAAACCTCATTAACACTAAATCGAACCAAAACCCGAACTCTAAACACAAACGAACAAACAAAACCACTCAAAAATCGCCTAAGATTGGCGAATAACTTCGCCGCATCAATGAACGAGTAACACATTTGAGCAATGACCATGCATTTTCTCTTTTACTCATCGAGTGGTCTATGGACAATCGAGTTCCATTAGATGGACGTATAATCCTATCTCATCCAACCATTATACTTATGCATAATTCATAACAACTTGGAAATCGCCTTTATAGCTTCCTTTCATGGTATGACGTGTACTGAATCCAAGACATACTAAACCTTGCAAAAGTATAAGTGTTAGACTCAAGTCAAAAGGATTGCTCTTATACAATTTAGGAGTTGTTACCATGACTGCTAGTCCTTAGGGAAATCTCCATGTGCGGGTCTGTTAACTTTATGTCCTTCAACATATACCACTTACATTGATTATACATATGTGTCCCTATGATTAATGAAACATGATCATCAATAAACCAGTTACCATAAATAATCATTATTGTTCCTAATAACAATAAGATGTAATTAGGGATATCTATTATTCTGAGTCTTGTTCACTTAATGAGGTTTCATACACTAAAGTTCTATCCAGTGACTCATATATATAATATATAACTCTACAACATGAGTTCCAATAAGCTGGGTTTTCTGACACACACTTCTTGGCGATATTTTCGGCTCTTTCGGAATGAAGATGACATTTTTACAAAAACAGACACCGTTGTGCGGCCTTTAAAGGAACGAATTTCGATAATCTCTATTAAATGGGTACCAATAAGCTTGGTTTTCAAACACGCACTTCAAACGGCTTCTTCAGCTCAGATATGACATTTTGTAAGGAAAATTTGTGAAGAACCCCCTAGAAGTTTCTAGTATTTGTGTAAAACCCCTTGCAAGTTTTTTTTTTTTTGAAAATAACCCCTAACAAGTTAGCCAAAGTTAGTGGTTGCACCCCCTAAATATCGGGTGAAATCACTAACTTTAGGGGGTGCAACCACTAATTTTGTTAACTTATTGGATATTTTTCACAAAAAAACTTGCAAGAGATTTTTTTCTCAAAAACTGGAAACTTGTATGGGGTTCTTCACAAAAAATCCAAAATTTAATGTTTAAACAACTAACTTTATCTATTTTTGGCCTTTTAAACTTATAATATGAATGTAATATGATGGGTTTCCCTTTTTTGTTAGAAAGCCTTTAGTTTTGTAGCCTTGGCATCTTGATATTAATTTAAGGAAGGATGATTGTAAAAGGGTTCTAACTTGCAAACATTATATCAATATTCCAGCACAAGAATTATACCAATCATTACAAATATTGACATTATGTAATGTTAACATACAATGATTTAAATTGAAAAATATAATAGATTATCAAAGATAATGTTGGTCTTCCAGTTGGGAAACGTTCAATATAACTAACATTAAATATTTCGACGTTGAAATTTAGTAGTCATTTTTTGACACTATTATCACCTATTCTGGTCATGACCTTAATTTTGATTTGTATTGGCTATCACCATTGCATTTTCCGGGCATGTCCGGAATCTAATGCCCCATCCAGTTTAGAAAAATGTTCCTCGTGAATGTTTTACAATTTTAATCGCCTTTTGGTTGATTATCATTTTATAGTTTGATTTTTCGCTCACTAACATTAACCGTAGTGGACATGTCTACACATTTGTTATAAAATATTTCAACATTCGTGCCCAAAAATTATACCAATTATTCAAATATTGAATCATGCAATGTTAAGATACAAAAGATTTATATGAAAAAGGATAATAATGTATTATGCTGAACGCATGAAACTTTTTCAAAGAACAACCAAAGGAAACAAACGAAAGTTGTTCTTCCCTTTGACCAAGGAAGAAGAAACTATCAATCTCTCCCCTCATTCACAAGAGTCATGAATACTAAGTGGCAGTTTCCACTTTTCTTAGCAACAACTTCAATTTTCACATGAATGGACCCAATTATCTCAAAAGCTTTCTTGCAAGTGCAATGTATGACGAGTCATTGCAACATCGGGGGATAGCATAATAGTACGTCTAAATAACACACGTCTATATCACCTCTATAAAATTCTGAGGATTGTCGTCGTCGCTTGTGGATTTGCCATGGTCCAAAAATAGCCTATTATGGCCTACAACTTGCTTGTATTAGTTCGCAATCGGCAGGGGGTTAGCGAAATAGGTAAAACTGAGCTTGAGAGTTTTTTTCTCTAATTTTCTCTCGGTGTGAGAACACCGTCGCCGTGGCAAGGAAGGCGAGTGGAAAATCTCAATCTTTTTCGTCTGCTGCTGATGGTAATAAGACAGTGAAAACTCGGGGACCTAATTCTGATTCTATAGCGCTCAAAGCGAAGTCCATGGATGATATTTTGGGCGTTGAAGCTCTCTATTTTGGTTTGGGATTTGGAGAAGTTTATACTCCTAAAGAGTTGATTCGGCACTTGTGAAAACAATTTGAGATTAAGCATACATTCAATGAATGGCTTCAATCTCTTCATCGAAGTGCTCTAACCCCTGATGTTGAGAAGCAAGGTATGTTATCTACCCCTATTTTGCAACCCATTCGTATTGCGAATAGGATAGTGTAGCTGATCCTAGGATGACTGAAAGTAGGATTGGTGTTTATAATATGAATGAGAAGTTAGTAGATGCAGAGGTGAAAATTGATTTGGAGGACATTCAGGAGGAACTGGATTATTGGAATTCATCTGTTATCTGTTATGTGATTGGTGCTAACCCTCCAGTTCAAATAATGGATGTTATTTTCGTAGAGTTTGGAAACAATTCAATGTGGATAAGGTTGCAATGGTGAAGAAACCCTTGATTGTGAAACAATGGAGTGATGATATGGATTTTGAGAAGGAGGAAGTTAAAACTCTGCCAATCTGGTGTCAGTTGAGATTGAACTTCAAATATTAGGGTGAGAAATCGTTGCATAAAATTGTTTCAAAATTGGGAGCTCTAATTAAACGAGATGAAACAACTAAGAATCGTGAGAAATTGCAATTTGCTCGTGTTCTAGTGGAGAGGAAAATAGATCACTTAATGCCTGATTCTATTTCCTTCATCAATGAGTACGATGAGGTCGTAACAGTTCCAGTTACATATGAATGGCAACCTAAACAATGCAATGGGTGCCAGCAATATGGACATGATGAGCAGGAGTGTAGGAAGAAGAAGGTTAAGAGGATTTGGGTTCCAAAAGTGCAGCCACTCATTCAACAGGAGGTGATTCCTCAGGAAGTCTCTATAGATCCAGAAGGCTTTCAAAGAGCTCTCAAGCCTATTAAAGTGAGAGGTATTCAGGTGCAACCTATTTCTGTTCAGAATACCTTTCAATACTTAAATGATGTGCAAACTGATGAGCTAAATACTGGTGATATTAGTGACGAGATTGCTCCTATGGTTGAGGATGTAATTCTTTGTCTATTACTGATGGAAGGGGGAACCCTCCATTTCAGAATGGATAGAATTTTATGTTGGAATGTGAAAGGGATTAACTGTGTCCAAAAACAGAAAGATGCGATGTCTTATATTCATAATTACTCTATTGGCATAGTTAGTCTCTTGGAAACTAAGGTGAAATTGTCTAATTTGGGGAGTTTGTATCAGAGGATGTTTCAGGGGTGGTGTTTTACCACCAATTCTGCTTACCATAAAGGGGGTAGGGTTATTGTGGCCTGGAAATCTGGTAGTTTTGATGTTACTATTCTTAGGGGAACAAGTCCAATGTTACACTGTTTTGTTCAACCTAAGAGTGGATCTCCTAGATTTTATTGTTCTTTTATATATGCTTTTAATAGCAGAGGTGAAATAGAAGTGTTATGGGAGGATTTGAGAGCATTGAGCACTATTGATCCTTGGTTGCTTTGTGGAGATTTTAATTGTGTATTGAAAATGGATGAGAGATTGGGTTCTTTGGTTAGGGAGGCTGAGATAGTGGATTTTAGGAATTGTTTGTTGGATTGTGGTGTAGAAGATTGAAGGTATCAAATCTTCTGGTAACTTTTATACTTGGAACAACAAGTAGAAAGGTGAAGCTCGAGTATTCTCTAAATTGGATAGGGTTTTGGCTAATCAAGCTTGGACTGATTCCTATACTGATGCAGAGGTCTCTTTTCAGCATGAGGAAGAGTTTGATCATTCTTCTGCACTTATTACTGCCAAGCCTATTATTAGAAGGGGCAAAAAGCCTTTTAAATACTATACTATGTGGAGGTCTTCCCCTCAGTATAAGGACACTGTAGAGAGAGCTTGGAATTCTGTTTTCCAAGGCACAAAGATGTTCATTCTCATGCAGAAATTGGAGGTAGTTAAAATTTCTCTTAAAGATCTCAATAAGAGAGGCTTTACTGATTTTTAAGCTGCTGATATTCAAGCACATAAGAAAATGGTAGAGGCCCAGTCTCAGTTGCATAATTTCCCTAGTGATAGTATATTGCAAGAGGAGGAGTTACAAGCTATTTTTGAGTATAAGCTGAAACATAGGGCTTATGTGGATTTTCTGAGGCAAAAAGAAAAAATTGACTGGTTGAGGGATGGAGATGAGAATACCAGTTTGCTGCATCAGAGTATTAGGGCTAGGAGGATTCAGAATCAAGTGTATAGTATCTATGATGATGTGGGAGTTTGGCATGATAAGCCTGAAGGGGGTGTCTGATGCTTTTTTAGCTTATTATGAGAAATTGTTGGGTAATGTTCCTACTCAGAGAACAAAGGTGATGCAGGAGATCATTCAGGAAGGCCCTGTACTTTGAGCTGAACACATAGCTATCTTAGAAGCTCCTTATACAAGAGAAGAGATTCAGAGAGCTTTATTTTCAATTCCAGGATGTAAAGCCCCTGGACCTGATGGTTTTGGCACCTTCTTCTACAGAGATAGCTGGGATATTATTGGAAAGGATGTCATTGATGCTGTGCTGGATACATTGCAGAGTGGTAAGATTCTGAAAGAGCTAAATAATGTTGTTATTACTCTGATTCCTAAAACTTCTTGCCCTCACAATGTGACTGAATTTAGACCTATATCCTGTTGTAATTCTCTTTATAAATGCATTACTAAAGTATTATGTAGTAGATTGAGGAAAATTCTGCCTGATATTATATCAAAGAATCAAGGTGGTTTTGTGCATGAAAGATTTATTGTTCACAACATAATGGTGGTACAAGATATGGTGAAACATTATGGCAGGAAAAGGGCTCAATCTATTTGTATGTTGAAGGTGGATTTACAAAAAGCCTATGATACTGTGAATCGGGCTTTCTTATAGGAGATGTTGGTTGGGTTTGGTTTTCCAGAGAAATTTCATTTATTTGGTTATGACTTGTGTATCTACACCTATGTTCTCCTTGATGTTGAATGGCAATATGGAAGGTTATTTCAAGACAAATAGAGGTTTGAGGCAAGGAGATCCAATTTCTCCTCTTCTTTTTGTGGTCTGCATGGAATATTTGTCTAGAGTGTTGTCTAAACTGAGTTCTTTGGAGCAATTTAAGTGTCATCCTAGATACAAGGAGTTGAAGTTAAATCATCTTTGCTTTGCCGATGATCTAATCTTGTGTTGTAGTGGTGATTTTCCTTCTATATATTTGTTGGTAAGAGCTTTTAAGCTATTCTCAGATACCTCTGGGCTTAAAGCTAATACTAGTAAATCTGAGTTATATACTTGTGGTATGAATGAAGATGTTGTTAGTAGAATTTCCACTGTCTCTGGGTTCAGGAGGAGCAGTTTACCTTTTAGATATCTTGGAGTTCCCATTTGTTCAAAAAAGATATCTAATGCTCAATGTGAAATGCTTATTGAGAAATGACTTCAAGAATTAGAGTTTGGAGCTCTAGGAATCTTTTCTATGCAGCTAGGTCTCAGTTGGTTAATTCAATTCTTCTGAGTATTCATAGTTATTGGGCTCAAGTGTTCATACTTCCCAAAGGTCTGTTGAAGGAGATAGTTCAGATCTGCAGAAAATATCTTTGGTGTGGGCAAGCCTTTTCACATAGGCCTGGGCTAGTGGCTTGGGATCAGTTTTGTTTGAGTAAAGCTCAAGGAGGATTGGGGTTCAGGGATGTTGAGATTTGGAATGTAGCTTGCTTAGGCAAGTATATTTGGGCTATTACAACTAAAAAAGATAATGTTTGGATTAAGTGGATCAACTCAGTTTATATGAACGATGTTTCTTGGTGGGAGTATAAACCTAATACTTCTGCTAGTTAGTATTGGAAGAGGCTGTGTGATGTGAAAGAGCAACTGAAGAGTCATTATACTGAAGCTGAGTTTGCTGATATAAAACATTATTCTATTAAAGCTGTATATGATCAAATTAAGGGAGATAAATCTGTTGTTCTTGGGACAGAATGGTGTGGAACAGATTGAGTATTCCTAAGCATAGGTTTATTCATTGGTTAGCTGTTCAAAACAGGTTGTAGACTTCTGAAAAGTTGGCTAGAATACATGTTAGTAGCTCAGATTTGTGTTTGATTTGCAATAGCTATATTGAAAGTCATACACATCTGTTCTTTGAATGTGCATTTCGTCAGTAGTGTTTACAAGCAATGAAAGAATGGCTGGGTATCAAATGTCAGACTGTGCAACTGTCAGGGCTGTTTAGCTGAATACAAGGTAGCAGGCTCTCCAAATTTCAGAAACATGTTGTTTTTGTTGGTATTTCTGCTGTTGTTTACTTTGTGTGGAAAAGCAGGAATGGTTGCTATTGGAATCAATGTGTTCCTAGTATTAGGTATGTTGTTAGGCAAATTAAACAGACTTGTAAATTGAGAATTGGGACTATTTTACCTACTAAGATTAGTAGGAAGGATAGAGAGTGGTTTTTTACATTGTAATGTGATTAGTGAGATTGATAGTTTGTTGAACTAATCTTAAGGTGGAAGAGTCCAACCAGTTGGTTTGTTCCCCTTTTGATTGATTGTTAGGTTGTAATGTTTGGTTTGCTTAATGAATTATCTCTTACTTAGCCAAAAAAAAGAACAAAGAAAAGGTAAAACTGGCCATACACCTTTCTAAGTTTCTCTCACTCGAATATGTATCCTAAACACACCTAACTAATCTTCATAACTGAGCTAATAACTTAGCACACCCACATATACAATCATTTATTATATTTATGCTAGAATGTGCCTTATAAGAATATCACTAACAAACTCTTCTACATTGTCCCAAAATATCATGTAACCGATTCAATTGCCAAATTCAATGGAAAAAGTAGTTGTTGAACTGAAGTCATAATCTTCAACATATCTTTGGTTTGTCAGCAAAATATAGCTAGGGATGCAACTTTGCTTCTAAAGCCTTGCACTCAAAATTGTATCATTCTTCTACACCGTTTTACAGTTGACTCATAAGAACCCTATTGTGCGCCAACAAGAAAACCAACAAAATCTAGAATTTCCTATAGAGAATAAATATTATTCTAACCATCGCCTTTAGCAAAACCTAGATATGATTTTTCTTACCAAAGTTTGGCCATTGAATAACCTGTAATAATAAACTAACAATTGAACTCCTAATGTTTGAAACATCATAAGTTTACACCTCCAAATTACCTACATTAAGATAGGTCTACTTAAGCACGCGTAAAAATGCTTGCAGACTCTAAGAGAAAATATGCAAGTATTACAACCCATTAGAGTACTATACTTCCTCCGTTTTATTTAAATGTGACACTTTTAGATTCAGGGACTCCTAGACAATTCTTGAGTAGGAAAGCGGTAGAGAAAAAAAATAGGTACCTATGTAAGAGGAGAGAGATAAACAGAGTTTATTGACTAAAAAAGATAGTGTAACATTTAATTTCAAACTTCCTAAATTAGAAAGTGTCACATTTAAAAAAAAGGAGGAAGTACATCAAAATAAGGAAAAGCAACTAATCAAGCTTTTACACTTGTTATTCATTTACATCCCTATTCTCAAACCGTGAATTAGGAATTACTGATCGGGTCCCCTAATAGCTCAAGAAGTATGAATATCCCATTCATATAGCAAAGTAAAGCACCCATAACCTCCAAATTATCTACTTACACCAAAAACTAACGAGAGCAGTACAACAAAATAACAAGGTCCTACGCATCTCTTTGGAGTAATTATGAATTTTAGTTCTAAATTAATGTATATTTAGTTCGGAAAATACACAAATATATTTACAGATATTCGATAGTTTCAAGTATTAACAAACGTGTTAAACCAAGTATTACCAAGGAAATTAGTTAGCTACGTAAATTCGTGGGAATACAAACCTGTAGTAGTTTTTACCAAAAAAACCTAAACAATCCAAGTTGAACTAGCATAGATTTTTGATGCCTAGCTTCTTGAACTATCTCTTCATTCCTTCTTCATGTGTTCTTTTGCTTAATTCAAAGCATATTTTCTCACTGCATTCACTAAGCATGACACTGGATTAATACTTGGCTCTCAAAGATTGTTTAGCATTGACTTACCAAAAAAGGACGAAACTAGTATCAAAAACTAAAATGTACAACATTAATTTCAAATACGGGGTACACATCCTCTTACATTGTCACTATTTTTATGAATCCACAATTCTATTTCTTTCTCGTCACCGCAATATGTTTTCATGGGTCTCATAAGGAAAACTCTACCGTCGTTATTCTCAGACCTTGATCTCCATCACATTAGAACAAGTCTCGTTTTCAAGTCACACATATATTCTGCCTTTGGATGTTTAAGATCTGCCAAAATGTTTTGAAAAGCTATTCACTAGAAAGAAATTTGAAACCATCATTAGAGTTTGTTGCATTTTCAAAAAAAGGTACATATAGTGAAAATAAAATGCAACTTTGTCTCAAAGCAGACGCAACCCTAAAAATAGGTACATAAAATAAAATTTTGTCAGCTAACTGAGTTACTGCTTCATTATTAAATACACGTATGACAAAAATCAAACAACACACAGAATGCACCAAGTACTAAAGCACCAAGGAAAAATTCATATAGTTATAATTAATGTTGTTTTTAAAGTCCAAAAAAGTGAAATAATAGAACAAATAAAGGAAGCAACAAATGTGCCAAAAACTAAATCTTACCAAAAGCACAAATATACTGTGATATGTCTTCGCAAAAGTACTTTTTACCGGTGGAAGATGGTTGTGAAGCATGATAGGCCTTCGTCGAGCCTACCAAAAATAAAATCCGAACTCGATCTCTCTAGATAGGTAGAAAGGGTAAGTAGGGATTGGTCACACAAGGACTAAGGAGAGCGCCGAAAAGTATTGACTTATAATAAGTTAGGTCGAGTTTCTTTTTTTTGAAGTAATATTTATGAGTGATAATAAGCAAAAGAAACGAAATCAGAAGGGTCTTGGGAAAGGCTATCCACCAAATGGTTCATTCATAAATCAAGCAATCAAAACGAGGGGTCAACAATGGGATCAATTGAGGGGAATGGTTCATTCAACGTTACTCTAACCACTCTTTTGAGCTAGTTATATTGGCCTAATCTCCTATCAAAGAACTATTTTCATGGCTAAGGCATTCAACCAAGCATATCCATAAACATGATGAACAACAGCAAGCAAACAAATGCCCTAGGCTAGGTAGCCCCTATCTTCATGGTCCTTTGATAGGCCGTCGTCGAGCCTAAAAAAGATAATCCTATCTCGGTCTCGCTAACTCAGTAGCAATGGCAAGTAGGGTCATATCCACATAGAGGTAAGGTCAAATACCAAAACTTTATGGTCGAATAAACTAAGGGTAACCAAAGGGGGGTCAAGGATTGTGTGAATTAAGACTAAGGCAACTAAAAAGAGTCAAACAATGTAAATGTGATTAACAACAAGGGTATAATAAATGATTAAAGTACTAGGGCAAGGGCATTACCACTCATTGTGACCATAGATCGTGCTTGAACATCAAGGGAAACATTGATTAGGGGAGAGAGTAGTCGGTCAGCTAAAGTCCCCTAATTACTCTTTCAAGCTAAGAAGGAGGTCTTAGACAAGGTGTTAATTCCTATTTTCATTGCATTAACTCTAGCTAAGGATTAAGAACAAGTGACAAGAAGTGTAATGGCCAAAATTGTCAAAAGAGGTGGAAAACTTGATCATATAAAAGGACTGGAAAGGTAAAGAAATGGGACAAAATAAGGATGAGACTAAATGAAATAAGCTAAAAGAGGTTCTCTAAAGTGAGTTAAAATCCCACTTATCAAACTCCCACAAGCTTGCCAATTGCTTGTCCTTAAGCAATTCAAAAATGGTGATAGAGAAAGAACTAGGAAAAACTTGCTCAAGGAGGTGCACATGTATGATTCAAACAATTCCAATATAGTCAAAATAGTGAATGAGATGGATGCCAAGGGATAGACTTAGAGAGTAGCAAATTCGACCTAGCAAACCAAATGGAACAATGCTCGACTTTAGATGGTTCAACGAATCAACCGCGTCTCCCCCCAAGCTCATATCGACCTTACACGACGATTTCACTAGGCGACCGTGAGGGTGCCATAAGAATAGCATTAAGGTGAGAAAGTGGGGTCTTCCTCTCCATATGCTTGAAATGTGACTCTCTTCTCCTACAAATACCCAACCCACAAGTAAGAATCAAGAGGGCTTTATTGGTTAGAAAGAAGAGAAGTTGATTAGAGGGTAGGATGCAATTTAATTTTCTGGTGCTTAAAGCTTGTGGTAGTGAAGTGAAACATATCACTTAATTACTCAAAGGACCAACACCATACTCCACCAAGATATCATCCAACTCTTATTTCGAACTCTAATTTTGGGGTTCCATGCACTTTGTTTTTGAAGTTTTTTTCTTTTTTTTTTTCATTACAATTCTCTTTTTTTTTGTACTAACAACACAAACTCTCACTTTGATTTGCCTTCAATTACAACTCAATTTCCACAATGACTCACTTAACTAGCACACAAGGATACGTGGTATTATTATGATTATGTGGTTACACTTTTAGTGAGTGGTCAATGAGCAGTGTTTTTAGAGTGAGGAAAGTGAGGCTAGGTTTATTGTAGTTTTATTTACATGGACACCAAATATGAAAAGAAAGAAGGAAAAAGGAAAAAGAAGATGAAATAAAACGCCTCAATCATATTCTAAGGGTGGTGGATCGCGGATTTGGAAGTCATTATGCAAGTTCTTGATCTAGATACCTTTGACAAGGAACAATTACGCTCAAAGAAGATCTAGGACCTATGTGCTGATGGTCCCACTTTAGAAGGCCCAAAAGGAATCTCACCAAGGTTCAAACAAGAGTATCGCCGCTTCGGGGTTCAAGTCACTTGGAGGAAACGACTCCTTCTTACCACAAACCCCCCAAGCTAAGATCTCACCTGTTCCAAGGGTTTTTCCAAAACTAGCTGATCATGCACGGATTTTAGGCTTATATAGAGGCATCTAATTCATTCATAGATTCTTAACATATCGAGTTTATTCAATCAAGTATTGCACACTCCAATATTTACAAGAAAAGTTTCATCCAAAGTAAAAGAAAAACAGGATTTACAAAACTATACTAAAAGGGAAAAATCTTTTTCTTCTTTTATGGCATTTTTTTGTTTTGTTTTGCTCCTAGAAAGAAAGAAAAAGAGACTAAAAAAAAGAAATTGGGATTTGTGGGAATTTGGATTTTTAGGGATTTGGATATTTGGGAATTTGGATTTTTTTGAATGGGAGTTTGGATTTTTCAATGGGAGCAACAACCTCTCTAAACAAATCGTCAGTATCCAAGCAAATATCACCAACAATAAATCAATTCATCATCAAAATCCTCAATCAATCACAACAATAAAAGCATGCCAACATCAAAGCAATGTCCATTTGCAATCACACTCATAAAAAGGATCGAGTCAAAACACATCTAAAGTGCAATGCATCTAACTTAGACTAACGAAAGTCAAGAAGCTAAACATTATAGACCAAAACTCGGGTGACCATGAAAGAAAAGAGTGTGATGCAAAATGGATGATGCTAACCCTAGGCCGCACTCAAGAACCAAAAAAAATGACCCAAGTAAGACATGAAAGCACAATACCCTAATCAATCACTCGTGACCTCTCCCAAGTGACCCTCCTAAGTCATGCATCCGTTCACTAGCATGTGAAAGTGATAAAGAACTCCCCCCGAGCTAAGATGAGAACTGTCCGCAGTGGAAAATAAAAGGAGTTAGGGGAGGGGAAGGATACAGGACGAGACGGCTACAGACCACTAAGCCCACCCTCATGAGGAGGGTGCTGTGGTCGGGCGCTGTAGGAGCCTTAGTTCCTATAAGGAGGTGGCAGTGCATCCCCCCAAGTGAGGTCGGCCTCTGAAACATGCGCATAGTAGATGTCCATGAATGTTGGGGGATAAGTGGTGGGAGGAATGTTCGGGCCATAACGAGGGTCAGAACCACCAGCAAATCTATAACCGATCCCCTCAGGACGGGGAGGGTAGTAAGGACAGGTCGGCTGGCGCTCGTATCATCCAGGCATAGGGCCTTCCTGTGTTGGATGAAAGGGGTAGTTAACATATGGGTCAAAATGGTTTTCGAACACGTGGTAGTCATAGGCTCGTCGCGCGTAATAGTCGAAGCCAGCTAGCTCCTCCTGTTGTCTCCTAGCCATGTCCCGTTGATTCTCAGCAATAGAAAGCAAGGAGGCCTAAATGGACTCTAAGTCAAAGGAGGAGGGAGCGTCGGAGGTGGTAGCCTCCGCGTGTTTGCTAGGGATAGAGGAGGTCGAGGCACGACGAGGCTCTAGGGGTTGTTTGCGTTTGGCGGCCTGAGTTTTCTCAATGTTTGCGTATTCGGGAGCTAGGGGCTCACTATTAAAATACCAAGGGTAGGCTTCTCAATGTTTATTAGAGACTCATTAGGGAGGTAGCATTAGTGCTTACCGACCACCCTCCAGCTAAAGCTCTTACGCCTAGATATAAACAGGATAAATTGACGCACTTTTAATGCGTCTAAGTCGAGTTAGGGAGATGAGGAGATGGACTCTAACATCGAACACTGAGGTCCATACCCTAGGGCCTCTTCTAAGAGACTGATTATACTTCCTAGTCTAATCTCTCCAGTGAGGTGGGGACTATCATGGATCTCTAGACACCTCCGCATAGAAAGGTAGCCATTGTTAACGGGCGGAAGGTCTGTCTCTTTGCTATGATATAAAGGAACTTAAGTTCGGGGGAACTTAGTGTGCTTAGGTCCTGGAGGGAAAAAAGTACATAGCCTAGCATACGGTGTATGTACTGAAGTGTGGGGCTAAGGATGGCATTGGCGTGGGCCTCACGGGGGACAAAGAGGTGATCCTAGTGATTTCCTGCCACCACTCAATCTCATTACATTCAAGAAGAGTTAAATGTTGAGGGTGGAACAGGGGATTTGTTGGGCCCAAACCAAAAATAGAGATCAACGTATTTAAGGTGAGTTTGTGCTCTTTGTTGAAGAGATGAAAGGTTAAGTTGTACTCTTCAAAAGCCGCACCTTCCTCATAAGTTCTCTTTTTTTGGAGAGTATAGAGGATTTCAAACACGAGGCGAGGGTGGGTGAGGGGCGCTTTACCAAGAAAGTTGGTCGAACCAAGGGCTTTGGCAAGACCTCTAACATCTCGGTCGATCCCCAAAGCTCGGCAAGTGTCCTCGTGATAGAATAGGGAGGCACGAAGTGTTCGGGAGGTGAGGGAAACATGGTGTGGTTTTTTTACTTTACTTGCAAGTCTAAGTGGGCGGACTTCTACTTGTGGTGGTGATGGGGGTGGTGTTATGACACATTTAGCTCATTTTTTCAATTGTTTTAAAGCATTAGGGGCCATTTCTTACTAGATGGGAAGAAGACAAATGATTCCTAAGTCTCAAACAATTGGTTAGAAACTCAACGCACGATCACAATCAACTATGACACTCTAAGTCCAAGCCAAGCCTAAAGAAGCATATAAGTTCCAAAAATGAAAATGATGACGATGACAAATTTATTCAACACAAAGAAAATCTACCTAAATCTACCAGTTAAACCACAACAAATCCACACATATTCACGACAAACTCAAAATTATCAAAATATAGAGATGAAGGAAAATAGAAGGTTAAGAACTTACCACCCTTTTTCAAAGGGGGAAGAAATTCTAGAGTAAAACTCGTCTTTGAACCCTTGAACTTGTTGCCCACCAACTAGAACCTTTATATCTTCTTATGAGAGTCTTAAACCCAACCTTAGGATTTTAAAGATTTTAGAAAAGTTGAGTTTGGGTGAATAAAAATCGTATTAGTGTGTAGAGGAGGAAGAAAGGAGAAATTTTTGTGAAGGTGGTTGTGGATTTTGGTGGAGTTTAGATGGAGTCTTAAGAGGTTGAAGGTGTGAAAATGGAGGTTGGAGAACAGGAGGATGAAGAAAAACAGAAATTTGGGGTTGAAGATTATGAATAAGTGAGGAGAGAGAAGGGAGAAAAGGAGGGTAAAAGCGTTGGGTGAAAACCGGGCAACAAGGAAAAAAAATTTTAAAAAGCCAAAATCCGGGCGGAGCTCCCGCTCCATATTTTTGGGAGGTCACTGCCTCCCAGAAAAAAAACTGAGGGGGGGGGGGTTTATTCAGGTGGAGAGCCCACTCTTGAAAGGTCTTGAGCGCCCGCTCCTAGTTTTTTTCGCTGCTCTCTCCCCTTTTTGTTTTGAAATTTCTCAGCCTCATCCCTTTTTTTCTTCTTTTTCTTGCCTCTTCTTTTGTCTTTATTCTTCTCCGCTCCTTTTTTTTCATTTCATTTTTTTTCAACTCTCTCTCTCTCTTTTAACCCAATATTCGGGTTGCCTCCTGATAAGCGCTAATATAGAGTCTTTAGCTTGACTTAGAGTCTCCTTTGTCAACCATGAACGGTGATGAAATCAAATTCATCCAAGTGAATGGAATGATCTTTTTCGATGGGGGTTCCTTCATAGTAAACTTTCAATCTTTGACCGTTCACCTTGAACGATTCAATCCCGTCCCTGCCTATCTCACCCGCTCCATATGGGAATACTTGCTTCACCGTGAAAGGTCAGCTCCACCTCAACTTTAACTTTCCTGGGAATAACCTCATCTGGGAATTGTAGAGCAATACATTATCCCCAACCTTGAACTCCCTTTTGATGATGTGTTTGTCATGCCAAGCTTTTGTTTTCTCCTTGTAGATTCTTGCGCTCTCATATGCATCCCTTCTCAACTCTTCCAAGGCATGAAGATCAAGAAGCCTCTTCTCCCCTAAAGCTTGTAAGTCAAAATTAAGGAATTTAAAAGCCCAATGAGCTTGGAGCTCAAGTTCCACCGGCAAATGACTTGACTTACCATAAACAAGTTTGTAGGGTGTAGTGCTAATGGGGGTTTTGAAGGCGGTCCGATACGCCCAAAGAGCGCCATCTGGCTTGAGAGACCAATCCTTCCTAGACCGATCCACCGTCTTTTCAAGAATAGCTTTGATTTCCCTATTTGATAGCTCAACTTGACCGCTTGTTTGAGGGTGATAGGCTAGAGAAACCTTGTGTGTTACACCCTACTTCACAAGGTGTGATTAGAAGGATCTTTTGGCAAAATGTGATCCTCCATCATTAATAATGGCACGTGGCACCCTAAACCTTGGAAAAAGGATCTTCTTAAACAATTTCATGACGACCTTGGAGTCGTTGGTTGGAGATGCGATGGCTTATACCCACTTAGAAACATAATCAACAACCACCAAGATGTATTTATGGCCACAAGAAGAGGGAAAGGGTCCCATGAAGTCAATTCCCCAAACGTCAAATATTTCCAATTCCAAGATATTGTTTAGTGGCATTTCATGATGCTTTGAGATATTCCCCATCCGTTGACAACGGTCACAAGCTTTGATCATCCCCCATACATCTTTGAACATCGTTGGCGAAAAGAAGCCACCTTGTAGAATTTTGGCCACCGTTTTGTTAGGACTCATATGCCCTCTAGAAGGTGAGGAGTTAGACATCTTGATCACATTTTCAATTTCATTATCCGGAATACATATCCTATAAATATCACCGGGGCCTAACTTGTACAACAAGGGGTCATCCCACACATAGCTCCGGGCCTCATAAAGGAACCACTTATTTTGTTGACTTGAGAGATTAGGGGGTAGAATGCCACAAGAGATGAAGTTGACAATATCTGCATACCAAGGAGCCGGTGTGGTGAGAACGACAAAGAGTTTGTCGTCAGGAAATGAGTCATCAATGAGTAATGACTCGAGTTCACCATCAACCAAAGGGAGCCTAGATAGATGATCCGCTACAACATTTTCCGCCCCCTTCTTGTCCTTGATCTCAATATCGAACTCTTGCAAGAGAAAAATCCACCTTATCAAACGAGGCTTGGCATCCTTCTTTCTTAGAAGGTACTTCAAGGCCGAGTGATTGGTGAAGATGATCACTTTAGAGCCAACCAAGTAAGACCGGAACTTCTCCATAGCATGAACAATATCTAGGAGCTCCTTCTCGATGGTGGCATAATTCTTTTGGGCATCATCCAAAGTCTATCTAGAATAGTAGATAGCATGAAGCTTCACATCTCTCCTTTGGCCAAGAACGGCCCAAACCGCATAATCCGATGCTTCACACATGAGCTTAAACGAGAGGTCCCAATTCGGGGTTTGGATGATAGGAGCCGAAATCTATGCTCCTTTCAAGTTATCAAATGCTAGCAAACAATCGTTAGTAAACACAAATAGGGCATATTTAGCCAAGAGTTGAGTGAGAGGCTTGGAAATTTTTGAGAAATCTTTTATAAACCGTCGGTAGAAACCGGCATGGCCAAGAAAGCTCCTCACCCCTTTTACATTTGTAGGGGGTGGGAGACGCTCAATCACTTTAACTTTGGCCCTACCAACCTCAATGCCCCGCTTTGATACGATATGACCAAGAACTATGCCCTCCTCTACCATGAAGTGGCATTTTTCCCAATTCAAGACAAGGTTCACCTCTTGATACCTTTTCAACACATTCACAAGATTTGCAAGACATGTGTCAAAAGATGAATCGCATACCGAAAAATCATCCCTAAAAACCGCAATCGAGGACTCAAGCATATCGGAAAATATAGAAGTCATGCATCGTTGAAATGTAGAGGGCGCATTACAAAGCCCTGGCGAGTCAGCCGTCTCCGCGTCTTTCCCTTTTGAGGGCTGCTCCTCAAGCCTTCGAGTGCCGATCTTCGCTTGGGCCGTCTCGCGAAGATCTTCTTCGCATCTACTCTTTCTTAGAGGATGAACCGTGCCTTCTTAGTCTCAAATCCGTCTCTATTTCCACTCTATCCGTAGCAGGTTTTAGGACGTTTTCTAGGAGCAGAAGGAACTGCTATAGTGACTACTACATGCATTTCATTGTCGTAGACATCTAAAACAGCTAGTGGTGGCCTCGAGGTGGCTAATGATAAGGTTAGAGAGGGTGGTGTTGGTTTTTGAAAGGTAAGGCACATTCCCGTCCACCCCTCGATCTCCTTACCAGTTGTTCGACTAGGCGGATCCACTTGTGAGACTCACGAAATGGAAGCTTCTTTGCCTATCTGATGGAAAGCAAATCGAAGTTGCTTTCGTGCACTTTCACGAGGTAAATGAATCAAAAGAAACTTTGAAAAGAAGATCTCGGGCTAAGTTTGGTGAAAGGGATGGAAGATATCAAACACGGGAATAAGAAGTCAACCTTGTCACCTTTTTGATCATTTTGTTAGGGGGGGGGGGGGGATAAAGAGAGTGGACGCATGGAATGTTTCATTTGTTGGTCAGAATCTTGACAGTAATGTCTCTCTTAGATTCTCTGGTGGAAATACGGGCACCTTGCATTGTCGCTATGTTCTTTGCTTCCTGTAAAAGAGTTCCACTCATAACCCCTATCACTTAACAACCCGGGGCGGGGGGACGAGAAAAGAAAGGGCTCCGAAAAGAGAAATTTAGGTTCCCCTGAAGTAGAGATGCCATTTCCTTCTTCGAGATGCAAAGGTGACCAGCTTTAGCCATAGGAACTCCTTCTCTTTCGTTCGAGTGAGGCTAACCCAATAACGAAAGTTTCGTAAGGGGACTGGAGCATGATATGACCATTTTCTATAGAATCTGAAAGAAAAGAGATTTGAACAGCAGTCTGAAAGACTAATGCTACGCTAGGACATCACAAGCTCCTCGCCTTCCGCCAGAAAGCAAGGGCGGATGGATCTATTGACGCTTACGTTGACCTTATTGCGTTGTGCGCTCTTCGCCTTTTAGCTAGCAAGCCAAAGACAAAAAGGAAGGGCGAGATAGAGCTCAAAGAAAGCGCTCGAAATCATGTTTAACATTTTTTCGGTGCTTCAGCGGGGTTTGCCCTCAGTATAGTAATGGATTTCATGGTCGACGTCTAAGCAGCACGAAAGGCCGACATGAAATGAGTTCCCCGCGGAACATTTTCTCTTTCGTCCTCGGACGTTCGCTGACAGTGATCGCTACGGCTAGTTGGACCGCTAAGTTCTTCAGGGGCTCCCAATAAGAAGGGCGGAGAAAAACCCAAGCAAGCTGCTGAGAAGGAATTTGGTGGGTCTTTGTCGGCCATTGTTCCGATCGAGCACTCTCCTTTCTTTGTCTGATCCCGTCTAATGTATCAAAATATGATTCCATAGATCCTGATAGGATAATTAATACCTATATAATGGCTGCTGCCTTCCATAAGAAGTCTTTAACGTGTGATAAGGATACGTTTGCAAAGGTGGGAGACATTTTCAAGCCGTATCAACGGCATGTATAGCTTACATCATTAATGAGTAATTCTATACCTGTGGGATTCCAACAACGACAAAAATCTTGTTTTTCGTTGCACGGAAAGCCGGATTAGGTCTTATAATCGAGATTTCTTTGACAGGCCTTAGTCCCTTAATTACCTTGGGGCTTCAGAAATAGCTATATAAGTGACATCCTAGCCAGAGAAGCAATCTAGAGATTATTGCCTATTCCGAAGAAAGACTTCTACTAGGTGATATCCAAAAACATCCTTCGATAAGCAATGGTGCCAAAGGGGGATGTAAACGTATTCTTCTCTTGGTCCTCGGGTAGGATCGGGATTTGGAAAAAGTGACTATGCTTCGCTAACCGCTCTAACATTTGGTCGATAAAGGGGAGGCGAAAATGGTCTTTCCGGGTGCTTTTGTTCAATTTTCTATAATTAATACACATTGTCCACCCGGTTACCACTCTCGTAAAGATGGTCTCCCCCTTATCATTCTTGATGACAGTCATGCCCCCTTTTTTTGGAACAACTTGAACCGGGCTTACCCACTTGTTATCGGAGATAGGGTAGATAATGCCCGCTTCAAGGAGTTTTAGCACTTCCATTTTTACAACTTCTTTCATGTTTGGATTCAACCTCCTTTGAGGCTCAATAGAAGAAGCATGATCATCATCAATTAGAATACGATGCATACATAACGAAGGGCTTATCCCCTTGATATCATCAATGGTGTAACCAACGACACTTCGATATTTTCTCAAAACATCAAGAAGTTTAGAAAGAGAAGTTTCATCAAGTGATGCATTGACAATAACGGGATAAGTCTCATCCGGACCAAGAAAAGCACATTTGAGGGAAGAAGGAAGAAGTTTTAGTTCTACCTTAGGAGGAGGCGTGGACCTCTTCTCCTTAGCTACGATCCAATTGTCTCAAATTCTCCATTGCAAGGGTGGTGGATTGGTGCCTCCTCAAGTTGCCTCTCATAGGCCGAAGCTTCTTCATTCTCTTCTATCACTCTCCCGTTCAACACCTTTTGTAGAGGGTCTTTCACTAAAAGCATGGCTTTCAACTCATCCAACTCTTCCTCCAAAGTGTCGATTCGATATATTTCATCTATCATTGGGGCCTTCATAACTTGAGGGAATGTGAATTCCATCCTCTCATCACCCACATTCAAGGTTAACCGCCCATTCTTTACATCAATGACCACCTTGGCGGTCTTCAAGAACGGTCTCCCAAGAATGAGAGGCATATGATGATCCTGTTGTATTTCCATCACCACGAAATCACAAGGAACAAAAACCCGCCCAATTTGAACAGACACATCCTCCAACATACCTAATGGAAGCCTCACGAATCTATCGGCCAGTAGAATAGACATTCTAGTTGGTTTCAAGTCTCCAACATTCAACCTTTTTGCCATCGATAGAGGCATGAGACTCACACTTGCCGCAAGGTCACAAAGTCCATTCTTTGCTTGTAAATCTCCTACCTTCACCGGAATGAAGAAGCTTCTGGGATCTCTTTGCTGCTTGGGGAGTTTGTTTTGAATGATTGGCTCACCTCCACTGGTAATGATACCGTGGCACTTTCTTCAAGCCTTGCCTTGTTGGATAAAATTTGTTTTAAGAACTTTGCATAGGTCGGCATTTGGGACAAGGCATGAAGAAAAGGAATGTTCACTTGTAGGCCCTTCATGACCTCTAAGAACTTAGAAAATTTGTCATTCAACTTGTTCTCGGTCACTCAGTGAAAATGGAATTGGAGGCTTGTACACCTTCATAGGGGCTTGTTCAACCCATTTATTTTTCTCACTTAATCTCTCTTCATCTTTTTGCGGCTCTCTTTCAACCTATTCACTACCTATCTCGCTTCTCACATTTTCTTTCTCAACTCCCTCATGTCTCTTTGAGACACCCTTTCACTCATTTTAGACTCCTCATAAGTGGTGCCCGACCTCAACATAATAGCCTTGATGTACCCTTTCGGGTTCCCCTCTGGTTGCCCCTGTAATTGGTTTGATGAATTTGAAGAGGAGCTTTCTTACTTGTTGAGAAAATTGAGACAATTGTGTCTCAATCATTTTGTTATGATCTTGAACTTGTGGAAGTGAAGAAGATAGCTCATGGTGCCTCATATTATTCTCCATACTCCTTCTATCATTCTCCGCATTAGCCTTTGTTTGTTTTGTCATGAATGCTTCCAAAACCGACTCAAGGCTAGATTTTTGTGGAGGGGGTTGATTGTAGGAAGGTCTTTGATGAGGTTGTCGTGTTTCAGGAAAACCCAGAGGCCTAAATGGTGGTTGATGAGGTTGATAAGAGGGTTGGAATGAGTTTTGAGTAGTGTTATGGTTATTTTATGGACCTCGGTTGTTTTGCCTCTAGCCAAAGTTTGGGTGGTTTCTCCAACCTTGATTGTAAGCTGGAGAATAAGGGTCATTTCTAGCTCCCATCATAGCCGCGTGTTCCATGGTAGACACACAATATGAAGCGGTATGATCGACTCCACCATAAGTCTCACAAGATAAGACTTGAGTTGTAGAAGAGCTAGAAGATGCAAAATTGGCCTTCTCTAATCTCCTAGTCAAGAGATCCACCTTTGAAGCCAAAAGATCGATGCTCTCTAACTCGTGCTTCACTCCTTTTCTAGCCCCATTTTTCCTTCTCTCTCCACCCCAAGCATAATTCTTTGCACTTCTTCGATAATTTCGTCAACATTCTCAACGGGAAGCTTTATAAGTTGACCACCGCCCCCTGAATCCAAATTGGCTCTAGAAACTGGCGTAAGACCATCATAGAAGCTTGGCACAACGAGCCATTGGTTGAAACTATGATGAGGACAAGTACAAATCAACTCTTTGAACCTTTCCCAAGCTTCACTTAATGTTTCATCTGCATCTTAAGAGAAGTTGGAAATTTTTCTCCTCATTTCCGAAGTCTTCTCCGGTGGACGATATAATTTGTTAAAAATGCTTTGGCAACTTGGTCCCAAGTTGTCAATGACCCTTCCGGAAGTGACCTCAACCAATACTTTGCCTTGTCCCAAAATCAGAAGTTGAACATATGCATTTTGATGAAATCGGCGATGACATTGTTGTGTTTAACGGTAGCACACAACTCCAAAAAGTTATCCAAATGAGTGAATGGACACTAATTCTTCTCACCACCAAATTGGTTGGCCTTTATCATGCGTATGAGGTGAGGTGAGAACTCAAAATTGTTGGCCTTGGTAGTCGGAAGCAAAATACCACTTCGAAGCTCAAAAGCTTCGGAGTGCCCATAATCACAAAGTAGTCTCACTGGAGGTCGTGCCATCTCTTCGTCCCCCATTGTACTCAGTTCACTAATCTCTCCCGACTCACTAGTGGAGAATTGGATAGTGAACTCGAATTGATCAATGTCTTGAGGTTGTTCACAAAACTCGGGTTGACTTTGTAGAAGCCTTTTCACACTACGAAAAGTTTTCTCAAGCTCGTTATCAATTGGAAGGAGTGGTGATCGTTGATTCCTCCTAGTCATGCACAGTCATACACAACTAAAGAGAACGTTAGCACTGGTGAAAGACAAAAATAACGAAATAAATAAAAACATTTAGTATCATTCAACAATAACTATTAAATGTGACACTATGCCTCCCCGGCAACGACGCCAACATTTGATAGGCCGTTGTCGAGGCTAACAAAGATAATCCTATCTCGGTCTCGCTAACTAAGTAGAAATGGCAAGTGGGGTCATATCCACAGAGAGATAAGGTCAAACACCAAAACTTTATGGTCGAATAAACTAAGGGTAACCAAAGGGGGGTCAAGGATTGTGTGAATTAAGACTAAGGCAACTAAAAAGAGTCAAACAAGGTACAATGATTAGCAACAAGGGTATAAATAAATGATTAAAGTACTAGGGAAAGGACATTACCACTCATTGTAACCATAGATCGTGCTTGAACATTAAGGGGAACATCGATTATGGGAGAGAGAGTAGTCGGTCAACTAAAGTCCCCTAATCGGCGGTCAAATCTGCTATAAATTTTAGACATATTCTTTCGAGCTAAGAAGGAGCTATTAGACAAGGTGTTAATTCCTATTTTAATGGAATTAACCCTAGCCTAAGGATTAAGAACAAGTGACAAGATTGACTCTAGACTAGAACTTGCTATTTTCATGGCCATTTAGTCAAGTAAACAAATGGGAATCTCATACAATTTCATCTTTCAATCCTTCATTTCAAAAATTAGAAACAACTTCTATGGTGATCAATCACAAAAGCATACAATGAAGCACCCCATATGCTCAACAACCAACGCTAAACATGAATCACTAAATTCAAGCACAAAACATGGCCTTAATGAGGGTTTTGGCCCAAACACTAGAAAATAAACTACTCACAATTCATAGTAATTAGGAATGGCAATGGGTAGGGTCTGGATCGGGTCTGACTAGACCCAGACCCAGACCCATTAATTTCTTTCGGACCTAGACCCGACCCAGACCAAGATCCTTTGGGTCTGATGGGTCTAGGGTCCTTACAGGGTCCTTAGTGGGTCCTTTTGAATTCCAAGTTTAATAGTATTTTTTAATCTAATAAATTTATTTTGCGTATTTTATAGGTTTGTATGACCATGGTTAAGGCTTGTATCGAAACAATTAGAATAATATAGCTCATAAAATCTTAAAAATGTTTAAACTTACATTATTACATGTCTTAAAATGGAGCTACAAATTACAACTTTATTATTTTTTTGAATTTTTTAATATAAATGTGTCTGTGGGTAGGGTCTGGACAGGGTCTGGGTCTGATATAGTTGGACCCAGACCCAAACCCGCTTGATAACCTCTAGACCCAGACCCGACCCAGACCCATTGGGTCTAAAAAAGTTGGACCCAGACCCTTATAAATGGGTCTGGGTCTGGGTCGGGTCGCCATCCCTAATAGTAATACACATTTCAAACAAAGATTTCATTTCAAAAGTTAAAGTAGAGTGAGGAATCAACAAAGTCCAACAACAATAATTGTAAAAGAGAAGGTTCACACCAAAAGGAAGGAATAAAGGAAAAGATGGCAAAAAGAAGTAACTTTAATTGAAATGAAACTAAAGAATCAACTTAGAAAACCGTTAACGGAGCTTCATTTCTCCAAAAATCACCAACTAAGAGTAATAAATGACTTCTACACTCTAGGAACTAAGTTAGGGTTTATGAGACTAAGTAAAAGTGCTAAAGATGCTGTCCAAAAGTTGAGGAGAGGTATTTATAGAAGTATTTAAAGAAAATCTATCATAACATTATAGAAGTATACAATATTTAGACTTATAAAATCTGACGGCTGCTAATTGGCAAGTACATAAATTTTGCTTGCATTTCCAAATTCATAAAATGCATTTTATGCTTATTAAATCAGTTTTCAAAAGAGATGGATTTTTAAACACTTTCAACTCATTCTTCAACTACTTATCAAAGACGCTTTGTTTCTTATCATCGGTCAGTTTACCAGTTACATCTTTCTTGTCAATTCAAACTGAAAAAAAAAATTAAAATTCTATACTTTGGATCGTAGGTTAGAATCAAATGCACATCAAAGTCAAAATAAAAATCATATTAAGGTGAAATAAAATGCATGTATAAGTTAAATGAAATAAACTGCACATTTACTAACAGTACTTAGAAGTGCATTAGTAGAAAGGAAGATCCTATGAGGTTTGGTTTCTCCTCGATGTAAGGTTTTAGACATTCCATTACGTCTAATGCTGGTGTGGTGACCAAATAAATTACATATGGTTGATCAACTAAAAGGGGATTGAAATTGTAAACCATTCAGAGCAATATTTTTCAAATCTGACTAGGTATTCAATTATGGGAATGTCCGGATAAAGCAATGATGATAGCCAAAACAACATGTCATTATTGAAATTACGGTTATAACCATAACATGGGATGATGTTTTCCATGAAAGACGACTACTATTATCGAACTCGAAAAATTTATTGTCAACTGTCATTAACCTTTCCAAGTTGAAGACCACCATCATCGAATGCACTACAAACTCAACTATGACACCAGGAATTTAATTGCAATTATCTTAAATTGTGGGAATACTACGCATAAAAATCCAAAAATCATGTTTAAGAACCCTAATTGTCTTCATATCCACTCGAAATATGAGGAATTCTAATCGTCTACAAATTTCAATCAACATCGTTAATGCATGTCTGAAATAAATTAAAGTACACATTAATGGGGTATGAGCATTATGCTTGCACACTATATCATTGTGAAGTAAATGTATACTAAAAGGGTGATAATGAGAAGTAACACTAATTTTGGTAATTTATAGAATTTTTGATGGGCGTTACCAAAGTTTGGCCGCCTCAGGGTGATCTGTTTAAGGATACATAATGTATGGTTATAATCGAAATAAATTATGGTGTTCGCTGAACAATTTAGACTAATTAATGACGAGTAATGCGCGCAATCGAAATTTTTTAGAAGGCATTTCAACCTTTTTCAAGTTGAAAAAACCAGGCAATCACGAGTGTGAGTATAACTATGAGCTCAACGCCCCCGCAATTTGACATAAATTTGTTTGAATGTTTCACATAAAATCAAAATTCAATTCCATAAACCCTAATTTTCATCAAATAACTCGGCCGACGAGGAACCCTAGCTAATCTTATTATATATATAATAACTTTCTATTGACGTCCTCCTTATATATTAAAAAATTGTCAATGTGAAGATATAAACGCGCAACCTGAAGTACCAAATAAAGATTTATGTTCCAACCATTCCTCCATCATACTATTATTGCTTATTTCATCAAAATTAATGGCCATATATGAATGGAGTTCAAGAGTTAAGTTCTAACATAGAAATCCATATTTATATAAAAAAAAATTTATTGACATTTTCTTTACCCCTAAAAATATTAGACTTTTAGACTACTGCCAAATCGTACTCCCTCCGTTTTTATTAGATGCAACACTTTTTATATTGGGATGTTTCAAACTAGACGTAACATTTCTTTTTTGAGTAAATTTTGTGTGGTGAAGTTACTCATATACGCTTTTCCTCTTCCTCCTCTTTTCTCACACCTCCAGTCACCAAGCCATGAACTCACCTTACCTTTCTCTCACCTCCAGTCACCAAACCATGAACTCACCTTACCTTTTTTTCTCATCACCTTATTCACCACCGACCAACCGCCACCTACAGTCAACCATCTTCCATAACCACGACCACTCATCCGCCGCCTCTCCTTTACTGCCAGATCCATCTCTCCTTCACCATACTATCTCCATCACCATCAGATCTATCTGCTCGCGTTCTCCTACATCTACCATCACCAAGTTCAACCAATGCCACCATTGCCAGTCTCTCTCTTCTCTCTCCTCGCTTTTATCTCATCTCACTTCGATCTATCTCCTCTAATTTTGATTTCTCTTTCTCCTTTTACTTTGAAATCTCTCTCCTTACTTTTTAATTTCTTCGATTGTTAGTTTTTTGATTTTAGGTAGGGTGCGTCGGAGGAAACACAGAAGATATCGGTAACTTTGTTGGATGGCTAGTAGTAGTGGAGGACGTGTCCGGAGATGTGGTTGGCAGTTGACACAATGCCGGCTGTTGCTGCAGTGGTTGGTTGAGGTTGGTGTTGCAAAGGAGAGAGAGAAAATGTAACTCTTTTTCTTGGGTTAGCGTGAGGAAGAGAGAAAGAGAGTGTGAAGGTTGCGAAAGCAGCATTCGGTGGCTATTCTGGGGTATTTTGGGTGGTCGACAATGCGTAGTGGTGAAGGTTTTAATGGTGGTGGCGAATTCCGAAAAATGAAAGACATGATAGTGCTGGTGGTGAGTTGCGGGGGTGGTCTGCGTGTGGTGAGTGGGAAATGGTGGTGGTCTTTTTTTGGGTTAATAGTAGTGGTGGTCGGAAATGGTGGGAGTTTGATCTGGTTTCTGGTGGTGGGAAGCAATGCTGGTGTGACTGGTGTGTCTGGTGGTGGGTGGCAGTGTTGGGTATGTTACAAAGGCTTTTTGGTGGTGTTGGGTATGTTATAGGAGAGAAAGGAGGCAGTGAAACTATTCACAAGGGCATTTTTGTCATTTTAATAATGAATATTTGAACTCTTAAAATTTATGCCATTTTGGTATGTTAAATCTAATAAAAAACGGAGGGAATAACATACATAATCTCGGGACATTGCAATCCGCCATGTGTCACCACCCCTTTTTGAATGACACTCTATCCACTTCATTATCATATAATAATAAATGTCAACGTGAAGACTCGAACCCGTGACCTTGAGTATGCAATAAGGAGTTTCAACCACCACTCCAACATGTTATTAGTGCTTCTTCTATCAAAATCAATAATGATGTATGAATAGAAACCAAGAGTTAAGTTGTAAATTTTAATATTCATATTGTAAATGAGATGCCTTTTTTGATAAATTTTCACACCATATGACATCAATTATTTTAACTATTATTAAATTTAATATACAAAAATCCAGAGTATCGCCGGGGCCTAAACACTAGTTGTTTTCAAATTACTACACTTGCCGTTAACGGAGTTTGGCAAGACTGAAGAAGACGTTAATGGAGTATAATGAATATGTGTGAAATTGCTATGAGTATAACGTTGTATACTATCAAGGTTTTATTTTGTATAATATAAACTTTAATTTTCGTGTATTTAAAAGTATAGTTTTTGTATATTATGCACTTTAATATAATTTTTTTTGAGAATTGCGTCCAACCCATATGAATACAACTCAAAAGATCAAACAACTAGGGATGAAGTAATTTTTTTTGGTTGCTTTGGATTAATTAGCCATACTCAACAATCCCTATAAGTTGGGGGGAAATAAAAGGATCCCAACCTCAATGAAACATCAGCCAATATACCGATAGTTGTAGGTTTTACCTAAACGAAAAGCATCACCACAAATAACTCAAATTAATAGTAATAAGATTTTAACCCTCAACCTTTTAGTTGGGAGGTGAGAGTTTCTACCCTTGAGCTCTAACTTGAAGCAAAGTCCTATGAATAACCTTACCCACAAGTTTAAGTTTAGGAGTATACTAGAGAGGGTAACTCCCCTAGATTCCTGTCTACAACACTTGATGAGTTGGTCAAGTACCAAAAGTCATCATTGTTGGAAGAGAACGAAGGGGTATGTTAGTAAATGTACGCATCATGGTTTGCCAATGTCTTGTATATAAATAGACTTCAGTTCTCTAACACCCCCCCTAACTAGGAAAATGAACTAAATCACAAAAGAAGGAAAAAAAACCTTCTCTTCTCTCTCAGAAGAACATACCTACTATAATACAACCCTCCTTTTTCTCCTGTCCTTGTTAAAAAGTTTAAAGCAAAAAAAAAAAAAAAAAAAAAAAAAAGAGAAAAAAATCTTGTAATCACCCCCACATGGAAAAAGATTTAGATCATCAAAAAGAACTCCAACTTCTGCCACCCCCACCTCCTCCTCATCCCGCTCCCTCATCCTCGTCACGTGCTCTACCTTGGTTCCATCACCATCGTCGATCACGACCACCGTTATACCCTCCTCCGTCGTCATACAACCACGAGGATCATGAAATGAGTTGTGTTCACGGCACCACAGGGCCGTCGTTAGACTTGAAGCTCTCCATAAGCCTAGAGCCTGCTCAGGCTTCCGATTTCGGTTGCATCGATGCGCTTAAATGGCAAGCTGCTGAGCAGATAAGGCTTGCTGCTATTGAGAAAGCTTATGCAGAGCGTGTTAGAGAGTTAACTCGGAGAGAGATTGAGTTGGCTCACTCTGAGTTTGCTCGTGCTCGTGCTATGTGGGATAAAGCTAGAGAAGAAGTTGCTAAGGCTGAAAGACTTAGGGATAGTGCTACTACCTGCATGGGTGAGATCACTTGTCACTCCTGCAGGCAAAGGTTTCGTCCTAATTAACTTCCATTTGATATTACTCTTTATTATTATTAGTCCTAATTAGTTTATCCATATATTATTCTACCTCTGTACCATGGTTTTATTTATTCACATATTTCTATATCATATGTGAAGGGTGGATTAGGCTATTTAGGCATCTGGGTCACATTTTTTTATATAATTTATGTTGATTGGTTGGTGCAAGTATGTTTAATAATTAATTGGAATTTATGTTTGTTGATTCCAATAATTACTACTTCGATACATATTTGTTCAGATTTGGGACCTTACAATTAAACACACTCAATCAATTATTAGTAGCTCCTAAAGATAAAAACTCGTTTGGGTTTTAATTTATTTTTATATAGAAAAAGTCATCATGAAATTATATTGGGCTTACTATATGGCTAGGTTCTAAATCCAATCCATATATTATTTATTGGTGTTTCTTCTAAGAAAGATAATACAAAAAGCAGCTTTGGTTATTATTTATCTTATTACAATTTTGAAAAGGAAAGGAGAGTAGAGATAATAGCTTTAATAGGAATGAAGGTCAGTCTAAATGGAAGCTTTGATTAAGCTTTGATTCATTTTGTTATACCGTCTTTTGCTTTTCTATTACGTTGTGAGACACTTAATTGATTACTTCTCTAATCATAATATAATCAATAAGCGAATGGTAATTCCATGTAATAATTTTTTGTACACCAACCTACTAAGTTTAAACTGTGGTTAGTACTTTGGCTTTCATATTTCAAACACTACCAATCCAGCAAATACTTCCCCGAGCGGCCTTGACGAAGCAACGAAGAGGACGTACACTTGCAGGTAAAAACACTTGTTCAACGAGGAGGATCGAGAGCCCTACTCGCGATGGGCTACTTATGATGAGTCGCTCTTGGAGACAGTCCCCATCATCTTTGTATGAAGATAAGAAGAAAAGGAGAGAGGGTTTAAAGCTGTACTCGAAGGGAACTCCTAATGCACCATCGACCCAAAATGGAAGAGTTATTACAAGCGGGAGGTGTCTGAATGAGTCGCTCTTGGAGACAGTCCCCATCATCTTTGTATGAAGATAAGAAGAAAAGGAGAGAGGGTTTAAAGCTGTACTCGAAGGGAACTCCTAATGCACCATCGACCCAAAATGGAAGAGTTATTACAAGCGGGAGGTGTCTGAATGGGTCGATACTAATCAATTAGAGGAGAACATTTATTTTAAGGGCAAATATTTATGCATATCACATCTTCAAAACAATCTATTGATATAAAGTTGCAGTTCATGCACAGGGTCGTGACAATCTTGTCTATGTTCGGAAGTTGAAACTAGTTCTGGATTAGTGCTTAAACGAGAGGAATGTACTAGCGTTTCTAACAACTTAGACGATCATTAACTATCAACATTAAAAATAGAAGGATTTTTTTGGACAACTATCACCTTTTTTTTACAACTTTTTAAAAGTTACAACCTTTGATTTTTTTTAATTACCACCAAAACATTATGAAACTCTTAAAAACTGTAACCAGTTAATGGAAAATCCCAAATTACTCCATTTTGTGGGCCCACATATTGACTAATAGTCATATATGCATGTGATGCGTGCCTCATGCGAAAGATTAATATGTAAGAATTTGGGAGAAAATACATTGTAATTTCCCCAATGGAGTGTATACATATTATTCATACATTTAAAAATAATCGTTAAGTTTTAGTTATTTGGTTTTTTAGAGGGTGTAATTATAATCTGATATGAATGCAACTCCAATGAGAAGTAACATCCAAGAACTTCAAAGCAAAGGATTTTTAAAACAAAGAACATGTCCGAAATTTTATGTATTTGTGAATATGATAATTAAACTAGTATTTGGGCACAAGCGATGCTCTGGGATTTATATGTATTACACTTTAGTACTTCAAGACAACTAAAATTTGGTGTAAAAATATGTTAGTAAAAAGTCATAGATTAGTAGTTTATTCTTAAATTTAATTAAAATAGGAAAAATTGACCAAAATAATCCAAACTAAAGCCGTTCCGCCAAGAATAATCCCTACTATGGTTTATTCCTGTATAATCCGAACTATTGGGAAGGTCCGCGAAAAATGATTCGTGACCTGAAGGAAACCTATTTGACAGGTTAATATGCCACGTTTGATGCTTTAATTAGTTGCTTGCAATTATTATTTTATTTTGCCTTTTTTTCCCACACTTATCACCTCCTTCCCCATCTTACCTTGTGGATGGAAAGCTTCCTCACCACCACCACCAGCTCCAACGACCCTCCCCTCGCCACCACCACCACGTACCACGAACGCTGCCCCACTCCTACACTCACGCTGCACACACCCACGTTGCACCACCGTGCACTCACTCCCACGCACTCACACACCAGCCCAACACACGCACGATATCACCGCATCACACACAATTCGCAGACACACACCCTAACCTTGCCCAGAACCACAAACGCCTACACACTCACCTAGGCCATCACGCGCTCACATCACGGCACGCTCACACGCACCATCACTGCACTCGCCCAACATTTAAACGAATACAAAGAGAGGGAAACAGAGTGTGTTCATTACAAGAGCGCCGACGGTTTTCAAGGGGCCTTATTCGCCGGAAAATACCAAGAAAGTAGTGCGAAACCACCGAAAACACTGAATGTCGAGTACAGCGCCAGCGAGAGACAAAGAAAACAGAGGAGAAACGTGAGGGATATGAATCGGCCCAAAAATAAGTAAGAAAGGGAAGAATGACGCTTACCATTTTGAGAAATTTTTAGAAATTTTACTGCTTCTAGCTTTATTAATTTCCATCAGCCCTTGTTCATCTTGGCCCTTAGGTCTTAATCATGACTTATGTGCATTTCTGTCTCTTGGGTTACTTCTTGCTTGACGTCCTTTGGAAGGCTTGTGCTGGTGTGAGTTGATTCCAGACATTAGTTGCATTGTTGTTGCAGGAAACATGTAATCGGCCAAGGCGTTAGGAAAGGGGAGGAAGAGGAGGGGAGGGGTGGTGATGTGGTGGGATTTGGGGTAGGAGTAGAAAAGAAAAAGGGAAAAAAATAATAAAAAATTTACCTGGTTAACAGGTAACAAGTTACCTCGTAGTGTTTGTGGCTGACCTCCCCAATAGTTGGGATTATACAGGAATAACTCATAGTAGGGATTATCTTGGCGGATCGGACATAGTTTGGGTTATTCTGGTCAATTTTTCCATTAAAATATTGTACCTTAATTATTGTTTTTCATTGAAAACATATAATATCATTAATATCATTATTAGTATTGCAAAAAGAAACAACAAAAATGTTGTAACACAATGGTTAGAGAATTTATCTTCCACACTCGAGGTCGTGGGTTCGAAACTTCTCATGGACAATTTGTATTTTTTATGAGAGAGACGTTGATAGAATATTGTTGTAAAGAATGGAGAGTGCCACGTGGCAGATTGCATCCTATGCTTATGTTTTTTAATATATATATAGATTAAACACTCCTGAAAGATTTAATTAACTCTTAATCTTCCTTAAACCATTACCTGGAATTAAGTAGATTAACACTCAATAATAATCACTCCTGAAAATTATTAAATGGCCGAAAGTAATTGCATAAAACAACTAAATTCACTCGAAAATTTTAACTGAATCAAACTTAACTCTTTATTGAAAAATAACACGCCTATATATACTAGACTACTTCTAGTATGATTAGGAAACGAAAACTCTATTTAAAAAGCATTTACATCTAATCCCTAGAATCTAGGAAAAGATAAAGATAAAGAAAAGATAAGGAAGAAAATCTAATAAGATAGGATTGAGATTTTCACTCGAGATCTATCTTATTTACACGCCTAACTTCCTTATCCCTTAGCTAAACAAATATTATCTTCAAGGGATTACTAACTCAACTAGGACTCTATATAACCGAATTTATTAACTGAATTTTCGTCTATATTGACACCAATTAAAATATTAATTAAATTCTAAAATAACATGACAAAAGACTCTTAAAAGTTTTCAAGTAACTAAAATGGACGCCCCATATTAGTCTTCACAACTAGGATTATCATCCCAAACAATCATGGACACAAAGGAAGCATTGGAATTGAGCTTAAATCCAAAGGCTTCAAGAACCAAGCAAATAGGTTCATCTCCAAGTGTTGACTTTACTTCTTGACTTGTATCATTCTCCCCCTCTTCAAAAGAATTTGTCCTCAAATTTGAATCATCATAGTAAGGACTAATATCACCAACATTGAATGTGGCACTCACACCTCCATAATCACTTGGAAGTTCGATCTTGTAGGCACTATCACCAATCACATCAAGGACTTGGAATGGACCATCAGCTCTAGGCATGAGCTTGTTCTTCCTCTTGCTTGGGAACCTCTCCGTCCTCAAATGAAGCCAAACTAGATCGCCAATCTTGAACTTAGGCTGCCTCCTATGCTTATTTGCTCTCTCCTTGTATTGTTCATTCATCTTCTCAATTCTAGCTTTGACTTGCTCACATGTCTTCTTGAAAGTGTCGAACCTTTTCTTTGCATCCACATGAATTTCGTATTTGATTAGCACAATAAAATCAATAGGAAGAAAAGGATTGATACCATAGACCACTTCAAATGGAGATTGAGAAGTTGTAGATGAATGAGCTCGATTGTAAGCAAATTGAGCATGTGCTAGCTTCATATCCCAATCCTTTTGTGTCTTGCTCAGCAAGCCACGCAGTAGAGCTCCAAGAGTTCGATTAGTTACTTCAGTTTGGCCATCTGTTTGAGGATGATGACTAGTACTGAAGAGTAGCTTTGTTCCCACCATGTTCCATAAGCTCCTCCAAAAGTGACTAAGGAATTTTGAATCACGATCACTAATAAGGCATGAATGATCTCCCTAAAGTACAAATCTGCCATATGTAAGGCATCATCAGTTTTATGCTTAGGAATAAAGTGAGCCATCTTAGAGAAACGATCTACCAAAACCATGATAGCATCCCTTCCCCTTTGAGTTCGAGGTAATCCTACAATGAAATCCATACTCACACTCTTCCAAGGAGAACTAGGGACTGGCAATGGAGTGTATCGGCCTTTGTGAAAGGTACTCTTAGCCCTATGAGAAGTAGCACACTTACTAACCACCATATGAACATTTTTCACCATGCTAGGCCAATAAAAACTCTCACTCAAAGTGTCTAAGGTCTTTTGAATGCCAAAATGACCAGCCACCCCACCACTATGGACTTATCTCACAAGAAACTCCCTCACGCCACTCTTAGGGATACATAGCTTATTCCCTTTAAACAGAACTCCATCTTGAACTACATACAAGCCATTAGGATTTTTAAAAGAACTACTAAAGTCATCATCATTTACATACAATTCTTTTAAGTGATCAAACCCTAAAATTCGAGCATCAACCATGGGTAAGAGATAGGATCCCCTAGAAAGAGCATTAGCAACAACATTACTCTTTCCTTCTTTATACTTAGAAGAAAAAGTAAAAGATTGTAGGAATTCAACCCACTTGGCGTGCCTATGAGTTTTGTTGTCCATGGATGTTTTTGAATGCTTCATGATCTGAATGGAGAATGAAAGGTTTGGGCCTCAAGTAATGGGACCAATGATCCAAGGCCCTCAAAATAGCATAGAATTCTCGATCATAGTTGGAGTAATTGAGCTTAGCACCACTCAACATCTCACTAAAGTAAGCAATAGGCCTCCTCTCTCGAAGCAAATTGTCCCAACTCCAATTCCACTAGCATCACACTCTACCTCGAACAATTTGTTGAAATATGGCAAGCCAAGAATAGGAGCATGGCAAAGTAGCTTCTTCACCTCATCAAACGCCTTTGAGCTTGAGAGTTCCAAGAAAACTCTCCTTCTTCATCAATTCATTGATTGGAGCCATAACTGTTGAGAAATTTCGAATGAACCTCCTATAAAAGGAAGCAAAGCCGTGGAAGTTTCGACATTCATGAGCATTAGTTGGCGCCAACCATGAGGAGATAGCTCCGACTTTCTCTGGATCAACATGTACTTCATCCATAGATACAATGTAGCCAAGAAAAGCAATACTAGGTACAAGAAAGTCACACTTTTCCATCTTTCCATACAATTTTTGTTCTCTTAATTTTTCAAATAAAAGTCTTAAATGAGCTAAATGAGAATCAATACTATTAATATACTCAAGGATATCATCTAAATAGACAACAACAAACTTGTTAAGAAAGGGATGTAGTACCTCATTCATAAGTCTCATAAAAGAACTAAGAGCGTTGCAAAGACCAAAGGACATCACCATCCACTCATATATACCTCGTTTGGTCTTGAAAGTTGTCTTCCATTCATCTCCTTCTCGAATTCTCATTTGGTGATATTCACTTCTTCGATCACCAAACTCTGTGAGGAAAGAGTTTAAAAAAGCAAGTTCAAACAAAAACACCAAATTAAACTATCAAGTGAACGAACTGTGCCATATTTTAGACAAAAAGGGAGGGGAAAGCTCGCCGGCCGCCGGAGATGAATGTCGTTGCTGCCCCAGTTGCCGGAGAGCTACCCAAGGATACTGTTAATGGAGTTGGTTGGAGGTTGGAAGGCTTAGAGAGAGAGAGCCTTTACGCGGTTTTTCTGTAACGTTTACCTTGGTGTTGGTATACTAATTGTAACCAACAGACTATATAGGTAGCACATAATACAAAATATACATATTAAAAAAAAAGTTACCTAAGAGTAAACAAAAATTTGAATTTTTTGAGCAATAACAAAAATTAAAAATTTAATTCCTTTAATCAAAATATTAAAAGTCGAAAGCACCATTGAAATTTCAATAATTTATAATTGTACAAACATATAAATATAATACTAGAATGGATTATAAGTGTAACCAATCATGTTAAAGTATATTAACAATAATCGATATATATTAGGAGTACTAATAATCCCGAATTTAAACAACAACAATGGTTCATATATTACGATTATGCCAATAGCGGATACTTTAAGATTATGCAAACAAGAGTGCACACCTTATGATTATGATGCCAATAGAGAAGGCATTTGTTTTTTTTTTAAAATGGTTTGCAATTAGTTAATATTATGACATTTTTTACGACAACTTGTTTGCTATCAGATCTTTTTCAGAATATATTTCTTGGTCTTCAACTTGATCCTTCTTGATAAAGTAAATATTAATATCCATGTTTTGATCGTGGTAGTATTAAACTGGATCTTCATGACTATGTGTACGCTCCCCGATAAACTTTGTTATATTCGCATAGTGTGTATGTATTTCTCATTCATCTTCCATAATTATGTAATATGCATAACTAGTACTTAGACCCGGGCGATGCTGTAAAATTTTTATGCATTAAAATTTAGTAATTGTTGAAAATAATTAATGTCATTTAGCATGAAAAAACTTATCTTTAAAAAAAAGATAAAAATTGTCTAATTTCAAATATGAAATTTGAAAGTTATAGCTTATGACTCCTAGTTTTCACTTATATGTCATCATTAGTTTTGATTGAAGAAGCAACAATAGTATGTTGGTGTAGTGGTTGGAGCTATTATTTTGCATACTCAAGGTCGTAGGTTCAAATATTAACGTAGACAATTTTTTTAATATGAGAAAGAAGTGGATAAAATGCCATTGAATTAGAAGGATAATGACACGTGACGGATTGCAATGCTTGGCTACGCTTTTTAATATATATATATAAATTAATCAAGACATCATGATGTTTAAGAATCTTTTCATGCCATATAAGTGATGGGTTCTAATTCAAACATACCAATATAAATGCTATGTTAACATCTTCTCGAATTGTGTCTTGATGTTGGACAAACAATGTATCTTTATATGTTTGGATATGTAACTAATTGAATGAATATCGCCTATCTCTATTATATAGGGGAAGAGGAGGGGTAGACACCAAAAAATAAGTAAGAGTCAATATAATTATAATAAGTTAAGTGTAAATGAAGTAATTAATTTATTTCATGTAATATATTACATTTTTGAAAGTTAAGAATTTAATTTGGCAATTAAATTAACTTTTTCATGTTTTAGCACGCATAGCGTGCATATGAGGCTAGCTTCGATATAAACCAGCAGTACGATAATATCTTATGCTATATGAGTGACCTATTACTATGAAACTCATAATTGGTGCATGACCTTCTTAACTATCTCGGATACTAGGAGACTAAACTAACACATTATGATCATTACACGAAGTTAGTATCCTAAAGAATGAATGGTAAATCCAATACTAGTACTAAACTAACATTATCTCATCTTCCTTGATACTTAACTTTCCACTGTCCGGATAAATTTTCCAATCGTAATGCATACAATCTGTGCTACCAATGCAATCATGTTTGAAAACCCAGGTTCTTTGCCAATACAAAGTAGCCTTTCCAAATCATCTCGTGAAGGTGTGCCATTCTCTCTAAGTTGCTCATACATATTCACTTTTGTTATGGAGAAAATCCCTATCATTCCCAAGCCATGCATTTATTTCGTCAATAAACCATTCATCTTTTCCTTAACAACTTCCATTATTCGAAGAAACGCTTGTTTTTGTGTTCCAAATATATAACACAAAATCGACCATGATAGACTTTTTATTTAGTAAATTTAACATTAAACAATCGTTTTTGACCTTATTTTTGGATTAGGTTAGGTTATGCTTCATTGCGACGGTCTTTATCTTCCTTTGTCTAGATTTAGGAGTTGTGGTTAAAGGAAGGCCATGATGTTTTGGTTGGACATCGTTGCTTAGAATGTCGTCTACTTCTTCATCAATGGAATCATGGCATTGGCTTCTTTTCTCAAAGAGGAACTTGAAGACCTAAATTTATTGGATTTGCAAGATTCCATTAAAAACAATGGTTTTGGTAGCTCTTTTGGTGCATATGGTGAACAAAGATCAAGGATATAAGGTAATGAGGTGAGTATACTCACTTCAAAATATCATATGATGCAAAACACCCTATGCTCAATGGCTCAACACATATAATTAGGTTTCTAAGAGTCACTATTCCGATGAAAAAGTCAACATCCGGCATTGACTTCACTTTTTTCACTTTAACAACCCTCTTTATTAATATAATTGTTAGACAAATAGATAATAAGATTTGTCTAATTTGATAAAAACATAGCTTTTTTATTTCTCTCATTTCTTTCTTTTTTTCACCATTATCGATGAAAGCCTTCACTTTTTTCTACCTTTATTTTTGACAAAAAGATAATCATACAAGATTGTTTTTGAAAGATACCCCAAAAGTTGGGAGCGTTATGAGATAATCAATAGTTTGGAGTGATGATAGAAGACCGACCATATTTGGAACTGATGGTGTCTATTTTTAACACTTTAAAATAAAATATCAAATCAATTAAGATTACTCCTGTAGGCGCCTACATTGGGGCTTTGCCCCGCCCATCATTTGATGATTTTTTTAATAATTTGCTAACTGACACATGAAGCAAGGCCATTCGCTAGAACCTCGAGTATGAGCATAAAATGAATTAAACCTTATTTTTTTGAAACCCCAGAGAATGATTTATACTCAACCCATTTCCTAAAGCCAAAACTATTTTAATAATATGATCTAATAAATTTTATATTTTTTATAAATTAAAAATATGTTTCATTATACCTGATATATATAATTATATTATTTACGAAAAATTAACTAGAATAATCCAAACTATAGTCATTCCTCCAAGATTAATCCCAACTATGACTTATTCTTGTATAATCTCAACTATTAGCGATGTCCGCCACAAATGCACCCAAATGACTTGAAACCGGTTAATTAGGTAAAACTTGACTTTTCCATTAAAATTTGCCCAATTGTCTTTTACATTCACCTCACCTTTCGCCTATCAGTGAATTGCCGACCATGGATGTATAGGTTTCCCATGGATTTCAAACCATTCAACTTCAAACATGAAATGAATTCCATTTGATTTTGAAAATTATGAAAATCAAAGTGAATGAATTCCACGAGCAAGTCAACTTAGACATTTATGGTTCAAAAGGAATACGAAAATGAAAGCAGAAAAAATAACGAAAAAAAGAATATAGAGCATCTCTGACTGACCAAACAGTGGGGTTAGTTATTCATTTTTGACCACAAGCAACAAGTCCTTATCAGCCGAAGTTTAAAATTTTGATGAAAAAGGTGGAAAGAATTTTGTAGTGAAGACGCCATTAATAGGGTTTACAGAGGTAGCAAATCGGAGAATTCTTTCTCTTCTCTTCTTCACTCTAATGAAGCGAAAGTTATGTGTTTATAATTGATCTACAATCCTTCTTATCACCATTGTTGGTGATGATGGTCGTTTCGGCATTCGGTTCGTCCTCCATTTACGCCAGAGCTTCGGAGCTTAAAATTGACCTAAGGAGTGTGCGTAAGTGATGAAGTGAGAGTCTAGGAGATAGAAAGTGAAGAATATGAATGTTAGTATTTTGTTGTTTTGCATTGATGAATTGTTCTGATGTGGAAGATCTGGATGATAGTGCTAGTGTTAGGGAATGCGTGTCTATTAAAGGAGGGGGCTACATTGGGTGATTGGAGGGGGTGGGTAGAAAAAATGAAAAAAAGATATGTCATTGAGGGCCACGTGCATTGTATGACTAACTGACCAATTTTACAGGTTGAAACAGGTCATCGGAGTATTTGTGGCGGATCTACTTAGTATTTGGTATTATACAGGAATAATCCATAGTTGGGATCATTCTTGGCGGAACGGCCATAATTTGAATTAGTACAATCAATTTTCCCTATTATTTATTAAGATAATTTTAAAAGAAGATCATATTAATCATTAGAAAACTGAATGATAGATCAACACCATCCATTCTAATTTGGTCTTATCTTTTGGCACAAGGATAACAGAAGATCCGCCAAAATGCAACTCACATCACCAGGTGTAGCATATTGTCTAACACCTGTCATCCACAAATGCATGACATTTTTTCTGAAATATTGATTATTATACTTATTTTCTATTTTAACTTTGATGTATCTTTATCTTTTAGATCGATCAGAATCGATAATCTGCACAATTTCTTCGCCTATAAAAATTGGAGGCACCAAATTGCTTTAAAAAATTCAGACTTGGTGAATCTCGTACTTCCCAATTTAGTTTGTATTTGTTTTTAACTGTTATTCTTGTGCTTTTTCTAAGTGGAACGTATTACTCCTACAAGTCCTAGGACAACTTTGTAGGCAAATTTCAGAGGATAATTGATAAGTTTTAGAGGGCAAAAACTACATATTAAAAATATTGTTAACCATTACAACAACAACAATTAAGCCTTATTCCCAAAGTGATTTGGGGTCGGCTAACATGAATCATCAACTCAAACCGTTGTTGCCAAAGGAGATAGCATCGACAAGAGTGATAAAAAGTTTTTAAAAGGGTTTAAGTTTTAAGAATTTTTAAATAAGTATTTTAAAAAAAGGTTTACACCAAAAAGTTTTAAAAAGGTTTTCAACAAAAGATTTTAATACAAACACAATTGAGAAAAACAAATAAATGCAATAATCTCACCCCTTCCTCCACATGGATACTGCCCTTCCACCCACTTCTATCCAACGCCATGCTCTCCTCAATCCCAAGTAGCCTCATATCACTTTCAATTACCTTCAACCAAGTCATCTGAGGTCTTCCCCTACCCCTTACAATTTGATTACTCTTCCACTCTTCAATTCTTCTCACCCGTGCATCACCTAATCTTCTTTTCACATGACCAAACCATCTTAACCGATTCTTCAATGGATGCAACTCCAACTTTTTCCCGAATCATATCCACCACAACATACGCATCTCCGCCACGTTCATCTTATGAACGTGACATTGTTTCACCGCCCAACATTCGGTGCCATATAACAAAGCAGGCCTAATTGTCGTACGGTAGAACTTTCCCTTCAATCTTTGGGGAATGCCGGAATCACAAAGTAATCCGGTGGCGCTTTTCCACTTTAACCAACCCGCGTTAATTCTCTAAGCTATGTCTCCATCCAGTTTTCCATCCTTTTGGAGAATGGATCCAGAAAACAGAAGACGTTCGATCCTTGAACCACTTTGCTATCCAAAGTAACCGCCCCTGCCTCGCTGCTTGTAACTCCACTGAACTTGCACTCCATATACTCCGTCTTACTTCTGCTCAATCTAAAACTACGGGCTTCTAATGTATGCCTCCACAATTCCAACTTACTCTCAACATCTTCCTTTGTCTCATCAATCAACACATATCATGACAAAATATTGTTAACACAATATTAACACAACTTCGCATGTGAGTGTATGTGTGATATTCACTGCCTGTCTCAAGCCCGGATAAAGGAGGAGAGTTGCGGTAGGTTTAGGGCGGCCAGCGTAAAACATAGCCCCATATCATGACAAAATATTGTTAACCATTAACTGATTTAATTACTTGGTAATATTTTTACATTCAAGTCTTTTTTATAAATCACCTGACATGTTGATGGCTTAAAAGGACTAACTTTTTCATTAATCGAGATCAAAATTGTGGGACAATAGGTTATTTGATTTTTAGGCACCTCTAATTGAATTATTTGCTCATCGGGATTAAAACAATTATTTGTTTGCCTAAGAGAATCGACTTTTTATTATCATTCGTGGTAATGTTGTTAACTGGTTTATTTGAACTGTACAAGCACTTAATGCGAGGAAATTAAGGAAGTAAAGATTGTCATACAAGATTTTTTGGCGGACTTCGTCACAGTGCTAACATCGTGGTTCCATCTTCAATGATTCATTGATGACTTCATACTCTGTTCCTAACATAAAAATTATAAGGAGTTTCTTAGCGTCTAAAAGGACATTATTGTTTTCCTTTCCGACTATCGCATCTCGAGGGAAGGACCCCTAGGATTAGCACCCGTGTTTTTCCGACCCTTCTGTCTTTGGAGTGGGTGGTATGCGAGACCACATGCCCATCTACAGTGGCGACTTCATCGGGGATTTTAAAAATTAATTTTTTTGGTTATTGTTTGAAAAAGTGGGTGAGATTTAAAATTACTTCTTATAGTTCTAATCTAAAGGTACATGAACAAGAATAATCAATATAAAAATAATTTTTATTAGCACAATGGCATTTAGCTTAAAGAGCGTAAATGAGACTAGCGTGGGCAACAACTACTAGGTGGCACGTGCAATCAACATGTTGCCTTTGACGTACGTTTACATATTATCGATCCTAAAAAGTGTTCAGTTCATAAACAATTATTGTCATGCTACATTGTCGGACCTTCGGTTATCTGCAAGGGGTTGAAGTCTCCTAAGAACCACAATACAATTAGAATATCTTTTAGTTAACCCCAGGCATTAACTGACGTTGTGGCGAGTTCCACCATATCTTCATTAAGGAACTGTGCAATTCGCTAGTCCATCGTAGCCATTACATTTGTAGACGCAGATCTAGATAACCTACTTGCAGTTATCTCTGCAACACAACGATATTGTCCCAACGCCTAGCGATATTTCGTTGGTTATGGTATCTTTCAGAATAATACCATAATCCTCAACCATATTACGTAAACAAGAATCATGGTTTTGGACCTGATTGTTGTATGTTCGAGATTGGCTCTCCAACTTCTCAAGGGTATTAGGGTAATTTTTGGGGGGGTTTATAGGTAACGACCCGATCCTTGCTTGGAACCTGCATGAAGGAAACCAACCGGGAGGGTTTTGGTTGATTCCCCCCCCCAAACATAAGTCAGTTATTGTAGATAAAAATAGAGACATAATCTCTAATATGACAATAACTTTTTATTGGAAAATGTGTTTACCATGTGATGTGATACAAGGGTAATTATACCAGTCTAGGGGTCGGGCGTTGGGACTTATTTTTATTTTCCCTACAGGAGGGTCTGGAAGTAGATGAAAAACTAGCACCTAAGATTTTACATGTGTATTTTTTTCTACAAGCACCAACCATAAGCTGGGTGAATAAAACAAGATGAACATAAGTGAGTGCAAAGAACAACACGAACTGTTGCTTGGGATGCAGGGCACAACATGTAAGCATGTCTAAAGCATTGCATAAATAACAAGAAAATCTCAAAGGTTTATCCAAATTCGACCTTTTTACATCTAAATGTAGTTTTACGTTTTCTATGTTGTACCCCATTATTTTGAAAACTCTCTATTATACCCTCATATATACATTTTCTAATCAGTTGTACCCAAATCAAAAATCCGCAACATACAAAAATGAGGTAAAGACACATCAGTAGTTAAACGTGTCAAAAACCCTTAAATCACATTCTGAAAACAAAACCTCATCAAACTGAGAATTGGAAAGCCGAACTAAAATTCTCATCAACCTGGATCTGGTTACAACTGATTAAAAAATTTAAGACCAAGGGTACAATAGAGAGTTACAAAATCATGGGGTACAACTTATAAAACGTAAAATCACAGAGGTATATTATAAATGAATTCGACAAAAAACAAACTGATCCAACTAGAAAAATCGAACCGAGATCGATGCGCCCCAAAGTAGACTGAGCCTAATTGACCCGTATAATTCCATCTATTGTATAACCGAACCTGTCAAGGCTCATCTGATACTAATCACACACACAATCAAAACGGACAACTAGCTCCGTGGGTCAACCAAAAGCCGGCCCAATTATCCGAATTGGGACCTACACAACATAATCTGGTACAGGAAACGTGTAAAAATTAAGCCATATTTTAATCATAGTACACAAGTGACAACCATAAGATTTAAGAAGCTGTTTATGAAATCCAATGTCGGATAAGTTAATGTGTGACAAAGACATTGAATCACTCAGCTTCATAAACATTACTAGAACCTTTTGTCTTAAACTCCTGAATCGAAATCAATGTATGTCGTATTTGTCATTTACTATTGACCATTTCTGCTGTCAAATATTCCGTGGCAACAATTTCAGCAATGAGATGACAGGACTGGAAGTTTCAACACCAATCTGCATGAAGGATTTCACAGGCCTTTTACATGCCAACTACCATTCCCAGCGTCTATATTCTTGCCGGGCAATAGAATTGCCTCTTTATTTTTTCCAGTTTTTACAATAGGTGAAACTAAGAACAATTTCCCCATACAAAGCTTTGCTTCATTTGCCTTAGTTCTGCCTAGAACGCTAAAATAACCAGACTGCTGGATAAGATAATTAATATGTAAATAACGAGTAAGTATTACTATATCTCAGAGAGGTTACTCTTATAAAATAGTCATAATTTTATAGGATAATTCTACAATGGCTAAAATAAAATTGTAGGCACTATAACTATATAAATCTTAATCGTTCGTTTGATAGAAACTCATCTTGACCATTCATCTAAATGACTTGATAAAAGAAAGAAAAATACTAACTTTTCATTTAAGAAAAAGAAAGAAAAAGAAAGAAAAAGAAAGAAAAGAAAATAAGCGGTTATGCGGTTCCATCTTCTGCCTGTGAATCTTCGTTGCTTCCTTTCTCTTTCTTTTTTTTTTACTTTTTTCTCATATAATCTACCTTCAAGTATATTCTTTCTTCCTCTATATAGTGAATTCACGAATTAGGATGATATTCTATCTTTAGTAGTGGTCTATAGGGATGTCAGTGGGGCGGGTTTTGTGGAGACCCGCCCCGCACCCGCCCCAGTTATGTAGGGTTGGGGGAAGGTTTCGCGGGTGATGGGACGGGGATGGGGATGAAAACCATCTCTGCCATGGGTAATGGGGCGAGGGTGGATGTTAGTCCATACCCGCTCCATCCCCACCCGCCCCGCCTCGTCTTGTCCTCATCCACCCCGCCCCATCCCCGGAGTACTCTAAGTTTGGTTGAAGTGTTGGAAGATGAAGAAGAGGCGGAAAAATCTTCTCTTGATTGAGACGGGCGCTTTTGATATGTGTGGAGATATATTTTAACATGTAGTGCAATATTTTCTTTTGAAAACTTTGGCTTGTATTTTATTTTATCAAGAATTTTGAAACTTGTTAGATAACATTAACTTTTGCCACACTTTGAATATGGGTTGATTACCCTTGTAATTTTTTTTCAATTGTTGTTAGAGATTGATTTGGGTGGCATGATGGCACCATGGCAGTAAGATGATGCATGGCAGATAGAAGCAAGTTTTTTTTTTTATTTCTATAGGGTTTTTTTATATAAGTTGCTATTGTTTTGGGCCCTAAAATGGCCCCATTGGTACAGTGGGTGTGAGACAGTGAACTTTTATTACAGGGACTTGGCGGGGATTGAGGCGGGATGGGGCGAGTACGGGGATTCGCACGGGGATGGGGCGGGGATAGATTTCATCTTGTCCCCGTTGGGGCGAGGATGGGGACAAGATTTTCCCCCGCCATGGGTGATGGGGCAAGGATGGGGGTGAGTTTTTAGGCGGAGATGGGGATAGGAATGCCAACATCCGCCCCGCACCGCCCCATTGACATCCCTAGTTGTCTAGATTTGTTGTTTTCAAAGAATTTTATTAGCCTTGAGATGTTTTTTTTAATATAAATCTCATATTCCATGTTTTGGTCACCATAGATTAATATTTTTCTGAGTTTTAAGGAACAAGATGAAGGATTCTAGATATAGAACCATGATAAATTTTACTGAGTTTTTGAACAAAATAAAATATTTGGGTGGACGAAGGAGAAACCAGGAAGAAGAAGATAGACATGAAAACTGAAAATCAGTATCTTCAGAAAAAACGTGGATTCCTTATTTTTTAACTCAATAATTTTATTAAAAGTCATTATTTAAAAGTCATAGTAATCAATGGACAAGATGAGTTTGGATAAATAAAGGGTTAAGATTTCACCTATTATAGTGGCTGCAAATTTATTGTAGCCACTTAAAAAGTTTCCTAATTTTATGTTAGGAAAGGAATAATATTTACATTACTTAGGGGTTACTATCTTTTTCAAAAGGGTGACAGATGAGATTGTGTTCCCAAATAGAGAAACAATCAAAGAATCCAAAGAAAATGACTTAAAAAGAAGCCTCTAAGACCGAAAATATAAATAGAACAAGGAACGGGATATTTTATTCGTGAAAACACTCCTGAACTCAAATATAAAGAACAATTGTGAACGTTAGTAAGTTGCACTCTCAATAATTAACACTCATGAAAATTATTAAAATGTTGATTCTAAACTCTCACAGAATTTAAACTCTAAAGAAACAAGAGTTTTCTAAATAATACTTCCTCTGTTTCTAAATAAGTGGAACATAGAGAAAGTGGAGGAAATCAAGGAGGTTAGAGAGAGAAAGTCAGGGACCACAATCAAAAAGGGACAGTGTACTCTAACTAAATAAACAATTGGATATATATTGCTTGAGTAAGGGTAATCATGTAATTGTTTCACATAAAATGTCCTATTTTGAGCTTGGAGTCAGTTATTTTGACATTTCCATATTAGGAAAATTTGTCACTTATTTAGAAACAGAGGAAGTACATAATAAATTTTATTGATCTCAACAATCCGAACCCTAGGCCGCCCCTTTTGCGACTCTAGATAGGCGTCCCACCTCTTCTTTTTCCTATTCTAGTCCAATTTTTACAACTCCCTTAGAATTAGGATAACTTGTTGTAAATCTTATCTTTTAGCAAGAAACTTAATCTTGTCTTTTCATGTATATCTTAGGCTCTTAAACCGAACCCTAGGCCACCCCTTTTGCAACTTGGACGTCTAGCAACCAGCAACCCTAGACGTCATTCCCTTGTTGACTTCCTTCTTTTGTGTTGACTTTCCCTCTTCTTTTAATATTGTTATCTTCATCAATAACTTTGATTCTAGAATAAAGTATTGACTCAACAATATTTTAAAGACAATAACTGAAATTACATAATGTACCCTAAAACAAGAAAAATCCTTTTCAAGTGAAAAGGTAAAAACCTGTAGGCAAACTCTACTCTATAGACTCAACTATTTACATGACTTGAATATCCTCCCCAACACAAGGCAATAAAGTTACAAAAGTTTGTTTGGAATTTAAATTAAATCCCATGGCTTCCCCTAATAAAAAAAAAAGCTCATCCTGAGTTACTGTGACATTCTCGCCCATGCAAGAGTTTAGCTTGGAGTCTCAATGAAATTTTGTCTAAGTACTTCTCGCCCGGCCGCCCGCCCGACCCAATTATCCCAGCCACCCGAGCACTTGTTACGAGAAGAAAGCATTAAAAAGAGTTTGAAGGCCGCCCAGGCGGTTTCTCGGAGGAGTTTATTTCCGCTTTTTTGCTTATGTTTGAGCATTGCCTATAAATACTAAACCTTAATTTTGATTATTTTATCTTAGTTTTATCATTAGTTTCATATAAGCTTAGTTTTAAACTCTTAGTTTTCTTTCAAGTTTGCATTGTTCGAACGTTGTTGCATTCAATAAAGTTATTTTCTTTCGCGTAGATCTGGTAATATTATTCTTCCTTTGCTTTTCATTGTTTTGATTATTATTCTCATTAATCTTAATTATGTCTTCCCTAATTATTAACACTTTCATTTCTGTAGTATATCTGAGTAGTTCCTTTTCTAGGGTTTATAGGGAGGGAAGCCATGCTTATATTATGATCTTTATTTGAATGTATTAGCATTGCTTAGGTTGTGATTAGTGCAATATAGTGTGATTTGTTCCATATGCGTGATTTATGTTAGTGTCCAATTTCATGAAGTGCGTCTGGAAAATTATAGTATGACCCGATAGTAGGCTTATTGGTAGAGGCTTAGAACACACTATTGATCCTGATTATGTGAGCTATCGTACTGCATATGTTGGGTTATGAGCGTTATTGCCCGATTGTAGGCTTAACACCTGCTCTAATTGCTCGACTCCAGACGTAGGTTTTGTTAGTCTTTGAACCCCTTTGATTGATATATGCATTGTGGACCGAAATATTGCCACAATAGCCTTTTATTATCTGATCTAATCACCGTACTTATCATTCTCACTAGCTTTGTTTAGTTAATCAATTCATCCTTATTTCCGACTAAAGTATCTTTATAGTTGAACATTAACTGCGGAAACCTGTCTCCCTGTGGATTCGTCCCGTACTTACACGGCTCTCCTAACAACAAACACTGTGCATTCGCGGTATACATTCAACTTGAGGACGATCACTATAGGATATATATTCCTATCATCTCTTCAACACTGAAAGCAAATACATCTTGGTACACTTTCAGGAGGCATGTAAGGCGTTTTGTTATTTATTCCCCTAGAGAAGATCCAAATTAGACAAGTCGATCTGGATGAGCTTCATTAAGCTTAACCTCATCCAGAACCTCAGCTGGTTCTTGACGTTCTATAGTAGGGCTCATGATGCCCATAATCTCTTCGTACAAACACTTCTTTGATTTCCACCATATTTATTCTCTTCTTATTTGGGGGCCCAGACGCCTTCCTCAAGGGGTACTAGGCAACTGAGACATTCTAGTCGCCTTCCTAGAGGAAGAGTTAGGCAGCTGGGTCTTTTCTTCTTCCATGACGTACGTCTTAACGTCGTCAAGTAGCATATCCTAACCGTTTGGTGATCACCATACAAATAACCGACATTTCCATTATCACTTCCAAATTTCATGAACATTAGATGAGTAACAACAACAATTTTGACTTGATTTAGAGTTGAACGATTAAGGATAATATTATAAGCAGTCATGTCTCTAACTAACTAGAACTTGATGAAAATGGTGTATGATCTCTTCTTCTTCCCAATCTTGAGGGTTACTTTAATCGGGTGAATATCCCTTCGCCAAATCAAATAATGGTATGATGGATGAGCGTTAGCTGGTTTTCATCAAATTATAAACGGTTGCGGTAGCCAACTAAAATTATATGAGTCGAGCTTCCCGTTGTTGATCTGAATTGTCTAACTCTCAAGCTGACTACCTTCATCTACAATACTATTGGGTGTAATGAGTAATTCTCAATTTTCCTCAGTCTTCTTTGCTTGTTAGCACCTTGGGGAATGGCTCCTACTTAGTCTTGTCTTCCATCAAGACTTAGCCGAGTTCCCTTAGATAATTCTTATATCCCCTATTCATGGGACCTCCGAGTGCAAAACCACCATATATGACCATATCCCATAGATAATCATTGGTTGGCTTATTAGGGGATGACACATGTCATCTCTTAAAGAGAGACATGTGTTAGTCTAAGGTATGGCTACATGTCATGCCTTGATAAGTGACATGTGTCAAGACATGGCTTTGCCATAAGTCAGGTTGATTTCATCTTACGACAAGCCTCTCATTTTGTCTACACAAGGTACGTACATGTCCTTATGTGTTCGACTAGTATCATGTACTAAGGTTAGGATTTGTGTAATATCATGTATAGGGAACCTTTTCATGGTTCATATATATGTGCCAATGAAATATGGAATTACGTGTTGTCGAGCATGCTAATTGACTATGTTTATTTATTACACGATTGAATGAATGTTTAATTCAAGCATGTTTGAGAAGGAATATCAATTAATGAATTCGTATGAGGATTGATAAATATGTTTATTGTTGGATCATGAATTGTTATATTGTTTCCCTTATGATTATTTTATTTAGGAAAAATTGAACTTTCCCACCTTTTTAAAACAAGAATTTCAAAACTCCCACCTTTGTTTTTTTTTTAAAACTCCTACCTTAAAACTACCAAACGTTGTAAAACTCCCACCAGTTAACGGAATCCGTCAAAAAATCCGTCCATACACCATTCCATCTCCCTCTTCTTCCTCCTTTTTCTAATCTACTCTTCAACTCCCCTCATTCTAATTTAGCACCCTTCTTTTCCTTTAACCAAAACCTAATTAAAATAAAAACAACCCATCATATTTCTACACCAAATCCAATAGAAATGTCCAAGCTAATGTACCTCTTCCCTTCCTTATGAAATCAAGAGTTACTAGTACAACACAATCCAGAAAACAACTTAGTTTCCAAACGGCAAACTAGCCCTTGATTCTTGAATTTGATCATTCTCCTAACATCATTCTGCTTCTGGCTTCTATTCACCACCTCACATTCCAGCAAATAGTTGTATCCATTTGCAAAAGGAGAGTCCCCCCTCCTTGGTTGTTTCTGAAACCTACCTTCATCCTCCAATTACTTCATATCCTCAACCTGTTCATTATATGTCACCAGTGCAATGAAAGACTTCCTGATAGCCACATTGTCACTCTGACCTTCATGGTGTTTTGCTGATTTTGCCACCTGTTGGAACTCGTTATTCCATCTGGCCTTTTAGGCAGTTCTTACTGAATTATAACATCCTCCTCTGTCTTGTTTTGTAATCGAACCACATTAGTTTGCTGTGGTTTTGGTCTCCAAACTTTCCTAACAACACCCTCCTACATTCTGCACCAGGGCGACCATGGATCTACAGCCTTTGCACACCACTGGTTTCTGTTCTTAAAACACTTCAGCTCTAGTATCAATTCCTTTTTCATTGATAAAATCAACACATTCTGGCAGTTAGTGATTTGGAGCAACCTATATAAGCACCATAGCATATACCAACTTCTCTTTATCTCTCTCTTAAATGTAGCCTGGTTTACCTTCACAGGCTTCCCAACGCTGAATGCTCTCTAGTATTATTTAAATAGACTCCTCTTCCCCCTAATACTTGAAGTCTACCTTAACCTGAATCCAAGCAGGAACCATCTTTATATCATCCTTGGCAAAACCCACATCAGATCTCGAAGCTTTCATATACACAGGCGTATATCAAAGAAGGGCCTGGTTCCATTCCATTCAACAGAGTATCTCTTTTATCCACTGAGTGAAATCTAACTATATAAACTCCCTTCCTTAACAAAGCTCCCCTGCTTCTTTTCCTCCTTATAACTATCAAAGGTGGAAATTAATAATTAAGATATCATCATCTTCATCACTTGACGAGAGAGTTGGAACACAAGAGAGACAAGCTATTCAATCTATACGTGAGCAATGAGCAATGAAGGAGAGTTGAAGAGTAGATTAGAAGAAGGGAGGAAGAAGAGGGAGATGGAATGGTGTATGGACGGATTTTTAGACGGATTCCGTTAACTGGTGGGAGTTTGAAAACGTTTGGTAGTTTTAAGGTGGGAGTTTAAAAAAAAAAACAAAGGTGGGAGTTTTGAAATTCGTGCTTTAAAAAGGTGGGGAAGTTCAATTTTTCCTTTTATTTATTTCGCAAAGACTGAGGACTTTGTGGGTAAGTTTGAATCGGATATTATTATTATTATTATTTTATTACTTTGCAATGACCGAAGGCTTTGTAGAGTAAGTTGTATGTGATATAAAACCTCATGCTTACAAAATTCGAAAGGATTCTCATTGGAAAAGAAGTGAAATGTGGCCAAAATAAATTCATTGAAAAATCAAATAGTCAAAAAGAGAACGAGTTTGGAAAGAAAAGGAAAAGGAAATGTGGTTTGATATAGTGTAACACCCCGAAATTTTGGGTGTTAATTTAATTAGATTATTACGTCATATTTATCTTATGTAGTTCTATTATATATATATTTGTGTTGGTAAATATGTAAATATGTGTATATATTTATGATTTCGAAAACTAAATTTATATATATAACTTACTTTTATTTTTATCGAAAGTATTGAAAGTATATATTGAATTGTCGTTGACTTATGAATATGATAGTTGTTGTGTATTTATTTTTGAGTGTAGAATTATAAAAAGTTAGTATTATTATTTATTTCATTTTAGTAAAGCTAGTAGCTTATATTTATTTTTAGTTGTGTGCCTTGTTTATTATTATTGGGCCAAACTTGTAGGAATCGATCTTTACGTTTAAGTGGGCCGACCCACTTGTATTTGGGTACTAGGTGGCCGGTTTTTAGAGAGGAAAAAGGGGGGATTTTCCTTTTGAATTTAAATGACCATCTTGGTATTTTTGGTAACCAAAATCCCTTCCCCTTTGCAAACCAATCAACCTTATTTCCCTACTGCTTTATTTTGCTATATTAAAATATATAGATTGTTGTCCAAGATAAGGAAAGACAGCAATTCCCCTAGGGTTCACACGCCTCTTCTATTCTCCTTCTCCCATTTTCGTTCTTTTTGACACACCTAACTTGTTTGCCCTATATCTCATTCGTTTCTTATTGGAATTGGACATATGAATAGTCAAAATTCATCTACTAGGAACGCTCTTGCTTGTGGTATAATTATTTTTTGAAGAAGATGATCGACGTGACTGCAGTTTGTATTTTAATCAGACGTGTCAACTCGGTTTCTTGGAACTTTTGGGAGCAATGTTCTTCTCTTCTTTCTTTGCTATTCTAGTATTATTTTCCACCTAAAATCAAGGTAACTAAAAACCATTCTAGTAATTTAGTGTTCAATTAATAATTTAATTATGTTTTTTTTGACATAGGCTGGAGGCTACAAACTACAAAGCAAGAAAACAAACAACTTAACGAAATCGAGCTTTTTTAGCTCGTACACTGTTTACATAGAAATTTCTTAGAGTAGGTGGGTGACAAAAAAAAATTAATTATGTTAAAACCATTTTAAGAGTGTTTTTAATTATTAGATCCATGATAGAAACGTTGTAAAAATTAGAATTCATGTTAGAGTTAGTGTTCTTGTTTTTATTATATGCATTTGAGTACTTATGTTAGTTTTGATTTAATTATTATTAGTATTGATTAGAAATATGTTAGGATTTTTATTTATTATTTATTGTGTTGATTCATATGTTATGTTAGAAGTAGACAATAAGAACAAGAGGAAATCGGATATTCACCACTCCAAGGCACGGAAACTACGCTTTCCTATTAGTTTTATTTCGCCCCTCTAGTATCACCGGGTTTACACGAAATAACTAATGAGATACAATGGAGTAAACAATTCACTTCTATAATCTGAGAAGTGAATCCTTAAGAACTTGTGTTTGATGTGTTTATGAAGAATACTTAAGAAAGTTAATCAGAAATTCTTAAGCAAGCAATGTTGGTTGTGTTAAGGATGGATATCACCTCCTCCTTTTATAGTCACACATGCAAGGGCCCTCATTAAGGACCTTTAATAGGCTCCTTAATAAGGCCCTTAAATCAGAGAATAAATCAGCCATTTAACCATGCAATAAACCATGAAAAACTGACCAAAACGCTTCAACGGACATAAACGGATACATCGCAAACTGAAGCGTCACGGGGCAGTACCCAGTCGCGACTCGCGACCATGGGTCGCGACCCGCGAGCTGGCTGCCCCCTTTATTCTCTTTGTTTTCCGGAATTAAAACCTTCAACTCCATTTAATTCCCCCATATGTGATTATCCAAACCCATTACCCTTACAAATGTTCCAACATTCCTCCACCCATTTGTAGGGTAATGTTGAACGGTTTACCTCCTGCAAAATCATAAACAAACATGCTCATGCATCATAGAAATATCTAACGATTGAATTTCCACTAGTATATGTAAACTTAACAACAATTAAGATTGAGATGATAGACTAAGCTTTGAATCATTCAACCACTACAAATTATTGAAGTTACAAATACACATAAGCACAAAAACGAATGTTCTTTAAAACCTCCGACACCTTAGTAGCCATGGTGTCCATATCCATTCATGAGCGTTCCAAGTCAAGCCTAGACTTGTTGAAGCGGCCAAACCCTAACTCATATAGATAAATCTTTAATCACATGCTCCTGCAATTGAGCACTTTATCAAAGATTTATTAAGAACTTACATTCAACCTCCTTTACGTTGCAGTATCAAGTACTAACCTTGAGATGTATATTACACAAGTGCTTCCAACCTTTAAAGAAAAGTACTATCCTCATTGAATTTGAGATCTAACGTTGTATTAGACATCAAATTGAGGTTTCCTTAGTTAAAGGTTGATCAATAGGCTTAAGACCCATCCCTTTGTTCATTTTGTTCACTAGTTCCCTTGACAACGGTTTTGTAAACGTATCCGCCAAGTTTACACTAGACCGAACAAAATCAATGGTTATACAACCATTCCTTATCATTTCATGCACATAGCTATGTCTAACCCCAATGTGCCTAGACTTGCCATTGTAGACTTCACTATACGCTTTGGCTATTGTGGATGCACTATCACAATAGATAGCTAGAGGAGACATTGGTTTGACCCATAAGTCAACCTCGCTCAACACATTTCTTAGCCATTCCGCTTCTTGACAACAAGAAGCTAATGCGATGAATTCCGATGCCATAGTGGAATCGGTAATACATGTTTGCTTCTTAGATGTCCATGAGACAGCACCTCCTCCAAGAAGAAACACCCATCCACTTGTGGAAGAATAATATCGAACTAGCATCCGAGTACCCTTCAATGATTGAAGGTTCTCCCGTATAAGTTAAACCATAATCTTTGGTTTTGTTCAAATACCTTAGTACTCTTCTCAAAGCTTGCCAATGTATCATACTAGGTTTACTAGTATACCGACTAAGCTTGCCAATAGCAAATGCTATATCCGGTCGAGTGCTAGTCATTGCATACATCAAGCTTCCAACCAAGTTTACATACTCCAATTGAGCAATAGGAGTACCACTTCCCGGAACCAAGTGAATACTAGGATCCATTGGAGTAGCAAAATGAGACGAGTTTGACTCATTGTACCTCTTTACCACTTTCTCAATGTAATGAGCTTGTGATAAAGAAATAGTACCTTTATCTCTCATTATTCTAATACCAAGAATAACATCCGCTTGACCCAAGTCTTTCATTGAGAAGCTACTTGAGAGAAAAGCTTTAGTTTTTTCCACTTGTTCCAAATCAGTCTCAAAGATGAGCATATCATCTACATATAAGCAAATTATAACTCCTTTACCGTTATTATCAAATTTGCTATATACACATTTATCGGACTGATTTATTTTAAATCCATTAGCCAAGACTACACCATCAAATTTTTGATTCCATTGCTTTGGTGCTTGCTTAAGTCCATACTAAGATCTAATCAACTTGCAAACCTTAGACTCTTGACCTTTGACCACAAATCCTTCGGGTTGATTCATGTATACTTCCTCCTCCAATTCGCCATTAAGGAATGTCGTTTTAACATCCATTTGGTGAATTACAAGACCATGAATCACCGATAAAGCTATCAATAGTCTAATGGTAGCAATTCTTGCTATCGGAGCATAAGTGTCAAAGTAATCGATACCATATTTTTGCCTAAAACCTTGGACCACTAACCGGGCCTTGTGTTTTAATATGGTTCCATCGATTTTCCGTTTTCTTACGAAAATCCATTTACAACCTAAGGGTTTGCAACCGGGAGGTAAATTAGCTAAAACTCATGTATTATTCCCCATTATTGAATCCATTTCATCATTCACGGCCTCTTTCCAAAAGGCGGAATCATGAGATTTTATAGCCTCATCAAAGGTCCTAGGATCCTCCTCCATATTGTAACAATATGAGAATTGAGTGATAATTGACCCCCTTGACCCTTCAACTAAATAAAGTTGAAAATCCGGTCCAAAAGATTTCTCTTTTCTAATTCTTTTACTTTTCCTAATTTCCGGTGTTGTGGTTTCATGATCATCATTGATGTCACCCACAACCTTGGAACTAGTACTAGGTACCATGTCCTTTGGTCTAGGAATCGAATAGAAACGAATCTCATCAAATATTGCATCTCTTGACTCTATCACGGTGTGAATAGAGACAAAAACATTATGTTCAATGACATAAAACCTATAGGCTTTGCTATTTTCCGCATAGCCTATAAAAATGCAATTAATTCCTCTTTCACCTAACGTTTTACGTTTAGGTTCCGTCAATTTGACAATCGCCCTACATCCCCATACCTTAAGGTAATTGAGATTAGGCTTTTTCTTTGACCAAAGTTCATATGGGGTAGTCTTATTCCTTTTATTAGGAACTCTATTCAAAATATAGCATGCCGTTAAAATAGCATCACCCCAAAAACCGTCACTAAGACCCGAATTAGAAAGCATGGTACTAACCATTTCTTTTAAAGTCCTATTTTTCCTTTCCGCCACACCATTACTTTGAGGTGAGTATGGTGCGGTAGTTTCATGGATTATTCCAATGGAATTAAAATAACTAGGATTATAGTATTACCACCCCTATCCATTCGAAGTCTTTTAACTTTTTCACTAAGTTGAAGTTCCACTTCGGTCTTATAGATCTTAAAATTTGCAAGTGCTTTATCTTTTGAGAATAATAAATAAATGTAACAATACCTTGAAAAATCATCAGTAAAAGTTACAACATATTTTTTATTTCCCAAAGATGGTGAACTATGAAAGTCACACAAGTCACTATGCACCAATTCTAGCAATATCGATTGTCTTGTCACACTAGGAAAAGGATTCTTTGTAATTTTGTTTAACATACATGTCTTGCACTTCTCTAAATTCAAATCAAAGGAAGGTATTAAACCTAACTTAGACATGTCATATAATCTACGATAGTTCACATGACATAACCGATTGTGCCATAGAGAAGAAACATCAAGCATGTAAATAGAACTAGCAATTTTATTATCAATGCTAAACTTAAACATTCCATTACAAAATAACCTTGACCAACATAAATACCACTCTTAGACACTATAAATTTATCGGTTCAAAAACAACCTTAAAATCAAACTTATTCAAAAGTCCTCCCGACACAAGATTTTTCCTAACTTCCGGAACATAAACAACATTCCGGAGAGTTAGAGTCTTTCCCGAGGTTAACAACAATTCTACTTGGCCAATTCCCTTAGCCTTTACCGTAGAATCATTCCCCATGTACAAAATTGGACCATCATTCAATTCCTTCAAAGACTTGAAATGGTGCCTATTATTGCACACATGTCGAGAAGCTCCCGAATCAATTCACCAAGAATCATCAACCTGCACAACATTAATGTCAGAAATCATTGCAATAAAATTCATTTCTTCAACTATGTTTTCATGTGCAACCATACCTTGGTTTTGACCAACACTAGGTTGATCTTTCTTTGTCGTGTTCTTTTTCTTCCAAGACGGACAATCCCTCTTCAAATGAGGACCATTGCACACACAACAAGTAAGAGTTTTCCTCTTCTTGTTTGCAACATTGGTTTTAGATTGAGCATTAGATTTCTTGGTCCCATTAGACCCACCAACCTCTACCATATTAACGGTAGACTTAGGAGCACTAGAATTTGTGTCCTTAACCCCATGTTGAGCCCGGATCCCTTCTTCAATACGAAGATGAGTTCCTAATTGCTCCATGGTAAGATCCTCCTTCTTATGTTTCAAAGTATGTATAGTGTCTTTCCAAGAAGATGGTAGTTTATCAATAATGGAAGCAACGACAATTGCTTCATCCATTACCATACCATGTGACCTTATTTGATTTAAAATGTGATGAACTTCGTGAAATTGCTCCATTATAGGCCTTCCATTAGTCATTTTAAACATATTAAAATTACTAACAAGAAACTTCTTACTTGAAGCATCTTCCGAGATGTACTTGGCCTCTAGAGAATCCCAAAGCTCCTTTGCACTCTCCACATTTTGGTAAAGATCAAACAAGGTATCCGAAAGTGCATTGAGAATATGACCACGACAAATGTAGTCATCATTCTCCCACTTTGTACGCCTCCTCGTAGTCTCCAAGGGTTCCTCAACCCCTTCTTCCGGATAAGCCGGAATTGGTGTAGTAAGCACATACACCACATTGAGAGTCATTAAGAGGAAATGAATCTTCTTTTGCCAACGACGAAAACCCACAGCCTCAAACTTATCCAATTTTTGGAAGTTCAAAGTGAGGTCCTTGAGTGATGAAGCCATATCCGTAAGAGAATAAAACTAATAGATTGTTAGAAGTAGACATTAAGAACAAGAGGAAACGAATATTCACCACTCCAAGGCACGAAAACTACGCTTTCCTATTTATTTTATTTCGCCCCTCTAGTATCACCGGGTTTACACGAAATAACTAATGAGATACAATGGAGTAAACAATTCACTTCTATGATCTTAGAAGTGAATCCTTAAGAACTTGTGAATGATGTGTTTATGAAGAACACTTAAGAAAGTTAATCAGAAATTCTAGAGCAAGCAATGTTGGTTGTGTTAAGGATGGAGATTACCTCCTCCTTTTATAGTCACACATGCAAGGGCCCTCATTAAGGACCTTTAATAGGCTCCTTAATAAGGCCCTTAAATCAGAGAATAAATCAGCCATTTAACCATGCAATAAACCATGAAAAACTGACCAAAACGCTTCAACAGACATAAACGGATACATCGCAAACTGAAGCGTCACGGGGCAGTACCCAGTCGCGACTCGCGACCATGGGTCGCGGCCCGCGAGCTGGCTGCCCCCTTTATTCTCTTTGTTTTCCGGAATTAAAACCTTCAACTCCATTTAATTCCCCCATATGTGATTATCCAAACCCATTACCCTTACAAATGTTCCAACATGTTAAAGTCATGTTTTTATTAATTTAAATATTGTTGGAATTGATTTTTTTTATTATCGAAAAGAGTTTGTTTGATGTTTTATGAACTCCTCCCTCCGTTTTTTTTAATATGTATGTTTTACCATTTTTGGATGTTTTTTTAAAAATGTATCTTTCTACCTTTTCCCCATAAATGGAAGGTTAGCCCACCTAATTATTAGACTTCTCTCATATTTTTTCTTTCTTTCTCTCTACCTTTTACACTTTTTTCTACTTTTACTAACCTTCTCTCTTACATTTGCAATTTTTCCTTCGTCCGCGCGCAAAAGCAAACATACATATTAAAAAAACGGAGGTAGTATGTTTCATGGCTTGATTATTTTAATGATTGGAGTATGATGTTAGTAGACTTTTAATAGTTTATTGGCTATTTTAATTCATTTAGTATTGCTGGAATTATTTTCCATGTTTATATGACCTCTTTGTATTGTATTTAAATCTCAAACATGCCCTAATTACTATAGTATGATGACCATGTTTCTAGGATTGTTTTTTAGTGCTTTTGGGCTATTATTATGAATTAGTTAGTGCTGGAACTTTATGTGGTTTAATTGAAATTATTAATTCATGTTTTAATATGTTTTCAAGTTATTAGTTTTACATGATTTGAAAGTCTTGTGAATTATTTATTATTTCATTGAAGTATTTAATTTGAGCATGCTTATTTAAGTTTGGTAAAGTTTATATTTAAATTTTTTAGAATTATTTGAGCAAGTTTTGAATTGGAATTAATTTGGGTACGTAATGTACGTAACGCACAAAGGGCCAGTAGGCTGCTCGTGGCCCACGAGCAGTGTCGCACCCCGCAACGGCCAGTCACAGACCACGACCCAGTGCTGCTCCTGTTACTTCTTCTTTTGGCTTGCTGTCTCGTTTTGCTAAGAACGTAACAACACTATTTAGCATGTATTTGTGATTTGATATATGTAGTTTTATTTATGTTAATCATGGAAGTATGGTATGGAAATTAAGATTTGATTTGTTGGGTAAATGTTGTTCAAGTATGAATTTGTGTTTAAGTTTTATGAAACATCTATGAGTATATCTTTGATATATTTTGAGTTATCGACGTTCTAATGCTCGGGGGAGAATAATTTTGCCCTTAGCGTCCCTTCGCCATGAGTTATGTACGGGAAAAATTTACGATTTAATTATAATTGACTTCGTACCCAAACTTAGATAACGACTTTGACGAATTTGTATTTGAATTGGAAATTTTAAAGGATTTTAATTATATTTTGAAATCTTAAATTTTGAACAGGTATTTATATTTGTTTATGTATTTGAATTATTTTGAAGTATTTCTTTTGAAGAATTATGATTTATATTAAAATTATAATTATTTGAGGTTTGATGATTTGAAGAATTATGATCTTTATTTGAAGAATCCTAATTATTTGAGGTTTGATGATTTGAAGAACATTTGATTAATATTTGAGATTTGATGACAATTTGATGTTTTAATAATTCTTTTGTTTTAAATTATTTTTATTTGAGTTGAGTAGTCTAAGGGATTATTTCATCCCAAGAGTATTTGAACATACACTCCGAGAGGTTAGGGGGGCACTGAGCAGGGTGCTGCCCTGCATTGGAGAAACTTAGGATATGTTGTCGTCCCAGAGGTCGGGATATACTGCGTGTATTGTCCCGCATCAGGAGTTTGGTCATTTTAGACACGGACGGTAGGGAACGTAACTGTAATCACCCGTAATTATGAATTTTGTAAATATATTTAAAGTATTTGTAAGCACTTTCATATTTATTTCATTTAATTATTTAAGTATTGAATATTTTCAAAGTTAAATGATTGTTTAAACGTTTTAAATAATCATTAATATTTATTGGGTTGGATTTTAAGTATTGAATATTTTATTAAATGTTTTGAGTTGAGTTTAAAATGATTTTTAATGTTGGGTAGAGGAGCCCAAACCGTTTACTTAGGTTTGATGATCAACTTAAGCACAAACCAAAAGCCTAAACCTATTCACTTTAGGTTTCTAAGCAAACCTATAAACACCTCCCCAAACCCCAAGTTTGTACACTTTTATTTTCTCTCTTTTCTCTCTCTCAACTGGCGCCCTCCTCTTTCTTTCCCTCTCTTCTCCTCGTTTTGCGTGCACCGGCAAACCACCACCACCTAAACTTTTTACGTCCACTTTCCGGTGATACCACACCACTCGCCACCCTCCACTTTCTCTTCGTACGTGCGGCAGCAGTAGCAGCCACCGCACCTCACTCTTCCCTCTCTTCGTCCGCCAGCAGCAATACGCAGCAGCAGCTGCACGTGCTGCCATACGTCGTCCTTCGTCAGTCACGCGCCTCCCTGCGCGTGTTTTCTTCGTGTTTTTTGGTTTTCGTGGTTTCCTTTGGTTATTTCTTAACCCTTATCCTCTGTTTAATGTTTAACTAAAGTTTTAATATTAAGGTTGTGGTTTTTATGAGTTTTAATATGTTTTATAAATAAAGTTGGAAACTTCATTGTTTGAATTATTAAAAATCGGATTTTTATTATTTATGAATATAAGTTAAAATTTCAGATTTATTACTTATTCTTTAAAGTGAGTTTTAAGTATGAAAGTAATGGTTTTTGAGGTTTTTAAAGCCTATACTTATAGTATTATATTAAAGGTTGTTAAAGGTTGAAACTTTAATGTTTTAAAAGTATTTTAAAAACGAGTTTAGAAGCATTTTAAAATACATTATATTGTTTTGAATGAATTAGGATACTAATTCATTGTTATTTATTGTTTTGGTAGGCGGATAATTTACTTTAGGCGACTTCTAGAATTTTAAAGTGGCATCTCACTTTGTCTACACAGGGTACATACATGTCCTTATGTGTTAGACTAGTATCATGTCCTAAGGATTAGGATTATTTATAGTATCATGTATAGGGAACCCTTCTATGGTTCATACATGACTATTGAATTGGAATTATGCGTTTTTGAGCATGTTAATTGCCTTTATGTTTATTACATGATTGAATGGATGTTTTATTCAAGCATGTTATTTGGGAGTATTTATATTTTGATCCATCGTGTAATGTGGATTAATAATATTTTATTATTGGATTATGAAGTTTGGTATTGTTTCCCTTAATGGATATTTTATTACTTCTCAAAGGCCGATGACTTTGTGAGTAAGTTGGACTATTATTGGTTATGGATATTTTATTACTTTTCAAAGGCTGAGGACTTTGTGAGTAAGTTAGATTATTATTGGTTATTATTATTTTACTACATTGCAAAGACCGAGGGCTTTGTAGGGTATGTATATTTATTGTCATTGGACATTCGATTGTTGATTTAAGTAAACAAATAACTTTGGAGGATTAATTCTTTGTCAATTGGAATTGTTTGATCACGTTATTAAATCCTAAGATAACGTGAATAGAAAGAGTTTTAGACTTGTGCACGTCTGAAGTTCTGGACTAGTATGAGTTGGAGTACATGGTGGTAGCCCATGGCTTTTCTTGGGGTCGGATGGATCACCGTACCCTATTTTATTTTTAAAGGTTCCTCGATATCGTAGGTCAAGAGATTACAGAGTCGCGCCCGTAATTCGTCTTCTATTTTGAAGGCTGGTTTTGATTGGACAACTCGATCCATTGTCTATTCAATTTACTAAATTATTCTTATGTTTTATGTCTTATGAAGTCAAGTCTTATTCTAGGAGTTGAAGTCTTGAGGTATATTTATTGAACATGTTTTGTTATTCAATAGTATCATGTTAGGTTTCGTATTTTATTTTAGATATGTATGTACTCAACTTTGCTGATTACTTGCTTTTTTGTGTGTCGATCATGGTTGTGCCTATTGATCCTATGATGACCCTTTATTGTTGAGCAGTTTTCAATTGAGTATTTGCCTACAGGTTTGTATGATGCATCATCAGTATTACTCATTTGGGATTCGGGAATCATTGATGAGATATCGCTTTCTTACTTTTATTGCCTCTTGCATTTATGTTACTTTTATTAAGTTATTTTATGGATTATTTATTTTTAATGCTTAAGTTTATTTTGAATTATATTTCGAGGTTTGGATAATGGTTTGACAATTATTATGTTGTAAGTATTTAATAAAGTTTTATTTAATGTTTTTCCGCTGCAACACTCCGAGTAAGCCGATACGTTTTCACACGGGCGATAATGCCTTGATAATTCTCTATTTTAGTTGGAAAAATATATGTTTTATAAATAGAGAATTATTGGGGTGTTACGGTAACCCATAGGCCATTCTGGAAGTTGCGATCTGACATTATCTTAGGAAGTGGGCTGCGGGTCACTAGCGTTCAACTCACTCAATAATTATTTATTATTTATTTACTTTCTTAATTGTTGATGTCCTTTGTTTTATTTAATGATCTATTTATGGAATTGTTTCTTCTTTATACTTTAAATGATTATTGATGTTTATTTCTATTGTTAATTTGAACTATTATTTCTCATTGCATGCTTTATTATTTTGATATGTCTTTGCATGATTATTTAGGTGCCTGTCATTAATTGATATTTTAAATTGTTAATTGGATCCTGATTGGACTGGGAGAGCTATTAGTTACTCTCCACTGATTGTGGATTTTTGTTGTTATATCTTTGCAGATGTGGAAGTCTAGAGTTGTTACTATTTGGACAGGGGTTTTGAGATTTGGCCTTGTGAGCAAGGATATGGTCTTAGTGATTGTCGATACGCACTTTGATGTAGCGATTAAGACCTCTTCCTTAGTGGTTTTAAGTAGCTTATATTGGATTTTTACAGATTACTTCTCTCTGGATTTTTGGTTTAATTTAGAATAAGGGTTTGGATGTTTTGAGTTTGTAGTACTATTTAGGAGTTGAGGGTATAGGACCTCATCACTTTATTTATTTTGAGGATGCTTAACGTTTGGGATTGTTTATCTATAGCATTGTTTATGCGTTAGTGTAGCATTACTGTCTCAGTGGTATTTCCGCTGCCACTCACCTCTTTAATGTATAGTTTTATTTCTTTTATTTTATTTTATCTTTATCTTTTATTTCAGTTAAAAGACAGGATGTTACATATAGAGTTTTGCATGATGATTTAGCTAGAGTATTATCGAGTTGGTTAGCTTTCGAGTGATGATTTGCGGAATTATAAGGTCGCGTTAACAACATGTTATGGCTAGTCTATGCTCCTCTAGGATGGCTTTACCACCACATATCCCAAATATTTCTAGGTTCTTCACCTAAGCCACGTTACAACCTTGGAAAAGACCTCATGATCTTTGTCGCATTGCATTTGTTAGGTTGATATAGAGTTTTGTTACAATCCCGTAGAGTATTTGCTATATCTGAGTCGACTAAACTAGGTTGAGTGTTCCATAATACCCTCTAAATACACAAGTGACGTGACTTGGGAAAGGTCATTTTGGGTGAGGACATGTGAGCGATCAGGCAAATCGTTTGCCTGCCACAAAAATCTAGAGTTGAGTGTATCCCATGTGAGTACCTTCTTAGTATTTGCGGGATGCACAGATGGCCTTGTTTGATTGCAATGCACATTGATTGGTTATTGGTTTGATATGATTGACTGATGATGGTACTTGCCAGCCGGATTAGTCCTGGATCTAGTTGATCATTTTTAGCTAAATTCTTTCTATTTGATTGGAGTGATACGTTCATATGTTAATTCACATGATGTTGTTGCTTGAGGACAAGAAAGAGTTTAGCTTGGGGAGTTTGATATGATCACTTTATATAGGCTTTGAGCCTCGTTTTCCCTTGTGTTATTAACTCGTTTAGAGCTCTTTAGAGCTCTTTATTGTGAGATTTGATGTGTTTGGCTATGTTTTGTCGTTCTTGATCTTAAATTGTGCAGATTAGGTGTATGATGCCTTTATCTGGCATTTGGGAGCATCACCCAGTTCACATGAGCCTTTGGACTACCCCGAGAACAATTCTAGAGCTCTCTGGATGAAAAGACGTAAGAAGGAGCCCTTGGTAAGCTCTCCCACCTACCCGGACGGATCCGCCTGATCGGGCCCGCAATTTATTTTGGACCATATTTGAAGAATCGTCTAAGTATTGTCCGCCTGGACACCCGAGCGAAGACCGCCCTCTCGGGCAAGGATGCCCGCCACCCGGGCGATAATTACGGGTTTCTTGTGAAGACACTGAAGTCCACCCGATAGGGCGGTTTCTCAGAGGCTTATTTTCTCCGCTTTTATTGTCTTATACCTTTGTCTATATATAGTTTAAGGCTAATTTCGATTAAACCATCTTAGATTTATCATTAGTTTCGTTTAGACTCTAAGTTTTTTCTCTATCTACTCTTGTTCGAATATCTTTTTGCTTTCAATAAAGTTGATCTCTTCAGCGTAAATCTAGTAATTTCTCTTTCATTGTTCTTCGGCATTTCAATTATTGCTTTCATAAACTTCAATTATGTATGCCCTCGTTGTTATTGCGTTTATTTCCATAGTCATGAGTGAGTAGTTCCTTTTCTAGGGTTTCTAGGGAGGGAAGCTATATTTATGCCTTGATTTAAATTGAATGTCTTTATAGTACTTAGGTTGTGATTAGAGCAATATATTGTGATTTGTTCTTGAATCGTGATTTATGTTAGTGGCCAATTTCATGTATTACGTCTGACAATATTAGTTTGATCCGATCGTAGGCTTACTAGTAGAGGCTTAGAACACACTATTGATTCTGATTATGTGAGCGATCATATTGCATATGTTGAATTATGAGCGTTATTACCCGGTCGTAGGCTTAACACCTGCTATTATTGCTCGACTCTAGACCTAGATTTTATTAGTCAATTCAACCCCTTTAATTGGTATATCCATGGTGGACCAAACTAGTGCCCTAGGCTTTTTATTATCTGATTAATCATCGTTTATTTGCCATTCTCTTTAGTTTAATAGAAGTTTGGTTAATTCTTCCTCTTTTCCATCTGAAGTAGCTTTATAGTTGGCCATTAATTGCGAAAACCCGTCTCACTATGGATTCGACCCGTACTTGCAAAGTCTCTGCTAACAACAGACCCCGTGCACTTGTGGTATATAGTTTAAAGCACATCAGGGACAAGGTATTACTATTCAACCTAGCTTGAGGTTGTTCCCTTGGAAATTAAAGTCTCGATGGTCTGGACCATTCAGGTGACTGATGTGAAGCCACATGGAGTTGTTGAATTGGTTATTGAAAAAGGTGAGAAGTTACAGGTAAACGCACAACGTTTGAAGCTTTACCATGAGGGAGCTTTCATAAGTCAATTGAAGGAAATTCATTTCAAATCTCTTCCTCCACATGATAACTAATTGAGGAGGTAATATGGTCGGGCGAGACCTTCATAAACTCGGGTATGTGTGTTTGTGTGTAATATGGCCCCTTTGGGGTAGGATGTCGCCCTCGAAGAAAACAAGAAACGAGCAAAAAATTGTCTAGATTCAGCTTGCCAGATTGTCATCGGACGACACCGCCTGACCGGGCTAAGAGCCATGATGCAGAGCTACTCTTTTATGCTGAAATAGGGTGAAATTAGAGTATGTCATATGCCATTAGGCGAATTTGCTTGATCGTGCTTCCACACAGTCAAATGTTATGAAAAAAATTCGCAGCTTGCTTGATCAGATCGGGCAGGTTGCCCCGATCAGGCTCAAGAACATTTTCTAGAGGCAAAGAATTCCGCCAGATAGCTCCAAGAGAGACCGAGTGTTTAAGTGTATGTAATTTGGAGTGTAATAATGAACGTACATTTCCCATGCATGCACGTCTTAGCTTATGTTGACATAAGCTTGTAATTGGACGCTTGGACCGAAATGATCCCATACAGTAAGCATTTGACCTTTTAGGCTTAACATTGTTGGCGTGGCTTTATTTCCCTTCGGGGGAGTCTGCCCAGTGGGTTCTGCTTAGCCCAATACCCAGTCTTCTTGGTTTGGTCCAATGTTGCATTCTGTTCATGGGGTTGTATTGGGCAGTCCCGATACAATAATGATATAAGCCTGCAATAAACTACTCCCTCCGTCCCAATATAACTGCTACATTTGACCAAAAAAGTAGAGTACTTATTTGGTCAAATGTAGAAATTATATTGGGACGGAGGGAGTAAAACAAAAAAAAATCGTATTTATCTTATACTATAATGTTATCATCAAAAAATAATATAAAACTATACTAAAATGAATCAACTTCTATAAGCTATGCTATGAGGGATAATCCTCGCATGCGTTGTTAGACCACAGCTTGTGGTCGTTTTTATATTTTTGTATTCCCTATATTTTATTGTAAGTGTTACACTTGCAGTTTTTACGCATGTTAATACAAAATTTTGAGCATTAGTATCTCTAATTATTTATTTTTAAGAGTTATAAAAACTAAATATTAATATATTACTCCCTCCGTCTTATATTAGATGATACAATTTGATTGACAAAGTTTTAGGAGTTTTATTTAACTAACTTATGTAATTGAAAGTAGTTGACTATTGGTATTTGTTTTAATACATAAAGTACATGTTGGTGTGGTTGGGAGTTGGTGGAGTTATTAAATTAACTATATGTAGGACCCATTAATATTAAAAATATATATTTCTGTAGTACTCACATTTCATTTATAGAAGTATGTCATCTAATGTGGAACGAATAAATAAAGGAAGTGTATCGATTAATATGAGACAGGTGAATACATATCAAGAGGAATCTAACAAGATCACACATAACTATATTTTCTCTTATGTATAAGTCACAAATGATGTGCAAAATGTCAAATTATAACAATTATAGTGAAATGGAGGTAGTATTAGATAAATCTTGATTGGTGCAAAACGACAAAATGAGATTTTGAAACACAAGGTACCAATTAATTAAGGAAATAATACAAAGTAAATGAAAAGCGGGTAAGCTGAGCTGAAATGTTGTTTCTTTTAACAACAGATCACATATCCCTATTATATAAGTGAAGAGGTGGGGTGGACACCAAGATTAAGAAAAGAAAAAAAAAACGAAAAAATGAGTCAAGGAAGTTATTAAGTGTAATTAAGTTTCATTTCCAAACTTAGCTATCATATTTTTAGCAAAAGATGGTTAAAACTTTAAACTTAAATATCTCAAAATCTACAAAGTAAAAATAATTTTAAAAAATATCAATTATTATATTTTCTTGAGATCTATAAATAGACACCCACTTTGCTATATTTTATACACTTACGAATTTATTTTTTTTCAAATACATGAGTAATTGATTGCTCATGTGTGAAGGTGTATTTGATCAAATTAATCATGAAACATGATACAATATTTTAGGATGAGTGAGAAAGTGGTGGAGGGAGGGAGATGATGTTTCTTTTACTCATGAGTGATGACGCTAATGATATTTTTCATTAATCTTTTGTAAGATTTTTGTTTTTGTAGGCGTTTTGCTTTTAAAACACTTTTTCAAATCTACTCCCTAATATTTATTACTCTTTTTTATGTTTTTAAATTGTTTAACTATTTAAACTTTTAAAATTACAATTGCACCCTTTAAAAAAACAAAATGATAAAATTTTAACGATTATCTTTAAAAATATGAAAAATATGTATACACTTCACGGAGAAATTATAATGTAGTTTCTCCCATATCCTTAACACGAAGCACGCATCGCGTGCATATTTGGCTAGTTCTATATACCTCATCTCTTAATAGCTTTCTTTAAGGAAGGTATGTCATAGATGAATTTAAGAAACTATCACTAAAGGTTCCTCTATGAAATTGTACACTCTTTGATTTCGGTTTTTCTTGTTACTATACTTTTTTTTAACTTTTATATGGCAGTCTTGCAGTTTGAAAGTGTTCTCTATCATAATATTATGTTAAAAAAATGTTATTTTGGAGTTAATTTGGGTTAGGGGTTTGTCTCATTTTACGTGATTCACCTTTTTAAGGGTGAAGACGATGTTTTTTTTCGAAAAAACAGATAAGACACCAACGTGCACCCTTTATAGACAAGACTTTCAAGCATCCTTATGAAACGAGTATCAACAAGCTATGTTTTCAGGCCCACATTTGGAGGTGCGTGCCTCAAAACTTGGCTTGTTGGTACTCGTTTCGTAAGAATTTTCGAAATTCATGTCTATAAAGGGTGCACAGTGGTGTTTGTTTTCCGAAAAAACGTCATTTTCACCTTGGAAAAGCTAAAGAGTCACCTCGAGAATCGATATGCGTGCTGAAAACCGGGCTTCTAGATACTTGTCCGTAAAGATCCTCGACATTCTTGCATTTAATGGGTGCACGGTGGTGTCCTTTCCCGAAAAACCATCGTCTTCCCTCTGAAAAAGTCAAAGAACGCAAAATAAGTCAAACCCCTAACTCTAATCAACCTCCACCTAACCTTTTATTTAACAGAATATTACGATAGAGATTGATTTCAAACTAGAAGATTATTATTAAGAAGTCAAAAAAAGTGCATCCACAAGAAAAAGTCAAAATTAGGAATGTTTCATTGAGAATCTCCCAAGGATAAAAGGCAATCAATTGCGAAAAACTCACCATCTATTTTCAAAGTGAGAGAGGGATTGTAATTTGTTGCGGAGTCGGTTTTGTACTTTCTTAGTATGGGTCGCATAAAAGGGTTTTGCATTTCACATTTTCTTAATTATGTGATCACATACACTAGTTTGGGGTGATAAGAAGACTTGTCAGCGTTTATATATTAATTCTTTCTTCTTGGATTTTAACGAAATGTTCTAACATAAAGTTTTCAGAGCCTCTTGATGCAATATATTTCATCACTAGTTTCTAATATGGGAAATGCTCGGGCGACGTCTTATTATTGTAATGTTTTTTCAACTAACTCGAATTACTTAGAGTGATTAAACTCAATGGAAAACAATGTAAATCACAACTTAAACTCGAGCGTATTAGTACATTTATTTACTTGAACTTGAATGAATTTAAATTAGATCGGATAATTTTGGTCTCGTTAACCCGATTCGACTTCAATATATATATCTATCTAATAAAATTTGGCCATATAAAAGATAGATGAAATATGAAATATTTATAATTATAGAAAAACTATTTTATTATTTTGTTGTTTGGGTGATTGTTAAAATATTTAGGTTTATCTTCAATTTCTTTCATTTGTGATGTTATTTGGAAAGTTGACTGAAAAAGTATTTTGTAATATAATTATTGAAAATTGCTAGAAGATTGCATTAGTTTTGTAAATGTGGAAACACTATCATTCTTGATTTTCATTAAAAATAGGTTCTTCAGTTAGTTAATTACTATTGTATACATAATTTATAATTTTGTTTACACCCCTCTCAACTAACCTTAATTACACATTACGCTAACCTAATTTCCCTTTTCTCTCTAGCCGTCCCCCCTCTTCCGTCCCCCCTCTTCTTCTTTTTTCGCTCTTAATCTGTGAGGGGTTGCCATGGATGTTCTCATCCATGGTAAGCCCCTTTTCTTTCCTTGTTTTCAGTTTTTAGTTTATTTTCTTGTTTTGTTGAATAAATTAGTCCCTCTTTATGAGAGTTTTTCTAACACTTTTATGGGATTTTTGACTTCACTTTTCTCGAAGCCTTCTTCCCCTCTATGAGACTTGTGAATGTTTGTCTGTTTGTAGGTATGAGAAATTGCTCTTATTGGCTGAAGTTCAAAACTATCAACATGAAGGTATGAAAATATCATATGTGGTCAATTCAATTAGATCAAGAATGTTTTTCTCCAGACTATGTTCAAATGATAGACAGCTTCGTTAATATATAGCTGCAAGATTTAGCAAATCCAAGGGGCATGTGCTACTATAGTCTATTTGGTTCAGTATAGTTTTATCGAAGACGAGTTTGATTTAATCTTATTTTATTGTATTTTGTTTTTCTTTGATACCTAATGTAGATGTCGTTTGGGCGTCAATAAATGAAATTTCTCTTTCACCCAAAAAAAAAAATTTAATATTTTGTTTAACCAAATTGACTCAAAAGTGATTGAATGTTTTGGGCAAAACATGAACATAAACTCGAATACATTAATTGTTATATATTATTCCTAAATCTAATGGCATTGGATAATTATCTTGTCATCTTTAACTCAATTCAACGTTTTAAAGAAAATAATTATTTTGCATTCATAACAGCTAATGGAATAATTAAGTTGTTATTTATACTATTATTATAAAGGAAAAATTATCGGGAATAAGTCAAGCTTTTGGCGGTCTTCTTTTAATAAGTTAAACTTTGAATAATCTTGGTATAAGTTAATCTTTTAAGGGTATTTTCTTTTAACAAGTTAAAACCGATTTAAAAACACATAAATGGTTGGGGATGGAAAGTAGAAGAAGAGAAGGAACACAAAAATAATAAATTAAAATTTGAGAAAAGCCTCATGTATTACCGGTAGAATAATGTATAAGTCATTTGACTTGTTAAAAGTTTAAGTAATATCAAAGTTAACTTATTACAAGATTATCTAAAGTTGAACTTATTAAAAGAAGACCGCAAAAAGGTTGACTTATTCTTGACAATTTTTCCTATTATAAAATATGAAAGTTAAATATATAAGCAACTAATCTCACTAAGATTTAAGTCATATCTTACAAAAAAATAATTAAATCTTTATTAATCAAATATTAGCAAACTAATTAATCAAATGGGGTTCGGGTTAGGTCCATCTCGCATGTTTGCTACTGTTTTGGATCGATTTTCATAGTTAACGCAAGCGCTAAAACTCAATCGATCTTGAATGTTAGGTTTATAATATGGTACGTTCACTTCGACTAAAAATAGTTAAACTAAATTGAACTGATCTGAATTTAAAAAATTAAACTGAAAGGAATGGTGAAACGTGAGAGTAAAAATACTTTCAAGAATTGAACTTAACTAAACTCAAATAAACTCAATTTGAATTAAAATAACTTGGTGAACTGAGCTAATATGAGTCGAGTTGAACTGAAGTGAAATTAAGCTGGATAGAACATTATTATTAGATTTACTTAAGCCTTATTGAATCAAAAAAGTTTAGATATTTTTTTTGCATGTCTATCTCGGGTATGACTTCAATGTTATGAATTCATAGGGATACATTTTTACGGATAAAATAATAGGTAAAATATAAAATTTTTAAAATAATGCACTTAGTCGAGTTCAGTTCAGTTAGAATTGGACGAAAAGAAAATGCCCTTATTAGAAAGTTGTTTATAGCACTTGTGATAGACCCTCTAGCACGAAAGATGTGGGGTATCATGAGAGTGTTTAGTAACGAAGAGATATCATTTATTAAGAAAATGTGTTTTTTTGTCTGTATGTTCTTTTTATATGCTTTATACTTTATTAACTTTTTATAGTCTATATAACTACTTTGACCATATTTAATACTAGGAAAAATCGATTGTAATAATTCAAACTATGGTCGTTCCGCTGAGAATAATCTCAACTATGGGCTATTCCTATATACTCCCAACTATGAAGGACGTCCGCCACAAAATAACCAAGTATGATTTTAACTTTCACTTCCAATTTTCTCGCTTGTAGACGACGAAAACACCAAAATTAACAAGCTTTCAAGCTGAAAAATTGGTTCTATATGTTACGTTGGGTTTTCAAGAGGGAAAATTGAAAAGAAATTGCCCTTTTGTGGATTGTTAGAAACTGACTGTTTACAATGACTGAACAAAGAAGAAATTCAAGGTTGTGTCGCGGTAGAAGACCACTGACTTGAAAGCAATTACGGCCCGACTATGGTGGTAATCGCTACTGGCCGGAAAGCTCCCCAAGGTTTACACAGCGACCTTTCTAAGTTACCACTAATAGAGAAAAGTCTTGGAGACAGTTGCACGTACGCAATGTTTAGAAGAGAGAAAGAAGAAGAGAAGAGATGTGTTTTTCGGATACAAACTAAGGCAGCAGTGGACTGATTTATAGCAAAAGAATCAGGCCAAATAAGGAATGTAATAATTAGAGGGAGGAAATCAAGGGCGATAATAATGGCCATTAACACTGTAACGTATAAAAACGTTTCAGTGTTACATGTTACCGTTACACACAGTTGAGAACCTAGAACCCAGAACCCAGGCCCAGGCCGAGCCCGACCCGGTCCGGGCGGGCGGTGCGCGCGCGCGCGCGTGTGCGCGTGTGTGATAGCAAGCCCAAGCCCCAGCTTGACCTCCAACCACAAAAGCCAACCAAGTAACCAACTCAATAAACATGTAGAGGAAGGGAGTTAATAAACAAAGGAAAACTCCCTTCCATAGGTGATGTGGGATGTTTGGGAAAAACCCAAATTGGTTGTACAAGCCTTAACTCCAACAATCCCCCACAAAGGCTCTGAAAAGCAAAAGAAATTCCTGGGTAAGGAAAGGGAAGTACTTAAGCATTAATATCTTTCGATTTGAATTGATACATAGTGAAGTGAGGCAACAACTTACTTTCTAGTGACTGAATTTCTCTTGAACTCACCAGAGTTCCGTTGAGACCCCCACAACACATACCTACCTTAAGAACGTGCAGTCTCCGCGATACAACACAAGCGCTTTATAGCGATGCGCACACCTTGGGTCTCATAAGTGCTCTAGAAAGACAGCCCAATCTTTCATAGAAGGCGGCTTAACCTCCACACTTACGTAGGTAGTCCATCAAGTGTTCCTCAATAACTCACTATATAAATCCATCAAATGCGTCTCAATAGCACCACCAAAAGGCTATGGATTCAGAAAGCACTACCAACACGCCATAGGGATGAGAAATGTAGTGCAATTTAAGATTCTATGGCTTCGTTTGACCACAAACGGGTATCCACCATAAACTCTCAACTAATGGGCCTAAGCCCCATCCCCCTCGACTACTCTAGGACAACTCTCCTAGATAATCCCTTAGTAAGGGATCAGCAAGATTTCTTTCAGACCTCACATAGTCCAAAGAAATCACCCCATTTTTTAAGTTATTTCACGACTCCATGTCTGATCCGTATGTGTCTTTTCTTACCATTGTAGACACTGTTCTTAGCAATGCCAATGGCTGCTTGAGAATCACAATGAAGGGAGACAGGAGCACCCTGCCCTCCCCAAAATGGAACATCAGACAAAAGGTTTCTCAACCACTCAGCTTCTTGCCCTGCCAACTCGAGTGCAATAAACTCAGACTCCATGGTTAAGCGTGGTATACAAGTCTATTTCGAATACTTCCACGAAATAGCACCATCACCAAGAGTAAACACGTAACCACTAGTTGAACTAATCTCATCATTACCTGAAACCCAGTTTGCATCACAAAATCCTTCAAGTACAGCAGGAAATTTAGAATAGTGCAAACATAGATCAACTGTTCCTTTCAGGTATCTAAGAAGACGATGAAGAGCATTCCAATGTTCATTACTAGGGTTATGAGTATACCGACTCAGTCGACTCACTACATAAGCTATGTTAGGTCGAGTACAGTTGAGGTACATCAAACTACCTATGACTTTCGCATATTCACTTTGAGAAACATTTTCTCCTAAATTCTTAGTCAAATGAATACTAGGGTCATAGAGTGTACTCACTGGAGCAACATCAAAGGAGTTAAACTTTTTAAGCACCTTTTCCACATAATGAGACTGACTAAGGGAGATGCGACCGGAGGTTTTCTTAAGTCTTACTCCTAAGATCACATCAGCTTCTCCCAAATCCTTCATCTCAAACTTCGATGCCAAGAAAAGTTTAGTATCATTGACCACCTTTAAATTGATACCAAAGATCAACATGTCATCCACATAAAGACATAGGATTACACAATCTGATCCTATTAGTTTTGAGTAAATGCAAGTGTCAGAGTTGTTGACAATGAAGCCATTTGACACAACAGTACTGTCAAATTTTTCATACCACTGTTTTGGTGCTTGTTTGAGACCATATAAGGACTTCCTCAACTTACACACTTTATCTTCTTGACCTTGTACCACAAAACCCTCAGGTTGAAACATATAAATCTCCTCCTCTAAGTCACCATTCAAGAAAGCAGTCTTAACATCCATCTGATGTATGACTAAGTCATGAATAGCAGCAAGAGCTTACAGGGTCCTAATGGTGGCTATCTTAGTCACAGGAGAATAAGTGTCAAAGTAATCTAGTCCTTTTTTTTTGAGTGAAGCCCCTAATCACAAGTCTGGCTTTAAACCTCTCAATAGTCCCATCAGGTCTCAACTTCTTTTTAAAGATCCCTTTGCTATATATGGTCTTTGATCCCTTAGGTAAGTCAGTTAACTCCCAAGTGGAGTTAGACACTATGGAATGTAACTCGCTCTTAATGGCCTCTTTCCAAAAGCTAGCATCCACAGATCTCATTACTTCCTCAAAAGTCTTAGGGTCCTCTTCTATCATGAAAGCATAGACCAATTCATCACTCAACAAGTCAATGCAAGAGCTCTCAGATAGAAAAGCAGTGATAAAATTAGAACCAAAGTCTTTTGCTACTCTAGGTCTTTTACTTCTCCTAGGTTCATCTACAGCACCAGAACTACTAACATGCAAATCAACTGAAGTACTACTTAAAGTCAAATCAGCAGTAACATCACTAGTAGGTAAGGGAACGTCGTGCGTAGAACAAGTAGGTAAAACAACCGTAGGAGAAGAACATGAAGGCATGGAAGCAGCATCACCCTTTTTCAAGGGAAAAACATGTTCAAAGAACTCAGCATCTCTGTACTCACAAATAGACCTATCACTCAAAGTCATGAACCTATAGGCAGCATGAGCATAACCAATAAATACTGCATCAAAGGTCTTGTGTCCAATGTTTGACCTTTTATAGTCAGGTAGCCCAACTTTAGCTAGACATCCCCACACTCTCAAGAAGCTCAAGTTTGGAGTAAACCCCTTCCACATTTCATAAGGAGTCTTATCTAACTTTTTGTGAGGTACTCGATTAAGAACATGATAGGCTGAAAGGACAGCTTCCCCCCCTACATTTCATCAGGCAACCCAGAACTCACAAGCATAGCCTTTATCATGTTTTTCAAAGACCTATTTTTCCGTTCAGCTATACCATTCTGTTGAGGTACATAAGGTGCACTAAGTTCATGAATGATACCCAATTTCTCACAATGGTCATTCAAAGAGAAGTTTTCATACTCTTTACCTCTGTCAGATCTAACCCTCTTGATTTTCCTATCAAGTTGATTTTCTACTTTGGCCTTATATTTAATGAAAGCTTCCCCTGCCTCACTTTTGGCTTTGAGAAGGTAAATCTTAGTGTACCTCGAATAATCATCAACAAAGGAAATATACCAGAATTTTCCTCCTCTACTTCTAGTGTTAAGACAATCAGCTAAGTCCGTATGAATCAACTCTAGAAGTTGTGTGGTCCTTTGAGTCAAGTTTTTGCAAGGTTTCCTAGTGAATTTTGCTTCAACACAAACTGGACACTTAGAAAACTCAGTAGTCGACAGATTAGGAATTAAAGCTAAGGTCCTTAGTCTCTTAATGGAAGCAACATTCACATGCCCTAATCTACCATGCCACAAATTTAAAGACTGAGCAATATAAGCAGAACCAGAAACAATTTTATTAAAATCAGCAGAAACAGAAGAAGCAACATTCAGAATAAAAAAACCTCCACTTAAATAGCCCTTCCCAACAAATTCCCCACCACGAGTCGTTACAACTTTTTAAGCCTCAAAAACAATTTTCAAACCAGCTTTGTTTAACAAGGCATCAGACACAAAGTTGCGACGCATAGTAGGAACATACAACACATTTGAAAGGGAGAGGGTTTTTCCAGAGGTAAGTTTAAGAGTGACCTTTCCTCGTCCAAGTACTCCAGCAGTTGCAGCATTGCCCATGTAGACACACTCGCCTTCAGAAGCATCCTGAAAATCATGGAGCAGCTCCTTGTTTGCACAAAAATGTCTTGAAGCCCCAGTGTCCAGAATCCAATCAGTACTGTTCTCGATCAGATTTGCTTTAACAACCACAACAGCGACAATGTCGTTGGATTTAGCAAGGTTGGCCTGAGGTCCTTGTTTTTGCACAGAACCTTGGCGTTGAGGGCATTGGTAAGCCTTATGGTCTTGCTTGCCACAGACATAACAGATGAAAGACTTCTTCTGAATCTTGCTATCCGGTTTGTTAAATTTGCCTTGCTTCTATCCCTTGTTATTACCTTTTTTACCTTTACCATTAAACTTATCAGAGCCTGATGGAACAGCAGATTCCACTAGGTTAGCTTTAGTGGTATTAACAGAAACCGAATCTAGATTGTCCTTAAGGCGATTTGCCTCTTCAATCCTCATATGACTAATTAATTCCTGAAGAGACAGGAATTCTTTCCTATGTTTCAGATTATTTCTAAAATCTCTCCAAGAAGGGGGAAAATTTTCAAGCAAAACATTAGCTTGAAATACTTCACATATTTTCATGTCCTAATTAAGAACATCAGCACAGAGATTTTCGAACTCATGAACTTGATCCATGACTGGCTTATCATCAACCATATGGAAAGTCAGCCACTTGCCAACAACATATTTCTGTTTTCCAGCATCATCAGCCCCATATTTTTTCTCAAGGGCCTCCGAAATCAGTTTTGAACTCTTATGAACCATAAACAAATCATACAGATTATTGATCATCAGATTAAGGAGGTGTAAACGGACAATTTGATTATCTTTTACATATTTTTCAATTTCGTCCTCTTTCTTCTTAATTTTAGTAGCAGAAGGAGAAGAGGATGAATCACCTGTAGCAGTAAGCGCAGTGGGACAGTCCTTGAATAGGACGTAGTCAATGTCCAATTGCTCAAAGAACATCAGAAGTTTGGAAGACCAACGTTTGTAGTTGTTTCCCTCGAGAGATTCGAGCTTGGACAGATGAGACACAGATTTGCTTGAAAACTCAGGCATTGCAAATAAACTTATTGGTTTCAAATTGTTATAAACTGGCTGTTTACAATGACTGAACAAAAAAGAAATTCAAGGCTGTGTCGCGGTAGAAGACCACTGACTTGAAAGCAATTACGGCCCGACTATGGTGGTAATCGCTACTGGCCGGAAAGCTCCCCAAGGTTAACACAACGACCTTTCTAAGTTACCACTAACAAAGAAAAGTCTTGGAGACAGTTGCACGTACCCAGTGTTTTCCGGATACGAACTACGGCAGCAGTGAACTGATTTTATAGCAAAAGAACAGGCCAAATAAGGAATGTAATAATCAGAGGGAGGAAATCAAGGGCGCCAATAATGGCCATTAACACTGTAACGTTTCAGTGTTACATGTTACCGTTACACACAGTTCGGCTCGGGTCCAAAAAGATAAGCTCCAGCTCAGCTCTTCCCAGAGCCAAGGCACAGCCCGAGCCCGGCCCAGTCCGGGCGGGCGGCGCGCGCGCGCGTGTGTGTGATAGCAAGCCCAAGCCCAAGCTTGACCTCCAACCACAAAAGCCAACCAAGTAACCAACTCAATAAACATGTAGAGGAAGGGAGTTAATAAACAAAGGAAAACTCCCTTCCATAGGTGATGTGGGATGTTTGGGAAAAAACCCAAATAGGCTTTACAAGCCTTAACTCGAAGTGAAATTAAGCTGGATAGAACATTATTATTAGATTTACTTAAGCCTTATTGAATCAAAAAAGTTTAGATATTTTTTTTGCATGTCAATCTCGGGTATGACTTCAATGTTATGAATTCATAGGGATATGTTTTTATGGATAAAATAATAGGTAAAATATAATTTTTTTATAATAATGCACTTAGTCGAGTTCAGTTCAGTTAGAATTAGACGAAAAGAAAATGCCCTTATTCGAAATTCGTTTATAGCACTTGTGATAGACCCTCTAGCACGAAAGACGCGGGTATCATGAGAGTGTTTAGTTACAAAGAGATATCATTTATTAAGAAAATTTGTCTTTTCGTCTGTATGTTCTTATTATATGCTTTCTACTTTATTAACTTTTTATAGTCTCTATAACTACTTTGACCATATTTAATACTAGGAAAAATCGACTGTATTAATTCAAAGTATGGCCGTTCTGCCGAGAATAATCTCAACTATGAGTTATTCCTATATACTCCCAACTAGTCTATGGCCGTTCTGCCGAGAATAATCTCAACTATGAGTTATTCCTATATACTCCCAACTATGAAGGAGGCCCGCCACAAAATAACCAAGTATGATTTTCACTTTCACTTCCAATTTTCTGGCTTGTAGACGACGAAAACACCAAAACTAACAAGCTTTCAAGCTGAAAACTTGGTTCTATATGTTACATTGGGTTTTCAGGAGGGAAAATTGAAAAGAAATTGCCCTTTTGTGGATAATGGTGGATGATAAAAAGGGTATGGATTCGAGTTTTAAACAAAATTGTAATCCACTCAACATGTAAAAAAATCCAGCAAATTAGTAATTGCAGATTGAATTGCCGACGCACATCTGAGAAATTTTTGTTTCGCGTAGACTGGGCTGAGACTTTGGTGCTTTGGACAATTGGAATGGGTGTGGGGGGGTTAGCTGGAGGAAGTGGGGTGTTGCGAATAAAATAGTTAGGAAAATTATCATTTTGGGTACCTGAGGTTTGATAAAATATCATTTTGGGTACCCAAGTTTTCAATAATATCGATTTGGGTACCTAAGGTTTTACAATAGGTTCAATTTAGGTGCCTTAATACTCACGGTGTTAACTTACCGTTAAGTGTGACCCATTTTTAAGATAATCAATTGTTCTAATCTATTTCAAAGATCTAATGACCGTTATTATTTTCAAAAAAAAGTGGCAAATCCAATACTACTCTTGAAATAGATTAGGGTCATTGATCATTTTAAGAAGTGGGTCTACAACTGTAAAAATTTGACTCGAAACCCGACCCAAAATAATGCGTTCTAAACACAAATTTTTTGACCCGAACCCCGGAAAACCGTTTTTTACTCGACCGCCGAAAAATAATTATATTTATAGCAATAGTATGAAATTATGGTAATTTTTTACATATATGACCCAAAAACTAAATGAAAGAAAGAGCAAATTCAAATCTATCCCATTGGGTCTACCCGAAACTGACCATGATGGGTCTTAAACAAGGTTTATTGGACCCAAACTCAAAAACATTTTATTCTAACCGACCTGTTTGACAAATTCACATCCCTTAACCCGTTGGGTCTATCTAAAACCGAACACCTGGGGTCTTAAACAAGGTTTATTCGGTATAAACCTAAAAAACTTTATTTTAACCGACCCGTTTGACCGGTCTAAGTGGGTCACACTTAATGGCAAGCTAACACCGTTAGTATGAAGGTACCTAAATTGAATCTATTAGCAAACCTTAGGTACCCAAATTGATAATATTGAAAACTCAGGTACCCAAAATGATATTTTGTCAAACCTCAGGTACCCAAAATGATAATTTCCAAATAGTTAAGTAAAATATAAGACTTTGGGCAGGGTATCACTGGAATGGGTGTTGGGGTGGGGGAGGGTGTCGCTGCAAGAGGAAGAGAGAGGTGGTGGGAGAGGCTGCATTGGGTGGCAGTGGGTTGGGGCGTGGGGGTGGGGTGGGTGGGATGCTAAAGGTAAAAGAAATAAAATAAAATAAAAAGTCATTGAAGCTCATGTGCACGTCACGTAACTAAGTAACCTGTTATAATAGGTTAACGCACGTCACTGGTTTATTTGTGGCGGATCTCCCTCGTAGTTGGGATTATATAGGAATAAATCATATTTGGGATTATTCTCGACGGAATAGTCATAATTTATTCCAATCAATTTTTCCTTAATACTATTACATAAAGAAAAATAAAGATGTGATTTAAATGGTCAATAGTAAATCTTAATGTATATTTTCAAAGTATATTTTTAGTATCATATAATAAGACTAAATATGAATGTTAAAAGTTTAATGGGCTGCTATGATTCTGCTCATAAACTTTGTGCTGTTGAGTTTGCAAGTTTCCAGGGCTCAAGTTTTTATCCTCCCCAAATCAGTGCTTAATGAGGTGGAGAAAGTGTGCAGAGTGGCTGCTATTATAGTCATAAAGCTGGTAATGTGGATTGGGATACTATTTGCACTCCTAAACAAGCTGTGGACTTCGTGTGTGGAAGATTAAAAATTTGGAATAAGGCTGCGATAGCTAAGTATGTGTGGCTCTGGAAACAAATCAAGATAGTTTATGGATTAGATGGGCGCATGCAGTGTACATTAAGGAGGAAGATTGGTGGGAGTATAATCCTCCTAGTGCTAGTAGTTGGTATTGGAAACAGGTGTGTAAGGCGAAAAATGAGCTGAAGCAATTGATCTCAAAGACTCATTTGCATAGTATGGCTTCTTTCAGTGTTAAGAAGCTGTATGAGCTGCTGATAGGTAGAACTGAGAATATATATTGGAACAAATATGTTTAGAATAAGCTCTCTATTCCTAAACATAAAATGATATGCTGGTTGGTTATGCATGGAAGACTAAAGACCTCTGACAGATTAGTTAGTTTGGCGTAGCTACTTCAAGTGATTGTCCCTTGTGTGCAGGTGGTAGTGAGTCTAATACTCATCTGTTTTTCCAATGCCCGTATGCTCGGATGTGTCTGAAGGATCTGCTGGTATGGCTCTAGGTGAAAATTTCTCAAACAGTCTATCAAAGACTTCTGATTTGTGTTAACAGGTGCAAAAGGAATAGATATCAGAAGCATGTCATTATAGCTTGTCTAAATGTACTGATCTATTCAATTTGGTGGGCTAGAAATGAAGCTTGGTGGAATGGCACTGTTTGGCTTCCTAGGGTGTTGGTTAAAAGGGTTATGAGCCTGATTTGTGTGAGATTAAGAGGTGTAAAACCACAGATAATGAAGAATAGTGATAGTCAATGGCTTGACACTTTACTTGTTGATTTGTATAGATAATATTTTGTTGCCAATCTGTTAGACTAGGGGATCCAACCTAGTTGGTTTTTCCTTTCTTTCAGATTGGGTATACCGAGGTATAAATGAAAATTTGAAAGTATATACCGAGGTGAATGTAACAAGAATCCACCTGATTATGTTTTTCATTGTGTATGAATCACAATAACAAGTTTAAAGGGAGTGTTGATTTGTAAAAGTGCAGTGATTAGAATAGATACAGAACAAAGGAAACAATAAGTTTCAGGAGAATGTTGAAATGTTGAGTATTTTTTTTATATTTTCTGGTAAGAAGAAGTGGCCCTAACTCCTCTCGTATCCTATTGAGCCAGACACTTTGAGAGAGGGAAAATGATAAGGGCAGAGCCGTCTTATAGAAAACGGGGGCCCTGTGTGAAATTAAAAATTAGGCCCTACTAAATTACTCTGGAACAATGTATTAATTTGAAAGATTCATTTTATTTCAAAAATCATCTATTTTTCCCCTTTGAAAAAATCAAATCTATCAAATTTTAGGTTCCAATATGTGTTGTTATAGAATAAAATGGTACTACATATAGAAGTTTTCACACATGAATTCATATAAGAGTGTCTTTCTTGAATTTGCTGAAATAATATGCCGTTTATAAGAATTTCAAGTTGTAAAACAAAACAAAAAGGAAGTAAAAGTAAAATAGATGCTCAAAATCTCTCAAAACAAATTATACTAAATTACTATACATAATTTTAGAAGAGTATTAAAACTTTGCACGACAAATCCTTAGAAAAAAAATAGAAAATTGCAAGAGAATAAGTGTTTGTGAAAAAAATAATTAATTAAATAAAACAAAGGTAAGGAAGACAGAGGCTTGTGCAGAACTGAAAAGGTATACTTGTTATGCGGAAGAGTCGAACCGTGCCTCTTCCTAAGAGATAGAGTAATCAATGCATCGTAATACCACTGAAACAAAGAATTGTTGTATGAAGAGTGTGCAATATCTCGCTTATATTCAGATTATTGGTACTGCGGCCCATTTTACCCCCGGGGCCCTGTAGAGAAAGTCATCCTGCACATGTAGCCGGGCCTGGATAAGGGAAATCCTACTCTCAAAGTGCTGAGAATTGAACTCCCAACCTTAAGGTTGGCAGCCTTACTCCTTCCCACTAGACCAAACATTACTTGGTAAGAGAACATTGAATATTGTAAAAATGTAAAGATTACAATACATATGGAACAAAAGAAGTAAACTTGTATAAGTCACTAAAATTCAGGCATATAGAGTTGTTCAACCCCAAAAATATCCAAGTGAAGGTTGAATTAAAATTGAGCATGATGGATGCGAGGCCATGCCTAGCAAGGCTAGCATCGCTGTCAAGCAGCAAATAGATGTACCTTTCCAAAATACCTAATTTCCTAAACTTTCACGATTCATTGCCCCCTCTACCTTACAACACGACCCATATGAAGGATCAAATCAATGTAATGTTACTACTACTATTATTGAGAGTCCAGCCAATTCCTTTCCCTAGAAAATAAGTAGTATATACTACAATTACTTTATCACCAACACATATATGGTGCATATAATTATATACCCTAGCTACCTTTATTTGGATCAACATTGCTGACAAATGAATCTCAATTATAATCTCTTTTTCATAATAATTTTGTATATTTTCTTATCAAAAAGGCATGTATATTGGGAAAACAAAACTCTTTTTGTTAAGTAGAGTGGTTCTTTAGTGGTGTCATATAATCCTATCCAGTTTTTGTCTCTCCATAAATGGTTTTGGGCTGATCATAAAGTTACTCACATTTTTATGCAGAGGAGCGAGAAAAAGAGAGAGAGACATGAGTAGTGGAGGTGTTTGGTTTTCTGATTTAAGATGGTGCTAAAAGTTAACAAACTTAATTCCAAACCTGCATAACACATAAATGTACAGAGAGCTTGGTACAATTAAATGTCTTGTTCTATTTTGAACTTATTTGCCTTTTGTTTTCATTCATTTGCCTTGTCTATATAAAATAAGGTTCTTACTTTGACCCCAGCCTCCGATCGATTAGTACACATCCATGTAAATTGTAATTTGACTCCTATGTACAATTTTATTAACACTGACAGAAATCAGTCTATTTTCTTTATTTTAGTAACAATGTAGTTTGACTCCTAAGGGCTTCTCCCTCTTACAGCCTATGAGGCCCAAATGAGTCAAACTCCTACCATCGTGAACCTAGACTGGCTTTGGAAATCTACTTGCGAAGCAAAAATCAAATTCTTTTGATGGATTCATTTTTCTTTTAAAAATTTAATCTCATTTATAAGTATGAGATTATACTATGATAAGAATAATAATTCTTTGGGCTATCCTCGCACAGGCCTCCACTAAGAGACCCATTACAAGCCTTACACCCCCAAACCCCTCCCCCACGCAATATGGAAATTTTTGTTTCCACCAAAATTTGAACATTGGTCTCTCATGTGGTAGATAGGAAATCATTACCATTGGACCCAATCCATTACAAGCCTTACACCCCCCAACCCCCTTGATATCACGTTTTTATATAGAGTTTTCTCCCTTATTTACAAGCTAATTTGTGCGTCATTGGAGATCTTGGGAGCTATTTTGTGCTAACTATCGTATATAGTAGTGGTTTTGTATTTTAGTGTTGAATTGCAGGTTTTAGAGAGTTTTCTCCTTATTCCCGAGCCATTTGGAAGCAACCACGACTTTACGAGATGTTACGAGGCACGTAGGATGGCTCACGAGCTTTATGGGTAGTTTAGGAGGTCCCAAGACCCCTAAACGTGAAGATTAGAGAGCCAAAGAGTCAAAAAGGAGGTCTCCGTACACTGATCGGGCAGAAATGGCCCGATCGGGCGAAAATACACTGATCGGGTATAGAAGTTGCGGACCCGATCGGGCAAGGCTTGCCCGATCACATCGGGCGAGCACACATGCACCAGGCCCGATCGGGCATACATCGCCCGACCCAATCGGGTCCAATGCTGCTACATCTCACCTTGGAGCTGCTGAAGAGGCGAGTTCAATGGCCCAAATATGTCGCCTGGCCCGATCGGGTGGATGCCCATGGCCTGATCGGGTGGGCCGTTAAAATAAGTTTAATGCTTGCTGCTGCTACACGAAGGCCCAAAACGCAAGATTTGAAGTTTTGTACTGCGGCCCGATCGGGTGGGTGCCTCGGGCCCGATCGGGTCCCATGCATTTATTCGCGGATTTTTGTTTTTGTTTCCGATTTTAATTAGACTTGAGGGGGTATTATAAATACCTTTTTCCTCATTATTTAGAGACATCTTTTATTCATCTTTCATTGGCTTTAGACTAGTTTTATTCTTCATTGTTCTTAGTTCAATTCAAACACTTTAGATTAATTTAGAGGTGATCAAACCTATTTCGATTTCAATAAAGTTTCTGCTTTCCGTTAATTGGTATTCTTTCTTACCCTAATCTCTTTTATTATTCTCAATTGCTTAGTTTATTTATTTAATCGTTCATGATGCAATTGTTAGGGTTTCATATTAGTTTTGTCGTTGTTAATTTGATCATGTCTGAGTAGTCTCTTTCTAGGGTGTTAGATAGGAAAGCCATGTTTATACCAGGATTGTGATTTAGATTGCTATTGATTTCTAGGGCTTGATTAGGGTGATTGTGATGTGGTTTGTTCTTTATTGAGTAATTAACGTTATTGCGCAGTTTCGTTGGTTGCTTTTGGTTAATAGTTGTTTGCACAGATCCGTCTTACGACTAAAGGCCTAGGACACGTCAGTAGTTCTGATTACGTTAGTGAACATGCGGCGTATGTTGAACTATGAGCGTTGAGTCTTAACCATAGCTCAACATAGGCTCTAATCCCCCGACTCTTGACCTAAGTTTTGATAGTAGTTGACCCTATTTGATTGGTATAAGCATGGTGGACCGACCTAATACCCTAGACTTTCATTCCATAGTTTAATCCTCGATTTATTCCGTCTTCTGTAGTCTATTCTTTAGTTTAATTATTTCTTCCCTGATTTCATCTGGAGTAGCTGAATCGGTTGAATATTAATTTAGAAACTCTGTCTCCCTGTGGATTCGACCCTGCTTCCACTGACTACCTAGTTAGAGGTCCGTAGGTTTATTTTTGATTAGGTGACACGACTAAAACCTATCACCCCTCCCTCCAACAATATTGAAAATTTTGCTTCCACCAAGATTTGAACCTTGGTCTTCCATGTGATACATAGGAAGCTATACCATTGGACACAAGGGTCTTTGGTCTTTCTATGGCTTCATTGACACAACAAAATCACTCACAAAACTCCTCTTCACTAGAGATTTTTCCCCAGACCCCTTGTGTCCCAGGTGTTGGCTAGAGGATGAAGATTATGTTACAAATAAAGCCGCAAAGTTGTATGCCATATGGGTGGTTTATGGACTATTTACTTAGTACATCAATGCCCTTGTTTTTCCTTTCTTCGTGAAGTGCTTATGTCCCACACAGGAATTAAGATTGTACGTTTCTACTCTTGTTTATTATTTCTCCACCTATGTAAGCCTTGTTTGGAAAAATGCTAGAAGAATGATTGAGTACCACACACATGCACGAGCGGTTGGGCCGGTCTTATGGCGAGCGCGGTCTGGGTTGTGGGTCTGTCGCTCTTTTTATGGGCCATTCCTTTTGAGAGTCTCGGTTACGAAATCTCTTAGTAACAACATTTCTTTGATGTGGCTCCAGTTATTCTCTTCTTAGAATAGTTGATTGTCCGTTTTCTTCTCTAACCAAGCGCCTATATAATACCCTCTTCACTGATTAGCAACAAACACACGAAAATATATCTCTCTCATTTGTTCTCTCGATTCAGGTAGTCTCTGGCACTCCAACCGTTTGCTTGTGAGTGCACACGAACGGACGATATTGTGCTAATCCTGGAGGGCGCTTGTCGGGAGGAAGTTTTTACCCGTACTGCGGCGAAATCACCTTTGAGGATAGTGGAGGTCTCCACATCACTTTACTTCTCCCTTTCTCATTTTCCATACTTCAAGTAACCTTGTTTTCATATCTTTACTTTGTCTCCTTGCGTAATTACATTCAACAGATTCGGCACACATCCTTCTCAAGTAATCTTTCTTTAAAGGAATTTAGGATGTTACAATACCTATAACGTCAGTTCATACTAATCTACGGACATGGCTCAAAGATAGCATGAGTAGTAAAATTGAGTTTAACGGCATTGTGTGGAACTCTCTTTAACCCTACCTTTGTCATGAAATTTGGAAAGATCATAATCGTGTACCTTTTAGAAATGAGCATATCTCCTATCCTAGCTCGACAGTAGCCACACCAACCTACCTTGCATTACTGATATCACGTATTTATATAGAGTTTTCTCCCCTATTTATGAGCTAATTCGTGCGTCATTTGAGCTCTTCGGAGCTATTTTATGCTAATTATCATATATAGTCGTGGTCTTGTGTTTAAGTGTTGAATTGCAGGCTTTATGGAGTTTTCTCCTTATTTCCGAGCCATTTGGAAGCAATCACGACTTTGCGACTTATTACGAGGCACATAGGAATTATCACGAGCTTTATGGATGGTTTAAGAGTTCCCAAGACCTCTAAACGTGAAGGATTGAGAGTCAAACAGTCAAAAGGAGCTTCCCCGTGCTCTGATCGGGCGAAATATGGCCCGATCGGGTGAAGATTTATTTGATCGGGTGGTAAGGCTTCGCACCCGATAGGGCAAACATCACCCGACCCAATCGGGTGAAGATATAAAGAAATCATGCTAGGCAATTTCAAGCCCAACTCGATCGGGCATCATGGCCACCCGATCGGGAAGGCCCATTTTTTCCGCTAGGTACAAGATGCTGCTTGCTGCTTGCGTACAAGATGCTGTTGGGCTTGGAGTCAACAAGGCCCAATTGGGCACGATGCACCCGACCCGATCGGGTGGTGGGCCCGCTCCTCCCAACCAATTGCTGCTGCTGCGAGAAGAGAAACGCAAAGTTGGAAAATATTTGTATGGGCCCGATCGGGTGGCCCATTGCCCGATATGGTCCCTCACTCGATTCCGCGAATTATATCTTTTGTTAATTATATTTTGGGGGGATTATAAATAGCTAACTCTCATTATTTTATAGACATCTTTCATTCTAGTTTATTTTCCATTATTCTTAGTTTAGTTTTTAGAGAGTTTTATCAGATTAAACACTTTAGATTAGTTAAAGGGGTGATTGAACCTCGGATTTTCATTTCAATAAACGTTATTTCTTTTCGTCATTCGATATTGTTCTTCTTTCCTAATCTCTTTAATTACTTTTAATTGCTTAGTTTAATTACTAATTTGATTCATGATGTTAAGATTAGGGTTTTATATTAGTTTTATTATTGTTGATCCAATCATGTCTTAGTAGTCTAATTTCTAGGGACTTAGGGAGGGAATCCATGTTTATACCTTGATTACTTTGAATTGCTATTAGTTTGTAGGGTTTGATAGATTGATTATGGTGTGGTTTGTTCTTATTGAGTAATTAAAGTTATTGCGCAGTTTCATTGATTGCTTCAGGTTAATAATTGTTTGCACAGACCCGTCTTACTTTTTGAGGCATAGTACACATCAGTGATTCTGATTATGTTTGTGAACATGCTGCATATGTTAAATTATGGGCGTTGAGACTTAACCATAGCTTGAGACGTGCTCTAATCTAGCGATTCTTGACCCAGGTTCTGATATTTGTTTGATCCCTTGATTGATATAAGCATTGTGGACCAAACTAATTCCCTAGACCTTTATTTCATAGATTAAAATCTCTCTTTATATTGCTTTCTAGTGTTTATTTAGTAGTTCAGCTGATTCTTCCCTGATTTTGTCTAAAGTAGCTGTTAGCTGAACATTAACTTAGAATTCCGTCTCTCTGTGATTCGACCCTAGTTCCCTTGACTATCATAATTAGAGGACTTAGGATTTATCCTTGATTAGGTGATACGACTTTAGCTTGTGAAATTTTGGTGTCGTTGCCGGGCAGACGGCTAGTTTTCTAAATTTTTGTTTTTTTATTTGGTCTATTTCTCTGTGCCTCATTGGAACTTCATTGTTCCAAATGAGGTACGTTTTACTGCTTCTTTTTGTTTCTTTTGTATGTCAGGTCTCAAAGAAACGGTTTCCCCATTCCAGCGGATCCCAATCTTACAAGGACAATCAGGCAGATTCGAAAGAAAATTCGGAGAGAAAAGCAGTCTGTTTAGCTGAACACCTCTGGATTAGACACCTCGAGTTTAGTCATGTCTAAATCACTAAAGTCATATGGGGTGTCCAACCCGGATGGCCTTTCCACTAGACCCACTATGCCCACCATCGTTACAAAAAACTTTAAAATTAAGCCTGGACTCATCAGCATGGTTTAACAAAATCAGTTTGGTGGCCATCCTACTGAAGATCCCGCCAATCATTTGCAGAGATTTCAACAAACTTTGCCGAACTGTAAAGCATCAAGGAGTCCCACCTGAGCAATTGAAGGTCATGTTATTCGAGTTTTCACTCTGAGACAGAGCTCAGAAGTGGTTCAACAACATCAAAGTGTCTGAATGGTCGGAGATTTCTGCTGCGTTCCTGAGAGAGAATTATCCACCTACAAAGACAGCATAAATCAGAAACAAGCTAGGCACGCTTTCCCAAGAGCCTGATGAAACACATCGCGAAGCATGTGCTAGGTTCAGAGACTTGTGGAGAGAGTGTCCACATCACAACATGGACAAATGGTTCTTGACGCAGACATTTTGCAATGGTCTGCAGCCTCAGACGATGATTATTATTGACTTGTCTGCGAGAGGAGTTTTTCTGGACAAGAAGTGGATGTAGGCTGTGATTTCTTGTCAAATCTTGCAGCCAATGATCATTCCACTTCCCGAAGCCTCACAAAGAAGGTATTAGAGGTAGATGCCCTAGCACTGCTGACTTCGCAGATGGCAAAGCTGAGCCAGAAGATTGACACCTTATGATCCTCTACCTCGACACCCCCTCCTTTGAGTATTAACTCTATGTCTGGCATGGCACCCATTACCTCATCTTACTGCGAGGTATGTGGTGTTCAAGGTCATTTTGGGCATAACTGTCAGCTCAGTTAACATCAGCTGGAGCAGGCAAACGCCTTTCAACAAAGACCACAAAACTTCCCCCTTCCACATAACTACCAAAATGCACAAAACTTTCAACCCACACCACAAAATTTCCATCACCCTAATAACTTCTAGTCCCCCCAAAATTTCCAAATCCCACCTCCACAAATAAACCCACAAGAGCCTACCACATCTGAGCTGATGAAACTGAAACTGAGCATGCATAAAACTAATGAGGAGGCACGAAGAGCCCAAAAGAATCACATTAAACTTCTCGAGACTCAGATTACCCAATTGGCAGAAAATAATGCTTAGAGGCAGGAGGAACAATTGCCTAGGCAACCCACTCAGAGGGAGCATGTGAATGTCATCACTCTTCGTAGTGGCGCTGCTTATGATGCTCCTCCATTGCCCATTGACGAGGTTACCCCAACTACGGGGAAGAAGAAGGTGGTAGAGGAAGGAAAAAGGAAGAGTTCGACGTCTGAAGTCGAATTATGTGAGGAAGCTGAACAGACAGGGAAGAAAAAGGAGAAGGTTTCTGAAGCGCCTTTTACACCAATGCTACCTTTTCCTCACAGGATGTAGCAATCAAAGGTCGATCAGCAGTTTGGTAAGTTCTTGGCTATGGTCAAGAAACTTGAGGTAACGATTGCATTCACAGATTTAATTACCCAAGTCCCTGTGTATGCCAAATTTCTGAAAGACATGATCACCAAGAAAAGAGACTTTGGTGGGGTAGTATGTGTCGCTCTTACTGAAGAGTGTAGTGCTTTTATTCAGTTAAAAACCCCACCTAAGTTAAAATATCCTGGTAGTTTTTCTATTCCCAGCCATCTTTGACCTATTTTTATTAATAAAGCTTTGTGTCATTTAGGTGCTTCTGTTTCTGTTATGCCATTATCTGTTTATAAGAAACTTAACATGGGAGCACTTAAATGCACACAAATCACTTTACAGATGGCTGATCGTTCTATCAAATACCCCTAGGTGTTTTAGAGGACGTTCCTTTTAGGGTCGGAAAATTCTACATTCCTGTTGGATTTGTGGTGTTAGATATGGATGAGGATGTCCCATTATTCTGGGTAGAACATTTTTGTGTACTGCTGGTGTTGTCATTAATGTTAAATCTGGGTCTGTAACTCTGAGTGTTGGTGATGATATAGTGATTTTTAAACTAACCAATGCTGTCAAGGCACCTATGCTTGAACTTGCTGCAGGGTGAGATTTTGGATGAGGTAGGTGTAGAGAAGGTTCAAACTGCACCTAAGGTTGCCTTACCGTCCGGAGGTATTATCAAGAACATTTGGCGAAGAAAGATGTATGATGAGGGTGGAACTCACTACCAAGCCCCTCCAATCTGATAAGTGGAGGTATTATGGTCGTGCGGGACCTTTATAAACCAGCGCTATGCGAGATGCAACTCGTAATTTCCCTCTTATTCTGTTTCCCCTTTTATTTTTATTTTTTTTAGTGAGTGAGAGTGAGGGTACTAACGTTGTTTTTTGACACGGTCGTTGCACTTGCCAAATTAATAACCTAACTTAGCCTAATATAGGGTAAGAAAGGGTCGAATCTACGAGGAAGCAAGGATTAATCAAGGTTGGAAAGCGATTAAGGGACCTAAGTCTATTTTTAGTGGGTTTTGAGATTAATGATTAACTAAGAAATAGTAAACGAATTAGCTAACGATTAAAGTAAATGATTGGGTTTAAACTATAATAAGAAAGCACTAAGGATAGGGAAATCACTAGTTAACTATTAGCTAACCTATTAGTCAAGCCAAGGGGATTCAATAAGGTCAATTAAGGGACTCAGTCACTCAAATATTTTCTAATTACTCTCTCGAGCTAATTAGGAGGACTTAATCAACCAATTTTACCTATTCTCATGGTAAAATCAATCAACCAAGTATTTCTACAACTCACAGCGATTCAATTAAGGTCCTAGGAAGTCGATCACCTATTCTCATGGTGAAGTCAACCTATTGACTAGCCTAAGGTCAAACAAAAGCTTCATTTCTCATCCTTCACTTTTGATCCCCAAATCAATTTCAAATGGTGATCAATCAATTAAACAAGGCAATAAAATAAGCTAGACAACCTAATTTCACCTAGGTCATACCCCCAAGATTGACTTTTAAGGTCAACTAGTCATCCCCTTCCCCTAGCTAGTAAACTACTCACAAGCCATGAAAGGAATGAAATAAAAAGCTTCAATCAACAATGATGATCCAACAATGGTAGAAATCATACTAAATAAGTTAATCATCAACTAATCACTACTAATCAAATGCTAAACCAAAATAAAGCAAGTATAAAAGCAAATGAAGAGAAGAGTAAGAAGAAATACTCAAATATGGATGAAAATCAATTGCAATACTCCATTGAAATAGCTTCAATAATCAACATTCAAAAGCTTAGATCTAGTTTCTCTCTCTAACTTCTACTTCTCTCTCTAAAAACTCTCTCTAATTAGAACTAATTAATCTCCAGAAAATAAAGCTTGTTCAATAATTATTACAAATGGGTTTTTATACCCCGTAAACATAAGGGCAAAAAAGTAAAAGACGAAACAAAAGCTTGGAGCGCCCGTTCCAGGAATGCTCCTGGGCTGCTCCAAGCCACTGCTTCTTTTCTTCTCTTTTTTCTTTGACGGAGTGCCCGCTCTGCCTGTTTTAGAGCACCCGCTCCCCTGTTTTGGAGCCTCTTCCTTGTAATCTAACTTTAAACACTTCACGAAGAGGTTAGATGGGGGAGGGGCAGAATGAAAATGCATATATAATTAACTATATGCAACCTAATTACATGCAAAGGAAACAAAACTAAATGCAAAACAAGTAACTATGAGAAAGGATGAAAAAGGGGAAGAAAAGAAAACTAAATGTCCTAAAATGCATCTAAATGACCTAAAACTAAATGTAAATAAGTGAACCTAAAGTCCACTTATCATTTTTCCTCTTAGCATCATCTTTTGTGACCTTTTGGCATTGAGGACACTGCCAAGTTCAGCTTGGGGGAGGATCTGTTTGTAGCCCCTATCTCTTTTACTGCTTTCTAGGATAGATTTATTACTTTCGAAAAATACTGAAAAAAAAATATGGTTCCCATGACTGGTTTAGTTGCCTCCCTGTGCCTCTTGTTGTGCTCTTATTGAAAATGATTTGACTTTATTTTCTGGATAGCTGGGCATTTGTGATCTTATGGCTATGATTTGATGTTTGATTGCTATGATTTCGAGCGAGTTTTCATTATATTACAATGCATTGTGCTGCATGCCTGAATTGGTTAGACTGTGAGGCCTCTTTGTAGCCTATTGGATTCATATGATTATCCGGTCTGTTTTTGTGTGTTAGTTACTCTTTAGTGGATTAATCTTGACTTTCACTTCGTACTTGTATGATATTCGATGACTTGTAGCATTTGCTGTGATAGAGGCGTTCTTTTGTCTGATTATCGAGCCTTATAGTAAATTTTTGATATACTTTTATCCCCCTTAGCCCCGCTGAGCTTAATGACCTGTTTCGTGTTACTAAGACCCTTATTATGAGTACATGGCCTTTATTTCGATAATATTTCCAAGCCTAGCTTGGGGGAGCTTTTGTATGGGTTGAGTTTGAGATTGGTTTTATGGTTTGGTTTGGTTTTTGGAGAATTAAAGTGTATTTGTTGTGGTTTGAGTGTCAGAAAAAGAAAAGAAAAAGCATATGCGTGAATGTTGGTTCGTAAAATGAAAGAAAAAGAAATAAAAAGTTCCAAAGCGTTCAAAGTTCCTTCATTCACGTTGTTTGTAAGGAAAAACAATATGTTACATTGCTTGAAAATTGGGTTGTTGTGAGTTTTCATCCATTTATAAGAGTTGGGTTATGTTTCAGGGTTATATGGCGTTGTTGGGAGTTGTTTCGGCCATCTTAGGCCTTGTTTGAGTGATTCATGCTCCCCCTTTCTCGGTTTTTTCACCACATTTCCTAAAAATATCCCCTACCTCTTGCCTAAGTCCCGTTACAACCCTATACAGTCCTTTTGAGCTCATGTTTGCATTATTTATTCGATTGATTTCGAGTCAGTTTGTCAAAGTTAAAGAGTATGTCTGCTAATTGAGTTGACTTGGCTAGGATGAGCGTTATTTAACCCTCTTAAACACATGAGAGAGTGAGTGGGAAGGGCATTTATGGTCGGGTTGATGAGTTTTCGGGCATATTATTTGCGTGCAACAAAATCGAGAGGAGTGACACATTTGTGAGCGCCTTTTCAGGATTTGTATGCCACGTAGATGAGTTGAATTTGACGGTTTACTTGAATGATTGGTGGCTGGATGGATTTGATTAGCCGAACTTGAATTTTGCCTGCTTGACCGATTTTTAGTCTTGAAAACGTTTTTGAGCTTTGATTGTTCTTATCTATGGGGTGAGGCAATCTATTCCATGTTCATGTTCTCCTTGCTTGAGGACAAGCAAAGGTTTAGCTTGGGGGAGTTTGATATCACGTATTTATATAGAGTTTTCTCCCCTAATTATGAGCTAATTTGTGAGTCATTTGAGCTCTTCGAAGCTATTTTATGGTAATTATCGTATATAGTCGTGGTCTTGTGTTTTAGTGTTGAATTGCATGCTGTATAGAGTTTTCTCCTTATTTCCGAGTCATTTGGAAGCAACCACGGCTTTGCGACTTATTACGAGGAACGTAGGAATGATCACGAGCTTTATGGATGGTTTAGGACTTCCCAAGACCTTTAAACGTGAAGGATTGAGAGTCAAAAGGAGCTCCCCCGTACTTTAATAGGGCGAAATATGGCCCGATCGGGCGAAGATTTATTGATCGGGTGGTAAGGTTTCGCACCCGATCGGGCGGACATTACTCGACCCAATTTGGTGAAGATACAAAGAAATCATGCTAGGCAATTTCAAGCCCAACTCGATCAGGCATCATGGCCATCCGATCGGGCAGACCCATTTTTCCGCCAGGTACAAGATGTTGCTTGCGTACAAGATGCTGCTGGGCTTGGAGTCACAAGGCCCAATTGGGCACAATGCACCCGACCCGATCGGATGGGAGGCCTGCTGCTCCCAGCCAATCACTGCTGCTGCGAGAAGAGAAAAGCAAAGTTGGGAAATTTTTGTGTGGGCCCGATCGGGTGGCCCATTGCCCGATCGGGTCCCTCACTCGATTTCGCGAAATTCTATCTTTTGTTAATTCGTTTTTAATTAGATTTTGGGGGGGATTATAAATGGCTAACACTCATTATTTTATAGACATCTTTCATTCTAGTTTATTTTCCATTATTGTTAGTTTAGTTTTTAGATAGTTTTATTAGACTAAACACTTTAGATTAGTTGAAGGGGTGATTGAACCTCGGATTTGATTTCAATAAAGGTTATTGCTTTTCGTCATTCGATATTGTTCTTCTTTCCTAATCTCTTAAATTACTTTTGATTGCTGAGTTTAATTATTGATTTGATTCATGATGTTAGGATTAGGGTTTTATATTAGTTTTATTATTGTTGATCCAATATGTCTGAGTAGTCTAATTTCTAGAGACTTAGGGAGGGAAGTCATGTTTATACCTTGATTACTTTGAATTGCTATTAGTTTCTAGGGTTTGATAGATTGATTATGGTGTGATTTGTTCTTATTGAGTAATTAATGTTTTGCAACAAATATAATTTTCTAGCAAATTTTGCTACGGAATCGTAATCCGTAGCAAATTTTGCAACGAATATGATTTTCCATAGCAAAGTTTGCAACGGAATGTGTTCCGTTGCAAAGTTTGAAACAGACTACAATTCCGTTGCAAAATTTGCTATGGATTTCAATCTATCACAAAAAATCCGTAGCAAAAACTCTTTTTTTTGTAGTGGTTAATAATTGTTTGCACAGACCCATCTTGCTTTTAGAGGCCTAGTACACATCAGTAATTCTGATTATGTTTGTGAACATATTGCATATGTTGAATTATGGGCATTGAGACTTAACTATAACTTGACACGTACTCTAATCTATAGATTCTAGACCTAGAATCTGATATTTTTTGATCCCTTGATTGGTATAAGCATGGTGGACCGAACTAATTCCCTAAACCTTTATTTCATAGATTAAAATCTCTCTTTATATTGATTTCTAGTGTTTATTTAATAGTTCAGTTGATTCTTCCCTGATTTTGTCTGGAGTAGCTGTTTAACTGAATATTAACTTAGAACTCCGTCTCTCGGTGATTCGACCCTACTTCCCTTGACTATCATTATTAGAGGACTTATGATTTATCTTTGATTAGGTGATACGACTTTAGCGTGTCAATTGCTAAGACCATTGATATTGCGTCATACTTATTCTAAGGGCATAATTCCTAAAAACTTTCAGTTGCCTTCTAGGTGAGACCATACTCATTCTGAGGCTATAATTCATGTTGATGCCTCCTTCATTAGTCCAAGTGCACAATGCGAAGGGAGGAGTTATTAGGGACCCTCATGGAAACTAGACACTAGTACCTTTTGGCCTGAATTGTTATGCTAAAGACCCTATAACAGCCGAGATGAAAGGGAACCTCGTGGGAAAAAAAGGCAATAGAGAACGGCGTCTGAAAATCTTAAATTTACTCAAATTGCGAGATGGAAGTAGGACTATGGTAAGAAAAAAGACTCACCTACTAACAAATATAGTCTCATTGTTAAATACTTGCAGGGTGCTGACTCCCAGTGTTGTGGGAGGCACTCAAATAAGCTTGTTGATAGTATTGGCACAAACAGTAGACAGAATAATTTAGACTCTATGAATGTAACAGGCATTTCCCCATCCCCAAGTTATTGTATGAACATCTTTATGGACGATTGTAACAAGCTCTTTATGAGAGTTAATTAATAGTAAAATGTTTTATTCGCCAAAAAAGTTGCAATAATGTAGTAACAGTTGGGTTACTATTGACTTCTACAATTTCTTGACGTAGCTTTTTTGTAGGAGAATTCCTTTAAACCACTCACACACATGACCAAACTGATCATGAAAATTAGTTCATGACAAAACAAATATATATGCATCCCTTTCTTGTATTTTAATTTTCTCATGTCATGCCATGAACAATCGGTCATGAGGGTTGTATTAATTCATCTAATTCATTAATTCATGAATTTGGTCATCCAAGTGGGCTCCAAGCCTCCACTACTTGGTACAAGAGATGAAAAGGAGCTTGTTACATGACAGTCTCTACTTGCTTTTTATATTTCGCAATCAATTTTCCAAAAATATTGAAAATTTACAAAAAAAATTATTGACAATGGTCATATCTTTTCATAATGTATAAAATACATCCATTTTGATGTACTTTGACATGCTTTCAATTTTCAATTTATCTCTTTATTCTATAAAAATGCATATTGAGATGTGTTATTGTGTTTTTTTAAGTCTCATATTTTATCATTTATTTGTATATTTTAAAATAATTACTTCTTTAACTTTTCTCTCACATTTTAGTTACACTATATGAGACCATAGAAACACTATATGGGACCTTAAAAACATTTTGAACTTCTAATTATGAGTCTTATTGGGCAAGGTTGTCCAATAATGATTATTGATTTATCATTACCCTACAACACTAAGCTTAATTCACCACTTGAAAGAATTGGGCCACTTTTGATAACCTCTTGCCAAAAAAACTAGTTTGTTTACCTCATTTCACAATATTGATCTGCAAAACGTTCAATGAAATAATGGGAGAAAGATAAAAAAAAATTAGATCGAGAAAATGTACAAGAATTTGAAATAACAAATTAGGGGTTACATGATATGGTTCTAATAAGGAATAGGATGTCAATCATGATTAGGCACAAGTAATTCAAAGAAAAAAAGCTTAAAAGGTTGTTCTGTAAATATTCATTTTTAGGTCCACAACGGCATTGTGAATGGTCCAAGCCCATCTTAAAGGGAAGATCCATGTCATAAAGCCCACATAAAGTCGGAAAACACTCAACCCAAGCATTTAAGAGTGTGAAATTTTGTCAACCCATAAGACGACGATTTCTTATTGTTCTAAGGCGATTTTTCTATCGGTGATTTAAAAGTTCAAATGCAAAAACAGTTGGTTATGAAATGTTTTTATCATGGGAAGTTATGAAGAGAACAAGCAACCATCTCTGACACCTATAAAGGAAGTCGTTGCTATAGTAAAATCGTCACTAGAACAACAAAACTAAATTAATCTCTTAGTTTTCTAACTTATTATGTACTCTAGCTAGCATAGCCTAGGGCAGTCGTAACCATTGTTTGTACTAGGAATCAATGGTTCATCTTCCTATGTCGTAGATCAAAAGGTGAATGTATCCTTCATTATCTTCTTCAATTAAGTCCGATTATGTATGTTGTCTTTGCTAAGAAGTGTGCATAGATGTTGTTTTACTTGCATGTATTATCTTGAGCTACATCTTCCCTTTTTTGATAATATTATTCTTCTATAGGAATGCTCTCGTGTTAGTGAGGGAACCTTGTAAAGAGGACCAATAACCCCAAAGGAAATCTAGACCCTATGCGATGAGAAAATAACTGTTTTTTGTACAATTTTTTTACCAACATTTTTTACGACCACAGCTGGAGTATGCTTCATGAAGTTGTAGACACTCTTGATAAGAACAAATCTATACTTGATACACTTTCTAATTGTAATAAATGAGTTGTAGATGGTGATAGCGCATCAGTTTCCTCTCACTTAGAACATTAAATCCTTAATGATGGGGCATATGAGGTTCTATTGGAAGGCGTAGTAACCCTAGTTAGTTCGAGGGATTAAGATTCCAAACTAAAGGATAGGAAAATATGAGTAATAAAAAAAATATTGTTGTATCTGATTCTGCACTTATATTTCTAAATGAAATATATACAAAGTGTAGAAACTATATATTAGCTTCTACTAGAGGCTAGAGAGGGTCATGGACAACAATTTAATTCTCAATATGGAGTAGTGATGAGACCACATTAGACGTGTTTTTAGACTTATTCGGAGTCCGTTTTGTAGCGGTTTAGGCCTTGAGAAGTGGAGTTGTGTAATTATTAGTCTAAGTGTGATAAATAGAGAATTGAGTTGGTTTCGGTGTTTTAGAGGGGAATTAGGGACGTTTGGAGACTTTACATTACTTAATCATTTACAGGTGGACTTCGTCCCATGTTCGTGGTTCATTCGACAAAGAAAGTCAACAAGTGTTAGTGTTCGAGTCGATGTGTTCGTATGAGAATTAGCTATGTTCGTAGAGTGTCACAAGCCAATCCATCACAAGCCTCCGTAAGCATCTCGATAAGCCAAGCAAGCAAGCCCCGCAAGCTTCGTAAGCACAGCAAGGCACGCCAAAGCAAGCAGCGGCAAGAAGCTACCATGCGCGCCTATCGCACCGGCCAGCACACCCCGCGCATCCGCTCTCCAGCAACTCGCAAGCAGCAAAGCTGCACGACTCGCGCAGCCTTCATTCGCACCTCGCGCGCCAGCTGAATCCTAGCACGCACACACCAGTAACCCAGCGTCCCCGCGCTTCATCCGCGTGACTCGCGGATGTCGGGCCATACTTAGAACCCTAATTAGAGAGAGAAACACTTTTTTCCTCTCTCTAATCTCTCTATGTTTTGGAATTTGATTGAAGATTGCTTGAATTACTCTATGCCGATCGTAGCGTGATTCGATTCTTGAGAACAGTGATCTAATCTTCGGTTAGTTTTATTGTGAGGTTTCTTATATGAAAATTGTCGTATTTATAATATTGAATTCGAGTTTCATTGTATGATTAATGATTTGATTTTCTTTTCAATTAATTAATTGCTATTACATAAAACGTTGCCGATTCAATTGTTCTTTGTTTATGAATAGCAGACTAGGGTTTAACTTTGAATCTGATTGTTCTTGTTATTTCCTTGTGAATTCATTATTTCCAAATTGAAAAATTGCGCTAGTGATTGTTGTTTGGCACATAGTTTCCTAGGGCTTTGATGTTCTTTAGACTTGAACCTATATTGCTGATTCGGTTAGGTTGTTCTATAGTTCAGTTATTCTATCTGCAGATTCCGGTAGTTTAAGTAATCTTTAGAGGGAAGCGGGATTAATTCTCAATCTTTGTGTTATTATGATTAGTTGTTCGTATTTAGAAACCGATGATCGATAACCCGAACCGAAGTGACGATTGACCGAACTCAAGACCTTTCTCCATTGATATTCCCTACAGTTTAATATTACTTTCTTAGTTATTAGTTTTGACCTTTTAATCTGAAAACACCCCTTTCAATATCTTTTACACACATTTTGGTACCTAAGTCTCTGTGATTCGACCCTATTTGCTTCCTACATTAATTGGGTTGAAAAATCGGAATTATAAATAGTATTTTTGGTAAACGCGTGCGACCGCGTATCACCAAGTAGTTACCAATGAATTTGTTAAGAGTTTTCACCGACATTGCTTGTATGAAAGAGGACCCTGGAGATGCCATGGCAAAGCAAGTAGATGAGATTATGTTTGACATCAAGGAGACTCTAAATGTTACGAATGTGGCCTTCTTTTATCAAGAATGTAGCAATTGAAATGGTCTTTTGTCAAGAGCCTCTAGTTGATAGGAACAAGGTCTTAATTGAACAACTTTTAAAAGCTTTGTAACAGAGCCAAAACTCATCAATACCACCATGTTATCCTAGTGCTCAAACTCATCCTTATCTGTTAGTGATTCAAATCCATAAACTTCCACTCATCACATAGCAAAATAAGCAAACCCCTCCCTCCTGTGCACAAGGTGGCATGGGTCTAACTAGAAGGAATGAGCTTTTACGAAAGGGAATTGAAGCAAGTTGACTCAATTTGATTAGTGTGTTAAATATTAATAAAGTAGAAAGGCAATTTAGTCACGCTTGAATAAATAATATGTTAGCTTATGGTAAGGGGCTTAAACATTACTAGCATTTGCATTTCTAACAATGAAAGAGTCGTCGGTTGAAAATCATTGTTAAAGGAAATTAGCGACAGATACATTTTTCTTGTTACGTGGTTATTAGTCCTGCCTTTATTAAATATTAATGACAAAATCAGCTTGTTCGTCGTTTAATATTACTTTATTTTTGGAGTAGGTGTTGTTGTAACAATAACGACAGGCTAAATAGAAATAATAACCAAGTTTTTTATTGTAAATATTTAAGATAACATTCCAATAACATATATAAAGATGCTCCAACAATGAGGACATAATTTATCCTTATAGACTCTAGTAGCTCCATATATTGGGAATCCTATTTTCACATAATTTCCATCTAAATCATCTATTCAATAGTGTATATTATATGTACACGAATCGAACAAATATAAATGTTGATAGGAAAGAAATGGAAGAAAGAGGGGAACTATTACCCTCATTATGCGGGTAATAATTACCCACCACCACCCCTAGGTAACTATTATCCTCATTTGAAGGGTAATGGTTCCCCTCTTTCTTCCATTTCCTTCTTACCAACACCATTTTATCCTCTCCACCACCACTCTATTCCCTTTATCATCCCCTCTAAATACTAACCCCTCTAAATACCTTAGTTTTTCTATGTTTGACTTTTATTACCCCTTAATATTTTACCCTCATTCCAAGCATGCCCTGATAGTGGTGGAATTGCCTATGTAGATGTAATCGCCTTCATTGGCCTCCTCAAAGTCATGAAGTAGGTCATTATTTACACGGATTTGAAATACTAGGTGTCTAAAATCCAGTCAGTTGTGTTCAGAACCAGGTTGGATTCAACTAGCGTTGCAGCAATACAAACACCATCTTCATCAAGCTCGGGCTTAATTCCTTATAACTTATTACATGGAGCTAATGGAACCCATGAGGTTTGAGAACTCATTGTATATATTAAGGCCTCAAAGTAGACACTTATGTGTTTAACTCGTTTCTCTACACAGTCAGTGACACAAGTGCTTCTTATAGGTCCCACAACAAAAAAGTATGGGACCTCACCCCCACTTCTCCAACCTCCTTAATTTCGCCGCCTTCCTTCTTGCTTACGATGATAACCATTGTAAATATATAAATTGCTTTCAACTTGCTGGAATAGAAGATTAAAATGGTTTAGAACAAACGTTTTAAAGGACGTGTCATGGTGGGAGCCCACTAACTCAAAACCACTTACAGCCTGAGAATGGCAGTCACCAACGTTGGCTTGTATGATTGCTAAGGTTAACATAGCATCATACATGCTACCACTAGTTGCTAATGCTTTTGAAAAACTTCATGTGAATTCGAGGAGGATCAAAAGAGAGAAGAGAAGCGAACATAACGTGTTTTCGTGACCATGAGAAGCGAAGAAGATCAGCTTGCGATAAGCATTCTTACAAATAAGCCAACAACAATCAAAACGTTACATAAGATAGAGTTCACTTAGCTCTGATTCTCAAATCTCAGGCCCACGAAGCACGCTCATTGTGTTATCCAAGCCACATATCAAGATGCCTGTAAAAATCTCATGCAATAGCTACCTAAAAGGACAATGAAGGGAGGAATATATAAACAAGGGAAATATCCCTCTCATGGCCAATGTGGGTCTATAGGAAAACAAAAATAGGCTTTGAAAGCCTTACTTCCAACACGCACGATCACCCTACTCTTAACTACTTTACTACCATGTCATCCTACCTTAATTAGAATTAAGGAGAGGGAATTTCTCGAGTCTGTGCTAAGGAGTAACTAACATGTTCTCTCTTCTAGGTCATATCACTCGTATACTATCACTCGACATTTTTATAAACTGAAAACTCTTGCCATCCCCTTGTTTTTACACTCTAATCAATAACATAACAGTATTGACGGAAAGTAAGTTATACGCAATTAAGTTACATATATGTCAATCAGTACTCTGATTGTCAATGAGAGCAGCAATCATTTACTGAAAATTTTTCTGTACTCCTAGGAGCACCATGCTCCTGCCTACGTGGCAGTATAAAAGACCTAAAATCAGCAAAATTTTGGGCCATAATTTCTCTGTGTCTCAAATTTTGGGTCGTCTCTCTCCTCTGCCTCTCTTCTCTCTCTACTTTCTTCCAGCTGCAGCCATTGTTGCTTGTCTGTGAGAGCTTCAAATCAGCAAAAAAATTAGTGCTTCTCTAATTGATCTTGTTGTTACAGATGTTTCGACCTCTGAAGGTGTTCAATTTCTAGGTATTTTTTCATTATTTCATAATTGATTTATTTTAGGGTTTTTTCATATAATTTGTTCATCTTTTTGCTGTGATTGTTTAATTTTGTTCAATAATTATTAAATTTCGATCCTATTTTGTATTTTGATTGTAGTTTCAGCTATGCATGATGCTTCAATTGGAGTTGGAGAGCAGAATTCATCTGATTCTGGAAGTGCAGGTTCGAAATTGACAGGTACTTTTGCTTAAATTTGTTTTCAATTATGATTTTGTACTAAATTTGGATGTAAGTTTGATTGTTGATTTTGCCATTTTTTGATTACTTGAGTTTATATTAGTATGTCTGCATTACTGATGTTCGAATTAGTTCAGATGTTTTATGAAGTTATGCATAATGTTCTACAAATTTTATTGATTTTAGTTTCAGCTACGCAAGATGTTTTTGGAACATGATGTTCTATGTATTAATGTTGTATGTTGTTGCAAGTTATTTGTTTTGATTTGTGTTTTTTTTGGGAAGTTGTCCTTAATGATTGATTGTTGTTCTGTCATATGTTTGCACTGAATCATGTTTTCGTTTTTTCTTGATTTTGTTCTGCCATGTTATTCATGTTGTTCTGCTAAGTTATTCATTATGTTGTTTGAATACTGTCATTATGTTCTTTCAATTTATGGATTTTGTTCTTTGCCTTTTCTGTTTGCAATAACTATGTATAAGGAGGTTGAGTTATCTGTGTCGTTAATGTGGTGTACATGAGTGAGTTAGAAGTTCATCATGCTTATAATAAGTATGCTTTTAGCCATGGTTTTGGTGTTCGTGTTGGTAAGGTTAGGAGAAGAGTTGATAACTCCATTTGTAGTAGAGAGTATGTTTGTTCATCTGAAGGTTTTAAGAATGATGTGTTGGCAAGCAAGAATACATACAACAAGTATGATTATAGGTGTGGATGTAAGGCTATGATTCGCTGCCACGTGGATCGTGAAGGTAGACATACTGTGGGTTTTCATGAGATGTGTCATAGTCATGACATGGTTGCGTTGGATCAACGACATCTTATTAGATCCCATCGGAAAGTTGGTCGGGAGCAATTGAGTAGTATTAAAGACTTAAAGAGTGGAGGGGTTGGCGTGTCTGATTGTATTAGGGTATTGAGTAAGGAAGCTGGTGGTTCCCCTAATCTAGGATTTACAAAATCTGATGTGTACAATGCTCTCGCTCTAGATAAGGCGGCTTCCTTTGATGGTTGTGACACACGGAATTTGCTTTACATGTTTTCACAAAGACAAGTTGAGCAAAGTGATTTTTACTATGATATGGAGCTTGATAGTGGAGGGCATTTGGTGAGTTTTTTTTCCGAGATAGTAGGATGCGTAGGGACTTTGAGGTTTTTGGAGATTCATTAGGGTTTGATACGACCTACCGTACGAATAAATACGGTATGATTTGTGGACCATTTGTTGGCATAAACAATCATGCCAATAATGTGATGTTTGGTATGGGCTTTTTACTGAATGAAAGAATTGAGTCCTTTGTATGGCTGTTTAAGACCTTTACGAAGTCTATGGGAGGGTTGGAATCAAAATATATTATGACTGATCAGTGTGCTTCTATGGCGGCGGAAATTGGAATTGTTTAGCCTAATATTTGTCATCGTCTTTGTACTTGGCACATTACTGAGAACTCTAAGAAGAAATTCCATCATTGAGATTGAAGGATGGGTTTCAAAAGGCTTTCAGCTATGCACTAAAGTATATATACTGATACTGTAGCTGAATTTGAACATTATTGGTCCAGGTAAATATCTTCTCTATTTTTTAATGATTTGCTAAATTACATTAGATGCTCTTTATATTAGCTCTTCATGTCTTTTCTGTATTATTAAATTTACTGTTTGAAAAAAACTTGAGTTGTCTGTGTCATTTATATCATCAGAGGTTAATGTTCTACCAGTTTAGCAATTATGTTCTTTTTGTTTCAATTATTATGTTCTGTTAATTCAAGCTATATTTTGTGCTGCTTTTTGTATAGGCTGCTAGTAGTGTACAAGTGTGCTGATAATAAATGGTTGAACATGATTTATGAATTGAGACACAAATGGTGCGCAGCATATTCCAAAGATGTTTTCTCGGGTGGTGTGATATCATCCCAACGTAGTGAGACTACTAATAAGAGTATTTCACATAGGCTTAATAAAACTAGTGGGTTATCTGATTTTTATTCTAGTTTTGTTGATGTTATTGGTGAATGGAGGAGTAGGGAAAACAAGTGTGATTTTAGATCTGCTCATGGCAAACGATATTTGGCCTTTAAGAGAGTGAAGTTGCTTATGCATGCTAGGAAGGTGCATACAAATACTATAGCATGTTTATTTGAGGAAGAATTTATTACCGGTACTTCATGTGATCATGAGTTATTGGAAGATAACAGCTTGTTGAAGCATTACAGAGTATGGAGAACACATTGTGGTGTAATAAAACACCAGGTTTGGTTTTATGAGAATGAGAAAAGAATACAATGCACATGTAAGATGATTACCGATATGGGTATTCTTTGTTCTCATTCTCTACGGGTCTTTCATTAAAATTGTGTCAATGAGATTCCTGAGAGATACATTCTTTCAAGATGGAGGAAAGATGTTTTGGGTAGGCGGATGAGTGCTGGTAGTAGTATTTCAGTTGGGTCTAGTATATGTACAAAGACGGTTTGGAGAAGTCAGATGTCTACTGACTTCATCCGTTTGATTCATGCTTGCCAAGGTGATGTTGTTGCTAGGAGCCTTGTGGATGTTGCTTATGCTGATTTGAAAAGGGAAGTGGAAAAGTACATAGGTAGTGTTGATAGTTACAAACTTCCAACTGAGATAGAGAAGCCCTCATATGTTCCCAAAGAATCTTTGTTGAATGTGAAAGATCCTGTGTCTAAGAGGGCAAAAGGCGATAGCAACTTACGACCCAAGTCTATCATTGAGAAGAAAGGAAATAAAGTGAAGGGATAGAAAAAGAAGAAAGAGGCAGCTAACACACTAATGAAGAGTCAAGCTCAAGTTTCATTACAGGTATAATCTCTGATAATTTTGAAAGAGCATTAAGTTGTGTACCAAAGGACATATTATGTTTTGATGAATAACATTTGTCTTTGTTAAACAGAACATTAGTATAATTTCAAAATAACATGATCACTTTAATAAAAGTATGTTACACTTTAATTGAAGAACATTTTTTATTTTCAGAAAGAACCTTATTAGAATTTAGAAAGAGCATGATGTTTTTTAGTAAGAGAACATTTTGCTTTTTTTGTTTAATGGTTTTTTATTATTTGTTTTATTTTTTGCAGCTACCTGATGATTTACCGGTTGGAGGTAGTTTTGTTCATCCAATGGATAGCGATGCAGCCCTTGATATTTGCGTTCCTGATGATTATTTTTGAGTTTCGATTTTGTGTGACGATTGAGTTAAATTTTTATTATAATGTAGTACACACATTGAATTTTTAGTTAATATGTATCTTTTCATTATTTTGGGATATTAATTTGTACAAAATTCTATTTCTAAATGTTTTAGGTATTTAATTATGCCTCGTTTTTGTTCCGACTTTTATTTTGTAATTTTTTTTCTAAACGTATTGTTTATCTTTTGATGTAACGTTATTTGTGTTGCTTTTCAAATCTTTATATTATTTAAAAGAACATACTTCAATTTTAAATAGAACATTTAATGTTTTAAAAACACATACAAATCTAATCAAACGAACATATAACCAAGTGATATCAACATCTTTTATGAAAAAAAACATGTATTATTTAACAAAGAACATATTAGAGTTTTCAACTATCATATGACTATTATCAATATAACATGGTATTATGTGGAAAAGAACATTGAAAAACTATATGATATGTCTAATATAAAAACAACATTATAGTATGTTTAACAGAACATATAAGTTGTTTAATCAGAAAAAAACATACTTTGGTCCCAATAACAGAATATTCTTAACAACTAACAAATCTATTAAGTAGATTATGTAACTGAAATAAGTTTGTAGAATAGCTAATGTGTAAAATGATGTGTCTTGCTCTTGTATATGATTGCATCCAATCTTCTTTTTTGTCATTTCTTTTTGTGTGCTCCAATGTTGCATAGTGTCGTGCCTTTTGCAAGATTTCAGCTGCCTTCTTGTTTGTTTCATGCAAGGAAATGTCAACACAATACTGAACACGCATCCTTTTGATCTCATCCACCTTCATGATAGCAAATAATACAAGTTAGATTTTAGTTTTCGATGTACAAGAACAATTAGAAATATCTTCGAACAAGGAAAATTAATAGAAATTACATCATCTAGATTACATTGCCATTTTGTTGTATCTTGTCCCATGTACTCTTCCATATGCTTCATCATGTATATGCCACAATCTCTTTTGTCAATTTGAGTTTCCCATCCTAAGGTTGGGACTTCTAATGTGCACATTTCAATGTCTTGTGCTTTCTTGTTCTTTCTAGATTTCAAGACATGAGTCAATGCTTGTCTCTGAAATTGAAATTGGATTTTAATATCGCTTTCTCGAACATTTATGTTTTTAAAATACATATATATAATTACTAGTTTAAAGTGAACATACCATGAGGAAAGATTTGTCTTGATATATTGTGACCTTCGGTGTTGGTTTGAGTGGCTTGTTTTGGATGATTTCCATAACTTGTCTCTTGAGGTTGAAGATTAGTACGTAGTAATTTGATGGATGTGGCATTGGTACAAATTCTTATTAGTATTTAGGAAATTATAAAAGAGCATATATCAAAAACTGCAAGAACATAATGAGTTGAAAGAAACATTTATGTTTAACTGCCTGCATATAATAATTTCTTTTTGAAGAACATGTTATTATTTTTTGAAGAGCACAATATGTTATTGAAAGGAACATGTTACTACGTTTGAAAGAGTACAAACAGTTGTACAGTATAACACAGACAGAATGTCTGTAAGTGTACTAACCATGTCGTAGTTCTTCCATTTTTTCATTTCCTTGTCCATGATTTTTGTGACCCTGTTCACTATGTCATCAACACTGTCTGACTCAGATGCATATTCTTTTGTAGTGTGTAGCTGCAAATTGTTTAAAGTTAGTTATGTTTATTTTTATAATAAAACATATGTGATTACTAGTTAGATATCTTACATAAGGTATGGTGGAGAAAAAAAATTTGTTGACCGAATAAAGCTTGTCCCTTTTTGTGTTTCTGAAGTTGCGAATTCTTGACCAGACATCAATAACATTGTTCTTTGTGGTTGCATTGTCTTCGAATCCCAACATTTCCTGTCTGGTTAGTATTTGATCTTCTCCATCATAAAGTATCTCACTGTATTCATTGAAATAGAGTTTGAGGATTAATACTTGTGCATTTTTAAAACAGCATCAATATGAATAATTGAATTTGAACTTACTCATCATTCATTTTACTGTTTAATGCATAATCAGCCAGTGCCTTCGTATCCTCTGTTAAGGTTTTGAACAAGTCATTGTATTTTGACATGAATTGTGACTTGAATGCAATTGGCAAGCTTTTGGGTATTCGGACAGGCCTTTCTCTCCTTTTGTACTCTTCTGCAGTTTGTAGGATGTATGTGTAAAATTTTCAACACAAATAGTAAACAAAAGTCCAACTCAAAAGGAATACCTTAATATGAAAACACTCAAGTTTGATTTCTTACGTTTCATTGTCATTTTCTTCTATTGCATCCTTCAGGTCTTTTAAGCTCTCCTCTTTATGAACATCGTGAATAACAGTGTCACGAAGCATTTGAAGATTCCTGGTATCAAGAACCCTATAAAAAATTTGTAAGATATATTTGTTTCTTGCAATATCATATTACATGGAACAAAAAGCTGAAACTGGAGTAACATGTAAGTATTTTTAAAAGATCATTTTCTTCTGTGAAAATAATATGCAGCATTCTGCCATTTCAAAACTATTATATTTTGAAAGAACAATTACTATAGTTTTATAGAGCATTTCATGATTGGAAAACGATCATGTTGTATCTTTTAAAAGAACATATTATAATTTTCACAAACTTGTAGCTTTATCTTACTTTTCCTCATTTGTATTGTCCTGTTTTGGTGGAAAGTCTGCTTGCTGAACCTTGAAGCCAAGATCTGTCGTAGCATCCGCTTCCGTTTGTATAGTTCCACTGTTTGTACACATATTAAATATATAATTTTCTAAAAAATAGCAGAGTGAGCTACTAGACAAAAGAAGGTTGTATTATAGATGTAACATATGTTTCTTTATGACAAAATAATTTAGGACATCATACAAAAAGTACAACATTTAAGATTCTACTAAAATAACAGTTTTTTGTTTTTCTCAGTACAACATGATAGTTTTTACCCAAGGTTCTTTCCACTGTCCTTTTGTCCATCTTCACAATTTGAGTCATCAGCACTAGCCTGTTTGTTGTCGTTCTTCAGAGTTGCGCCCTCTTTCTCAGGGTTGGAATCATCATCTTTCTTCTAGTCATCATCATCTTTCTTCTCTGTTATGCAAGCAGCTGTCTTACAGCTGTCCTTTTGCTTTTCTTCAGTTTTTATACCTTCACTTGTTTCATCACTGCTACATTTCATTTTTACAGATAGGAATTTAAAGAGGACATATTAGAAAACTTACAGAACATATAACTCAATTTAAGAGAACATATTATATGCAAAGAAAGAATCAATTACCTCTGCTGTAGTTTTTTCTCTGATTCTTTTTCTTCAGCATCTATCATTTCAACATTTCTGAAAAGAAGAACATAAATTAACTTCTTTAATATTAACTTTTTTAGTATTTCAACCTTTTTTCTTGTTTTTAATCATTACAATAGAGGAACTTACTCAACATTAATTGATGTTGCTGCTTTTTGTGAAGAAATGGTATCTACTTCAGTTGTGCCAACAGTTCTATAAATTATACCAAAATTAGAACATAAAATAACATTACTTAGGTAATTTCTAATTTATAACAATAGAGAAAGAAAACACTTACTCTATATCCATTGGAGATGGAATCTCTATTGTTGTAGATCCAACTTCAGTATCCGGAACACTATATTGAAAAACATTAGATATTAGATCTTGTAAGAATTTTATGAAGTTTTTTTAAAAGATCATTTTCTATAAGAGCATGATATTTTCAATATTTAAGCTTCTATAATTAATAAAAAAAAGAACATACCTGGATTCCATGTTTGTTGTTTCAGCTGTAATATGTTATTTTGATCCAATATCAGGATTGGACTGATCTGTAGTTGTATCCATAACTCTATAATGAAGATCAATTAAAAAAACATTAACAGAGCATTTAGTAAGCATTACAAGAACATATTGAACCTATGCAAATAGATAGACAATAGCTTACTCCAAATCATCTTGTTTCTCTTCAGATGGAATGTGAGCTTCATCATTCTTAGTTTCCAATTCAGAATTGGAAAGGGGGTCCCTTGTATCAAATCCTCTATAATTAAGAAGAAAATATGAATGTAATCATTCATTTTACTGTAAATTTAAAAGGTCAATATTGAAGCATATTGAAGAACATTTTATGTATTATAAAAGAGCATCTTACTCTTGATTGTCTTTCTCCTCTGTAGGAGCTTTTTCTTCTGTTCCTTCATTTTGTTCATCCATTTTTTGATCCTCCTCATGCCGTTCCTCACTGTAATTTAATTAAATTTGATTTTTTAATATATTACTTTTTATAAAATACTATAAGTCATGATGAACTTTTAATTTTTTGAAGAAAACATTTAAGTTGTGCATATAGAACACTAGTTATAAATCAAAGAACAGATTATACCCTTCATCATATTTATTCTTTTGCTGATTGCTATCCAACTCTTGTTGGCCTTCAATTTCTTCTTGCTGCTCTGGACTCCCAACCCTTTACAGATCATTATTTAAGATCACAAAGAACATTTCATGATCAGTGGAAGGACATATTATAAAAGACATATTTATATATCAAACAGTATGCATCATGTCTTTATATTTGAAAGATTTTACCTTTCATTCATTTCATCCGTTGAAGATTGACCTTTTTCACCTTCAAAAACATTATTGTTAGCATTCATTTTGATATAAGCTTGCTTGATGTAGTGAAGTGCTATATCTGCTACTGGAATTTTACCAATTTTAGCATCCTGATCCATAATTGGATCATCCTTGAAAATGTCGTCCATTGTGTATGATGGTCGGTCCACTTCAAAGATGTCGTTTAATCCCAAGGGTTCTGTTTCTGGTGACATAATCGGAGGTGGGACAGCTCGAGAAGACGTAGCTGCAGTCGAAGGCTGCCTAATCTCTATCTTAGAACTCTCAATTGCTTCCATCAGTTCGAGCTGCTCCTGGGTGTCAACCCGGTTCTGTTCCTTTTCCAAGTCATCGAGCACATTCTCAATAGTTGTTCTTGTTTTATCCTCTTCATACATTTTTGCTTTTCCTTTATCTTTTTTCTGTAGCAATGGGATGAAACTAATCTCTTCCAAGCTAGGGGTGCATTGTTGTGCAGAGGACTCGGTCTCATTTGGAATTGGCGGGCTTTCGCTATTGATCAATCTGAAAGTAGGGGTCCCCAAAATCAGCGGCGTCCTCCTTCTTCGAACCGGTTTTTCCTTTTCTTCCCTGTTTTTCTCTTTGAAATATTTTATTGCAGCATCTTCTGCAATTTTATACAATCCCAAGAACTCCTCGCTTGACATGAACTCATCGTCTTGGCTTAGGATATTACGGTCCGTCTGATCCGCCTTCTGACTTGAACTAGCTCCTGCTTCACCTTCTTTTTTCTGATTTTCTGCTTCTGTTTCTTGATGTTCCTTTTCATTTGTATCTTCCTCTCCTTCTATATTCTCCTGTCCAACTTCCTCAGTCTCATTTCCCTTCTTGTTGAAGATTATTGAACGAACAAGTTTCTCAATTATGGACTTAACCACTTCTTGTCCTTCAAATAACTCATCTGCCTTGTGCATTAAATCTTCAAATAAGATGAGGGAATCTGATAGCTTACTGCAAGCTGATGACAATGCAGTGAGGAACTCCTGTGTGATTTTGAAACATAGATTCATTGTACATTAAACAGTTATTGAAAGAGCATTAAGCAAAGTTACAAAGAACCTATAATTTTATACAAAGACAATATATAGCATTAGGTTTACTCAAATGGGACATATTCTATTCTTGATTTTACACAAGTTAGTTATGTATAATTAAAAGAGTATGAAGATATTGTTACTAGAACATATCATTATTTATGAAAATTTACTAGTACAGCATAATTCAATTAACTATAACAAAAGAAAAACTGTGATTTCTTCTTTTGTTAGAGCATTAACTGAAGTAAAAAAGAATAACATTACAAAGAAAGTATAGAACATTAGGTTTACTCTAATGGGACATAATTTATTCTTCATTTTATACAAGTTAATTATGTATAATTAAAAGAGCATGAAGATATTGTTACTAGAACATATTACTATTTATGAAAATTTACTAGTACAACATGAGTCAATTAACTATAACAAAAAAAAACTGTTATTTCTACTTTTGTTAGAGCATTAGCTGAAGTAAAAAAGAACAACAATACAAATTGTATTCCAAAGACAATATAGAACATTAGGTTTAGTCAAATGGGACATATTTTATTCTTCATTTTATACAAGTCCATATCTATAATTAAAAGAGCATGAAGGTATTGTTACTAGAACATCTTATTATTTATGAAAATTTTCAAGTACAGCACAAGTTTGAATACTTAGTCTAGTTTATTTGATACAACACTAGTATATTTGTAAAAAAAATCAAGGTTTAAGTTTGTGCAATTATTGCTTACATAGAGTTGTGGATGCATTTCATTTTCTTCTTTGCCCTCTTGCGATTGTCCTTGGTTTTGTGTCCTAGTTGTTGTTGGTAAGACTGTTTCTTTGTCCTTAAGTCTTGGGAGGTCAGCCTTTTGTTTTTCTCCTTCTTCTATGAGAATGTCCCATTGAGGAGCAACATTCTTCAAATGTTTGAATTCGATGGCGGGTATTACCTTTCCTTGTCCGAACTCATTTTTCTCCAGCTTTAATCTTTGATTCAGCTGTTTGGACCTCCATGTGCTTACTAGAGGTATATCCCTCTTTTGACTCATTGAGCCCATTCTTGTTCTGTCAAAGTACAGAAGCTGGAAAATAGAAAAACATTATTCACATATTTAAAGAGCATAGTATATAAATACACAGAGCATGATTTCATAAAAGTTATGTTTTGATATATGATTTCTTACCATCATGAAGTTGTATGGTCCATAAAAGTATCTTCCAGGTTTTTCCTTCCAGTATTCTGTACTGTCCTCCAAGCATTTCAAGGTAAAGGAACACCAATCAAGTTCCTTTATCTTTGTTGTATCGATGCAAGACCTCAAGAAACTAGATTTCAATTGCTTATTTGATGTTGATATAAGCAATGAGTTCACAGCCACCAATAAGAAATCCCAAATCCAATAGTCGTCAAACTTTCTGACTTCCAGGTCTTCGCAAATAGTCTTGTTGTTTAACTTGTTTTTCAAATGTTTCTTCTTCCATTTTTCTTCTAAACTTTTCCATTCATCATAAGAAGCCTGTCCAGATTCTTCACAGTCGTCTTCTTCTTCTTTCTTGTAGTAAAATGTATGTCCTCCATATGGTAGACCAAACACAAGGTGAACATCTTTCTCATCGATGTCAATTTTGCCATTCTTCAGTGAAATGGTCAAACTTTTATGATCAAATGCCTTTACTAGCTTGGCCGCAAACCTGCTGTCATGACGATTGACATTCTCTATGTCTAAAACAGCGCCGAAACCTATGTCTATGATAGCTTGCAGTTTTGTGATGTCTTGCTTTATTGCCTTTGCCAATATGATGAAGTTGTTGATTGGAACTCTTGTCAGCAAAGAATCCCACCCGATTTTAGTGCTTGGTTTGTCTTCCGGTACTGAATGTAGTGTATGCAATGGAGGTTTCTCATCCACTTGTTCTTTTTGTCTAACTTGAATGTCAGTTTCAGTCTTTTTTTTTGTTTTGGTTGCTGTTTTGTACTCTGTTCTGCCTTATGCTTCCTTGTGGCTGGTTTTTTCTTCTCGGTTTCCGCATCACTTTGATCATCAGATTCCTCTTCACTTGCAGCGCTAGATTCTTCATGTTCATTGTTTTTGTTCTTTCCTTTTTGAGCAACAATCTTGACTCTATACCTGTAAGTGTCAATTTAATGCAATTTTTTGTAAGATATGATTCATTTCCAAAGAGCATATTATGTTATCTGAAAGAACATTATTTGTGGAAGGTGGAACTTAATGAAAAGTTCATATTCATTTTCCATTTTGCAGTTACAAAGAACAGTTATTGAAAGAGCATTAAGCAAAGTTACAAAGAACCTATATTTTTATACAAAGACAATATAGAGCATTAGGTTTACTCAAATGAGACATATTCTATTCTTCATTTTATACAATTTAAGTGTATATGATTAAAAGAGCATGAAAGTATTGTTACTAGAACATCTCATTATTTATGAAAAATTTCTAGTACAGCATAATTCAATTAACTATAACAAAAGAAAAAATTGTGATTTCTTCTTTTGTTAGAGCATTAACTGAAGTAAAAAAGAACAACATTACAAAGAACTATAGAGCATTAGGTTTACTCAAATGGGACATATTCTATTCTTCATTTTATACAAGTCAAGTATCTATAATTAAAAGAGCATGAAAGTATTGTTACTAGAACATATCATAATTAAAGGGAAAGACACATGGGCTGAAGTGTCAAAACAACATATATGTCATTTGATTTGCATAACATATTGTAATCCTTAGCATAACATTAATCTGTTTAGTAAGAGATCATATACAGTCATATCAAAGAGCAAGCTTTTTTTTCAACTTACTCTTCTCTATTTAATATGTTTCTTAGTTAATTATGAACAACTAATTAAGTTTCAAGTTCCTCATTTCCATTATCCATAACATTCATTCACTTCACATACTTACTCAAATTTGCATCCATTTGATAAAACAAAATTACCATAGTTTTTCATTTCATTTACTAATGGATCTATATATATATATATATCACATAACATATAACTCAATGTAGGAGAACAATTACTAAATTATCATGTTTAATGGAATAATAACTGTATACAAAAGTTTTAGATAAGTAGTCCTTTTCAATATTTTATTTGAAAGTTGAATTTTACATGTTTTCTGTTGAGAGTAACATTTTGTATTGTTTAGTATACTCAAGAACAATTAGCAAAAGTTTATGAAACATTTTTGTTGACAATTCATAGAGCATTTTGTTGTGTTTCATGGAGCATATTTGTTAAACAAGGTGCATAGAGGAACAGTGAGATCTCTGTTCCTTGTTTTGTTTAAACATTTTTCAGAGTTTCAAATGCATCTGGTCCACCATTACTTTTAAAGCAATTTATTACTCTACTTGTCATTTTCTATAAAAGCCAAACATTATGTTTTCTGATTTCAATTTTCCCTCTCACTTCCATTTCCCTCTTTTTTTCATTTCTCTCTCTAGAACCCTAACTAATTTTCCTCTCGATTTGGCAATTCCAGACCTTATTTTGTGAAATTTCATCGATGATTCTGATCTACAAAGAAGACATTGAAGAAATGAAATTACCTTTGTACTGGTTTATGTCTCTGTTGCACTTCAGGAGTTGGTGCCTCCTTTTCCTTTGGATATGAAGGTTTACTGCCAAATGCAAGCATAAAATCAGTAAGTTTGAGTGTGTGATGCAACTTCAATGACATTCATATATGAAATTTTCATTTGTTGATTTGAAAAAAAATACCTAGGTTTTCGTGGTGTTGTCTTTGTTGTATCCAGATGCATGTCTTCATCATTTGGCAAATGTTTTGCCAAATTTTTTGTCCTCATGATGAATGTCTGATTATGATTGTTTGCTTGGAGTGTTCGATCTCTGAATTGTGGTTTGTGAAGTAGTTGAACGGTTTTTCTGATGAAAATGGTTATGGAGGGAGTGGTTTTGTTGTTTTGCTCTCTCTCTCTCTCTCTTGGTGAAGAAGATGGTAAAATGGTAAAAAAGAGGAGTAAAATGTGTATTTATATGAAGTGAATTAAAGGTTAACGGTATTTTTTTAAAAACTGTCCAAATGCTCTTTTGGTAATAATTACATGCTCTTTTCAAAACAAGGTTTGCCGGTTTCGCTTTTATGTTCTTGTATTTAATGCATTATGCTCTTTCAATATTTGCACATTTTTTTATTTTGTTTTTTTTATTTTATTTTACCTATTTTCATATTTTTTATAAGTTGTTTTTATTATATTAATTATAATATTTTTATCATTTTAATTATTTCTTCTTTAAATAAGATTTTCGTTTTTAAAAATACATTCGTTTGTTATTTATTGTTAAGTTTATTTGTTTGTTCTTTTAAGCTCAAGTGTATGCTCTGTTCATGATATGTTCTGTCATTCATGTCTCCATGCTCTTTCTCTGTTTCGCTCTTCTGTTTTTATTTTTATTTTTTGTGCTCCGTGTCTGTGCGCCGGAGATGACGTCAGTGCCGGAGATGGCGACGTCATCCCGGAGCACAGTGCTCGGTGCTCCGGGGAGCACCAAAAACGGACTAATCATTTACACCCTGCAAATTTTCTGCATAAAAAATGTAAGACAAAAATTATCGTAGTAGAATTCTAGCAAGGTGGTATATAGGAGCAGGATAGGACATCTCTTAGAGCCAAAGATCTGAAAATATTGCTTCTGTCTTAATTGAGTACCGACATGGTGCAATAATTACATGGGAAAGCCATCAGCCTCACACATAACAACTTTGGTTTCTTGTATTTGATCTTTGGTTTGACGACTCAGAGCTGCCCTTACCACGCACCACCAATGCATTGTTCTTTCAGAGAAAAGGTTATGAACAGCGCGCAGGAATAGGATCAAAAGATAGATATTGCCCCATGTAGGACATATGTATAATTTGCCATGCATAAGAGGGTCGTAATAATCAACATTCAGCAGTTCTTATATGACAAAACCTTAATATTTGTCTTTTCGTATTGTCATCATATGATTGTCTCTTGATGCTTACTTCTTGAGGAAATTATTACCTGCGAATGGCATCTTGGAGTCTATCACTATAAGAATTAGTATACTATTGACGAGATGTATATAGATATTAAAAAGTACTTTCTCTGTTTCGCAAAACTTGCAACATTAGCATAGTAATCACTATTCATGTGCAAATCTTATGATATATTTTTCTCAAGTATATAAGGAAAAATATAGTTAAATGGGGTCTTATTTGATTCGTCTTAATGCATACTTTCATAGTATTAACTTTTTATAATTTTTACTTATCAATAATTAGAGATACTATAGTTCGAAATATTGCATTTGATAGTGTCTGAGCAAGAAACGTTGCGAGTACTACGAAGGGAGGTTATATTTTATAATAAGTACACCATGCATACATAAATGATATATCGAAATTACTTCATCCATTTTTTTAAGTGTTATACTAGTTTGTTGGCTTGTGCAATGCCCCAAGCCGTCGACCGCTAAACTAGTATTAAACTTGTTGTTGGCCCATGCGTGTTACGCGTGATCCCCTAAGATAGTAAAACTTCGTTTAGCAAAATGATCCTGAATTCCTAAATGCTAACTTTGGGATAATTATTTCTTTGAAAAAATTATCAGAAACCACCAAATAAAGACAATTTTTTTTTGAAAAACCACCTAATAAAACACTTTTTCTTTCAAAACACCACCGCTTAATGGCAGATTAGTAACTCCGTTAACCCTTAACCACTTAATGACAGCTTAGTAACTCTAGAAGAGTCACTTGGGTTTGAATCCTAAGATAGTAAAACTTCGTTTAGCAAGATGATCCTGAATTTCTAAATGGTAACTTTGGGATAATTATTTCTTTAAAAAAATTGTCAGAAACCACTTAATAAAGACATTTTTTTTGGAAAAACATTTTTTCTTTCAAAACACCACCAATAAACGGCAAAATGAACTCTGTTAACCCTTAACCACTTAATGACAGTTTAGTAACTCTAGAAGAGTCACTTGGTTTTGAATGCAAATGGAGGAAACTGATTACAAGGTTAACGGAGTTACTAATTTGTCATTAAGTGGTGGTATTTTGAAAGAAAAAGTGTTTTATTAGGTGGTTTTTCTGAAATAATTGTTTATTAGGTGGTTTTTCAAAAAAAAAAGTGTCTTTATTAGGTGGTTTCTGATAATTTTTCCTATTTCTTTTGTACTGGACAATGATTTTTTAGATTGTACTCCCTTTGCTTTTATTTAAGAAGGACGTTTTAACATTCGTTATTATTCACATTCTACTTTTTGTCCATACTATGTTATTTATACATGATGAGAAACTTAGTCATGCATGATATTGTTTAATTCATCGTAATATGTATTTTCCAATATCAACTTTTGAGATTTACTCATACGTAATTAGAGATATTCATGATCAAAAATATCCATTGGCAAGCGTAAAAGGTATAAGTATTTTTATTAAATAAAAAAACAGAAAGTATATGAGAAAAAAATCAAGATGAAGAGGAAACCATATGTCTCTTAGGATTTCTTTGTTGTAAATCTCTGCTTAGTCAACTTCCTGAGTTCATATAATCACACTAAATAGTAATATAGTAGTAAATAAACACTTCAAAGTTCAAAGCTAGAAGCATGTCAATACAAAGTTTGTAGAAGTAGATTGTAACAGAAAAACATTACATGAAAATATGGGATAAAAGAAGTCCATTAAATGGGGGACAAACTGTTCAAGCAACTACATTAAAGGTCTTATTGAAACAAAGCTCACCAACAATGATGAGAATAACAAATCCGGGAAATAAAATTAGCTCCGTCCATCCCCATAAACAAGTATTCCCGAATGCCACAATCCAAACTTTTCATCTAAGGCTATAATCTTTTCAACTTATTTAAGCACTCTAGTGCATATTTCATAAATGATCAGATCAGATCAGATCAGAAAAATTCAGCTCAGATCAGATCAGATCAGAAAATTCAGATCAGATCAAAAAAGAATAAGAACAAAAAACAGCTATAATAAGTTCAGATCAGATCAGAAAATTCAGATCAGATCAGAAAAATTCAGACCAGATCAGAAAAGTTCAGACCAGATCAGATAAGATCAGAAAAGTTAAGATCAGATTAGACCAAATCATAATAATTCAAACGAAGAGAACGAACCCTAAGTTTATACATTACTAGATTTTAAACCCGTGCGATGCACGAATTTTTTTGAATAGTTGTAGGGTTAAAAGTTAAGTATCACTCGGACACATTCGCATTTTAATTGCTAGTGCACGAATTAATAATTTGTGTGGCTACTGTGATAATGTGCTTAATCAGCTTGGTAAAGGGTACGGTTTACGCTACCAAGGTATATACTTTATCTGTTTAATTTCTAATTTCAGTGTTTGTCCAACTCTCACTTTATGTGATCAAGTTTAACTAAAAAGACATAGCAAATATGTTGTAGTTATTTGTTCTTAAAAGATATCCACTCCTAATGTTGGTATGCCTTTACTTGTCTTTTTAAAAGCAAAACCGATTAGTTTTACGATTGATTTGTTACTATTATTTAGTCTGTAGTGAATCTTATAACTCAAAACCAAATTTCACAATACCACAGTAAATATTAGTTTCTTTCTATTATCTAGATTTAATTGACATAGCAAGTCAAAAGTATCACGTATGTAGAAAATCAAAATATATTAGAAACTCCATAAATTACTAATTACTTTTGAGGAACAAAACAAAACAAAAAATAAGGAAACATCTGCAAGTATTTACGGGACAAATACATCCGATGGTAAAGAGTTTAGATAAACTCCTTGTAGTAGCACATGACTGGTATGTTTCATTATTGTGTTTTTTTTTGGAGAGATAATATCTTTTTTTAATTTCTTTATTTGATAATATTTTATATATCTTTCTTCAAATTTCTACGTAAAAACATTTCCCATAAAAAAAATTTCCTTGTCTTATCAAAGTTGATATTATATTCTTTCTTAATTATTTTCTAAATATGTCAGAAAATTATATTCTTCTTTATCTTTATCTCCGGTTTTCTTCCATTATTTCTACAAATATTTTTTCCTCCTTAATATTTATTCTGTAGTAAATCTATATCTACTTATATCAAATAAAATCTAAAAGTTAATTATCTTCAATTTTATTGGTTGCCTTTAGTGAATTAAAAGAAAAAATGTTAATTACCATTGATCTTATTGGTCCAAAAAAAAATACTTGCTTCTTACTAGCGCCTTCAATGCTCTCGAGAAAAAGCATCCTTTACATATTAATTTCAGTTATGAGGCTATCTTCAACTACCCGCCAAATAGTCGATCCAGTAGTGAGTATCCCTATAAAATAATAAGATAAGTATATTGTACTGGGTCTTATTTTAAAGTATGTTTCTAGGTGAATCCAAATGTATAGAAATTATAATTTTTTGAGTTTTATAACTAAAGTTATAATTAGTTTATACATTATAATAATCCTTGTAAATTATTCACAATCAAATTCTATCTTTTATTAATAAAAAACTCTAATTTTCTTCTAAAATTTTATTTTTTATTTATCCATAGCTCTAATTATCTTTTCAAAAAGATATAAAAATAAAAATTTATAGAATTTACTAATATATATTGTGACATGAAAATCCTATGTGGCGCACCCAATGCACATATTAATATTAAAAAATTTATCATTTGTTCAATAATAATTTACCCATTGGCATTGAGTATGCTAATTTTAGGCCTTAGTTGGTTTTAATATCAAATGTTATTTATATAAAGAGTTAAATATGACGGGATATAATATGATATGATAATCGAGGAAGATAGAGTATGAAACCCTAATTGTTAGAATGAGAAGGAATAAATAGTATACTATTGCCAGAATTAAGTGTATTACTTGACTTGTGAATATATGTAATAAAAGTATGCCAACTCTTATAATATAGGGAATATGCTTATATTATTTGTAAATAATATATATATAACATAATATTAACATTGAGATATGCCTTGAATTATCTGGCGCTAAGATTAACCAAGTACGAAGGTTTTCCGAAGTTTCGGTGTATGCGGTTTAGTAAACCTTTTATGTTTTGGGTTCGTTAATATGTTCATTCAGTCTAGGTTAATTAGAAGGGCAATATATAAACCATATATTAACATTTTCCCCCATAATTTGTAATATTGTAGCATCTCTCCTCACTATACTATAAATTGTTTCCCTTTTCTTGTGGACATAGCTCACACATTGTTAATGAATTGCATTAAATCTTTGTGTTATAATTCTTATCCAACTCTTTTACATAACAATTAATGAAAAAGATTGTGATATATCTTATTTTCATATTCAAAGAAATACATGACTTTTATCAACTTTATCTTTTTAAATACTTATTACCCACCAAATAGGTTATCTAGTAATGGGTACCCTAGGTAATAATAAATTATGTATGTCAAAAATGGATCTTATTTTGATGCATACTGTGATCGGAGTCCAAAGGTGTAAAAATTATAATTTTTTGAGTTGTATAACTAAAGTTATGATTAATTCATAAATTACAATGATTCTTGTAGTATATTCAGACTCAAACTTTATCTTTTATTTGTGCAAAAGTCAAATTATCTTTTTAAAACTCAAACTTTATCTTTTACTATTCATTCAAAAATATGATTATCTTTTTAAAACTCAAACTTTATCTTTTTTCTTTTCAAAAATCTAATTATCTTTTTTAAAATATAATATTAAATTATATTTTGGGACATGACACGCCGAATGCTCCCGAATAAAAGCTTCTTTTAATGGATACCTTTACGTAATAATAAGATAAGTATGTCAAAAATTGATCTTATTTTGAAGCATACTGTGACCTGAGTCCAAAGGTGTAAAAACTATAATTTTTTGAGTTGTATAACTAAAGTTATGATTAATTCATAAATTGCAATGATTCTTGTAGTATATTCAGACTCAAACTTTATCTTTTATTTGTGCAAAAGTCTAATTATCTTTTTAAAACTCAAACTTTATCTTTTACTATTCATCCAAAAATCTGATTATCTTTTTAAAACTGAAACTTTATCTTTTATCTATCCAAAAGTCTAATTATCTTTTTTAAAATATAGTATTAAATTATATTTTGTGAGTAAATTATATTTTGTGACATGGCACGCCAAATGGCGAATGCTCCCGAAAAAAGCTTCTTTTATATATATATATATATATATTGATTTTATAGCAATAAAGCATGATCACCAAGCAAGAAGTTACAGCAATAGACTTTTTCTTTTACTCCTTTCAACTTGAATTCGAACTTCACTCCGAAATTGTGAAACCGTAAATGTTGATGAAAGAATATTAACAACAAAGGACGTTAAAAAATACTACCAAATTTAGATTAGGCAAGCGCTTGAGTACAATGTACACTCATAGATTCCTAGTGGTGTTGAGAAGAATAAGTTTGCAATCATTGTAGCCGTTTCACTTTTACCAATAATTGTTCTACTGATTATAATTGCAAGATTTGAATATACTTTAGATATACCTGATTTATATCTAGATAATGTTACTTTTAGTTTTCATTTGTCATCATAATTTTTTTGTAATACTTTTTATTAGTGCATGATAAAAGTAGATGTTTTTTTTAGTAACGATTACAAATGTCTATTGAAAAAAGTCATTTTGTATGTGTACTATAAAATCATGGAAGATGACATTATTAATATTTATTTGGCATAATAGTCACCTCCTTGAGTCCTTTCACTTTCATAGGTGCAAATACATATCTGTGAAATATAATTTATATTTGACCAATAAAAAAGATATTGCTTCTCCATTGTGATTATTATGATACAAAATATTTTTAAGTATGTGACAAAAATCAATGTCTAGTAGAATGTATTATTCTCAATATCAATTAAAATTGTTAATGTAGCCTAAAGATACAATCTTAACTCAGTTGCTCATAAAAATATTTATCCAATTGCTATTGGAAAAATTGACTGAAATAATCCAAACTATGGTTTTTTTTGCCAAGAATAATCCAAAGTATGGGGTTTTAAAGTAGGTCCTGTAATTCCCCGTAATTTTATGAATTTTATAAATATACTTAAAGTATATTTATAATTATTTTCATATTTATTTTATTTAATTATTTAAGTGTTCACCATTTTGAAAGTCAAATGATGTTTGAACGTTTTAAATAATTATTAATATTTATTGGCTTGTACTTTTAAGTATTGAATATTTATTAAATTTTTTGAGTTGTGTTTAAATAAATTTTAATATTGGGTTGAGGAGCTTAAAGCTTTCACTTAGGGTTAGATGATCAACCTAAGCCCAAACTTAAGTCTAACCTAATTGCCATAGGTTTTAGGCAAACCTATAAATACTCCCCAAACCCTAAGTTTGCACTCTTTTATTTTCACTCTTTTTCCTCTCATCAAACCGGCAGCCCCTCCTCTCTTTTTCTTCTCCTTGTTTTGCGTGTGTCGGCCAACACCACACACCCTACTCGTTTGTGTTTCCCGGCGAGCCACCACCACACCGCTCACTCTCCTTCTCGCCTTACTGCCGCAACACAAGCACCACTCACTCCCCCACTCTCTTCGTCCGTGCACAGTAGCCAGCACACGCGCCACCACCCTGACAGCCCACGCGCCTCCCTAGCGCGTGTTTTCTCGTTGTTTTTCCGTTTTTTGTGGTTTCTTTTGGTTATTTGCCTTATCCACTATTTTATTTTTAATTATAGATTTAATATTAAAGTTGTGATTATTATGAGTTTTAATATGTTTTATAAATAAAGTTTGAAACTTTATTGTTTCAGTAATTAAAAATCTGACTTTTATTATTTATGAATTTAAGTTATAATTTCAGATTTACTATTGTATATTTTAAATGAGTTTTAAGTATAAAAGTAAGAGTTTTTGAGGTTTTTGAAGCCTAGACTTATAGTATTATATCAAAGGTTACTAAAGGTTGGAACTTTAATGTTTTTCAATATTTGAAAACGAGTTTTGGAGCGTTTTAAAATAAATTATATTGTTGTGAATTAATTAGGATATTAATTTATTGTTATGTTATTATTTTGGTAGGCGGAGAATTTACTTTAGGCGGCTTCTAGTGTTTTAAAGTGGCCTCTCATTCCGTCTACACAAGGTACAGACATGTCCTTATGTGTTAGACTAGTATCATATCCTAAGGATAGGATTATTTATAGTATCACGTATAGGGAACCCTTTTATGGTTCATACGTGGTTTTGGTATTGGAATCACGTCTTGTTGAGCATGTTGATTGCCTATGATGTTTACTACATGATTGAATGGATGTTAGATTCAAGCATGTTTGGTATGGTAATATTTATACTTTTATCCCTCATGTCAAGTATGGCCTTTAATCTTAATGGATTAATAATATATTTATTGGATTTTTGGTATCATTTCCCTTGTTATTATTTTACTATTTCTCAAAGGCCGAGGACTTTGTGGGTAAGTTGGACTATTATTGGTTATGATTATTTTACTACTTTTCAAAAACCGAGGTCTTTGTAGGGTATGTATATGTAGTGTCTTTGCACGTTCGATTGTTAATTTAGTTTAACAAATTAAAGGATTTATTCTTAGTCAATAGAAATTGTTTGATCACGTTATTTAATCCTAAGATAAAAGAAGGATACTTGTTGTATCCATGTTATGTGTTGGTTTCTTTGTTAGAATCTAACATTGAATAACGTATTAACACTTAAAGTGAAAGAGAATAGCATTAGCTTTAGACTTGTACACGTCTGAAGTTTTTGACTAGCATGAGTTAGAGTACATGGTGGTAGCCCATGGCTTTTCTTGGGGCCGGACTGATACGTGCCCTATTTATTTTTAAAGGTTCCTCGATATCGTTGGTCAAGGGATTACGGAGTCGCGCCCGTAATTCGTTTTCTATATTAAAGGTTGGTTTTGGTTGGACAACTCGATCCACATACTAATCAATTTATTAAATGAAATATCATGTTGTATGTTTTGTGAAGTCAAGTCTTATCTTACGAGTTAAGTTTTAGAGTATTATTATTAATCATGTTTTGTTGTTCAGTAGTATCATGTTAGGTTTGTGTTTTTATATTATTATGTATGTACTCAGCTTTGCTGATTACGTGCTTTTCTGTGTGTCGATCATGGTTGTACCAATTGATCCTGTGATAACCCTTTATTGGCGAGCAGTCTACAATTGAGTATTTGCCTACAAGTTTGAAAGATATGATGAAACATAACATTTTCTCATTTGGGATTGGGAAGCACTGATGAGAGATCACTTACTAACTTTTATTATTTCTTACTTTTATTAAGTTACTTTATGGATTATTTATTTTAACTTCTTTAAGTTGATTTTAAATTACTTTCAAGGTTTGGATTATGGTTGACAGTTATTATGGTTTGAGTATTTAATAAAGCTTTATTTAATGTTTTTCCACTGCAAAACTCTGAGTAAGGCGATACGTTATCACACGGGCGATAATGCCTTGATAATTTCTATTTTAGTTGAGAAAATATATGTTGTATAAAGAGATAATTGTCGGGGTGTTACAGGTTCTCCGCCACAAATGCCCCGTAACCTGAAGGAAAATGTATAACAGGTAAAACAGACCACGTCTCATGATTTTATTGGTTGTTTACAATTGATTTTTTCTTTAGGTTTTATTTTAAAGTTCCCCACCCTTACCCTCTTCCTTCCCCACCCTACCCACGCCTATAACCCCTTACACCCTCCCCTCGCCACCACCCCCAACCAAGCCACCAACCCTGCCGCTCAGCACCCTCCTCCTTTCCCCTCGAGATGGTTTCAATCAAACTAACCACTTTCTAGTTTAACACTAAATTAATCACATCACCGAAAATATAGCTGGAGTAAGTTAGTCATATACTGGTGTTGCACTATCCTAACACACATTCAGTTGCGATCCACATTCAATTGGGTAGAACATCACTTCTACATTACTGAAATTGGATTATGGTGATTTTGTTTCGATATCTGCTTATAGTGATACTAACTGCATTCCTTCTTCAATTTAACACACCCTCTCCTCTACTAGCATCTCCCTCAACCATGTCCCTACTCGTATTGTTGATTTTTTCTTCAATTTTACGGTTTTGATTTTGTTCATGGTTTTCAGTTTTTGTTCGATTTTTTGTTGTGCTCTCAATTTGAAATTTGAATTTTACGTATAATGGTTGTTGGTTACTACGACGATGTTATCATATTTTATTGATTTTGGAATTCAATTTTGATCATTAGGTCATGTTCTTTTTATTTTTGTAATTTTTAAAGATGTTGCATAATTGAAGGATCGAGGAGCTGTTGGTATGGAGTTGAAGGTGTGATGAATGATGATGGTGGAATTGCAAGAAATAGTGATGGAGAAGAAGAAGAAGAAAAAGGTGATGAGGAAGAAGACAATGATGTCGAGTGTGATGAGGATGGAGCGCGGGAAGATGAGGGGGAGGAAGAAGGCGGTGGTGACGAGTGGTTTTAGGAACAGGGTGGCTAGTAGGAACAGGGTGGCTAGGCTATGTGTCATGGGAGTAGAGGGTGGTGAGGATGGCGGTGGGTTGGGCTAATGGTGGAAACTGGAAGTGGTGGTGGTTGGGCAAGGGTGAAAGTGGAGAGAAAGAACAGGAAAATTAAATTTTTTAAAAAAGAAAATTCAAATTTTACCTAATTAACTGATTTTAAATCACATAGGTGCGTTTGTGGAGAACATACTCAATAGTTGGGATTATACAAGAATAACACATAGTTGGGATTATTCTTAGCGAAACAGCCATAGTTTGGATTATTTCAATCAATTTTTCCATTGTTATTTTGTTACTGATAGTTGTTGGTCCCAAGTTCGAAAAACACCATTAGTAAATGCAATTTTATAGTAAAGTTAACTTAAATGCATAATTCAAACCGATGTGCATTGTTACTTTTAGATTTATATAAATAATTTAAGTAGGTAAATTGTTAGAATATGTATATAAATACTTTAAAAAGATATTCAAAAGACATTAGAAATTTTTCATTAGAATGTATAAAAGAACTTTTATGCACAACGAAGAATCGTCATTAAACATACTAATATGGTTTATTAACTCAAAACTTCAAAATTGTAAGGAGACATCAAGTTAATTTTTCGAGTCAAAATTTTGGTTAATATCCCCTATTTTATCGAGCCTAAGATAAAGAAGAAGCAAAAAACACAAAATAGTTTCATAAAAACACAAAATATACAAGTCTTCAAAGGCTAACATAGTCCCATTTTTGGGCTCACATCATATTTCCAAACTCCCAAGTAAACTAACATAACATAATTTAATATTTTATATAATAAATCATCCGAATGCCTATATCCTCTCCACTAAAGATATGATTCATAAAAACGCAAAATTATTAAAGACTTCAAAAGCCAAAATCGTCCCATTTTTGGGCTCACATCATATTTCAAAACTCCCAAGATAAACTAACATGACATAATTTAATATTCTATATAATGAATCATCCGAAAACCTATATCCTCTCCACTACAAGCCTGTTTCATAAAAACACAAATCATGTCCCATTTTTTAGCTCATATCATATTTTCGAACTCTCAACATAAACTAACATTACATAATAATAAGTCATCCAAACACCTATGTCCTTGCCATAAATGTCTTTCCAATTGAAGATGCAAAATGGAATCTACCTCTCCTACCTACGGTAATCCCGAACAAAAAGAACATCACATATTTAGGTGAAACAATATTGGTTTATTGTTTGAAAAATGAAACTTGGGGTGTTTTGCAACCCTTTCTAGTCTCTAAACCTAATTTTTACCTTAATTAAAATTGATGTTAGATTATTTGCGAAATACAAAGAAGTATTAACCTTTTCATCTTTATTCTAGTCATATAGGGCTTTTGCATGGAGTAAGTAATTAAATCATTACTTAGTTCCACACTCATCTTTATCCAAGTAGTATATAGGAGGCAAGATTCGACCTTGCAATAAAACAAAGTCAACATGACTAAGGTATAAATGGATGGAAATTCTATACTATAGCTATATATTTTGGAAAATTTGTGAAGAACCCCCTACAACTTAGCACTTTTGTGAATAAACCCCCAACAACTTTTTTCTGTGAAAATAACACCCAACAAGTTGTAAAAGTTAGTGGTTTCACCCCCTAAACCCTAACACTATTAAAAACTTCCGTAATGTGGGGCCCATCTTAGTCTTTCCCTCCCTAAAACACTGTGAAATTACATTATTGTCCTTCAGTTGAACCCCAAACCATTTTCCCTCTCTTCTCCTTCCTTCCAATTGCCACCTTTAATCTCTCTACTTCCTAGTTAATACCTCAATATATTCCGGTGAGAAGGGGGTGCAGTTACCGGTGGTGGAGCTGTGCAAGTAGAAAGCGAAGAGAAAAAGTGGTTGAGTGAGGGTGGGGCTGTGGCGGGGGACGTTGGCTAGTCTGGTGGCCGGCATTGGCGGCGGTGATGGTTTCTTGATGGACGGAAATTGCCAACAAGTATGGGAAGGTTGGAGAAGTGTTTGCTGGTGATGTGGTACAACAACGAAAGGAGCAGCGAAGGGGAAAAGGAGACAGAGCAGGGCACAAGTCAAAAGAGAAGGTGATTGGGTGGTTAGCGTTGATGACGGGAAATGCCGCAGCGGAGCTTGTGGTGGCTGCAACCACGAGGGAACAGAGGGGAAGAGAGTGAGATAACAGTGAGTGAGGAGGATGAAAAACAAAGAACTAATTCCGGTGAAGGAGGTCGGAAAAGAAAAGGTTGTGGTAGTTTTAATGGTGGTTGTAGTGGTGGTTAAGGAGGGCAGCCATGGCATAAGTTGAGAGGAGGGCAATAATGTAATTTTATAGTATTTTAGGAGGGGAAATGAATAGGTGGGCCCCACTTAACGAAATATTTAACAGAGTTAGGGTTTACGGGGTGCAACCAGTAACTTTCACAACTTGTTGGGTGTTATTTTCACAAAAAAAAGGTTGTTGGGGGTTATTCAAAAAATGTGCTAAGTTGCAGGGGTTTTTTCACAAATTTTCCATATATTTTCAAATCACCATAATAAACAGCTATCAACTATCACCGCTCAACGAATGTCCTTAGTGAACAAAGCAACTTGCAACAACAAGAACCAGGGCTTTCTAGAAGCAAAATCCTTCTCCCTTGTGAGCCTTAGCGTTTATCAAAACTGCGGGTCCTCTAGTCTGCAACGATACAATTTCTTTATTTGATTACTAATTCATTTCTCTAGTCTGACATAAAAGTTACACATATCTCATAACACGGGGTACTAATAATAATATATGAAAAAACAAAAATATTCTCAAATAAAGCTCGACAAAGTAATCTCAAAGAAAGGGGTGAAAATGACAAGGTGCATTGATAGCGGGAGACTTCTCTTTATTGTTCGACTTATGATTTTCTCTCTTATGCATTTTCGTGCTCCCTTTGTTTGTATGGATAGAGAGATGTGAACTTACATGGTACTTTGGCTTATTTGGTTTGGCCCCTTGAAGTCTGCACTTGTAGTATAACAACTCGTTTGGATAGGAAGTTAGGAGAAGGGAGGAGTGGAAGATGTAATGGGAAGGGGACAACAGATTTTTTTCTTGTTTTTATTACTCGAAAGAGGCGGAGATCTAGGGCGCAGGACATCCTGAAAATCTCGAAAGAAATGTCAATTATGAAAATAGAAAGTTAGAAATGAAAGAAAATGAATCAAGTAAACAGAAAACAAAAGGAAAAATTAAGATAAGATATCAATATCTTCTTTGGTGTCAGTATAAAAGGAAAGGTCTACAATTTAACAATCACTAAATTTCGAACAAGGTTAAACTTACTCTTACACCATGTTTCAGCATGGGGTTTGAAAAAGCTTTATACTATCCATCAACTGAAATAAAATGCAACTTAAGGCAATTTATTACAAACATAGAAAAAGGAAAACAGTAGAAGCACTAAAATGAAACATAATTTGGCGAAGAAAAATTCTGAATTGAAAGGACATTAAAAGAGATAGAAGAGAAGGATTTTCAATTGAAGACAAGGCTTTTGAACTTAGAAAAATATATATCCCAACCAATAATTTGATCAAGCGATAGAGAGTTGACCGTAATGTTTCATAATGCCAACCAAACAATGTTTTGGTTTGACCTTATTGAGAAGGAAAATTGCCAATGATTAAATCACGGCGAGAAATATTTCAAAATATCTTTGAAACCTAAGAAAAATGGATGTATAAGGCTACATAGCAATACCTAAGCAATATATGTTATTGAATCTGAGATTATGAATCAAGGTATTCAAAAGGACATATAAGAGCTACTAATTTACGAAAACATATCTCATTAATTACCCATGAACTACTTGTGATATCCATTGACCGCATCAATTTCAAACGGCTTCTCTAACCAAATAAAATAACAAAAGGAGTCATACTTGCAGTGGTAGGTAAGAGTGTGATATATTGCAGCGGTAAGAGTAAAAAGGTCACCTTGTTGAGTTGGCCCTTCAACCTGGAACTCACAATTGTGGCATGAGGATGATCAGATTCCTTCAAGGCAACAGCGTATGAAGCAAAGATACAAAAATCACAATAGATGCAATAAATATTAATGGAAAATTAAAATTCGAAAGATTTTGCAAAGGACACTGATGAATAGACATATAATACGTAGAGTGAGGGGTTTCTTTGCAACTTGTGAACTGAAGATCGAACATTAATCTGTGCAATTTTGTAAGGCACACATATGTGTATATTTTTTCAGTTACTATTATATTACATAGCTGCTATTTTTGGCATCTATTATCACTCAAATACAGAATTTGAAATGCTCAATCTAGTTCCGGATAAGATTGAACTTAAACATTCATTTGCTGCATTGCTAAAGGATCCGCTACTAAGAGTAACAAAACAACTCCCAGACATGTAGCCAAAGTCGCTAATTCAAAATACATGATCTTATAAAAGGAAATGGAAACATCTGACTTGGTGTACAACATAAACCCGGGGGCAATCACGCTATCAACTAAGAAAATACCGACAAGAAAGGAATTAAATTGATAGCAAATAGTGAATTTCGAAGAAACCATAAGTGAATTCAAACTTCGAATTGGATTGAATGAACAAACTTCATAACTAAAATAAAAGGAAAGGTCAGAAGGTGAAAGCGTTCAGAGAAATGTTATTAAGAATTCCACCTTACAAACCCAGACTGAAACCTTATTCAATCACCTATTGATTGTCATTCATATTGCCATTCCTCTTCGCTGATCTACTTCGTTGAACTCTCAAATTCTTCTAATTTCTGTTCTTTTCGCTAAATTCTCTCAAATTCTTTGCTGCAATATTACTTCAACAAGTTGGTCTGAATTCTTCGTTGAATCTCTCAAAAATGAAAACTAACGACCAACTAAGATGAGTGATGCAAAGGAAAACCTAGAGGAAAAAGGAAGAATGTAGAGGTAGAGGATCGGAAAGATGAAATGGGAGGAAGGCAATGGAGATGGTCAAGAGAGGAGTAAGAACACTATTGTCGAGAAGATGTTGCTTCCAAAGGACGGTCTTTGATATCCTTGTTAGTAGTGTATTTCATGCTTTTATCACCCAAAACACTATTGTCAAGCACAATATCATCACTTCTCACTTTTAAAAGGTTAGGCATAGGACAAAAATCAAGAGCTTCTCACTTGACTTTCTTGGCTTCCATTGTTTGAAATTTCCCTAATGCCTTCTTCACCCTCTTTGCCTTCAAAGTCTCTAGTTGTTTCCTAACTCCTTACCTCGGAACTTAACTATATTCTTTAGTTTTCTCCTATCTCTCATGTTCACCAAACCATGTGGTGTGGAGTTGCCCTATACCCCTAACCAAATATAATTAACCTTCTTTCCCTAACAAATGAATGTATAGTGGAAGTAAGGGTCGAATCCACATGGAGCAATGTACAAGTCTATAATCAGCATAATCATACCCCTAGAGTTCTTCTACGAGTCATCTATCCAATGGGGGTTGTTTAAGAACAATGTACTACAACTATAAGGACTAAGCAAGAAATGATGTAAGTTAAGTCAATGAAAAAGGACCTTAGACTCGATTAATATCCACTTCCAACTAAAGTATCGATTATGGAACTCACAACACCATTTCTCCCCTTTGATCATCTATTGAGAAGTCTAAACCTCTAACCTCCTAGATCGTAAAAAAACAAACACGATGAACGTGGTTTGAATCCCCTCTTACTATCACCTAACTCAAACAAATAGCATTTAAGTTCAAACCAATAGTAGCATTAAAACCGAGGCACAATAGGATTGCTAATGATATTGATGTAATAACATTCAAGCAATAAGCAAAATCTCTCTAAGTACTTGAAGCAATAAATCAGCATAACATCAAACACCTAGTGTGCTACTAAAGAACTAAGAACATAAACAACTAATTATGTTCTTAACTCTAGCATTTGATCATTCACACAACTACACTAGTAGTACTCCTAGCAAGACTATGCAAATATCAATGAAATAAGCTCAAGAGACCTTACAATAACCAAAGGAGATAAGAAGAACAAGAGTTCTCACATACAAAACTTGAAAGCTTCAACTGACCGTATCCAAGAACAAGTTTACGCTATAATATACATGATTAACAAAAAATCTTTCTAAGAGATGTTGATGTTTCAAACCCTAAAAATGGAACCTAAGTGCTGAGCTTTCCTCCTTCTCTCTCTACAATAATAACGATCTAAAACATAATAATAAAAACCATCCGTAGAAGGAAAGGTAATAGAAAAGAGAAGTGGGCGGCAGACTGTCACGACTCGCGAATGGCAGGTTGCGACCCGCGACCACCATCGTGACTGGCTACTCCCCCCCCTTCTCAAAAGCTACATCATAAAGGGGGAGGGGGAGGAAGGAATGGCTGACAAGCCTTGCAAGACCCCCCTAGTGACTTGGCCGCTGCAACGGCTCGATGCTTGGAGCTCGGAATCGGAGGACTTTGAGTTTGGAGCTCGTATGCTTCAAAGAGCTTCAGAAGGCTTCAAAATGCGTTTCCGCTGGAGCTTGGGTGACTTGACTCTTCGAAAGATGATAGAGTGATGCACGATCAAGTAAAACACCAAAACTTACGACACGACTCTCTTATTCTCATTAACACCAAATCAAACCAAAACCCGAACTCTAAACACTAACCGACACACAAAACCACTCAAAAATCGCCTTAGATTGGCGAATAACTTGGACGCATCAAATTCCCCCACGCTTAGACCTTAATCGACCTCGAGTAACATAAAACAAAAGGAAATAATGACCGACAAGTTACAAAATGCACCAAGCTACCTATCCCCTAATCGCTCTATCCTCAAACCCTCTAAACTACCTAACTTCAACCAACCAAACTTAGGATTACACAAAAAGAAGTACATCAAAATAATACTCTACAAATCAAACTCGAATTCCGAAAGGTTTCGGGAAAAGAGCTTCAACAATCACCACCGTAAATCTATCAACCCAAAATGCTTTGAAGGACTCAACGACTCCCCCACGCTTAGTTCCAAGCTCACCCAACACATGCTTAAACAACACCAAAAAGGAGCCAAAAGAAGACATCTCCTCGCCCTCAAAGATGCAAGGCTCAAGCCTAGACTAACTCGGAAAGAAAAACTCCAATGTCGCCCCACTTATGACGCTAACACCGGCAAATGAGAAGAATGCACAATAAAAAATTCTTTCTCTCTTTTCTTTTCTCTCTCATTTTGCCTAGGAGCCCTTTCGGGTTTTCATCCTAACTTCATTTTCATTTTATTTTTTTATCTCACTTTTCTTTTAGATTACTACCTCACCCGATCATGATAAGCCACTTTTTTGCATAGGTTGCCCTTTCGGGTTTTCAACCTATCCGGGCCTCTTAATTTTTCCCGAGTCGCCCGCCCTTGCGGGTTTTCAACTCAGCGGGATTTCTTTTTCTCTTTTTTTTCTTCAAAATTTTCAAATTTACATCGAAATTACAAAGCAAAAGCATACCGAATCGTTGGCAACAGCGCCAAAATTTGGTGTGGAGTTGCCGTATACCTCTAACCAAATATAATTAACCTTCATTCCCTAACAAAGGAACATATAGTGGAAGTAAGGGTCGTCTCCATATGGACCAATGTACGAATCTATAATCAGCATAATCAAACCCCTAGAGTTCTTCTAAGAGTCATGTATCCAATGGGGGGTGGTTTAAGAACAATGTACTACAATTCTAAGGACTAAGCAAGAAATGATGTAAGTTAAGTCAATGAAAAAGGACCTTGGACTCGATTAATATCCACTTCCAACCAAAGTATCGATCATGGAACTCACAACACCAGTTCTCCCCTTTGGTCACCTATTGAGAAGTCTAAACCTCTAACCTCCTAGATCGTGCTTAAACAAACACGATCAGCGTGGTTTGAACCCCCTCTTACTATCACCTAACTCAAACAAATAGCATTCAAGTTCAAACTAATAGTAGCATTAAAACCAAGGCGCAATACTATTGCTAATGATATTGAAGTAATAACATTCAAGTAATAAGCAAAATCTCTCTAAGTACTTGAAGCAACAAATCAGCATAACATCAAACACCTAGTGTGCTACTTAAGAACTAAGAACATAAACAACTGATTATGTTCTTAACTCTAGAATTTGATCATTCACACAACTACACTAGTAGTACTCCTAGAAAGATTATGAAATATCAATGAAATAAGCTCAAGAGACCTTACAATAACAAAAGGAGATAAGAAGAACAAGAGTTCTCACATACAAAAGATGAAAGCTTCAGCTAACCGGATCCAAAACATGTTTACGCTAGCACATACATGATTAACACAAAAGATTTCTAAGAGATGTTGATGTTTCAAACCCTAATAATGGAACCTAAGTGTTGAGCTTTCCTCCTTCTCTCTCTATAATAAAAACGATCTAAAACATAATGATAAAACCATCCATAGAAGGAAGGGTAATAGAAAAGAGAAGTGGCCCGTAGAGCCTGGTCGCGACTTGCGAGTGGGCAGGTTGCGACCCGCAACTGGCTACACCCTTTTCTCAAAAGCTACAACATAAAGGGGGATGGGGAGGAAGGAATGGCCGGCAAGCCTTGCAAGACCCCCCCTTCAAGTGAGTTGGCCACTACAACGGCTCCATGTTTGGAGCTCGGAATCGGAAGACTTGGAGTTTGAAGCTCAAAATGCGTTGTCGCTGGAGCTTGGATGACTTGACGCTTCGGAAGATGATAGAGTGTTGCACGATCAAGAAGAACACCAAAACTTGCGACACGACTCTCTAAATATCATTAACACCAAATCAAACCAAAACGCGAACTCTAGACACTAGTCGACACACAAAACCACTCAAAATCGCCTAAGCTGGGCGAATAACTTGGACGCATCAACATGTCTAAACTCCAAAACTCTATCATCTACTGTCTCACTTGTTCAATTTATTTCCCAAAGTCTCAATCTTTTGCTCACACCACCATTAGTTTCCCTATATCTCCACAAACAACCCTCTCATCCTTTCAAATAACCAACTACCTCATTTCCCATCTGCACAATGCAAATTCATATTCAATCTCAAATCTAGAGAATCGACCCATTTTACCCAAAAATATGGCTTACGCTAAATTCTCTACCCTCGTAATTATTATTCTTTACCTCAAGCTAGGAATCCTTGCACTTATGAATGTGGATGAATTAGAAAAAATATTCATTTCAAAGATTCAAAGAAAATGCTCTAGAACATGACATAATTATGTACATCAATTGCAACAAGGAGCTTTATTTACACTAACCTCTTCTCCTTTCATAATATATCTGAACACCAAGACCACAAGACCATGACTATGGCCCACAACAAAAAAAACATTAGAAGAAACCCTGATGAAAATGAAAGTTACCTTTATTGGAACGTATAAGAGGTTGATGAACAATAATGGAAGATCCCAAAAACATCGAAATTAAGAGAAGGAAAAGCGGAACCATAATATCAGAGTATGTAAGGGAAATCGAAAACAATAATGCAATTTCAGATTAAGACATTGTTCGGATAGAAGAAAGTGAAAGGAAATGGAGCGAAGAGAGAGGGACAAAATTCTCTTGTTTGGGAAATAGTTTGGGGGAGGGAAGGGAGGGAGTGGGAGGGACCATTTTCTCTCCTTCTTTAATAAGCTTAATTACTTCGAAATTGGGAAGTTTTGGAGGGAAAATAGACTATACATCTTCCTTCCGTTTCTCTTCCCTCCCCCTTTCCTTCTCTCCCTCCCCTTCCTTTCCCTCCTTTTATGATATCCAAACAAAGTGTAAGTGAAAGTAAACCCAAAAAACTTTACAAACATTAAGAATGAGATTAGAGTTCCCTTTCTTGTCAATAGAAGCCATTGCAGAACTATAATGAGATCCAAACGGAAAGAAAAACTAGGAAGATGAGAATTGGAACCAAAATATCAGCCCCAAAGTATCTAAGTTCGAACCATAATCTCTCGCGAAAACCGTGAATTGTTGGTAACTGCAGAGTGAAGATTAGAAAAAAAATATATCTGGAATTACAAAGATATACAAAACCCTATATCCCCATATCAATTTTTTTTAGGAAAAATTGACCAGAATAATCCAAACTCTAGCAATTCCGCCAAGAATAATCCTTATTATGGGTTATTGGGTAGTCCGCCATAAACACACCCAAGTGACTTGCAACCTGCTAACAAAGTAACTTTTTTATTTCTCTTTTCTTTTTCTTTTTAATTTCTACTCCAACCATCACAAAACTCCCCTGCTCCCCTTATTCCTGCCTCCCCTCCCCTTCAACTTACCAGAAAACCCTCCACTAAACCTCCACCATCTCACCTCACCATACCTTTTCAAGAAACCTAAACCACCATCACTATCTCTCCACTCTTTTTCACCTGAAACCACCTTCTTCGCTACCGATGGTAACATTGCCGGTGTTGTTAATAGAGAAATAAGGCGGCCCCATCGGTCGATCCCGATCCGTAAAGAGAAGAGGAGTGAGACGGAGACCAATCATTCGAAGGAGATGAGTTCGTCAAAGAAATCATTGGTGGTGGAATGGACGGAGGAAAAGGCAGCGATGGTAGCTAGCAGCAGCATGAATGGATGCGTTGATAAAGAACGCTGACATCGTCTTTCTTCCCCTTCCAATGTGAATTCTATCTGACTAAAAAAACTACAATCTGTTATTCAAGAAAAATGAAAAGAAGAGTGACGGGAAGATTTCGAAGGTGGTCGGCGATGGTGGTGTTGGGGCTGGTTTGTATGGAGTGAGGGGTGGGTAGGTGGGGGTTCTTTTTTCACTTGCTAGGGCTGCATTGTAGGGGCGGTGGTTGGCTAGTTGGATTTGGATTTTGTTAGTGCTTATAAGGGGTGGTCGTGGGGTGAGGAAGGGTGGGTGAGGGGGTGGTATTGTAGGCTTGTAGGTTGGTTAGGGATGGCAGTGGGTGCTTGGGGGGTTGTGGGGTAAGGGAGGTTGGGTGGTTAGGGGTGGCAGTGAGGTGGGGGTAAGGGAGGTTTGGTGGTTAGGGGTGGCAGTGAGGTGGGGGTAAGGGAGGTTTGGTGGTTAGGGGTGGCAGTGAGGTGGGGGTAAGGGAGGTTGGGTGGTTAGGGGTGGCAGTGAGGTGGGGAAGGAGGTGGCTAAGTGTGGGGAATTCAAAATACATAAATAAAAAATAGCCAATAAAAACAGGACACGTAGCATGTTTACCGGTTAAAGAAGTTTCCTTCAAGTTACGGTGTGTTTATGGCGGACTACCCCAATAGTTGGGATTATACAGGAATAACCCATAGTAAGGATTATTCTTGGCGGAATGACTATAGTTGGGATTATTCTGGTCAATTTTTCCTTTTTTTTAAAAGGACATTAAGTACCATTAAATTCGGAGATGTTGTCGAAAAATTGCAAAATTGAAGAGCTGGCATAATTTGAATCATTTGGACATTATTGATAATTTTAATCATTTGGATATTATTCGACTACATAATCATTAATAAAAGCATAAGATGCATCAAAATTCAGATAGTTACCAAACATCGAAAAAAATAAATTAAAAGTTAAACAAGGACAATATGAGAATTTTTTTTTCGCAAATCAAAAATTAAATTTAGGTTTTTTATGAGAGTTACCACAAACTCTACACACAATCTCAATTTCTGTAGCTGAAATCCTTGATTTTTCTGCCTCTAAGTGGTTCAATTTCAGCAACATTTCAACCAGCCTTACAAGACAACACATCAAACGTAATTACACAAAACAAATCAGACTTTCAAATACATGTGACACTTTAGACGATGAAAAACTGACGCTATTTCTTAAACTCAGTTTTTAATGGTGGTGTAATTGTGGTAATTTGGGTAGATATGATACTAAAGAGTTCTGTTTCCAGCAAAATGAAAGAATAGGAATGTAGGAAAGGCAGAGTAGAAGAAAGAGGAGTGAAAAATGAAATTGGCTATAATTAGGTTAGAAAGGAGAATGGAGATGATCTGTTAAGATGACAATCAAGATAAAAGAGAAGACAAAGATAGGGAAGCCAAGGAAGAAAAAAAACAAAAGATGGAGTATGCACAATGTATTTCATACTTTTGTCACCCAAACTACTGTTACAATGTTTTAGCAGTTGGCTTGTATGTCTTTTTAGTGGTCAGTGCATTGTTATCTTCTCAACATGAAGAGCTTTGATAAAGTTAGATGTTTTCAAAATATCTTATTGTTCACCCCATATTTGGAGAGGAGTGCTTAGATCTTTTTAACAAAATGAGATATCCTATCACTAATCACGGCGCTAGGAACCCCGAATCTTGGAAGGATTACGGTCTTGAAGAGCTTGGTAACCACCTTGGCGTCATTTGTAGGAGAGGCGATAGATTCATCCCATTTTGAGACATAGTATTCTAACGTCACGAGTATGTAAGAGTTCCTAAAAGAAGAGTGAAAGAGCCCCATGAAGTCTATCCCCCAAACATCAAAAAGCTCCAGCTCTACGATGTTGGTGAGGGAAAATTCATGCCTCTTGGAGATGTTGCCAACCCTTTGACAACGATCACAAGCCTTCAAAATGCTCCAAACATCCTTGAACATAGTATGTCACCACAATCCACATGCTAAAATCTTTTGCAACTATCTTGTCGGCGCCCATATGTCTTCTACAAGGGGATGAATGATATTTCTCAATCACACTCTCTATCTCATCATTAGGAAGGCACCTCCTATATAAACCATCCTCCCCCCTTTTGAACAAAAGTGGGTCCTCCCGCACATAAAATTTTGAATCATGGAGGAACCGCCTTTTTTGTTGATAGTTGAACTCAAAAGGGATGATACCACAAGCCAAGTAGTTAGCCATGTCGGCAAACCATGGGGGATCAAATGCCTTGATGGAGTACAAAAGATCATCTTTTAAACTATCACCAATGGGAAGCTCATGGGAGGAGGGGTCTTCAAACAAAGGTAACCGAGAAATGTGGTCGGCCACCAAGTTCTCGGTGCCCTTTTTATCCTTAATCTCAATATTAAACTACTAAAGGAGGAAGATCCATCGAATCAACCTCGATTTTGAATCTTTCTTGGACATGAGGTACTTGATTTCCAAGTGATATGTGTACACCACCACCTTGGAGCACACAAGATAAGGCCAAAACTTGTCAAAGGCGAATACTACCACTAACAACTTCTTTTCCGTTGTGGCGTAGTTCTTTTGGGCTATTTCAAGTGTCTTGCTTGCATAATAGATAACATGAAGCTTTCCTTATTTTCTTTTCCCTAATACGACTCCCACTGCATAATCACTTGCATCACACATTAGTTTAAAAGACAAGCTCCAATCCGAGATTGCACAATGGGGGCGAAAATAAGCTTTAAAGTTGACAAAGGTGTCATGCAATCATCACCAAAAACAAATTCACTCTCTTTTTGTAAGATGATAGATAAAGGCCTAGGTGATCTTAGAGAAGTCCTTTATGAACTGGCGATACAATTTGATGTGACCCAAAAACGAACAGACTCCCTTCACCGTAGTAGGTGGGGGCAACTTCTCTATGACCTCAATCTTGGCCCTATCTACCTCAATTCCCTTTTTAGGATATTTTTTAATCCCAACAAAATTCCATCCTCTGCTATGAAGTGGCACTTCTCCCGATTAAGCACTAAGTTCATCTTTTGACATCGTTGAAATACCTTTTTCAAGTGCTTTATACGATTGTTAAAAGATGAACCTACCACGGAGAAGTCATTCATAAAAACCTCGATGGAATCTTCTAACATATCCGTAAAGATGGAGGCCGCACATCTTTGAAATGCAGAGGAAGCATTGCACACGCCAAAAGGCATCCTCCGATATGCGAAGGTACCAAATGGACATGTGAATGTGTCCCTTTCTTGGTCATCAGGGTGGATAGGGATTTGAAAGAGCCCCGAATAACCATCAAGGAAGTAAAAAATGGGTATGACCAGCTAATCTTTCAAACATTTGATCTATAAAGAGGATGGGGAAATGATCTTTCCGGGTGGATTTGTTCAATCTCCGGTAATCAATGCACATGCGCCACCTGGTCACCGATCTAGTAGATATTTGCTCTCCCTTTTCATTGGTGATGATGGTCATGCCTCCCTTTTTATGGACCACATGGACGGGACTAACCCACCTACTATCAGAGATAGGGTAGATTATGTCCGCCTCAAGGAGTTTCAAGACCTCCTTTTTTACCACTTCTTTCATATTAGGATTTAACCTCCTTTGAGGTTCAATAGAAGAAGCATGATCGTCATCAAGATGAATCCTATGCATTCATAGGGTGGGCTTAATCCCTTGAGATCCTCAATTATATACCAATGGCACTTCTATGTTCCCTAAGGATATAAAGAAACATTTGAAGTTGAGTACCATAAAGTGTAGCATTAACTATCACCGGGTAAGTAACGTAAGTCTTACCTTCACCAAGGAATTCATATTTTAAAGAAGGGGGAGGGGTTTCAACTCTACCTTGGGATGAGGCTTGAAACTCTACTCCTCAGGTGATGGCACCTCAAGAACTTCAATATTCTCCTTCCTAGTGCAATATGTATGAGTGGCATCCATGGAAAACTTGAAGTCCTTCCCTTCCTCATTTCCTTCCAAGTCCTCTCCTAATAGCACTTGTTCCAAGGGATCTTTCTTATCCCCCAAACTCTTCAAACTCAACATCTCGTCATCAAAACTGTCACTCCTCTTCCCCTCATCAATGATTGGAGACTTCAAGGATTGTTTAAAAGCAAATTACATACTCTCATATCCAACCCTAAGTGTAAGCACATCTCGCTTCATATCTATTTTAACCCCGACCGTTTTAAGGAAAGGCCTCCCAAGTATAAGAGGAACTTGGGAGTCTTCCTCCATTTCCATAACAATAAAGTCACAAGGGATGAAGACCCTTCCAACTTGGATAGGTACATCTCCCAACTCTCTAACCGGAACCTTGACCTATCTATTAGCTAGTTGAATGACTCTTCTTATAGGCTTGAGCTCAAAGGTGAGTTGCATAGTTATGGACAAGGGCATCGAACTCACACTTGCCACCAAATCCGCCAAAGACCTCTTAGGCAATAAGTCCCCAATCTTCAAAGGAATAAAAATGACCCCGAATCGTCAGGCTTCTTGGGAATTTTTTTTTGAAGTACGACACTAACTTCGACAGTCAAAGAAATTGTAGCACTTTCCTCAAGTTTGATCTTGTTGGAGATAAGTTCCTTAAGAAACTTGGCATATGTGGCATTTGAGACATTGCTTGGATTAAGGGTGTGTTATTCACTTGAAGCCCTATCATGACTTCCAAGAACTTCATGAATTTTGTTGAGTTGTTTTTGGCTAGTCTTTTAGGAAAAGGAACTGAAGCCACATAAAACTTTGGTGCCGCTTGACTAGCTTCCTTATGCTTTTCATTAATTTCTTGCTCATGGCTTGGTGCATCATTACCCTCATCTTCCCCCACTACTTCTTCAAGAAGCTTCTCAACCTCTCCTTCACTCCTCCCTCTCTCAATTTTCGGGCTTTCATTCAACTCACTAGGCATCCTTGGCCCTCATAGTTTGCCCCAGACCTCAAAGTAATGACTTTGGCATGCTCTTGATCACGGGTTGTCTAGGGAATCGAGTAGGAGAGGAGTTGTAGTATAAGTTGACTTAGACTCAAAAATCACATTCCAGTTCAATGTAATCCGTTGCTTCCCAGGCAAAGAGACACATTCCAAAATTTGACACGATTGTTGCACGTGCGAAATTAGTAACCTAAATCAACCTAATATAGGGTAATAAAGGGTCGAATCCACGAGTGAGAACCGATTAAGCAAGGTTTGAATGCGATTAAGCAAGTTAAATCTATTTTTGGTGAGTTTTTGATATTAACGATTCACTAAGAAATTATGAACTAATTAACTAGCAAATGAACAAAGTGACTGGATTTAAACTATATCAAAGAGACACTGGGATAGGGGATTCACAAGCCACCAAGTGTTAACAAATTTGTCAAGTCAAGGGGATTCATTAAGGTCAATTGGGGGACTAAGTCACTCAAATGTTTCCTAATTACTTTCTCAAGCTAATTAGGAGGACCTAATGATAAGTGGATTTTATATCCAATTTTAGAGCTCTTTTTACTCATGTTTTCCTTCATTTCCACCTTCTTCCCTCTCATTTCACATCATCCTTCTCTTCTTTTCTCTTTTCTTCTCATTTTGGTGCACTCACGTGCTTTTTGGTATTTTACCATGATTTTAAGCTAAATCTTGTGTTACGCGATGTTCCTTGGTGTCTCCTCTTGTGTCTTTTGTTCATATGTGCAGGTAGGAAGATACTTTGATGATTTTGGAGCTCTTGAGGAGAGAAGATAAAGCTTTTGGATCGAGTGCGAAAATGGAAGAGACCATGAATAATCATTTTGATGATTTTAGAGCTTTGTATATTTGATGGCGCGATGCTACGCAATGCTTGTGAATGTAAAATGGAATTGTTTCTATGCCAAGGAAGACTTATGATGGTTGTGTATGCATGGAGTTAAGCTTTGGACTTGTCAAGAGTTCATGGAAGCTACATTTTAACCCATAAGAGTCCGCTTGAGCTATTGTTAGCGTCCGCTTATGCCATAAGCGTCCGCTTAAGCGAACTCAAGTGTCCGATTATTTCCATGGTTTTGTTGGCAGGGATTTTTGAGCATTTTGGAGCATCCGCTTAAACTATGTAAGCGTCCGCTTAAGCATCCGCTTAAGGCCTGCAACGCAGATTTCCGACTTTTTCTATTCGATCTAAGGCTTTGTTAGACTCATTTTTACGTTATTTTTAGAGGGTATAAATACTTTTTAGCCCTAATTTTGTAGAGACACTTAGTTTTTGCAAGCTTTTGAAGAGATTAGAGTGAGATTATTGAGTTCTCTTCTTCTTCAATACTTTGAAAACTCCATTGTTGATCAAGGATTGTAGCTCGGATTGCTTGCAAGTTTATATATTTTATTTCTGGAATTTCATTCTCCACCTTTTGGTATTGTTTTCATCTACTTTCTCTCAAGTATTTCTCATCTCTAATCTAATTACCATGTTTTCTTTTGTTAATCTAAATCAATTTTATATTCAATTTCCTTGCATAATGTCTAGTGAGTAGTCTTTTATGCTAGGAGTGTAGTGAAACATGGTAAAGGGGAGTTAAATTATTGTTACTAATTGTTAGGGGATTGTTTATCAATTGTTTGTATGGATTGATGTTTTAGGGCTTGTTACTAATCGTTGGCCATGATTATGAACTTGTATTGTGGATTTTGATTATCATTGTCTATGTTTATTTCAAAATTCATTCCTAAACTCAATTTGTATTCTAATTTATGACCAAGAGATTGGCTTAAATTAAGAAGGAAAACCATTGAAGGACTCTAGTTTATTCGCGATTTTTTAAGTGATTATAGACTATTCGAAAGAGGCCTATTGTTGCTTATTTTCTCTAGTTTACTACTATTCGAGAGAGGTAGTAAGAATTTATGAAAAGAGTATTTTTCCATTCGATTGTGAAGCATGTTTATCCTAATTTTTCTTGAGTTGGTTTCTCGTTTGACTCCCCAATGCCATGTGTAGCTGCATTCCTAGTGTCTTTATTCTCATATTCTTAGAACTACCTTTTAATTGAGTTATTTGTGCATTTAGTTTAATTTAGAGTACTTTTAGTCATTATTCTCTCCACTCAACCAAAAACAAAAACCCTCAGAACTAGGATTAGTCGGACAAACATAAGTACTACGTTCACTTCCCTAAGGATTCGACCCTGACTTACCCTTTGCTATATGTTAGTTCGAGAGTTAAGAAACTTAAATTACTTTTGCATCGGCTTTAGAATCTAACGCCACTTTTGAGGCCGATCAAAAATTGGCGTCGTTGCCGGGGAAGGTACGGTTTAGAACTTGTGTTGTCGAATTATTTTAATTCTATTTAAATTGCTTTCATTTTCTTTTTCCTTTTTACTTCCCTCATCCTTGTCAGTGCTAACTTGTGTCTTAGCTTTGGTTTTGCATGCACACTAGATCACGAGGGAAGCCTTTATTACCCTTGGATCTCGAGCTTGAGCGAACTCTCAGGGCTCGTAGAAGAATACTTTACCCAAGCAGTGACAGTGACACAGAAAGTACTAGCACAATGGATGACGAAGAGGTATCACCACCACCACAAAGGTTATTCAGGGATTTTGGGACACCGGGAATCTATTCCCCTGGTCCCATTGTTCTTCCAACCACCACCACCACCAACTTTGTAATGCATCCGCAATTTCCAAACATGGTGAAGGCTGAGGCATTCAGTGGGAGAAGGAATGAGTGTCCATATGAACACTTGGATCGATTTCTTGAGATATGCTCTATGGTGACCACAAATCTTGTTTCTACAGAATACATCAAGCTCCACCTTTTCAGAGTTTCTCTTTCGGGGGATGCAAAGAAGTGGTTTAAGTCACTTCCGTCCCAATCATTGATAACATGGTAAGAAGTTACTGATGCTTTTCTTCACAAATACTTCCCTGAGTGGAAAACAGCTGATATGAGAAGAAAGATATCCCATTTTGAACAAGAAAGTGGGGAAACATTATATGAAGCTTGGGAAAGATTTTGGTCTCTAGTGCGAGCATGTCCTCATCATGAGTTTGATCCCATTATGCTCAATTGGTTCTTCTACGATGGTTTAGATCACTTCTCTAGAGCCAACCTTGATGCCGAATCTGGAGGTCAGTTATCTAGCATTCCCGTTGACCAAATTGAAGCGAAAATTGATGAGGTGGTGAAAAATGATTCTTGGGGTGGTCAAAGAAGAAATCAACAAGCCAAGAGTAGTGGCAAGTTTGGATTTGAAGCATAGACCAGATAAATGCCAAGTTTGATATGCTAGCAAAGCTAGTGAAAGAAGGGCATCAAAATAATGTGAATTCTACACCAGTCATGCAATTTTCATATGATTTATCCTATTGTGGGGGTAGAGATTCAAAACATGTTGCTGCTTTGAATTCTAGGGATCAATTTCAATCCAACAGAAATAATTCATTGAGGAATCAAGGGTTTGGGCAAAGTTCTTTTGGCAATTCATAAGGTCCTTATGGAAGCAACTCTTATGGACAAGGAAGCAATAGTGGTAACTAAGGGAATTTTGGTCAAGGGCAAGGTCAAGCATTCAATCAAGCTCCACCACCTCCTAATACTTATCAGCATCCCAATGCCAATAATAGGGGAAACTTTCAAGGACAACAACAAACGCAAAGAAGCTATCAACCTAATCAACCTCCCTACAAGAATTCTTCATAGCCTCCTAGTAATGAATCATCTCAAATCTTGCAGCAACTTGAGATCCTTACTCAGCAGCTAAATTAGCAAGGTCAACAACTTCAACAATAGGAACACAAATATAATGAGATGCAAACGCATAATAAGATGTTGGAAACCCAACTTTCACAAATTGCATCCAATCCTAATAATGCACCTGTAACTCTGCTTCCTAGACAACCCTTGCCTAATCCAGCTCAACATCAAGCCAAGGCAATCACATTGAGATCTGGAACTTCTTATGCTGCATGCACCACCTCATCAAATGCTCCAATTTTGGGTGATGCATCTACAAATGTTTCAAGTGACGTGAGAATTGAGGAGGAAAATGCAAAAGTAGAGGTCGTGGAAGACTTGGATGGCACGACAAAGAAAGACAAAGATCAACCTCCAGTCAAAGCCTATGTTCCTCCTATTCCTTACCCACCTAGGGTTGCTCAAAGAATCCTAAATGACAAATTTGCTAAGTTTCTCGAAGTGATAAAAGGACTCCAGGTAACATTCCATTCTTGGAAGCTATGAGCCAAATGCCTACTTATGCAAAGTTTCTCAAGGATTTGTTGACCAACAAGAAGAAGTTGGAGGAAAATGTGGCCCTTCCATAGCAAGTTAGTGCTTATATCTCTAAGACAATTCCGAAAAAGCCTAGAGATCATACTTGCTTCACTTTTCCTGTGAAACTTGGAGATATGGAAGCCATGGGAGCTTTAGTGGATTTAGGGGTGAGAGTTAGTCTTATGCCCCTTTCTATTGCAAGAAAGTTGTCTTTTGAGATGAAACCGACCAGGAAAACTATTCTTCTAGCAGATAGGTCGGTGCAGATTCCTCATGGAGAGTTTGAAGACATTCCTATCCAAATTGGGCATGTTATAGTACCATGTGATTTTGTGATTATGGATATGGAAGAAGATTCGCAAACACCGCTCATGTTGGGTTGGGAAGCTCTGAAAACACTAGGCATGACCATTGATTGTAAGACGGACACCATCACGCTTGAGGTGGCCGATGAGAAGATGAACTTTCAATTCTCCAAAACAATAAATAATCCTATGATGGAGCAAGTGAGGAGGATAGATGTGACAGAAGATATACATTAAAGAATTTGAGGGTAGGTGTACAACTCAGGACCCTCTGTATGATTGTTTGACTGGGGATTTGTTCGATGACATCCATGAGATACGAGCAATTTCTTATGTGCTTGATTCTACTCAGGTGATGATTCCGAAAGAAGAGAAAGAAGGGTTTGAAAAGCTCACATATGTACGAAGGGGTATTAATGAGGAAAAGGAGGAGAGAACCACGCCTCCTCCGCAGGTAGATTTGAAAACCCTTCCTTCTTCCCCTAAATATTCTTTCTTATATGTAAATGAGACATATCTTGTGATTGTTAAATATAAACTCAATGGCTACGAGCTTGAAAATTTGTCGTTTTGAGAATATATCGTAGTGCCATTGGGTATAGTATTGAGGATCTAAAGGGCTTGAGCCCTTCATTGTGCATGCATCGCATTCATCTTAGCGATAGTCAAGCCTCTTCAATTGAATTGGAAATCATGCGTCGCATTGCTTGGCGCACACATCTTTCGATGGTAGATCGGGAGGAATCCCTAGGTTTTCCTAACCACTCGATCTACCCTCCTGCACTTGACATGGATCCCTCTAATCTTGCTTATTATGAGAATCCCCAACTTTACCCTTACTATTCTCATTATTGCCATCCTCGTGGGCGCAATAATGAGGACGGTAGTAATGCTTAGCACTTGTTTCCCCCCCCCCTTCCCTCCCTTGTGTGTTTCTCCTTTACTCCGAGGACGGAGTCCATCTTAAGCTTGGGGGGGCGATTCTTGGATTATTTTGATGTAAAGGGGGCGGGTACGCATGTGGTGCTTCATTGTTCCTATTCATGATCATGCATTTGAGATTATAGTTTAGGGTGTTTGCATTTTCTTGATGCATGGCTTATGAACAGCCGATTTGGGACTGCTAGTTTCCCCTTCCCCTTACTATTATTCTCTTGTTATGCAGGTACCTTTGGGATGGAGTATGATGATGAGGGGTGTTGTTGTGGTTTCTTGGAAGACACTTCTCCTCTGTTTTCTTTCTTCTCTCATGAGTGGTCAAAAACCCTTAGCTTCGTGTCGGCGTCCTTGCGTGTTTAGGAGCATGCTAGGTTGAGTCAGTCTAGTTGAGTTTTCCCTTTTATTTTATTTTTGTCGAGTCTCCCTTCCCTCCATCATGTACATTCTCAGAGTCAAAAAAAAAAGAGTCTAGACTTTAGGACTGCATTGTTAGCTAGACATGGTATCGGTTACTTTTGGTGGACCTAACGGCACTTGGGGAGTTGGTAAGACTAGTTGATCCCAAGAGAGGGCCACGAACCTCGTAAGACTCATCATTTAAGCCTCATTCTTGATCATTCAAGTTGGGACTTTCACTTTAGCTTCCCAAGGCCTTATCTTAGGAGAGATGAAAGGAGCCGTTCACTTGGCTAGTTTTAGGTGAATTATGATTATGGCTATGCATGTCTAAAAAGCCCAATCCTGCATCATTTTTTTGCTTTCACTCTCCCTTGTCTGAACCAAATCTGAGCCTAATTTTCCCTTTATCTTCGCACCCATATCTTGAGTCACATGGCCAAATTTTATCCACTAGTGGAGCATTTGTAGATTGACGAGTGTGGGTGGTTTCAAAGGGTTTAGTGCAGGTTATTCTTGGTAGCTTTTCTTGGATGATTCATTGAGTTGTTGAAAGATCGTTGTTGAAGGAATAAATAAGAATTCACATGTTTATTTCAAGATTTATAATCAGTAGTGTGTGAAATATCATATTCGAGATTTGTGAAAGAGAAAATCAATTGGAAAAAAGGTGAAAAAAAAAGGAAAAAAGGAAATAAAGAAGTGTTAACGTTGTGTCTAATAAGGAATTTATTGGTGAATGGGATAGGAATTTAGGTCAACTCATCTTTAGTTGGCTTTAATTCGATTTATTCAGAGTTTTTATGGGTTCGGTATTGAAAATGTCAAGCTTGGGGGAGGGTAATCTTTGAGTGTATGCTCCACTATCACCCTTTTTATAGCACCACATAGCCCAAAATATTTGTCCCCACCTTGAACCAGAGCCAACGTTACAAGCCCGAAAGACCTCCTCGATCTCTTGAGTTGTTTTGTCCCCTTTTGGCATAGGGTTAGATTTTGTGCAAGCCCTGACGAGGGTCATCAAAATGGAATCGAGGTAGAGCAAAATGGTTGAGCATCTTTTGGGAGGTTAGTGCATGGGGTAAGAAATTATTCCTAGAAACTTGAATTGCCAAAGGGTCCGGTCGATCGGTGTTTCATGTCTATAGTTCATGCTACTGTAATGAGTAAGAGTCGTGCATGCATCCTAGGTTTAGATTAATTAATGTTGAGTCTGTGTATGTCTATAGTGTTGCTCGAGGACGAGCAAGATGCTAAGCTTGGAGGAGTTTAATAAGTGGATTTTATATCCACTTTTAGAGCTCTTTTTACTCATGTTTTCCTTCATTTCCACATTCTTTCCTCTCATTTCACATCATTCTTCTCTTCTTTTCTCTTTTCTTCTCATTTTGGTACACTCGCGTGATTTTTGGTATTTTACCATGATTTTAAGCTAAATCTTGTGTTACGTGATGTTCCTTGGTGTCTCCTCTTGTGTCTTTTGTTCATGTGTGCAGGTTGGAAGATACTTTGATGATTTTGGAGCTCTGGAGGAGAGAAGATAAAGCTTTTGGATCGAGTGCGGAAATGGAAGAGGCCACTGTTTCGGGTACAAGAAACACAGTGAATTTGTAATTCGGGGAAGTCCAATTTCCAGCTAGGGTAGTAACCAAATAAGTCCAAGGTCTTCGAATCCGGACACCTGCAAAACCGAGCACCGTGAACTACCCCGGGGATGTTCCCGGGATCAGCTCTCCGATGCTTAAGTCAGATCTGTTCTCAGAAATCAGAGAGAATAGTACAAGTAAATGCTCTGCAATATATAGGAAAACGTACCTGAATAATCAGATGAGAATACTATTTATAGGTAGTACTGGGGTGACGTCATCTGGTGAAGATGGTGATGTCATGAAAGCCTTTTTGTCAGTGGGCCTGACTAAAGGCCTGTACTTTCTGGTCTGAACGATCCTTAGGGGTAAAATGGTAATTTTGCCCCCTAAGGGTATTTAAGTCATTTCACCGATTAGGTGGGCCATGACTCGAAGAGGCCCAAACATTAGCCCCACGCTCTATGTCGTAGTGTCAGATCAGGATGAGACTGTGACGTAGAGCGGAATCGTCTGCTTTGGTTGCTAAAAACTCGACGTACCCCAAAGTGGGGTTACCTCTGTAAAATTCGAGCGTCCTCATCCAAGGGAGGTTAATGGGAATTTGAGCGTCAGTGAATTCGAGCACCCTCTATTTGGGAGCTAAGTGCGAATTCGAACGCCCTCCTATGGAGGGGTTCAAATATGAATTCGAACGCCCTCCTTTGGAGGGGTTCATTATGAATTCGAACGCCCTCCCTTGGAGGGGTTCAATCATGAATTCGAACGCCCTCCATTGGAGGGGTTCAATATGAATTCGAACTCCCTCCCTTGGAGGGTTTCAATCATGAATTCGAACGCCCTCTGAAGGGGTTCAATGTGAATTCGAACGCCCTCCATTGGAGGGGTTCAATGTGAATTCGAACGCCCTCCCTTGGAGGGGTTCAACGTGAATTCGAACGCCCTCCCTTGGAGGGGTTCAATGTGAATTCGAACGCCCTCCATTGGAGGGGTTCAATGTGAATTCGAACGCCCTCCCTTGGAGAGATTCCACGTGAATTCGAACGCCCTCCATTGGAGGGGTTCAATGTGAATTCGAACGCCCTCCTTTGGAGGGGTTCAACGTGAATTCGAACGCCCTCCATTGGAGGGGTTCAATGTGAATTCAAACGCCCTCCCTTGGAGGGGTTTAACGTGAATTCGAACGCCCTCCATTGGAGGGGTTCAATGTGAATTTGAACGCCCTCCATTGGAGGGGTTCATTGTGAATTTCGAACGCCCTCCCTTGAAGGGTTTAACATGAATTCGAACGCCCTCCATTGGAGGGGTTCAATGTGAATTTGAACGCCCTCCATTGGAGGGGTTCATTAAGAATTCGAACATCCTCCTTTGGAGGTGTTCATTGTGAATTTCGAACACCCTCTATTGTAGAGGTTCAATGTGAATTCGAACACCCTCCCTTAGAGGGGTTCAACGTGAACTCGAACGCCCTCCATTAGAGGGGTTCAATGTGAATTCGAACGCCCTCCCTTGGAGGGGTTTAACGTGAATTCAAACGCCCTCCTGATATCACGTATTTATATAGAGTTTTCTCCCTTATTTACAAGCTAATTTGTGCGTCATTGGAGCTCTTGGGAGCTATATTGTGCTAACTTTCGTATGCAGTTGTGGTTTCGTGTTTTAGTATTGAATTGCAGGTTTTATGGAGTTTTCTCCTTATTCCCGAGCCATTTGGAAGCAACCACGGCTTTACGAGATGTTATGAGACACGTAGGGTGGCTCACGAGCTTTATGGATAGTTTAGGAGGTCCCAAGACCCCTAAACGTGAAGATTAGAGAGCAAATGAGTCAAAAGGAGTTTTCCGTGCACTGATCGGGCAGAAATAGCCCGATCGGGCGAAGTATTTATGATCGGGTATAAAAGTTGCGGACCCGATCGGGCGACGTTTGCCCGATCGAATCGGGCGAGGAAGCATGTCCCCAGACCCGATCGGGTGGCTACCGCCCGACCTGATCGGGTAGAGTGCTGCTTGGTCTCGTTGCGGTGCTACAGGCGAAGGGAACACGCTGGCCCAAGTTGTCGCCAGACCCGATCGGGTGACTACCGCCCAACCCGATCGGGTGGGCCGTTTTCTCACCTTATTGCTGCACTGCTGCTGCCAGAGCCCATAAGTGAAGTTGGGAGAATTTGTATGTGGACCCGATCGGGTCTGGTGCTTTAATCGCGTTTTTTCACTTTTTGTTTCCGTTTTTAGTGAACTTGAGGGGTATTATAAATACCTTTTCCTCATTATCTTTCAACATCTTTTATTCATCTTTCATTAGGTTTTAGACTAGTTTTATTCTACATTGTTCTTAGTTTAATTCAAACACTTTAGATTAATGTAGAGGTGATCAAACCTATTTCGATTTCAATAAAAGTTCCTGCTTTCCGTTAATTGGTACTCTTCTCTACTCTTTATCTCTTTAATTACTTTGATTGCTTAGTTTAATTATTCAATTGTTCATGATGCAATTCTTAGGGTTTCATATTAGTCTTATTGTTGTCAATTCAATTATGAGTGAGTAGTTCTCTTTCTAGGGTGTTAGATAGGAAAGCCATGTTTATACCATGATTGTGATTTAGATTTCTATCAATTTCTAGGGCTTGATTAGGGTGATTGTGATGTGGTTTGTTCTTATTGAGTAATTAATGTCAGTGTACAATTTCATTGATTGCTTGTGGTTAATAGTTGTTTGCACAGATCCGTCTTACGACTAGAGGCCTAGGACACATCAGTAGTTCTGATTACGTTAGTGAACATGCGGCGTATGTTGAACTATGAGCGTTGAGTCTTAACCATAGCTCAACATAGGCTCTAATCCCCCGACTCTTGACTTAGGTTTTAATAGTAGTTGACCCTATTTGATCGGTATAAGCATGGTGGACCGACCTAATACCCTAGACTTTTATTCCATAGTTTAATCCTCGATTTATTCAGTCTTCCGTAGTCTATTCCTTAGTTTAATTAATTCTTATCTGATTTCATCTGGAGTAGCTGAATTGGTTGAATATTAATTTAGAAACTCTGTCTCCCTGTGGATTCGACCCTGCTTCCACTGACTACCTAGTTAGAGGTCTGTAGGTTTATTTTTGAATAGGCGATACGACTAAATCCTATCAAATTTTGGCGCCGTTGCCGGGGAGACGGCTAGTTCTCTAAGTTTTTATTTAATTATTTGGTTTACTTCTCTGTACCTCATTGGAACTTTATTGTTTCAATCGAGGTACGTTTTACTGCTGCTTTTTGTTTCTTTTGTATGCCCAGGTCCCAAAGAAACGGTTCCCCAATTCCAGCGGACCCCGATCTTACTAGGACAATCAGGCGGATCCGAAAGATAAAGCAGAAAGAAAAGCAGTCTGTTCAGCTGAACACCTCTGGAACAGACACCTTGAATTCAGTTATGTCAAAATCACTGAAGTCATATGGGGTGCCCAACCCGGATGGTCTCTCCACTGGACCTAATATGCCCACCATTGCCGCAGCAAATTTCGAAATCAAGCCTGGACTCATCAGCATGGTCCAGCAAAATCAGTTTGGTGGGCATCCTACTGAAGATCCGGCAAATCATCTACAACAGTTTCAACAACTTTGTCGAACCGTTAAACATGCCGGCGTCACTCCAGATCAACTCAAAGTCATGTTGTTCGAGTTTTCACTGAGAGATAGAGCCCAAAAATGGTTGAACGATGTGAAAGAAACCGAGTGGAGTGAGATTTCTGCTGCATTTCTGAGAGAGTATTACCCACCTACTAAAACAGCAGAAATCAGAAATAAACTAGCCACGTTTTTCCAAGAGCCTGATGAAACATTAAGGGAAGCGTGGGCTAGGTTTAGAGATTTACAGAGAGAGTGTCCACACCATAATATGGACAAATGGTTCTTGACGCAGACATTCTACAATGGTCTGCAGCCTCAGACGAAGTGTATTGTTGATTCATCTGCAGGAGGAGTGTTTTTAGACAAGGCAGTTGATGAGGGTTATGAATTCATATCAAATCTTGCAGCCAATGACCATACATCATCTAGGAGTTTGACTAAGAAGGTACTTGAAGTTGACGCTATTTCATTGCTTACATCTCAGATGGCGCAACTAACTCAGCAGCTAATGAAGTCTACTAGTCCGACACCTCCACCCATGAGTATCAATGCTATGTCTGCAGTAGCACCCATTACCTCATCTTACTGCGAGGTATGTGGTGTTCAGGGTCACTTTAGGCATGACTGTCAGTTCAGTCAATTTCAGATGGAGCAGGCCAATGCCTTCCAACAAAGACCACAAACCCTCCCCCCTTCACATAACTACCAAAACCCACAAAACCATCAACCTCCACCTCCACAAAACTACCCTAAACCTTCATACCATCAAACCCCACAAAATTTCCAAAGACCACCACCACAAAACTTCCATCATCCCAATAACTTCCAAACTCCACAAAATTTCCACACCCCACCTCCACAAAACAACCCACAAGAGCCTAGCAATTCTGAACTGATGAAACTGATATTGTCTATGCAAAAGGCAAATGAGGAAACAAGGAGGGCTCAAGAGAAGCACATCCAACTTCTCGAGGCTCAAGTTGCTCAGTTGGCAGAATCTAATGCACAGAGGCAGCAGGGACAATTGCCAGGGCAACCAGTTCAGAGAGAACATGTGAATGCCATCACTCTTCGTAGTGGCATTGCATATGATGCCCCCCCAGTGCCCATTGATGAGGTTACCCCGACTGCAGGGAAGAAGAGGGTGGTAGAGGAAGGGAAAAGAAAGAATTCGACGTCTGAAGTCGATTTGTCTGCAGAAGCTGAACAGACAGGGAAGAAAAAGGAGAAGGTTTCTGAAACGCCTTTTACACCAAGGCTACCTTTCCCTCACAGGATGCAACAGTCCAAGGTCGATCAGCAGTTTGGTAAGTTCTTGTCTATGGTCAAGAACCTTGAGGTAACGATTCCATTCACAGACTTAATTACCCAAGTGCCTGTTTATGCCAAATTTCTGAAAGACATGATTACTAAGAAAAGAGACTTTGGTGGGGTAGAACGTGTCGCTCTTACTGAAGAGTGTAGTGCTTTTATTCAAAATAAAACCCCACCAAAGTTAAAAGATCCTGGTAGTTTTTCTATACCCTGCCATCTTGGACCTATTTTTATTGATAACGCTTTGTGTGATTTAGGTGCTTCTGTTTCTGTTATGCCATTGTCTGTTTATAAGAAACTTAACATGGGAGCCCTTAAATGCACACAAATCACTTTACAGATGGCGGATCGTTCTATAAAATACCCTCTAGGTGTTTTAGAGGACGTTCCTGTTAGGGTAGGGAAATTCTATATTCCTGTTGATTTTGTGGTGTTAGATATGGATGAGGATGCCCAGATTCCTATAATCTTGGGTAGGCCGTTTTTGTGTACTGCTGGTGCTGTCATTGATGTCAAGTCTGGGTCTTTAACTCTGAGTGTTGGTGATGATAAAGTGATTTTTAAACTAACCAATGCTGTTAAGGCTCCTATGCTTGAACAATCTTTTTGCAGGGATAAGGTTTTAGATGAAGTAGGGGTGGAGAAGGTTCAAATTCCACCTAAGGTTGCCTCACCGTCTGGAGGCATTGTCAAGAACATTTGGAGGAGAAAGATGTTTGATGAGGGTGGCACTCACTGCCAAGCCCCTCCTATTTGAGAGAGGGAGGATTATGGTCGTGCGGGACCTTTATAAACCAGCGCTGTGCGAAAGGCAACTCGTATTTTCTTTTCTTTCCCTTTTTCTTTTCTTTTTATTTTTCTTCCTTTTGTGAGCGAGAGTGAGGGTACTAACATTGTTTTTCCTCTTAGCATAGTCCTTATCACCTTTTGGCATTGAGGACACTGCCAAGTTTAGCTTGGGGGAGGAGTTCTGTTTGTATCCCCTATCTCTTTTACTGCTTTCTAGAATAATTTTACTGCTTTCGGAAAACACTGAAAAAATGAAAAAAATATGGTTCCCATGACTGGTTTAGTTGCCTCCCTGTGCCCCTTGTTGTGCTCTATTTGAAATTGATTTGACTTTGTTTTCTGGATAGCTGGGCATTTGTGATCTTGAGGCTATGATTTGATGTTTGATTGCTATGATTTCGAGCATTTCTGGATTATATTAGACCACTTTGTGCTGCATACCTGAATTGGTTAGACTGTGAGGCCTCTTTGTAGCCTATTGGATTCATATTATTATCCAGTCTATTCTTGTGTGTTAGTTCCTCTTTAGTGGATTGATCTTGACTTTGACTTCGTACTTGTCTGATTTTAGATGACTTGTAGCATGTGCTGTGATAGAGGCGTTCTTTTGTCTTATTCTTGAGCTTCAGAGTGAGTTTTTGATATACTTTTATCCTCCTTAGCCCCGCTGAGCCTAATGACTTGTTTCATGTTACTTAAACCCCTATTATGAGCCAAAAGCCTTCACTTGATATTATTCCAAGCCTAGCTTGGGGGAGCTTTTGTATGGGTTGAATTTGAGATTGGTTTGTTGGTTTAGTTTGGTTTTTGAGGAATTTAAAAGTGTATTTGCTGTGGTTTGAGAGTGAGAAAGAGAAAAGAAAGAAAGCAAGTTTAGAGTTGCGTGAATGAAATTCAGAAAAATGAAAGAAAAATGAAATGAAAATTCAAAAGAATTCTAGTTCTTTCATTCACGTACGTTCATAAAAGAATATTCGCTCCATTGCTAGAAAATTGGGTTTGTTATGAGCTTTTCATTGATTTATGAGAGTTGGGTTACTTTACATGGTTTTATGGTGATTGTTGGGAGTTGTGTAGGCCATCTTAGGCCTTGTTTGAATGATTTATGCTCCCCCTTTCTTGGTTTTTCCACCACATTACCCAAAAGTATCCCCTACCTCTCGCCTAAGCCCCATTAAAACCCTATAAAGTCCTCTTGAGCTTATGTCTGCATTGTTCATTTGATTGATTTCGAGTCAGTTTGTCAAAGTTAAAGAGTATTTCTGCTAATTGAGTCAACTTGACTAGGATGAGCGTCATTGAACCTTCTTAAACACATGAGGGTGTGAGTGGGAAGGGTACTTATGGTCGGGTTGGTGAGTGTTCGGGCACATTCTTTGCCTGCCACAAAATTGAGAGGAGTGACACCCTTGTGAGTGCCTTTTCAGGACTTGTATGCTTTGTGGATGCTTGAATTTGATAAATTGCTTGAATGATTGGTGGTTGGATGGATTTGATTAGCCAAACTTGAATTATGCCTGCTTGAACGATTCTTAGTCTTGAAAATGTTTTGAGCTTTGATTTGTTTCTATCTTTGGGGTGAGGTAATCTATTCCATGTTCATGTGCTGTTTGCTTGAGGACAAGCAAAGGTTTAGCTTGGGGGAGTTTGATATCACGTATTTATATAGAGTTTTCTCCCTTATTTACAAGCTAATTTGTGCGTCATTGGAGCTCTTGGGAGCTATATTGTGCTAACTTTCGTATGCAGTTGTGGTTTCGTGTTTTAGTATTGAATTGCAGGTTTTATGGAGTTTTCTCCTTATTCCCGAGCCATTTGGAAGCAACCACGGCTTTACGAGATGTTATGAGACACGTAGGGTGGCTCACGAGCTTTATGGATAGTTTAGGAGGTCCCAAGACCCCTAAACGTGAAGATTAGAGAGCAAATGAGTCAAAAGGAGTTTTCCGTGCACTGATCGGGCAGAAATAGCCCGATCGGGCGAAGTATTTATGATCGGGTATAAAAGTTGCGGACCCGATCGGGCGACGTTTGCCCGATCGAATCGGGCGAGGAAGCATGTCCCCAGACCCGATCGGGTGGCTACCGCCCGACCTGATCGGGTAGAGTGCTGCTTGGTCTCGTTGCGGTGCTACAGGCGAAGGGAACACGCTGGCCCAAGTTGTCGCCAGACCCGATCGGGTGACTACCGCCCGACCCGATCGGGTGGGCCGTTTTCTCACCTTATTGCTGCACTGCTGCTGCCAGAGCCCATAAGTGAAGTTGGGAGAATTTGTATGTGGACCCGATCGGGTACTGTGCTCGGGCCCGATCGGGTCTGGTGCTTTAATCGCGTTTTTTCACTTTTTGTTTCCGTTTTTAGTGAACTTGAGGGGTATTATAAATACCTTTTCCTCATTATCTTTCAACATCTTTTATTCATCTTTCATTAGGTTTTAGACTAGTTTTATTCTACATTGTTCTTAGTTTAATTCAAACACTTTAGATTAATGTAGAGGTGATCAAACCTATTTCGATTTCAATAAAAGTTCCTGCTTTCCGTTAATTGGTACTCTTCTCTACTCTTTATCTCTTTAATTACTTTGATTGCTTAGTTTAATTATTCAATTGTTCATGATGCAATTCTTAGGGTTTCATATTAGTCTTATTGTTGTCAATTCAATTATGAGTGAGTAGTTCTCTTTCTAGGGTGTTAGATAGGAAAGCCATGTTTATACCATGATTGTGATTTAGATTTCTATCAATTTCTAGGGCTTGATTAGGGTGATTGTGATGTGGTTTGTTCTTATTGAGTAATTAATGTCAGTGTACAATTTCATTGATTGCTTGTGGTTAATAGTTGTTTGCACAGATCCGTCTTACGACTAGAGGCCTAGGACACATCAGTAGTTCTGATTACGTTAGTGAACATGCGGCGTATGTTGAACTATGAGCGTTGAGTCTTAACCATAGCTCAACATAGGCTCTAATCCCCCGACTCTTGACTTAGGTTTTAATAGTATTTGACCCTATTTGATCGGTATAAGCATGGTGGACCGACCTAATACCCTAGACTTTTATTCCATAGTTTAATCCTCGATTTATTCAGTCTTCCGTAGTCTATTCCTTAGTTTAATTAATTCTTATCTGATTTCATCTGGAGTAGCTGAATTGGTTGAATATTAATTTAGAAACTCTGTCTCCCTGTAGATTCGACCCTGCTTCCACTGACTACCTAGTTAGAGGTCTGTAGGTTTATTTTTGAATAGGCGATACGACTAAATCCTATCACCTCCATTGGAGGGGTTCAATGTGAATTTGAACGCCCTCCATTGGAGGGGTTCATTGTGAATTCGAACATCCTCCTTTGGAGGTGTTCATTGTGAATTTCGAACACCCTCTATTGTAGGTGTTCATTTGTGAATTCGAACACCCTCCATTGGAGGTGTTCATTGTGAATTCGAACACCCTTTATTGTAGGTGTTCATTTGTGAATTCGAACACCCTCCATTGGAGGTGTTCATTGTGAATTTGAACGCCCTATATTGTAGGTGTTCATTTGTGAATTTGAACACCCTAACACAGGGGTTCACGGAGAATTCGAACGCCCTCCTAGGAGAATAGCTCATAAAATTCTAGCACCCTCCTAGGACAATAGCTTTAGAATTCGAATACCCTCAACACAGGGGTTTAATGAGAATTCGAACGCCCTCCTAGGAGAATAGCTCATAGAACTCGAGCACCCTCCTAGGGGAATAGTTCTAGAATTCGAACACCCTCAACACAGGGGTTTATTGAGAATTCGAACGCCCTCCTAGGTGAATAGCACATAGAATTCGAGCACCCTCCTAGGAGAAGGTCTAAAAAAGACTTAGACAAGCTTATAATTCAGTGTTTCTCAAAGTTCGAACGCCCTTCTACTGAGAGGTTCATAAAATTCGAACGCCCTCAGATAGAAAGGTTCGATACAGAACTCGAGCGCCCTCTTCAGGGCGTTCGATATAAAATGAAAAGCACTCATCATAGGGTGGTTTAAAACAAAACTCGAACACCCTCCTTGGAGGGGTCCTATGAATGACGAATTCGAGCGCCCTTAATAGAGAGGTTCAATACGAAACTCGAACGCCTTCTATTGGGTGTTCGATATAAAATTGTAAACACCAACCATAGGGTGGTTAATTTTCTTCGAGGTACCTCGTAAGGGCTAATTGAGTCCAATACTAAATTTGAGAATTTCGACGTGGCCTGGTAAGGGCACTGGTCTAAAAATTCGAGGCGGTCTGGTAAGGGCTTTGGTCCAAAAATTCGAGGTGGCCTGGTTGGTGTAATTGAGCTAAAAACTCGTTTGCTCGAATGAGGGTGCCTTATGAAGGGCTTTGTATACTTGGAAAATTTTCTAAGTATGGATTCAAAGAACATCCTTGAATTTGCTCGAAGTGGCTCAGTCAAAGGGTTGTTCCTTTTGAAGAGTTCGAGGAAGTCCCGGTGAGGGGAGAATTGTGCAGCTGATTTTCTTCGAGGAAGCCCCGGTGAGGGTCAACGCTTTTAGGGTCAAATGTTTTTAAAGTCAACTTTTTAAGTCTAACTTTTTTTTTTGGGGTGGTCAACCGTATTTGACAGTTTTTTATACGTTTCGAACGTTTAAATACCGTATCGAAACAAACCTCCTTCTATTCTTTGGCACGAACTCCCATGTTGGGTGACTGTTCATATTAGAGAGGTCACTGTTCAGGGTAGGTGAAATATAAATATTTCACTTCTTTCCTCATTTGCTCACTTTGTAATTTATCTCTCTACTTTCTCTCTCTAATTTTCTCTCTTTTTAAAGAAGCCCTTTGCTTCCTTTGTGTGCTGCTCAGAGTGCGTCAAGAGTGCGAGGGATCTCCTTCGTGTAATTCGACCAAGGTATGATTTCTCATTCTTGACTCTTTTCCTCTTTTAATAAATTCGATAGGGGTTACTGTATTATAAATAATGAACCCTGTTTTCGAACTGAGCGCCTCATATGCCTTGCCCCTCCCTTATATGCCCTGGGTAGAAACATGGGTATATGGGGCTCCTGTTGTATCAATAACTTATTGGGCCTCGAACTCTGATATTTTACTTGACGCCATTCCTATTGAGGAAGAGGAGTGTGAGGAGGACTTCGAGGGGCCCGAAGAGTTTTTAGATCACCCTAATAAAGTAACGATAGCCTTCCCTCCTTTTAAGAGGAGTTACTTAGACTCTTTCCTTTCCCTTGGTATAGTGCAAATAATGGAGGCGACGGATGAAGGGACTTCAACATCCGACTATATCGAGCCCTGCCCTTCCCCCAACATGAGATTGGGAATAAGTGGCCACTGGTCAACGAGGAAGTGGCGAAAGGATCTTCAGGAAGGGCTGTCGTTTTTGTCGACCCTGTATCACGTAAAGCTGCCCTACGTTATGTATCCTCCACAAGTCACGGACTTGGTGGTTTCGCCACCCCCTGGATGCATTGGTGTATATAAATCATACTTCGAGCTGGGTTTGCGTTTTCCCTTGCACCCGCTGCTTAAGGAGATTTTACAAGCGTATAACATAGCCTTATGTCAGCTTATGCCCAATTCTGTTGGGACAATTGTTGCCTTTTTGTGTATATGTCGCATGCTTGGAGTGCGACCGTCCTTGCGCCTTTAGCCCAACATGTTTCGAATAAACGAGGTGTCAGAGCTTCGTCATGGGCCCGGTTGGTACTCTTTTCAAGCCAGGCACCTTGTAATGATCAAGGATGGCCTAAGAGATGAGAAATCATATAAGGTCACGACATAGATGCCAACCAACCATGCTCTCTTTCGAGGGGAGTTCCTCTTCATTTTTCGAGGGGATCAGCCGTGGGACGTACCCGTTACTTTGTCCGATAGCCCTCCTAACTTTGGCATGAATCTTAATGTGCCCGAGATGGACGCCGAGGAGGGTATAGTGGCCATTCATTTCCAGGCCACGTCGTTTCACATTGACGGGAAGCCGAAATACAAAACTGATTATTGGCTGCCCAATGACAAGGACCTGGGCAACGAGCACTTCCTTTCGGCCTTCGGCGTGTCCCCGGCCTATGACCAACGTAGGGGTCTATCACTTAATCTTTTTTTCTCTTTTGTGATATAAAGTTGCTTTTGACTCACTTTTTCCTTGCAGTACTTGCTTATAACAATCTCGACAAGGAGATGAAGAAGAATACTGCGAAGGGTGGTATGGCGGCCATGGCCAGGCTGTCGTTGCAAACGGAGGAACTTAAAGTTCCCAAACCTCCTGCTGTAAGTTCGAATGCTCTCTTGTTTGATTCTAGTTCTGTTTCCTTTGAACTTAGTTTTTTGTTTGTGCAGAATCCAAAACACAACCCAAAGGCAAAATGGGTAACGCCGAAGCCTTTGCTTGCCCCTCCTGCCACTCTGCCCGACCCCCCTCTACCGGCGGTTGAAGTTGCTGAGGATGCAGGATTAAAGAGGAAAGCCCGCACCTCTCCATCCATCGATCCCTTAATACCGGATCTTAGTTTCCACTTAGGTGGGGGTTCCAGCCCTATAGGCGAGGATGATATCGAGGAGCCTTTGGTTAAGAAGACAAAATCTTCTTGGCTAGACGATGTTGACAGTACGTACGGTGCTGTCAGCATTGAGAATGCCAGCCGAAAGGCTCTGCGAGCTCGTTACCAACGAGTTCGAGAGGCATTGCTAGTGCCTAGTGATAAGGAGGACATCTCTAAGCTCAGTGAAGCGAAGGAGATCGAGGCACTGAACGAGTGCTGGTTACAAGGTAGTCTCTATCTATTTCTTTTGTCCATATCCCACTTTTAACTTCACTCATCTTGTTACTTTTGTTGCAGATGTCTATCCGAATGGCCTGCCTTACTGAAAAGGAGGGTCGTGATTCGGGTAATTTGGCTGAGGAGCTCGATAAGTGTAAACAGGAGCTGCTGGAGGCTTCTCGAAAGGTCCGTTCTCTCGAAGTTGAGCTCGAGACGGCCAAGAGGTTGAATGATGACAACCTCGAGGCTTTTAGCAGCGAGAGGACAAGCCTAATGACCAACAAAGAGGAGCTATCCAACCAGCTCAAAGCCACTGAGAAGAAGCTCGAGGCCTCTCGAAAAGAGGTTGCTGATCTCGAGGGCCAACTGAGGGGCCAAAAGGAGCTGCTTGATTGGACCCAGGCTCAGCGGGATGACTTGCAACAAAAATATGATAAGTCCGTTAAGGACTTAAAGCAGAAGAGGAACAAGTACATACGTCGCTGGAAGCAATCGCAGGAGGGCAAGCTCTTTGCTGACCAAAAGATGGTTGAGGGTTTCCAATCTGCTCGAGGTGAAGTCCAGGGTTATTTCGAGAAGACTCGGAAATACTTGGCTCCTGGTCTGGACTTTCAACAGGTTTTGGCCAAGTATGATGAGTATGAGCAGAAGGCCCTCAATGCATATATGGAGAAGGAGAAGGCTAAGCGGGGGGGCGGTTAATCTTCGACCTCTGTCCCTGGGGAGGTTGAAGAGGCCGAAGAGGTCATAGAGGATCAAGCCCTTGCCGACCCTTCTCCTGTCAAGGAAGGCGAAGTTCAAGCTGCTGAGGTTCCTCCGGAGGCTGTCGAAGGGGAGCCTAAGGTGGATGAGGCTGATGATGCGAGCTCTTCATCCGAGTCCTCGTCTGAGGAGGAGGATATCGATATAGAGGCCCCTTGACTTTGTAACTCAGCATTTGTGTATTTAACTTTTTGTAACTTAGTTACTTAGTTTTTAATTCTGTTTTCAAAGCTTGTAATCTTTGCTTTGAATTAAATGAAGGAACTTTTTTGCTCATCTTGTTTCACACTTTTCGCGTTTATTTTCGACCTGCCAGGTCTCTGGTGTTCTTATGACAAACTTCGAGCACCCTCAAGAAGGGTCTATTAGAAATTCGAAGGCCCTCCTCAAAGGAGTCGCATAATTTTAACATAACAATGTGATGATAATAAGTTCGAGACCGGTGAGGTCGTAAATTTGTTTGAACCTGTTAGGTATTAAAGATAATTCGAACACGATACATAAACAAAATGTATGACAATTTCGAAAGACCGGCGAGGTCGTGTTTTATTCATAATTCTCAAATCTGTTTGGACCGGCAAGGTCTACAAGTTTTTAAGACTATTACAAATACTTATCACAGCAATTTAATCTTCATCTAGACCGGTGAGGTCGAAGTGGTACGAAGAATCATCTAGTTTGCTGTCATATTAGCCCCTTAAGTTGTTGTGGTTGGTTTTAAACGTAGAACTTCCTCAAGTTGTCGATATTCCATGGACGAAACAAAGAATCACCATCCATGTTCTCGAGTCTGTATGTTCCAGGGCGAATAACCTCAGTTACTCGATATGGTCCTTCCCAATTTGGACTTAGTTTGCCAAGGTCCATCTTTTTTCCTGTGGCTTCAATCTTTCGAAGGACTAGGTCTCCTACTTCGAACTTTCTTTCCTTGACCCCTCGATTGTATAGCCTGGTCATTCTAGCCTTCTAAGCAATTGATCTGAGCAGTGCATGTCCTCTGGTCTCTGGTAAGAGGTCGAGGTTGACGCTTTTCTCTTCTTCGTTTTGCCCGTAGTCAAAGAATGTTATCCTCGGTGAGGGGATATCCACTTCAACTGGCAGCACAGCTTCACTTCCATAGACTAAGTTAAAGGGCGTATGACCAGTTGCTTCTTTTACCGTAGTTCGAGCTGACCATAGTATTCCTGGTAAGTCTTCGACCCATGACCCTTTCGCTCCATCTAACATTTTCTTCAGCCCTTTGAGGATGACTTTGTTGGCTGCCTCGGCCTGCCCGTTGGTTTACGGTCGACTGACAGCAGAAAATCTTGTTTGTATGTCGAATCGAGCGCAATAAGCTTTGGTAGGACCACTGTTGAATTGTCGACCGTTGTCTGATATGAGTGCTCGAGGTATGCCAAAACGAGTGATTATGTTTTTCCAGATGAAGTCTTGCACTTTGTTATCTGTGATGGTGGCTAAGGGTTCAGCCTCGATCCATTTGGTAAAGTAGTCGACAGCTACCAATAAGAATTTTCTTCCACCAGATGCTACTGGTAAGGGCCCGAGGATGTCTATCCCCCACTGGTCGAATGGTAGTACAGCTTGCATTGTAGTGAGAGGAGTGGCTGATTGTCGATGTACGTGGGCATATACTTGACAGTTATGGCATTTTTTAACCATGTCTTTGGCATCTTTCATTACTGTTGGCCAATAATATCCTGCTCGAAGGGCTTTTCCAGCTACGGTTCGAGCCCCCTGATGACTGCCACAGGTGCCCTCATGTATCTCTCGAAGTATTTGCTGGCCTTCTTGGAGTGTCACACATCTTAGAATGGGATGTGTGAAGGACTTCTTGTATATCAGGTGGTCATGCAACAAAAACCAACTTGCACGGCGTCGTATTCTTTCCGCTTCTTTTTCATCTTCAGGTAATTTTCCTTCTTCGAAGTATAGACGAATGCTTTGCATCCAATTGTTCGAACGGTCTATACTGCAAATGAGGAGTTGGTTGTTGATACTTGGCTTATACAACACTTCCCAGGAGATGGTTCGAGGTTCCGGTCAGGATGCTGAGCTTGCCATTCGAAATAGAGCATCTGCCTGTTGGTTTTCGGACCGTGGGATATGTTGTATAGAGAACTTGGTGAATTTCTGCTGCTGTTCCTTTACCTTGCCGAGGTACATCCTCATACTGTCTTCCTTTGCTTCGAATTCTCCTTTGACATGACCCACGACCAGCTGTGAATCTGTCTTGACGGTTATTTCATTAGCCCCATTCGAAAGGCATAGTTTTAATCCGAGCATGAGGGCTTCATACTCAGCTTCGTTGTTTGAAGCAGCAAAGTCAAATTTTATTGCATATTCCATTTTGTTCTCGAGAGGGTCTATTATCAGTAGACCTGCTCCGCATCCTGCCTTCGATGAAGAGCCATCTACATAGAGTTGCCATGTCCCGGTTAGGGTGGCAGTCTCGACTTCTGTTGGGCACTCAACAATGAAATAGGCTAAGGCCTGTGCTTTTATTGCTCTTCTGGATTCGAACTCTAAACCGAAGTCTGATAATTGATTAGCCCATTCGATAACTCGACTGGAGCCATTCCTATTATCAATGAGCTTTCTGAGTGGCTGACTAGTGAGTACCTTGATTGGATGGGTGATGTATCACATTTATATATAGTTTCTAGATGCATTTAGATTGCATTTAGAACTCCTTTTTGAGCACTTAGGTGCATAATGGCATGAATTAAACAAGTTGTGCTCTACTACTCCCCGTTTATGTGTTTCGATGATTTTCAGGTTATTTTGATACAAAGTGATCATGAGTACCAAGGATGTAGCCTATTAATCATTGAAGATGAAGGTAGCTTGCGCAAGGATCACAATGCATCCGTTTGGGACAATTTTGAGTTGGAATGAAGCAAAGAGCTAGTGAAAGAAGTGCTAAAACTGACACACCTTGTCGATTTTTATTATAACTTTTGATAGAAAATTTATAATCCAGAAATTCAAATTGGATTGGATTCTAGACTTCAATAGCTTTCCAATGATAGGTCACACGCCCCAATCGGACGTCTGGTTTAAGAGATACGGCCTTCGCAAGTTGATGCAGAATTGCAGTTTACCCACCCGATCGGGCGGGAGTTGACCCGATCGGGCCTGAAGCACGGACAGCTCTTTTCCGAAATTCTATCTTTTTTTTAATGAGACTTTGGGCTATTATAAATAGCTATCCTCCATTATTTTTTAGAGACATCTTTTCATTCTAGTTCTTCCATAGTTCTTAGTTTAGCTTTATTTTAGTCTAAACACTTTAGATTAGATTAAAGGTGATTGAACCTATTCGATTTCAATAAAAGTTCCTGCTTTCTGTCAATTGGTATTCTTTCTTACCCTAATCTCTTTTAATTACTTTGATTGCTTAGTTTAATTATTTAATCATTCATGATGCAATTATTAGGGTTTCAAATTAGTTTTATTATTGTCAATTCAATTATGAGTGAGTAGTTTAATTTCTAGGGATTTAGATAGGGAAGCCATGTTTATACCATGATTATTTGAATTGCTATTAGTTTCTAGGGTTTGATGAGATAGGTTATGGTGTGATTTGTTCTTATTGAGTAATTAACGTTATTGTGCAGTTTCTTTGATTACTTGAGGTTAATAATTGTTTGCACATATCCGTCTTACTTTTAGAGGCCTAGTACACTCCAGTAATTCTGATTATGTTTGTGAACATGCTGCATATGTTGAATTATGGACGTTGAGACTTAACCATAGCTTGACATTGTTCTAATCTATCGATTCTCGACCTAGGTTCGGATAGTTGTTTGATCCTTTGATTGGTATAAGCATGGTGGACCGAACTAATTCCCTAGACCTTTATTTCATAGAGTAAAATTCCACTTTATATTGTTTTCTAGTAGTTAATTATTAGTTCAGCTGTTTCTATCTGATCTTGTCTGAAGTAGCTTTTTAGCTGAATATTAACTTAGAACTCCGTCTCTCTGTGGATTCGACCCTACTTCCTTTTACTACCATTGTTAGAGGACTGTAGGAATTATCTTTGAATAGGTGATACGACTTTAGCCTATCAAATTTTGGCGCCGTTGCCGGGGAGACGGCTAGTTTTCTCAGTTTTTGTTCGGTTTTTCAGACTACTTTTCTTGTGTAAATATTTTTTTTATTTCTTATTTTTGTAAATTCTTTCTTTCTTTCTCTCTTACTCATGAGTTTATATGGAGTGGCCGGTTTATAATTCGTATGGGGAAGGTTATCCTAATTCTCAGGGGCAATATAATAACTATAATGGATATTCCAATTTTCAAGGGTCATATGACAATAATAATGGATATTACAATTATCAGGGGCAAGACTATAATAATGGGTATTCTAATTTGCAAGAGCAATATAATTTTGATAATGGGTATTACAATAGTTATGTGTCTGATGCATATTATTATTGTCAATATCCAAATAATTTGTGCATGAATTCCCATGATGTCAACCATTTCCCTAACGAGTCTTATGCAACTGATTATACTTATTCTGACCCACATAGAGTCCATATTTATTCACAATCTGAATCTTCAGAGAGTCTAGATCTACTTAAGCAAATGATTGAGTCTTTTGATGAACAAATTGAAAAATCTAATCAAGACTTGATGTGTTACATCACACATGTCTCAAATTATGAAAAATCGCTTGCTATGCAACTTGATAGTCAATGGGCGATTTATGATGACAATGATTATGATGATGATTGTGTCGAGAATGCCATATTAGAGGTGAATGATAATAATCTGACTCCTGATATTGAAGAGAATGATCAGACTGAGGGGAGTGTGGATGTAATGAATGTTTTGATAGAGGAGGAACTCTTAGTTGAGAGCCCTTGTGTTGACGAGCCCATTATTGAGGATGGTGAAATTGTAAGTAAAACCATCAAGGTTGAGACTATTATTCCCTGTCCCTATATTCCATCTTCACATAGACTTGATCTTGTCCCTTCTCTCCCTATTCGCCATGCCCCATATTTTCTCATAGTTGCGGTTGCTCCTATTCTCTCCTTGAGATCCTCACAGCCTACGCCACCAAAGGGAAGTTGTTCATTGTCCTTCTTTTCTCCCTTTTATTTTGATTTTACTTATCTTCACAAATCATTTATTTTCTCTGATATTATTTATGTGAAGATAGATGCGCTTGTCATCAAGCCATATCTAGTGCTCAATGACATGTTTGCAGGCGCATTTGATAAGTTACTCAAGGCATTGGACTCTTCCAATGATGATAGGATAAGATCTTGTATGGGCATGTTCGGGTACTATTCCTACAACCCCGTTCCTCTTCTGACTGATGGTTGAGGTATTATGGTCGTGCGGGACCTTTATAAACCAGCGTTGTGCGAGAGGCAACTCGTATTTTTCTTTCCACTTTTCCTTTTCTTTTTATTTTTCTTTGTTTTTGTGAGCGAGAGTTAGGGTACTAACATTGTTTTTCCTCTTAGCATAGTCCTTATCACCTTTTGGCATTGAGGACACTGCCAAGTTCAGCTTGGGGGAGGAGTTCTGTTTGTATTCTCTATCTCTTTTACTGCTTTCTAGGATAGATTTACTGCTTTCGAAAAATTCTGAAAAAAATCAAAAAAAATATGGTTCCATGACTGGTTTAGTTGCTTCCCTGTGCCCCTTGTTGTGCTCTATTTGAAAATGATTTGACTTTGTTTTCTGGATAGCTGGGCATTTGTGATCTTGAGGCTATGATTTGATGTTTGATTGCTATGATTTCGAGCATAATTTGATTATATTAGACCACTTTGTGCTGCATACCTGATTTGGTTAGACTGTGAGGCCTCTTTGTAGCCTATTTATATTATTATTCAGTCTATCCTTGTGCGTTAGTTCCTCTTTAGTGGATTGATCTTGACTTTGACTTCGTATTTGTCTGATTTTCGATGACTTGTAGCATTTGTTGTGATAGAGGCGTTCTTTTGTCTTACTCTTGAGCTTCAGAGTTAATTTTTGATATACTTTTATCCTCCTTAGCCCCGCTGAGCCTAATGACTTGTTTCGTGTTACTTAAACCCCTATTATGAGCCCAAAGCCTTCACTTGATATTATTCCAAGCCTAGCTTGGGGAGCTTTTGTATGGGTTGAGTTGAGATTGGTTTCTTGGTTTTGTTTGGTTGTTGAGGAATTTAAAAGTGTATTTGTTGTGGCTTGAGGGTGAGAAAAAGAAAAGAAAAAGCAATTTTGGAGTTGCTTGAATGAAGTTCAGAAACATGAAAGAAAAATGAAATAAAAGTTCAAAAGAATTCGAAGTTCTTTCATTCACGTACGTTCTTAAAGAAATATTCGCTTCATTGCTTGAAAATTGGGTTTGTTATGAGTTCTTCATTGATTTATGAGAGTTGGGTTACTTTACGTGGTTTTATGGTGTTGTTGGGAGTTGTGTAGGCCATCTTAGGCCTTGTTTGAATGATTCATGCTCCCCCTTTCTTGGTTTTTCCACCACATTGCCCAAATGTATTCCCTACCTTTTACCTAAGCCCCATTACAACCCTCTAAAGTCCTCTTGAGCTCGTGTCTGCAGTGTTCATTTGATTGATTTCGAGTCAGTTTGTCAAAGATAAAGAGTATGTCTGCTAATTGAGTCGACTTGACTAGGATGAGCGTCATTGAACCTTCTTAAACACATGAGAGTGTGAGTGGGAAGGGTATTTATGGTCGGGTTGGTGAGTGTTCGGGCATATTCTTTGCCTGCCACAAAGTAGGGAGGAGTGACACGCTTGTGAGAAGCCTTTTCAGGACTTGTATGCCTTGTGGATGCTTGAATTTGATAAATTGCTTGGATGATTGGTGGTTGGATGGATTTGATTAGCTGAACTTGAATTTTGCCTGCTTGAACGATTCTTAGTATTGAAAACGTTTTGAGCTTTGATTGTTTTTTATCTATGTGGTGAGGCAATTTATTCCATGTTCATGTTTTATTTGCTTGAGGACAAGCAAAGGTTTAGCTTGGGGGAGTTTGATGTATCACATTTATATATAGTTTCTAGATGCATTTAGATGCATTTAGAACTCCTTTTTGAGCACTTAGGTGCATAATGGCATGAATTAAACAAGTTGTGCTCTACTACTCCCCGTTTGTGTGTTTCGATGATTTTCAGGTTATTTTGATACAAAGTGATCATGAGTACCAAGGATGTAGCCTATTAATCATTTAAGATGAAGGTAGCTTGCGCAAGGATCACAATGCATCCGTTTGGGACAATTTTGAGTTGGAATGAAGCAAAGAGCTAGTGAAAGAAGTGCTAAAACTGACACACCTTCACTACTTTTATTATAACTTTTGATAGAAAATTTATAATCCAGAAATTCCAATTGGATTGGATTCTAGACTTCAAGAGCTTTCCAATGATAGGTCACACGCCCCAATCGGACGTCTGGTTTAAGAGATACGGCCTTCGCAAGTTGATGCAAAATTGCAGTTTACCCACCCGATCGGGCGGGAGTTGACCGGATCGGGCCTGAAGCACGGACAGCTCTTTTCCGAAATTCTATCTTTTTTTTAATGAGACTTTGGGCTATTATAAATAGCTATCCTCCATTATTTTTTAGAGACATCTTTTCATTCTAGTTTTTCCATAGTTCTTAGTTTAGCTTTATTTTAGTCTAAACACTTTAGATTAGATTAAAGGTGATTGAACCTATTCGATTTCAATAAAAGTTCCTGCTTTCTGTCAATTGGTATTCTTTCTTACCCTAATCTCTTTTAATTACTTTGATTGCTTAGTTTAATTATTTAATCATTCATGATGCAATTATTAGGGTTTCAAATTAGTTTTATTATTGTCAATTCAATTATGAGTGAGTAGTTTAATTTCTAGGGATTTAGATAGGGAAGCCATGTTTATACCATGATTATTTGAATTGCTATTAGTTTCTAGGGTTTGATGAGATAGGTTATGGTGTGATTTGTTCTTATTGAGTAATTATTGTGCAGTTTCTTTGATTACTTGAGGTTAATAATTGTTTGCACATATCCGTCTTACTTTTAGAGGCCTAGTACACTCCAGTAATTCTGATTATGTTTGTGAACATGCTGCATATGTTGAATTATGGACGTTGAGACTTAACCATAGCTTGACATTGTTCTAATCTATCGATTCTCGACCTAGGTTCTGATAGTTGTTTGATCCTTTGATTGGTATAAGCATGGTGGACCGAACTAATTCCCTAGACCTTTATTTCATAGAGTAAAATTCCACTTTATATTGTTTTCTAGTAGTTAATTATTAGTTCAGCTGTTTCTATCTGATCTTGTCTGAAGTAGCTTTTTAGCTGAATATTAACTTAGAACTCCGTCTCTCTGTGGATTCGACCCTACTTCCTTTTACTACCATTGTTAGAGGACTGTAGGAATTATCTTTGAATAGGTGATACGACTTTAGCCTATCAAATTTTGGCGCCGTTGCCGGGGAGACGGCTAGTTTTCTCAGTTTTTGTTCGGTTTTTTAGACTACTTTTCTTGTGTAAATATTTTTTTTATTTCTTATTTTATTAAATTCTTTCTTTCTTTCTCTCTTACTTATGAGTTTATATGGAGTGGCCGGTTTATAATTCGTATGGGGAAGGTTATCCTAATTCTCAGGGGCAATATAATAACTATAATGGATATTCCAATTTTCAAGGGTCATATGACAATAATAATGGATATTACAATTATCAGGGGCAAGACTATAATAATGGGTATTCTAATTTGCAAGAGCAATATAATTTTGATAATGGGTATTACAATAGTTATGTGTCTGATGCATATTCTTATTGTCAATATCCAAATAATTTGTGCATGAATTCCCATGATGTCAACCATTTCCCTAACGAGTCTTATGCAACTGATTATACTTATTCTGACCCACATAGAGTCCATAATTATTCACAATCTGAATCTTCAGAGAGTCTAGATCTACTTAAGCAAATGATTGAGTCTTTTGATGAACAAATTGAAAAATCTAATCAAGACTTGATGTGTTACATCACACATGTCTCAAATTATGAAAAATCGCTTGCTATGCAACTTGATAGTCAACGGGCGATTTATGATGATAATGATTATGATGATGATTGTGTCGAGAATGCCATATTAGAGGTGAATGATAATAATCTGACTCCTGATATTGAAGAGAATGATCAGACTGAGGGGAGTGTGGATGTAATGAATGTTTTGATAGAGGAGGAACTCTTAGTTGAGAGCCCTTGTGTTGACGAGCCCATTATTGAGGATGGTGAAATTGTAAGTAAAACCGTAAAGGTTAAGCCTATTATTCCCTGTCCCTATATTCCATCTTCACATAGACTTGATCTTGTCCCTTCTCTCCCTATTCGCCATGCCCCATATTTTCTCACAGTTGCGGTTGCTCCTATTCTCTCCTTGAGATCCTCACGGCCTACGCCACCAAAGGGAAGTTGTTCATTGTCCTTCTTTTCTCCCTTTTATTTTGATTTTACTTATCTTCACTAATCATTTATTTTCTCTGATATTATTTATGTGAAGATAGATGCGCTTGTCATCAAGCCATATCTAGTGCTCAATGACATGTTTGCAGGCGCATTTGATAAGTTACTCAAGGCATTGGACTCTTCCAATGATGATAGGATAAGATCTTGTATGGGCATGTTAGGGTACTATTCCTACAACCCCGTTCCTCTTCTGACTGATGGTTGAGGTATTATGGTCGTGCGGAACCTTTATAAAACCAGCGTTGTGCGAGAGGCAACTCGTATTTTTCTTTCCACTTTTCCTTTTCTTTTTATTTTTCTTTGTTTTTGTGAGCGAGAGTGAGGGTACTAACATTGTTTTTCCTCTTAGCATAGTCCTTATCACCTTTTGGCATTGAGGACACTGCCAAGTTCAGCTTGGGGGAGGAGTTCTGTTTGTATTCTCTATCTCTTTTACTGCTTTCTAGGATAGATTTACTGCTTTCGAAAAATTCTGAAAAAAATCAAAAAAATTATGGTTCCATGACTGGTTTAGTTGCTTCCCTGTGCCCCTTGTTGTGCTCTATTTGAAAATGATTTGACTTTGTTTTCTGGATAGCTGGGCATTTGTGATCTTGAGGCTATGATTTGATGTTTGATTGCTATGATTTCGAGCATAATTTGATTATATTAGACCACTTTGTGCTGCATACCTGATTTGGTTAGACTGTGAGGCCTCTTTGTAGCCTATTTATATTATTATTCAGTCTATCCTTGTGCGTTAGTTCCTCTTTAGTGGATTGATCTTGACTTTGACTTCGTACTTGTCTGATTTTCGATGACTTGTAGCATTTGCTGTGATAGAAGCGTTCTTTTGTCTTACTCTTGAGCTTCAGAGTGAATTTTTGATATACTTTTATCCTCCTTAGCCCCGCTGAGCCTAATGACTTGTTTCGTGTTACTTAAACCCCTATTATGAGCCCAAAGCCTTCACTTGATATTATTCCAAGCCTAGCTTGGGGAGCTTTTGTATGGGTTGAGTTGAGATTGGTTTCTTGGTTTAGTTTGGTTGTTGAGGAATTTAAAAGTGTATTTGTTGTGGCTTGAGGGTGAGAAAAAGAAAAGAAAAAGCAATTTTGGAGTTGCTTGAATGAAGTTCAGAAAAATGAAAGAAAAATGAAATAAAAGTTCAAAAGAATTCGAAGTTCTTTCATTCACGTACGTTCTTAAAGAAATATTCGCTTCATTGCTTGAAAATTAGGTTTGTTATGAGTTCTTCATTGATTTATGAGAGTTGGGTTACTTTACGTGGTTTTATGGTGTTGTTGGGAGTTGTGTAGGCCATCTTAGGCCTTGTTTGAATGATTCATGCTCCCCCTTTCTTGGTTTTTCCACCACATTGCCCAAAAGTATTCCCTACCTTTTACCTAAGCCCCATTACAACCCTCTAAAGTCCTCTTGAGCTCGTGTCTGCAGTGTTCATTTGATTGATTTCGAGTCAGTTTGTCAAAGATAAAGAGTATGTCTGCTAATTGAGTCGACTTGACTAGGATGAGCGTCATTGAACCTTCTTAAACACATGAGAGTGTGAGTGGGAAGGGTATTTATAGTCGGGTTGGTGAGTGTTCGGGCATATTCTTTGCCTGCCACAAAGTAGGGAGGAGTGACACGCTTGTGAGAAGCCTTTTCAGGACTTGTATGCCTTGTGGATGCTTGAATTTGATAAATTGCTTGGATGATTGGTGGTTGGATGGATTTGATTAGCTGAACTTGAATTTTTCCTGCTTGAACGATTCTTAGTATTGAAAACGTTTTGAGCTTTGATTGTTTTTTATCTATGGGGTGAGGCAATTTATTCCATGTTCATGTTTTATTTGCTTGAGGACAAGCAAAGGTTTAGCTTGGGGGAGTTTGATGTATCACATTTATATATAGTTTCTAGATGCATTTACATTGCATTTAGAACTCCTTTTTGAGCACTTAGGTGCATAATGGCATGAATTAAACAAGTTGTGCTCTACTACTCCCCGTTTGTGTGTTTCGATGATTTTCAGGTTATTTTGATACAAAGTGATCATGAGTACCAAGGATGTAGCCTATTAATCATTTAAGATGAAGGTAGCTTGCGCAAGGATCACAATGCATCCGTTTGGGACAATTTTGAGTTGGAATGAAGCAAAGAGCTAGTGAAAGAAGTGCTAAAACTGACACACCTTCACTTCTTTTATTATAACTTTTGATAAAAAATTTATAATCCAGAAATTCCAATTGGATTGGATTCTAGACTTCAAGAGCTTACCAATGATAGGTCACACGCCCCAATCGGACGTCTGGTTTAAGAGATACGGCCTTCGCAAGTTGATGCAGAATTGCAGTTTACCCACCCGATCGGTCGGGAGTTGACCCGATCGGGCCTGAAGCACGGACAGCTCTTTTCCGAAATTCTATCTTTTTTTTAATGAGACTTTGGGCTATTATAAATAGCTATCCTCCATTATTTTTTAGAGACATCTTTTCATTCTAGTTTTTCCATAGTTCTTAGTTTAGCTTTATTTTAGTCTAAACACTTTAGATTAGATTAATGATTCGGGGTGTCATTAATCATTTGATATAGTATATTCTTCACCCATTTTGGACTGGAGTTTCGGCAGAAGAATTCTTAGAACAGCACAGTCAACCCCATTTGTTAGAACAGCTTCCTTTGAGTCTCTGCACCTATCCTTTTTTTATTCTTGTTTTCTGAATCCTTCTTTTTTTGCTTTTGAAAAAAAAAGGAGTGATTGAACCTATTCGATTTCAATAAAAGTTCCTGCTTTCTGTCAATTTGTATTCTTTCTTACCCTAATCTCTTTTAATTACTTTGATTGCTTAGTTTAATTATTTAATCATTCATGATGCAATTATTAGGGTTTCAAATTAGTTTTATTATTGTCAATTCAATTATGAGTGAGTAGTTTAATTTCTAGGGATTTAGATAGGGAAGCCATGTTTATACCATGATTATTTGAATTGCTATTAGTTTCTAGGGTTTGATGAGATAGGTTATGGTGTGATTTGTTCTTATTGAGTAATTAACGTTATTGTGCAGTTTCTTTGATTACTTGAGGTTAATAATTGTTTGCACATATCCGTCTTACTTTTAGAGGCCTAGTACACTCCAGTAATTCTGATTATGTTTGTGAACATGCTGCATATGTTGAATTGTGGACGTTGAGACTTAACCATAGCTTGACATTGTTCTAATCTATCGATTCTCGACCTAGGTTCTGATAGTTGTTTGATCCTTTGATTGGTATAAGCATGGTGGACCGAACTAATTCCCTGGACCTTTATTTCATAGAGTAAAATTCCACTTTATATTGTTTTCTAGTAGTTAATTATTAGTTCAGCTGTTTCTATCTGATCTTGTCTGAAGTAGCTTTTTAGCTGAATATTAACTTAGAATTCCGTCTCTCTGTGGATTGGACCCTACTTCCTTTTACTACCATTGTTAGAGGACTGTAGGAATTATCTTTGAATAGGTGATACGACTTTAGCCTATCAAATTTTGGCGCCGTTGCCGGGGAGACGGCTAGTTTTCTCAGTTTTTGTTCGGTTTTTTAGACTACTTTTCTTGTGTAAATATTTTTTTTATTTCTTATTTTTGTAAATTCTTTCTTTCTTTCTCTCTTACTTATGAGTTTATATGGAGTGGCCGGTTTATAATTCGTATGGGGAAGGTTATCCTAATTCTCAGGGGCAATATAATAACTATAATGGATATTCCAATTTTCAAGGGTCATATGACAATAATAATGGATATTACAATTATCAGGGGCAAGACTATAATAATGGGTATTCTAATTTGCAAGAGCAATATAATTTTGATAATGGGTATTACAATAGTTATGTGTCTGATGCATATTCTTATTGTCAATATCCAAATAATTTGTGCATGAATTCCCATGATGTCAACCATTTCCCTAACGAGTCTTATGCAACTGATTATACTTATTCTGACCCACATAGAGTCCATAATTATTCACAATCTGAATCTTCAGAGAGTCTAGATCTACTTAAGCAAATGATTGAGTCTTTTGATGAACAAATTGAAAAATCTAATCAAGACTTGATGTGTTACATCACACATGTCTCAAATTATGAAAAATCGCTTGCTATGCAACTTGATAGTCAACGGGCGATTTATGATGATAATGATTATGATGATGATTGTGTCGAGAATGCCATATTAGAGGTGAATGATAATAATCTGACTCCTGATATTGAAGAGAATGATCAGACTGAGGGGAGTGTGGATGTAATGAATGTTTTGATAGAGGAGGAACTCTTAGTTGAGAGCCCTTGTGTTGACGAGCCCATTATTGAGGATGGTGAAATTGTAAGTAAAACCGTAAAGGTTGAGCCTATTATTCCCTGTCCCTATATTCCATCTTCACATAGACTTGATCTTGTCCCTTCTCTCCCTATTCGCCATGCCCCATATTTTCTCACAGTTGCGGTTGCTCCTATTCTCTCCTTGAGATCCTCACGGCCTACGCCACCAAAGGGAAGTTGTTCATTGTCCTTCTTTTCTCCCTTTTATTTTGATTTTACTTATCTTCACTAATCATTTATTTTCTCTGATATTATTTATGTGAAGATAGATGCGCTTGTCATCAAGCCATATCTAGTGCTCAATGACATGTTTGCAGGCGCATTTGATAAGTTACTCAAGGCATTGGACTCTTCCAATGATGATAGGATAAGATCTTGTATGGGCATGTTAGGGTACTATTCCTACAACCCCGTTCCTCTTCTGACTGATGGTTGAGGTATTATGGTCGTGCAGAACCTTTATAAAACCAGCGTTGTGCGAGAGGCAACTCGTATTTTTCTTTCCACTTTTCCTTTTCTTTTTATTTTTCTTTGTTTTTGTGAGCGAGAGTGAGGGTACTAACATTGTTTTTCCTCTTAGCATAGTCCTTATCACCTTTTGGCATTGAGGACACTGCCAAGTTCAGCTTGGGGGAGGAGTTCTGTTTGTATTCTCTATCTCTTTTACTGCTTTCTAGGATAGATAGACTGCTTTCGAAAAATTCTGAAAAAAATCAAAAAAATTATGGTTCCATGACTGGTTTAGTTGCTTCTCTGTGCCCCTTGTTGTGCTCTATTTGAAAATGATTTGACTTTGTTTTCTGGATAGCTGGGCATTTGTGATCTTGAGGCTATGATTTGATGTTTGATTGCTATGATTTCGAGCATAATTTGATTATATTAGACCACTTTGTGCTGCATACCTGATTTGGTTAGACTGTGAGGCCTCTTTGTAGCCTATTTATATTATTATTCAGTCTATCCTTGTGCGTTAGTTCCTCTTTAGTGGATTGATCTTGACTTTGACTTCGTACTTGTCTGATTTTCGATGACTTGTAGCATTTGCTGTGATAGAGGCGTTCTTTTGTCTTACTCTTGAGCTTCAGAGTGAATTTTTGATATACTTTTATCCTCCTTAGCCCCGCTGAGCCTAATGACTTGTTTTGTGTTACTTAAACCCCTATTATGAGCCCAAAGCCTTCACTTGATATTATTCCAAGCCTAGCTTGGGGAGCTTTTGTATGGGTTGAGTTGAGATTGGTTTCTTGGTTTAGTTTGGTTGTTGAGGAATTTAAAAGTGTATTTGTTGTGGCTTGAGGGTGAGAAAAAGAAAAGAAAACGCAATTTTGGAGTTGCTTGAATGAAGTTCAGAAAAATGAAAGAAAAATGAAATAAAAGTTCAAAAGAATTCGAAGTTCTTTCATTCACGTACGTTCTTAAAGAAATATTCGCTTCATTGCTTGAAAATTAGGTTTGTTATGAGTTCTTCATTGATTTATGAGAGTTGGGTTACTTTACGTGGTTTTATGGTGTTGTTGGGAGTTGTGTAGGCCATCTTAGGCCTTGTTTGAATGATTCATGCTCCCACTTTCTTGGTTTTTCCACCACATTGCCCAAAAGTATTCCCTACCTTTTACCTAAGCCCCATTACAACACTCTAAAGTCCTCTTGAGCTCGTGTCTGCAGTGTTCATTTGATTGATTTCGAGTCAGTTTGTCAAAGATAAAGAGTATGTCTGCTAATTGAGTCGACTTGACTAGGATGAGCGTCATTGAACCTTCTTAAACACATGAGAGTGTGAGTGGGAAGGGTATTTATGGTCGGGTTGGTGAGTGTTCGGGCATATTCTTTGCCTGCCACAAAGTAGGGAGGAGTGACACGCTTGTGAGAAGCCTTTTCAGGACTTGTATGCCTTGTGGATGCTTGAATTTGATAAATTGCTTGGATGATTGGTGGTTGGATGGATTTGATTAGCTGAACTTGAATTTTGCCTGCTTGAACGATTCTTAGTATTGAAAACGTTTTGAGCTTTGATTGTTTTTTATCTATGGGGTGGGTCAATTTATTCCATGTTCATGTTTTATTTGCTTGAGGACAAGCAATGGTTTAGCTTGGGGGAGTTTGATGTATCACATTTATATATAGTTTCTAGATGCATTTAGATTGCATTTAGAACTCCTTTTTGAGCACTTAGGTGCATAATGGCATGAATTAAACAAGTTGTGCTCTACTACTCCCCGTTTGTGTGTTTCAATGATTTTCAGGTTATTTTGATACAAAGTGATCATGAGTACCAAGGATGTAGCCTATTAATCATTTAAGATGAAGGTAGCTTGCGCAAGGATCACAATGCATCCGTTTGGGACAATTTTGAGTTGGAATGAAGCAAAGAGCTAGTGAAAGAAGTGCTAAAACTGACACACCTTCACTACTTTTATTATAACTTTTGATAGAAAATTTATAATCCAGAAATTCCAATTGGATTGGATTCTAGACTTCAAGAGCTTTCCAATGATAGGTCACACGCCCCAATCGGACGTCTGGTTTAAGAGATCCGGCCTTCGCAAGTTGATGCAGAATTGCAGTTTACCCACCCGATCGGGCGGGAGTTGACCCGATCGGGCCTGAAGCACGGACAGCTCTTTTCCGAAATTCTATCTTTTTTTTAATGAGACTTTGGGCTATTATAAATAGCTATCCTCCATTATTTTTTAGAGACATCTTTTCATTCTAGTTTTTCCATAGTTCTTAGTTTAGCTTTATTTTAGTCTAAGCACTTTAGATTAGATTAAAGGTGATTGAACCTATTCGATTTCAATAAAAGTTCCTGCTTTCTGTCAATTGGTATTCTTTCTTACCCTAATCTCTTTTAATTACTTTGATTGCTTAGTTTAATTATTTAATCATTCATGATGCAATTATTAGGGTTTCAAATTAGTTTTATTATTGTCAATTCAATTATGAGTGAGTAGTTTAATTTCTAGGGATTTAGATAGGGAAGCCATGTTTATACCATGATTATTTGAATTGCTATTAGTTTCTAGGGTTTGATGAGATAGGTTATGGTGTGATTTGTTCTTATTGAGTAATTAATGTTATTGTGCAGTTTCTTTGATTACTTGAGGTTAATAATTGTTTGCACATATCCGTCTTACTTTTAGAGGCCTAGTACACTCCAGTAATTCTGATTATGTTTGTGAACATGCTGCATATGTTGAATTATGGACGTTGAGACTTAACCATAGCTTGACATTGTTCTAATCTATCGATTCTCGACCTAGGTTCTGATAGTTGTTTGATCCTTTGATTGGTATAAGCATGGTGGACCGAACTAATTCCCTAGACCTTTATTTCATAGAGTAAAATTCCACTTTATATTGTTTTCTAGTAGTTAATTATTAGTTCAGCTGTTTCTATCTGATCTTGTCTGAAGTAGCTTTTTAGCTGAATATTAACTTAGAACTCCGTCTCTCTGTGGATTCGACCCTACTTCCTTTTACTACCATTGTTAGAGGACTGTAGGAACACCTCTTGATACTCTTGGAGGAGGTCCACTATCTCTTTTCGAACGACCTGGTTAAGGTCCTTTCCAATTTGAACTGTCCGGTTAGGATCAGGTCCGAGTTGGATCTCTTCATCTTCATCGACCGGTTGAGGTCAATTGTGGTTGACTGGGTTCTCGTTGTACAACAAACCCACTGGTGGAGGTGAAATTTTGTCAGTTTCTTTTTCTTCTCTTTTCCTTTTCCCTGAGCTTGGTTCGACTGGCTTACTCCTTCTCAAGCTATTGACATAACATTCTCGAGCAGACTTTTGATCCCCATGTAACCTTCCAACTGTCCCATCATCTGCTTCGAACTGCAATAGGAGCTGGTAGGTCGAGATGGCAGCTTTTATTCTGTTCAGTGTGGGCCTCCCTACGATGATGTTATAGGGGAGGTCAATGTCAACAACTAAAAAGTTGGCTGGAAGGCATCGTCCTTTTCCCTTGTCACCAAACCGGCTAGACAAATTGATGACTCCAAGGGGGTGAACAGATTGGCCTCCGAACCCAACCAACAGTTGGTCGATGGCTTTGATGTCCTTCTTTTCGTATTTGAGCTTTTGCAGACATTCCCAAGTAATGATGTCTACCGAGCTCCCACTGTCGATCAGTACTCGACAAACCCTGTGATTGGCCACCTTCAGTTCGATGACCAGGGGGTCATCATGAGGGGTCTATATCTCCTTCGAACTCTCTCCGAACACCATGGTGGGAGTGTCCGGTTTTTTCTTTCTTTCACCATTTTTTAGATGGTATAGGTGATTCTTCCTTGCATTGCCGGTTAGGCCTCCCGATGCAAAGCCCCCAGCTATGACGCCTACATAGCCTTCGGTTTCGTCGCTCTTGGTTTGTTTCTCTTTTCCCTTATCTCTTCTTTGATCACCCTGGGGTTCCTTGAGATATCTGTTCAATTTTCCTTCGTCAGCCAGCTTGTCGAGGGCTTTCTTCAATTCCCTATAGTCCTTGGTCGTGTGACCACAGTCTTTATGGTATTCGCACCACAGCTTTTTGTCTCTGCGATAACTCGACGTTTTGATGGGGTTAGGTCGAGGCAACACAGATTTCTCCTTTATGTCTAAGTATATTTCTCTCCGGTTAACATTGAAACGAGGGTCATGACCTCCGTCGGATGGTCGATGTCTCTTTAACCTGTCTGCCACGTCTTTCTGATTCGATGGCTCACTTCTCCTCTTGTTGCTTCCCTCCTCCTGAACATTCTTACAGATGTCCGATGCCTGGATATACTTCTGTGCCTGCCTCATGGCGTCGGCCAAAGTGAGGGTCTCTCTCATGGCGAGCTCGAACTTGAAGCGTCCAGGATGAAGGCCGTTCATCAAGGCCGTAACAGCAACTCCATCTTGGAGGTCGGAGACCTTGAGGGACTCTTCGTTGAATCGCTTGATGTAGTAGCTCAGACTTTCCCCCTTCTGCTGGGAAACTGACATCAAGTGTACACTAGTCTTTTTGTGGCGTTTTGCCGTTATGAAGTGCTGGGAAAAGAGAGCTTCGAGAGCCGAGAAGCTGGTTATGATGCCGCTCGGTAGACCGGTGAGCCAATTAAGAGCCAAGCCTTTGAGGGTGGTCGGGAAATACCTGCACCACGTTGCCTCGCAAAATGTCTGCATGCTCATTTGAGCTTTGTATGCTGCCAGATGGTCTGCAGGACCAGTAATACCTGAGTAAGGTTCTATCGAAGGGATTTTGACTTTGCCCGGGTTAGGGGTTTCCATGATATGTTGGCTAAATGGTGACTTGTGTGTCACTACTGAACCCAATCGAAAGCCTGACTCGGCTACCTCCTCGGGCTCCTCGAAATGCGGTGGGTTCACTATCCTCAGAGTGTGACGGCTAGTCACGGGATGAGATTGCGCTGTGGTTCGTGTGGCCACTGTATGCTTCGAATTCCCTCCCTGGGATTGTTGTCTTATCTTTTCGATGATCTCCCGGGCGTCGAAGTTCTTACCCCTCTTCTGTTTCTGTTGTATGATATATCGAGCATCATCTTGGTTCGGTGACATGATAGATTTTCCTTTCGAAGTAGCAGGTATCCTCTTCGAGGGGCCGCCAACATCATGCTCGGTTAGGGCACGTTTTGGCTGAGCTGCCCTTCGATGAGCCAGCGGCTGATCCAGGACTGTCCCTCGGTCAGGGGGAGTAGTTTGTTGAGTCTTCATTACTGAAACGAGCTGTTGCATGACAGTAGTCATATGTCTTTCTATTCGGAGTTCGAGTTGTCGAAGATCCGAGTAAGTCACTGCTGGTGGTGGTGCTTCGATAGCCATGTCAGCCTGGCTTCCAGTTTCTGGGACGTCGGTCTCGGCCTCCACGATAATACCTCATTGGTTCAGCAGAGTAGTCTGAGCATTCTCAGAAGCAGTTCTTCGAGCAGTAGTACCGTGGGTACCTTGTCCTCGTGTCATGGTGTTCGAAAATGTAGCTGTTATGTTAGATCCCCACAGACGGCGCCAACTGTTTCGGGTACAAGAAACACAATGAATTTGTAATTCGGAGAAGTCCAATTTCCAGCTAGGGTAGTAACCAAATAAGTCCAAGGTCTTCGAATCCGGACACCTACAAAATCGAGCACCGTGAACTACCCCGGGGATGTTCCCGGGATCGGCTCTCCGATGCTTAAGTCAGATCTGATCTCAGAAATCAGAGAGAATAGTACTAGTAAATGCTCTGCAATATATGGGAAAACGTACCTGAATGATCAGATGAGAATACTATTTATAGGTAATACTGGGGTGACGTCATCTGGTGAAGATGGTGATGTCATGAAAGCCTTTTTGTCAGTGGGCCTGACTGAAGGCTTGCACTTTCTGGCCTGAAGGATCCTTAGGGGTAAAATGGTAATTTTTCCCCCTAAGGGTATTTTAGTCATTTCACCGGTTAGGTGGGCCATGACTCGAAGAGGCCCAAACAACCATGAATAATCATTTTGATTATTTTAGAGCTTTGTATATTTGATGGCGCGGCGCTACTCAATGCTTGTGAATGTAAAATGCAATTGTTTCTATGCCAAGGAAGACTTATGATGGTTGTGTATACATGGAGTGAAGCTTTGGACTTTTCAAGAGTTCATGGAAGCTACATTTTAACCCATAAGAGTCCGCTTGAGCTATTGTTAGCGTCCGCTTATGCCATAAGCGTCCGCTTAAGCGAACTCAAGTGTCCTCTTATTTCCATGGTTTTGTTGGCAGGGATTTTTGAGCATTTTGGAGCGTCCGCTTAAACTATGTAACCGTCCGCTTAAGGCCTGCAACGCGGATTTCCGACTTTTTCTACTCGATCTAAGGCTTTGTTAGACTCATTTTTACGTTATTTTTAGAGGGTATAAATACTTTTTAGCCCTAATTTTGTAGAGACACTTAGTTTTTGCAAGCTTTTGAAGAGATTAGAGTGAGATTATTGAGTTCTCTTCTTCTTCAATACTTTGAAAACTCCATTGTTGATCAAGGATTGTAGCTCGGATTGCTTGCAAGTTTATATATTTTATTTCTGGAATTTCATTCTCCACCTTTTGGTATTGTTTTCATCTACTTTCTCTCAAGTATTTCTCATCTCTAATCTAATTACCATGTTTTCTTTTGTTAATCTAAATCAATTTTATATTCAATTTCCTTGCATAATGTCTAGTGAGTAGTCTTTTATGCTAGGAGTGTAGTGAAACATGGTAAAGGGGAGTTAAATTATTGTTACTAATTGTTAGGGGATTGTTTATCAATTGTTTGTATGGATTGATGTTTTAGGGCTTGTTACTAATCGTTGGCCATAATTATGAACTTGTATTGTGGATTTTGATTATCATTGTCTATGTTTATTTCAAAATTCATTCCTAAACTCAATTTGTATTCTAATTTATGACCAAGAGATTGGCTTAAATTAAGAAGGAAAACCATTGAAGGACTCTAGATTATTCGCGAGTTTTTAAGTGATTATAGACTATTTGAAAGAGGCCTATTGTTGCTTATTTTCTCTAGTTTACTACTATTCGAGAGAGGTAGTAAGAATTTATGAAAAGAGTATTTTCCCATTCGATTGTGAAGCATGTTTATCCTAATTTTTCTTGAGTTGGTTTCTCGTTTGACTCCCCAATGCCATGTGTAGCTGCATTCCTAGTGTCTTTATTCTCATATTCTTAGAACTACCTTTTAATTGAGTTATTTGTGCATTTAGTTTAATTTAGAGTACTTTTAGTCATTATTCTCTCCACTCAACCAAAAACAAAAACCCTTAGAACTAGGATTAGTTGGACAAACATAAGTACTACGTTCACTTCCCTGAGGATTCGACCCTGACTTACCCTTGCTATATATTAGTAGGAGAGTTAGGAAACTTAAATTACTTTTGCATCAGCTTTAGAATCTAACGACACTTTTGACGCCGATCACCTAATCAACCAATTTCACCTATTCTCATGGTAAAATTAACTAATCATGTATTTTTACAACTCATAGTGATTCAAATAAGGTCCTAGAAAGTCAATCTATTGACTAGCCTAAGGTCAATCAAAAGGTCATCTCTCAATCCTTCACCTTGGATTTCCAAATCCAGTTCAAATAAATGTTGATCAATCAATTAAACATGGCAATAAAATAAACCAGGCAACACAATCTCACCTAATTCTAACCCTAAAGCTTGACTTCTATGGTCAACACATGGTTAACAAGTTCATTAACTAATAAACTACTTACTAGCCATAGAAAAGATGAAGAAAATAGCTTGAAGCAACAATGGAAGATCAACAATGGTAAAAATCATTCTAATAAAGCTAATCAACAACTAATCATAACTAATCGAGTCTTAATCAAAATAAAACCAAGTATTAAAGCAATAAAGAGAAAGGTAAGAAGCAATGCTCAAAATAAGGTGAAGAATTAATCAAAAACTTCCATTGATAGAGCTTTAAAACTAAAATGAGATCTACTTTCTCTCACTAAAGCTTCAACTTCTGATAGGGTTTTAGTCGTATCGCCTAATCAAAAATAAACCTACGGACCTCTAACTAGGTAGTCAGTGGAAGCAGGGTCGAATCCACAGGGAGACAGAGTTTCTAAATCAATATTCAACCAATTCAGCTACTCCAGATGAAATCAGGAAGGAATTAATTAAACTAAAGAATAGACTACAGAAGACGGAATAAATCAAGGATTAAACTATGGAATAAAAGTCTAGGGTATTAGGTTGGTCCACCATGCTTATACCAATCAAATAGGGTCAACTACTATCAAAACCTAGGTCAAGAGTCGGGGATTAGAGCCTATGTTGAGCTATGGTTAAGACTCAACGCTCATAGTTCAACATAAGCCGCATGTTCACTAACGGAATCAGAACTACTGACGTGTCCTAGGCCTCTAGTCGTAAGACGGATCTGTGCAAACAACTATTAACCACAAGCAACCAACGAAACTGCGCAATAACGTTAATTACTCAATAAAGAACAAACCACATCACAATCACCCTAAACAAGCCCTAGAAATCAATAAGAGTCTAAATCACAATCATGGTATAAACATGGCTTTCCTATCTAACACCCTAGAAAGAGACTACTCAGACATGATCGAATTAACAACGACAAAACTAATATGAAACCCTAACAATTGCATCATGAACGATTAAATAAATAAACTAAGCAATCAAGAATAACAAAAGAGATTAGGGTAAGGAAGAGTACCAATTGACGGAAAGCAAGAACTTTTATTGAAATCGAAATAGGTTTGATCACCTCTAAATTAATCTAAAGTGTTTGAATTGAACTAAGAACAATGAAGAATAAAACTAGTCTAAAGCTAATGAAAGATGAATAAAAAGATGTATATAATAATGAGGAAAACGGTATTTATAATACCCCTCAAGTCTAATAAAAAATAGGAAGCAAAAGTCGAAAATCGCGACAAATGGTGCCAGACCCGATCGGGCCCGAGCACAGTACCCGATCGGGTCAAATGCAAAACAGCTCAACTTGCGTTTGGGCTTTAGCATGGCAGCAGCGCAGCGTTTGACGAGAAATTGAGGCCCACCCGATCGGGCCCGAGGCCACCACATGATCGGGTCTGGCGACAAATTGGGCCAACACGGTCTCCTCGCAAGCAGCAACTCAACGAGAGCTATGAGCAGCCCACCCGATCGGGTCGGGTGGTGAACACCTGATCGGGCCTGGTGCATATGTGCTCGCCCGATGCGATCGGGTAAGACTTGCCCGATCGGGTCCGTGACTTTCATACCCGATCATAAATACTTCGCCCGATCGGGCCATTTTTGCCCGATCAGTGCACGGAAACCTCCTTTGACTCCTTGGCTCTCTAATCTTCACGTTTAGGGGTCTTGGGACCTTCTAAACTATCCATAAAGCTCGTGAGCCATCCTACGTGCCTCGTAACATCTCATAAAGCCGTGGTTGCTTCCAAAAGGCTCAGGAATAAGGAGAAAACTCCATAAAATCTGCAATTCAATACTAAAACACGAAACCACAACTATATACGATAGTTAGCACAAAATAGCTCCCAAGAGCTCCAATGACGCACAAATTAGCTTGTAAATAAGGGAGAAAACTCTATATAAATACGTGATATCAACTTCTCACTCTAGAATCTCTCTAATTAAGCTAATAAAATTCTGAAATTAAAACTAAGTTAGTTTGATTATTACAAACATGGGTTTTCATACCTAGTAACATTAAGGGAAAAGGCGTAAAAAGACGGGCCAAAAAGAGCAGCGGTGCACAGTGGAGCACTCGCTGCAAGGTCGCTCCGGGGTCGCTCTAAGTTCCCGCCTCCTTTCTTTTAAATATTCCTTCATGGAGCGCCCGCTCTGCCCAAATTGGATCGTCCGCTCCCCTGTTTTTACTCTCCTTCCTTGCAAATCTATCAAAAATTACTCAAGAGGGGATAAGATAGGGGAAGGGAATGCAAATGCATATGCAATGAACTACATGCAACCTACCTAAATGCAAATGCACTAAAACTAATGCAAGGCATGCACACAATGAAAAAAGGATGCAAAAGGGGAATAAATGGAAGCTACATGGCCTAATATGCATCTAAATGACATATAATTACTCCTAATTAGTGAGCTTAGACCTCATTTATCATGATCCATACAGAGCCCTTGTGAGAGGCCATAACTACAATGCCTTTGGAAGTTCAATGGGGTAAGAAGGCATATTAACAATATCAAACAACCAAGACTTATCACCTGTAATATGATGAGTGGCACCTGTGACAATTATCCAAGAAGTGCAGAGATACGTACCAAGCAACCGATGATCGGAAACCTTGGCATTACCGATTAATCCGGCCAAAGCTTTCCGTTGATCCGCGGTAAACAAATGAGAAGAGTCATTAGAAGAAGATGATGTCGACGCGGCAGCAACGACAACATTGGATTTAGGTGTACCACGGCCATGACCCATAGGCGGATGAGTGGAACGACCATCGCCCTTCGAGGATGGCTGCCATCCGTCCGGATACCCAACAAGCTCATAGCATGTTCAGACATCGTGACCATGCTTTTTTCAATGCGTGCAAGCGAGAAGAGACCAACACTTACAGGCCTCGTGTCAAAGTTTGTGACAATGAGTGCATGTTGGACGTTCAGAACGACCACGACCACGAGCCACTTGGACCGCAAACCCCAAAGCATCAATGGGTTTGGAAGTGTTGGTACCTGTGGGAAGTCGAACTCGCTCGTCTTGAACCACGAGTTGGTATGCCCTATCTAGTGTAGGCAGCGGGTCCGAGGAGAGAAGAGTCGTTTGAAGATGAGCAAAGTGACCAGAGTAAAGGCCCGTCAAGAAACCGTGAAGTTTTTTATATTCACGGTACTCGGCATCTTAAACACTAGCAGTGCACTTCGAACAACAAGTGCAATTGATAAGAGGTTCATGACGAGCCAATTCCTCCCATAAACTATTGAGTTTGTCATAGTACGTAGACACAGACATGTGTTCAGTCTTCTCACATTTGGCAAGGGCAGATCGAACTTGATTAATACGAGGACCATGAACGGAAGCTATGTACGTAAGTTATCTAAAGTTTCATCCAAAAAACCGAATTTCCGTCGGGCTTCAGGTGCAAGTTGAATATCCTAAGCCCAACCATCATAATTATCATGTTTCAAGCGGTTGGGAGTGATAAAGTCACCGGGTTTATTGCCGCCGCCGAGAAAAAAAAGGAGAAAAAACACTAGTGGTGGCTGCTCGCCTGTCATGGCATGAAAAGGGAAAAAAATATTTGGAGTTAGGCTCTGATACCATGAAGAATTATAATTAAGGAGATAATAATTGTGTGTTTCTCATTAATAAATCCCAACCATGTACAAGTACACGGTCAAAGGGAATTTGCCAAGTACATGTGGGAAAATCATCTAAGCTAATATTAACATTTATGGCCCTGTTTGGCTATCAGCTTTTTTAAGAGAGTTCAGAGTTTTTGACTCATTTCAGAGGTTTGACCAGTCCAACCTCTTTTCTTGTTGTTTGGTAGAGAGGGATTTGAGTTAGAGATTTGAGCCCAAAACTCTGATTTTATAAACGCTGCTATGAGCAAAGTTTACAACATAGATTTGTAAATGGCTCAAATTAATTAACAAATTTACCCAAAAAAAATTCCTCCCAACTCGTCTCTCTCATCTTCTGTTACCTTCATATCACAACAATTTATTTCTTTAACAATAACTAATTAGGATTTGCCTCTAATTTTGGAATTTTTTATTAATAAAAGCATGATGATGATTTGAAGATAATGATGAACGATGATGCTGCCTGATGGTGATGATGATTTAGATTATGTTGCCTTATGTTGATGATGAATGATTGTTCATTAATGATGATGATGATGATTCTTGATGATACTTAATGATGATGATGATGATTCTTGATGAACGATTGATGCTAATTCTTGACTCTTGATGAATATTCATGATTATTCTTGATTAACGATTGATGGGGATTATTGAGCTTATGTGAAGGTTTGTGAATGGTCATAAAATAAATTAGTGTTGGAAATGTCCTAACAATGTTCAACTGATTTATGAAAAATTAATCAGTTTAGTTTATGTGATAATAATGTCTTGCACGAGACCAATTGTAATCTATAATTAAATAATCTAATTACTAGTAAATTGAGCTGATCCTATTGGGTCACATAAGTTAGTGACAAATAGAATTATTTGTTAATTGGACCGACCACAACTTGTAGTAGTACAAGTTAGATGGGTGGCGGTTTAGATGATAATTAGGGGATAATTATTGCTTTATCTTTTTTCCGAAAAGATAAAGATTTTATTAAGGGAAAAATTATGAGAAAATAACTAACCCTAATTGGACCCTTAGCCGCCTATTAAGAGGAAAAAGGAGAGAAGATTTTTTCACTCTCACTCTCTAAAAAGCGGTCAAGGAGGAAAAAGAGAAAAAGAAATTGTTCTTATTGTGTTCTTCTTAAAACACAAATAAAGAGATAAGTGTGTTCACTTCACGAATTAGCATTCGATCTAGTTTGTCATATGAGGACTTTCAATAGAGGGTTTAGATCTTGTAAGAGACAGAGCCTCCACATCAATATAAACTACATGAGTTCTATTTAATTGATACTTATTAGTTATTAGTGGGTCATCAATCTAATTGATTTAATACTTATCAACGTGACTTTCGATCCTTTAAATTAGTTGTAAGTGTTCATAAAATAGTTTAATGGTTCTCCGCCATTTAGAACATACTTCATATGTTCTTATAATTAGTAGGATGAAATCAAAAAAAAAAAAGAGAATGTCTGACTTTGGGCTGCTTAACTCTTTAGCATCACGTAAAAAAATGACCGAGTCTAGACTACTTTTACTTTGGCCATTTTAGACACTTTATCCAACGACCCAAATAAGCCGCAAAAACCGCAAAACAAAACTCAAATGGAAGGCTAAATTACGAAGCAAAAAGGTGAAAGAAAAAAGAACCTAAACACCGAAAAATCGCAGAAGATGAAGCATTGAAGTGAGTAGCCATTGGAGAGGAGATGAAGAAGAAGATGGAGAAGAAGGTAGAAAATGGAGAGTATGAATTCTGCAAAATATGCAGAATCAATCACAATCAAGGTCGCCGCCACAATTTCATCCCACGCCACACCAATTCTCTTTCCACCATCTTCTCTCGCTTCAACCATAAGCTCTCTTTCGTCAAATCCTCTTTGAAGAACCCTACCTTGCTACCTTCTTCTCAAGCTTCTCCCGATCGTTTTTGGTGTATCTTCTGTGATTCCGACATTGTTGAATCCGGCACTGCCTTTGTCAGGTAATTCTTTTTTTTTTTTTGCTCTACTTTTGTTATTCTGAACTGGATTGTGGATTTTTGATTAAAGTCTTGATTTGTGTTTTTTTTCAGTGGTAATGCTATCAAGCATTTATCCAGCGACGATCATTTGAAGAATTTGAGACATTTTCTGTGGAAGTATGGTGGTGGTTTCAACAAATTGGACTCTTTCAGAATCACTGATACTGAGTTAGCTACGGTAGCTACGTTCTTTACCTACCTAAAAATTCAGTATATAATTTTTTAAAGTTATTTTATCTATTATGATTATGAGAAATTCCCGATAAGTATTGCCTATTTCCTAAGGCTAAGTTGTTGATTTAAGAGTGTGTTTAGCAACACCAATAAGGCCACTTAAATGATAAGGAGCATACTTATTTAAGCTAACTTAAATAATTAGCATTGTTGGGCAAGGCAACTACGTGAGACAAAACCTTTTCTAGATAAGGTTTAATTTAAAATTACTACCGTTTCTAAAATAAGGTGACTTAAATATTCACTTTTGAACTCTAATGTCAAATTTCAGCTACCTTTTTCAGTTAATTCTACCAAACGACTCACATTTTAGGTAACTTATCAGATTCAGCTCCATTTTAGGCCTGTTTTAAGATCATTCTTTTGTAATGTATAAATCTTAGCTTCCTTAACCGTTTCTTGTCATTCATCAACCATATGCAACATGATGGAACAAAAATACAAAAACCGAGCCTTATCCTTCATTTTAGTTTGATAACAACAATGCCACCCTTCATTTTACTTGGCCAGTCACAAAGTTTATGATAAATCGTGTTTTTAAGAGACAAAATGGTAGCATTAATAAATGTGCAACGTTAGAAAATTGCTCTACTTATGTCTCCCTATTTGTGGCATAACACCAATAGATAGAGTAAACGACCCTTTGTGCTGATCTCGGATTCATTTATTAAGGTTTCGTGGTGTTATTGTTGGTCTTGGCGTGTCACTAACTTGATGGCCTTTCCAATGTATATATTTGCGTGTCAATAAATTTGATCATCTTTTAGTAGTTTGTATAAAAGAGTTGATTCATTGAAAAATATACAAGAGCAATCCAATATCATATTACATAATTATATTTGATTTATATATATTAGTAAAAGACATGGTCATGTTAATAAAGGAAAAGTACAAAAGTCCAAGTGTTATATTTAGAATCATGTATTAGTAAAAGGCATGGTTAAGTTAGAAAATGAATAATACAAAAGTCAAAATGTTACATTTAGAAATGCTAGAATTATTTTGTAATATCTTAAGGGGAATGATCTAATTAAGAGATTTTATGAACATTTATAGTGCTATGTTTAGAGTATGATATTGGATGCACCGGAAAGTGTCTTAATGGTTGCTCCTTTGATTCAAGAGTGCTTAACATGTTTATTCAAGAAATCAAACAAAGGCCATTGTAAAAAAGTTTGGGTGAAGACTACTTAAGAATATTATCAGTTGAATCTATGGATTTGTTTTGCAATGAGAAATGGGCTATCCTTTTGCATTATGCTCATAAAGGAAGAGCATTAGTACAGTTCTTAGTGTTGAACATGCTAATAACAACATTGTGTTAGCTTTTAAGGATTTATTTTTAATATAGACATGCCAAATGGTCGCAGAGTCTATCTAGGATTGGTGGCAAGGCAAGGATAGGGCAAGTAATTTTCTCAAAAGTTGAATAGGGAATGATGTCCATTGTGCATGCTACATTAGGTGTTTTGCACACTGATTTCAATCAACACTTGTCATATTTTTCAAAGAAAAGTGTTGATTGTGGTTGGCTTAAGGAACCCGGAAAATGTGTGATTTGATAAATGCTTAAGGAAGCTGTAGCTCAAAAACTACAAAGGTATATGCATGGTGAGTTGTAAACCAGAAAGGGTTTGATTTGAACCTCATCTGGGACTAAAAGATACTCAATTGGGTCATAGTATATATTATTGGGTAGAAATCAATTGCACATTGCTCTAACCTCTAATAAAATTTTATGTTGTTTCAATTGTGATGCTAAGGATAGGTCTCAACAAATTACAGAAGGTGTATGAGAATTTCTCTTGTTTTCAGTCTTTTCTTTGTGGTAGATAATGATATTTGAGTTCATATCCTAAAATGAATGATGGATATTACTTCCAAGTAAAAGAGAATCATCACAAGCAAACACTCTACTCATCTTCATCTCTTTTAGAAGTTCTGGTTTTCAGGACAAGTATCAATCTACAATTTCAGGAGTTATATAACCCATCTGGTGAAGTGTAGACGGAGCTTTATTTGTAGGACTAATCACTAGATTACTTCCAATTATGCTCCTTCCTAAACAATCTCAATCATTTAACGATGGTTCTTGTTGATTTTACTTATTTTTGTATGGTTTGCTCTGTTGATGACCTACCTTGTTTGATAAGTCAAAGTTACTGGATAAGATTGCAAGTCACAAACCTATCAATTTATCATCCAATACTATACTTATTTTACCATGATGATTAACTTGAAGCATATTATACATGACATGTGCAAAGTTAGATAATGGGGTTTAAAGGATACTGGGAATTCTCTTTGAAGCTTTTTTCTAAGACGCATGAGATGTATAGACTGGTCTATTTGCTTATAAAGTTGCAGTTGAGATCTTTCAGGTGGTGACCCAAATAAATATTTGTGATTTGTTTTAAATGGTTGCTCAGTAATAATTAATATATCAAAAGATATCTTTATTACATAAGTGATTCTGACATTTCCTTCCACAGTATGTAAATTTTTAACTGTCCTATCATCTAGTCTGTGCTATATTTAATTATAATCGTGCTTCATGCCTTCACTGTACACTCTTGGCACATACTGCTTGAGATAGGAATGTAGACCACCACTCAGATATTACGTCTGAAATGTTTGCATGGAAAGAGGAAACAAATTGAAAACTCCTGCTTTGAGAAACACATACTGCTTGAGAAATCTCAATGATTTACCTTGCAAAAGAATAAGACTTGTACCTATAGTGGCTTAACTTTGAGAAGGTTAGCTCATCTGATATTCTGAAATCAAAGTAAATACACCTTGTGTATCTTTGTGGGTAACAGTAATGTACATGCTCCAGTGTATGACAAAAACTTGAAGTAGAAAAATGTGAGCGATACCACTGGCCCCTTTGTCATAAAGAGAAGGGATAGAGATTAAGGACACTTTGATGATGGTCTTTACAAGAGTCTCTGCTCTGCTTCACTGATCTAAGGTTCTAAATGCGAGCTAGAAATGTCCTCTGTTCATATAGATTCTTTTCCAGTAAATTTCTTAGTAACGATGGTCAGATTTATTTATTTTAGGTTTTGCTTTGTGTTTAAAATATAATATTCTATGCCTTTTACTTTTAGTCGCATAGCCTTCTACCTACTAGCATATTTTCTGATGCATTTACTCCACTGTGCAGTGGGAAAAGAAGTGTAAAGTATTGAAGAAGGATGCTCCATCATCCAGCGGGATTTGTTATGGATCTTCACATGGGAAATCGAATGATATCCAAACAAACTATGAAATTATAAATAATTGTAACAAATATAATCTTCAGTTTCTTGACTCAAGTATCTCAAAAGATGTTATGCCTTTACAATATGCTACAAATGACAATTACCAGGTATGTCATTCAGATATCTCAGAAGCTGGCAAAGTTGGTTCATTTCTACATGATCGTGGTTCATATACGCCTTGGGCCTCAGAGCATGGCTTGGAAACTGGGAGTTTGACATGTATGTTCATGCTTACTTTCAGAATTTACACATTGTTTTTTTCTTCTTATTTTGTATGTATATACTTCTATTGTTTTTATAGAGATCTGAAAGTATTATGTGTGTGCTACATTTCATGTCAGGTCAAAGTAGGCAACAAGCCCTCACTTCCAGCACGACAAATTTACTGGCTGACAGTCATGTCAAAACAGGAGTAAGCTTGTTTTCTTATGATGTCCCTCTGGTTAGTTTTACATAATAAACATATTGTTTACTTTCTTTGCCAACCACCCCCCAACCCCCCCCCCCCCCCCCCAAAACACCCCCCCAAAAAAAGAAGGAATAAGTAAACAGAAAACAATACATAAATGGAGGGAGAAAAAAGCAAGATAAATGACAAGGGATACAAAATTAGGAACTTGTTCTCAACAAAAAGCAGACGATCTTATATTTTTGGTGTGAAATGTTGCGTCATCATTCTCATTGCCCTCAAGTCAAAGGACATATCCTCTTTGTGTCTAAGAGAGAATAAGGAGAAAACTAGACTTAGGGAAATCCCAGCCTTTTCAGAGTCTAAAAGCCCAGAGATGAGCACTATTCTAATCAAAATTGAACCCGTGATGAAATGCCTTTACGTGAAATTTATCAGCGAACAAAGTCCAAGAAGACTCTTAATGCAAGCTTTTAGCTGAATTTTCTATAATTGAACAATTTCCTATAGCGCGGGCTTATGGCTGAATTTACAAAGCATTTTTACCCTCTCTTTCAACTCCCTCCGTTTCTCAAAAATTGTTACAGTTTCCTTTTTAAAACGTTTCATTAAAATTGTTACACTTTCACCTTTACCATTTTGGGACATATGGCCCACTAGATTTTTATTCAACTAAATGGTTAGTAGGTCCTACTTTTACCATTTTCCTCTTAATATTTTCGTGCTTTTCATTTTTTATTCTTTATTCTCTTTCCTAAACCTACTTTTGGAGTCATTGTCATGTTTTTCCCACTAATTCCTTGGTTATTGTGGTTTTTGGAGTGTAACAATTTTTGTGAAACGGAGGGAGTATTTCTTAAGGGCTTTGCTAATAATTTGCTACCACAAAAGCCATGAAGATGAAGGAAAAATAAATGCAAAGGTGTCTTTCCACTAAGAGCAGTGGCGGATCTCGAGGGATTTTCTACTGGGGGCTATAAAACTAAAATCGTGATTTTGTGTAGGCAATAGATGAGAAAATCATATTTTACAAAATAACAAGCAAATTGCAAAATCAATTAAGATATCAAGAAAATTACAAAAAGTACTTTGCCAAAATTATTCACCAAATATTAACAAGTGTCATAATCATCAACCTAAAAAAGGAACTAAAGTAATGTTCGACTTTCTTTCAACATTAAATCATCAATTATGGACTCTGTATTGAAAGTCTTTGAAATTTTCCTCTTAATGTTTATTGTATTTTTTTTCCCTTACTCAACTAGTACGAAAAGCTTAAGGGGGCGTTTGGATAGGGGTCTTCACGAAAGGGAAAGTAAATGAAACCTTTTGTTTCCTTTACTTGTTGTTTGTTTGATGATTTTTTTTCTTTCCCTTTACCCCATTTCAGTTTTAGTACACCCCCATATCCCTCTATGTTGATTCCCCAACAGGGAAGAAAATCGCGGAAACGGTCGCGTTCGCGGTAACGGTCGCGTTGTCGCGGGAACGGGTCGTAACGGATGTAAAATAACGGGTCTCGGCTGTCGCGGCGTGAATTTTATAGAAAAATTCACATCAGCTAGATTTCAAGTTTGTTTTTGCATTTTAAGAGTTTAGAGAGTGTAGTTATAGCATATTAAGGTAAAACTATTATAATTACATTATATTTGATATATTTGATGTCTAAAAAATTGAGATAATTGATTTAATTAAATCTAATTGAACTAAAAATAAAACTTAGAACAAGTTTGGAACATCATAAATACAAGCATGATTATTAGCATAACAAATATTAAATTTATTAAATGCTCTGAAGTATATTAGTTGCATATAAAATAAAATATTTTATTTTAATTAGTTCAAACTAATAGTTACTACAAAATTATGACTTCATTAACACATATACAAATAAAGGTATACTAATAAACCAATTAACCTTTTATCAAAATCTAAATATTAAACAATAATTCACTAACCCCATGTTATAATTTGACCACTAACAAAATATACCCACTAACCAGTAAGTCAATTGCTTTCTTCATCCTTTTAATATCCCACTGACCCTGTACAAAACCCACGTGACATGGCCAATTTTTTTACTCAAATTCTCATTCATTTTCTCGAACCTTCTTCTGCATTCTTCATTTCTCCTTCCTCCTCTTCAACTCTTCTTCATCCTCCTCCTCTCATGTCACGAACCAGTTTCAAAGAAATTTTTTTTAAGTCATAAAACTCGATTCTCAAGCAAATAAAACAAGATCAAGGCAATACAAGAAAATATCAAGCATCCAAGCACACATATATGGAGAAAGCAAATAATAGGTATGTTTTTATGAAATTTTAAATTGAATTTACCTTGAATTTTCGAAGTCATTCTCGAAAATTTGAGTTGGAAATTTAGGGTTTATTTAGAAATATGATTTTGTTTGCTTGTGTTTGGTTTGATTTTGATTTCTTCAACCTTTCTCTGCCATTGTCTGAAAATATCGGCCGATTGACGTTTTGTAACGGGAAATATCGGCCGTTACCCGTTACGTAACGGCCATAACGGCGATTTTGATGTGATTTATAAATCGGCGTTATGGAACGGGTTTTAACGGAACGGCCTCTCACAGACCCGTTACAAATCGGCCGTTCCGTTACATAACGGCCGCTTTTTTCTTCCCTGTTCCCCAACCCCCCTAGGGTTTTGAATTCCCCCAAGTCCCTCTACAACACAACCACCTTTGACCAGCCTTGATCACCGTTAGACTAGCATTGACCACCACGTAAACGCCACTCCCTCACCACAACAACCACCTTTTCCACCTCCACCACCCTTCCCAGCCGCCGCATCCACCCTATCTCCGTTACCGACTACCAACAACCAAATGAACACAACCACTGTAATTGACAACACATAGCCACCAACCCACCATCTACAACAACTCACAACCACCGTCAACAACCTAGAAACGCAGCCACCAATTCCTTCGCAGATCTGAGAACCCCTTCGCAGCCCAACAACTCACTGACAACCCCTTCGCAGCCCAACAACTCACTGACAACCCCTTCGCAGCGCACGACGAAGAGAAAATAGTGAGAAAAAGAAAGGGCCAGTGAGAGAGAGAGGACTTCGTGCGCTGGCGGTGATGGAGGAGTCGCCGGGGTTCCAAATCTGAGGAGAGGGAGATGGAGGGAGGAAGAAGGTTAAAAAGTTGAAACCCTTTGATTTTTCTAACCAAACAACTAGTATAATCAAAGGGTGTGGAAGCCCAAGTGGCCATAACAAATAAAATAACTTATCTAAAAAAATCACGCATAAAACCGACACGTTAAGAGCCATGATAAAATTTTGTGGCTCCTAAGAAAGCAATAAAATATTGTTCATGTCCATAACGCTAAACGAAATTAACCCTAACATGTATAGTGACTAAAATGGGTGTAAGTTTAATTATATGTAAATTCAATGGTATTAATATGCCTAACAGTTTGTGACGACAGACTTGTGCAGTTCACGATTATGACGAGTTCAAAATTCATTGCTGTAAAGCATTTAAAGCATTTATATGACGAAATAGCCTTGATTGATTCCTTGTGTGGAAACTTAACCCCTCGTCTTCTGCTTGATTCTCAGCTTTTGCCTCTATTTTAATGTGCTCCTTCCAATTGTTGCTGATTAAATTTGCCTCATGCTTAGTGTTCTCTTTCTTTCATAAATTGATGCCCTGATGTTTCTTTTCTAACTAATAGACTGATCCTGTGGCAACATTTATCATATGTCAGGTAGGTGAGAATCAAAGCATGGCTGGCAGAGAGCCTGCTAATAAGGGTAAACTGCCATACATTGGAGCCTTTTTTCAATTGTATCTGCAAATGTACTGCTATTGCTGTAAAGGATTTGTGACAAATGGTGATTGTGCTGGATTGTCCTTTAATATATTTTATGCTCTGGTTTTGCTCCTTACAGGTTCCCAGATTCTCGGTCAAATTCCTTGCAGAGGTTTGGAGGACAATAAAGGAAATGTTCATTCTGGGGCACCACCTCCTTGGCTCGAAGGGTTTGAAGCATGTAATGGAAATGGACAATCGAGAGGACCTAGAGCTAATAGTGCTGAAAAAAATAATAGGAAGACCAACAAATTGAACCCGGAGAGGGTGGGGGCGGCATGGGCAGAGAAAAGGAAGTTGGAACTGGAGATGGAGAAGAGAGGAGAGATACTTGCTAATGATTCGAATGCTAACTGGCTTCCTAACTTTGGTGGGGTTTGGCAATCAGGCAGCCGAAAGGAATCAATGAAAGAATTTAAGAAGCAAAGGCCAAATGTGCCGAAAGCTGAAAGTCAAGCGAAGTCAGAGATCAAGATAAATCCTTATATCAGCAAACGGATGGTAAATTCCATGCTTATTATCTCTTATTCCAAAAAAAAAAGGAGTCATGCTTAATTATCACCGCTTTTATAATGGCTGCCTACTTTCAATATGTCATTATTTGTCATTCTTGTGCCTATCTTCATAGGGGTCTCAAATAAACTATTCAGTGGCTGTCCCTTTCTTCTTGTGGGTATTAATGCAACTCCTAAAGAATTAAATGTGTTTCTGAAATCTGATTTTGGTGACCAAGTAAACTTTACCTTGTTCATTAGTAGATAACCTTTGCCTAAGTTATCCTACAAGTACAAAAGTGGTTTTCCAAAACAGGCTGTTGATAGTGAAGCATAGTTTCGCTGGGTTTTTGATCAATGCATCCTTACCCTGTGTCCATGCTTTTTTCTTTAAGGTAATTCGGGATGCTTGGTTTCGTTGCACCTAATTTTTGTATTTTGCCGGATCAGTTATAGTTCTATAAAGTTGTTTATCCAAAAAGTAAAAACACAAGCAACAAGCTCACGCTCCACCCCCCGCGCCTGGCCCACCCATCGGTGGATAAAATTTTGAACATATAATGGAATTGAAGATACTTTGACAGTATGACTAGATAGCTTTATTGCTGTCACATTCATTTTAATTTTATTATGCCTTATGTATCCACAGCGGCGAGGTACTCATGACAAATCTTAAGATGTTCAGAAGACTAGTCATGTCTCCTAATGTTGTTCAACCGCAGTCCGCAGGTAATGAGTTTGTGAATATGTTGGCTTATGAAGCTTTCTTAGTACGGCATAGAATTAAAACTCAACCACTCCATTACGTAATGGCTATTATGCAACAGATTTGAACTTGTCATTCTGCGAAAATGCCGTCACGTGTTTTGCCATAAAAATCGTGTCCTCGTTGTATTTTCCGTCACGTTATGTTATGGTGACTCACCGTGTTTGGACATTTTTTCCCCGTTATCCGTGTTAGAATTGGGCCTATTGGCAAAACTTAGAAAAAAGAAAGGGAAAATATACATAACAAAAGAAAAACCATCTATGCACATCAAAGAAAGGAGAAGAAAGTGATTCAGGCTTTCAAGTTGGGTTTACCTTTATGAGTTAGTATTCATCTATACATCTAAAAAACACAAATAATAATAGGATGGGGCATTTATTTATTAAGTAATTATTCTTTCACCTTTTATATAATCCAATCATATGAAACCTCTGGGCCCGGTCATATTAGTTTATAATAATACTTATCATTAAACTTACAAATGCACATGTACAACAACAACAACTAAGCCTTATTCCCAAAGTCATTTACAAATGCACATGTGAGATAAAAAAATGCATTCATGTAATTTTTCATAAAGAAAATCGCCACATTAATGCGATCCTTCCATTTCTCTGTTACAAATCGCTTCTGTATCATTGTAATCGTTATTGTGAACACAGTCACATTGCGATATTCTTCCTTGGTACGCATTGCTGTTGTTTTGTTTTAAGGTGAAGCTGACAAGTCCATGAATTACATGTTAACGTAAAGGTTCCTGTTTACCTATCTTGGGTGCATCTGCCATATAATTGAAGTTCTTTGATACTCCCGAAGTCTAGTAACTTTTAAAATATAGGTCGCATCCTCCTTAAGAATTCTGTAAAGAATGGTTGGAAAAAGAATTCTGTGAAGATACTAAACTGGTATGATGTTGTGATCTCATATCCCTTTGTGACATTTGGCCCTGACTTCTTCACTAGATGGATTTTTTCAGCATTGTCAAGTTCTTATTGAGTAGTCTATTTTCAAATATGTTTCTTAAGATGCTGGATCGTTCGTGTTATAGGCATGAAATGTATATACAAACTCCGTTCTTTTTCTATTGCAACATATTTCTCTTTTGGTAGTTTCATATAAATTGCAACATTTGTCTCTATGGTAACAATTAAATCCCACATAGACTAAATTGCCCTCATTAAAGAAACATTTCTTACTCTTCTAAAGGTTAATGAGATCCAAAACCGCACTACTTTCTTCACTTTATTAAAAAGTGTGCCCAACCATATGTTACAGTAGAAAAAGAAAGCAGGAAGTATAATACATGCTGCGCTGATCTATACAATACAAAAGATACAAGGGGTTTGCGGAAGAAATGATTTGCAGCAAGACATAGATGTTGGATTAAATTTTTGGTGTGCTATACATGTTTAGTTAATTATATACCTCTGTGTATATACTTAATGGTCTACATGCCTATAAGTTGGATGTATCTATCCTGTGATATATTCAGGTTTCGTTCTGTCACTTGTAGTTGATGGCTAACCTAGACTCCTCTTGATTCCGTTGCGAGTAATGAAGGGCAATCGGTAGGCTGAGAAGCAGCACAGCAGAACAGAAATCGATTTCGAATGTCACTGATAGACGTGGCGGTGCATTTTCTGGTGGGAATTCACTGGCTGGGGCTAGAATTTTTATTCGTGGCCTGGTTCACTATCAGACTGGAGTGAAGGACGGGGTGGATCGGGCCTCTGGCAGGGCAGGCTGGGTCGGTTTTTGCCACCTGTAGTTGTGTGATGCTATCAGATAGAAAGTGTCTTGTTTGCTGCTAAATGTAATATATGTGATGCAATATCCTGCACGTGTCAATTATTTGCAGGATGATCGAATTTATTCAACTAACAGTGTCATAGAAGACTGATGAATAAAGAGCCACCTTTTTTTATCATGATCCTTGAGAACAAAAGCTGGCAGAATGCCATTGCTGACCACCTTTAATCCTGAAATTCCAATATCGACCTTTTGATGAGACTAAATTTTCTTCACATAAGAACTCCCTCGAGTACCATTTCTCTATTGTCCGGTCTATATCGTGTATTACTACATTTGTTGTGATGTTTCCAGCTCTAGCTATCATACTTGATGTATAGATGGCTGTCATCCTTCCAGGCGCTTCTGGTCCATCACTACTTGGTCCATCTACAATTATTACATCCCATTTGCTTGCATATACCTCATTTGGCAAGTTTGTTAGTGTCAACATGCAGATTGATGAATTTAGGGGTCCTGAATTAGGTGCACAGGCAACTTCCTCCCTTGCATGTTTTAGCAATTTGTATGCTTCTTTAGCCAGCACCCCATAATTGACCTTGTATATTCTGGTGGTGTTTGATCTTCTGATTCTTTGTATTCTTTCAGGGTTGTCCTCCAGAAAGACAGTAGTTCCTGCAGCATTATTCTTTGCCAAGTGACGGTATTGGGGTTCCCATCCAAAGATTAGAAGGTTGCAGGGTGTTCTCGGAGTGATGATATTTGATAGAAATCGATATTCCTTTTTCGTGATACGGTTGTTATTTGGGGGAAAAGAGGAAGCACTGGTATGAGAGGAAACTTCCCTGCAACTTGATTCTGAGAAATTGCAGGTCTTTACAAAATCTACCCACCCATATCGTGGTAATGAAGAATATGAGGTGATAGCAAACCTTAGAAGCCGAAAGATGGACATGGAAGCAAGAATGAAGACAAGGATATGGATGAATCTCTTACTTGTGAGAGTACTTTGCATTTTCTTCAGCTGCCTGTTTTTGTGGCTATCAGAGAAACCTGACGTTGATCTGGACAAGACTGGGGGTTGGATCTGGAATGTGTGGCAAGCAAGTGAAGTAGATACTTCAGGAGGCATTTTTTTCATGTGATGTATTCTGCTCTAACTACAATATGATTAAGCATCATATGCTCTTGATGTGGAACTTATGGGGTTCGAAACTGACTGGTAGTTATGTTGATAGTGAGGCTTTGGTGGGTTTTTTGTCCTTACCAAAGTGGACATCATTTGGCTTTCATTCCAAGGGTTACCTTTTTCTGTTATGCTTCCTACGTTCTACCTAACGTACTGAAGGTGTTGTAACTTGTAATATAGTATGTGGGATTCATCTTCCGCATACGTCAAAGGTCAAAGTTCAAAACGTAGTTATTTCAAGAAATAATTACTAGTGTTTACATTAGAGCGATGTTTGGAGTTTGTGTTAAAATGTAGTTGTTAAATGTATAGATAATTAAGTGTTATTTTGCTGCTAAAGATTACTGCTCTCTTCGTTCCATATTAGTTACAACACTTTTTTTGTATGGTTGTCCTATATTAATTGCAACACTTCTATTTTAGACATGTATTCACCAATATTTTACTCCCTCTATTTGTTTTAAATTGTTATAGTTCAGTTTGGGGGAGAATCAAGGCAAAAACTGAATTATAGACAATTACATTAAAAATAGATAAAGTAAGAGAGAGTTCAAAAAATAAAAAAGCAAAAGGTTGGAAAATTAACAAAACGTACTTAGTGGGATTTCACAAGTTCATTACACAGACCAATTAAGAGTCCAATGTTTGCCAAAAGTTCAAAATTTTTCATTCCCTCTAAAATTACACTTTTCATTCACTTTTGTGGAGGGAGAATGAAAAGTAAAAATTGATGCCTATAAATAAATTTAGGCACCCTTTATTAACTCCTTCATTTATCACAAAAACTAACCCAAAAAAACACCCCACCAAGCCATACACCCAGAAGTCAACTGAGCAGACTTGACCCGAGCTGAAATCAACAACAACAACCCGTATTTTTCCCAGACTGTCAGTCAACCCATTTTAACTCACCGTAGACAGCCCTTTACATAGAGTGGGGGGTGTGGGCGTGGCCTCAAGTGCATAAAAACTTACTAATATGGATCAAATCATAGACGATGATACCATAAACGTTGAACAGCCTCATCATCGGCCTTGGTTGAGTGACGATCAAAGGCAAAAAACTGGCTGAGATGTTGATTTCTCAAGCAACAGGGAACTACTCCATATGGGGCAGTTTCAAAGGCAGCAACTGAATTCAATGTCAATAGGAAGACGACAAGTTTCATCTAGAACGTAGCAAAGCAACAACTGACTGAGCAGCATCAAATTAATGTCAAGAAAAAAATGGCAGGTAACATTGGAAGGAAGAAATTTTAATTAACAGAGGAAATGTTAACTTAAATTCCTTTGAAAGACTGAACATGTTTAAGGGACTTGTCATATAAACTAGGTGTTTATTTAACAACTGTGTGGCGTTTAGTGAAAAGGGGACAAATTAGGCCTCACATAAACACAATACACCCATGACACAAACGCAATACAGCCGTCATTTGGATGTACATGAAACATGAAACGAACGTGAATATCTGAGTGTAAGATCTCTTAATTTTTAGGTATTAAATTTCATTAACAATAACTCCATAAAATGATTAAGTCCTTATGATTAACAATAACAATTTTGAGGAACCAGATTCAACATATCCACAACCAAGAGAATAACATACCAACCATTCCATTGACAATGAAGTAGATCAGACAATTCTGGAACCAACACAAGCAGCCATTCAAACCATAGTAGCATGATTAAGACTTAATCATTAACATTAACATTAACATTAATGATGAACCGACACAAGAAGAAGCAGATGATAACATTCAAATTCAACACATCCAAATCAATTATAAAAACATCCCAAGCATGCCATTGACAATGAAGCAGATCAGAACAACCAGAGGCCAACACAGGGAGCTATTCAGACCACAATATAATCATAAATACGTTATCATACATTGAGAACAGAATCAGGACGCCAGAAATAACACAACCAAAAAACAAAATTGAGAACAAAAAATTTGAACATAACCATAACCAACAAGAATCAACGAAGGCAGCCATTCCAACCATACTACAGTAAAGGCAGACAAACACAAACCAGAATATTCAATCATAGAAAATGAAGGAATAAAATTCAAAACGGAACTGTAACAATTAAAAACAAATGGAGGGAGTAACTCGTAAACTTAGCTCATATGTCTCCTCTGTAGACAAGGAACCCTAGATTTTAGGAGTTCGAATATTTCATCCTCTTTCATAGAACATCCCAACCATTTAGGAACCTCAAAGCCATTGATTAAGGATTTTTTGTTTCTCTTTTTTCTTATTTTCGACAACCCATATTTGCTTCCCTCTTGCTAGCATAGGTGACGAATCTCTCGACATTGGGAGGACAACCATTTTCAATCTTTTGGAAGACAGTGGAATATCGTCTTCAATGCTATCTGGGACAAACTCATTTAAATCTTGAGAGTCTGGGACAAACTCATCAAGATATTGAGAGTCTAGGACAAACTCAGTAATAGAATCAATAATATCATCGACAACAGGTGAAGAACACCCACCAAAACCAAAAGCACCCTTCATTCTTCGACCACAAATTTCCAACCCTTTAGATCCCTCCATAAATCCGAAAATATAGGTTCGGAAAGAAGAGATTCAGAAAAAAATACGAAAGGAACAGAGCAAAAGAAACAGAGATCTAAGGTTCAAAAATAAAAAAAAGGCTTTCAAGACGAGAATTGAAAAAAATCCCAGAAAATTAGGTTATAAAAAGGATATTATAAGACAATAAAAATCAGATCTAAGAAAACCAAAAGCGAAATATAGCTTCAAAGAGGAGAGATTAAAAACCAAAAACAAATATGAACAGAGGCGAAAAAAAACCAAATCTATGAAAAAACCAATATATAGCTTCTAACACAAGAGATTCATCCAAAAACAAGTTAATCTGAAGGAAAGAAGAAGAAATACGAAAAACAAAGACCCAGATATAGCCAGGAAAAACAAAAAAAACAGATCTAGCTTTAAAATTAGCAAAATCTTACGAGTTTTTTGGAGAAAATTTCACAAAATTAATTTACAAAACCGGAAAACAACAAAAGCATCCAAAAAAAGAGAAAGAAGAGTAGATTACCAACCTTCAAATATGGAAAAAATAAACGAGAAATACACACGCTTATACTCAGATTTAGTCGAAAATGAGGATGTTTTTTGGTGGGGTGCTTCTTCAAATTTTTTGAGAGAGTTTTTAGGGAGATGAAGAGAGAAATTTGAACGTTTAGGTGAACTTGAAGAACCCTAGAAATTTCCAGATTTGCAGAGAGACGGGAGAGATGGAGAGGGAGGGAGAGAGAGAGAGAGATCCGATGAGATATGAGGAGTGAGAGGCAAAAATGACGTTTTGGTTAAACAAGTAGGCTAATTGATCATTAGGGGGGAGGGTTGGGTGTTTAGGTGAATATTAAATGAATTAGTGGGTCCCATTTGTATGGGAAAATGGAGTGGGAAGATGTGATAGTTTGCCATATATAAAAAATGTGTAAGTGTAACAATTATATTGAAACGTTAAAAAAAGAAACCGTAACAATTACAAACAAATGGACGGAGTATATTATATATCATCCAACTAATATACTCCACTCATTCATTATTTAAGTGAAAAACATTAAATTATTACTCTTTTACTCTATTAACTTCCTAAAAGTATCGTATCACTTTCTATCTCACATCAACTTTTACAATAAATTGATACTTTTACAGTATAACCTACATTCTACTCTATTAACTTCCTAAAACTATGTGCACAAGCTATTGTTGCGATTGATATGGGACGAAGGGAGTAGTATTAGTATATTACTTTGCAGGCTTGCAGCACAAGATAACTAACCTTTGGTATGGAAGGTAGTTAGTCTTCTTGTTTACTTTTGTAACATGATAATAAAACATTATAGTTAATTTCTCGGTAATGAAATAGAGGATGATGACAAATGGTAGATTGTTATGTTTGCCCATGCTTTTCAATATGCTATATCTTTTCGTTATTAATTAGAATCTTTTGTCAATTACAGCCATGTAAAATACTCATTTTGTTAATTATAGCCATCATCTTTTTTTCTTGTGAATTACGGCCATGAAAGACTATTATCTAAGTAAGTTGTTGTCATTTTCACTAATTACACCACTAATTCATAATTTGACCGGTCAAATCATGTTTAATATTTTATAAATCTTTTTTTATTCAATTTTATAATATTTTAAAAATATATGTTTTTCATATATGAAATGCTAATGGGCACGTATTTCGAGACAATATTTAATTGCGTTTTTCGGATTGATGACGACATTTTTCGAAAAACGAACACCGTCGGGCTCCCTTTACAGACACGAATTTCGATAATCCCTACGAAACGAGTACCAATAAGCCAGATTTTCGAGCACATACTTCGAGACGGTTTTTCGGACTGAACACGACGTTTTTTTCGAAAAAGGGACACCACCGTGCACCCTTTTATGGGCACGAATTCCGAGAATTCCTATGAAACGAGTACCAACAAGTCGGATTTTCGGGCACATAATTCGAGAAGGATTTTTCGGACTGAACACGACATTTTTTTCGAAAAAGGATACCATCGCACGTCCTATGTGGGCATGAAAAACCCGTCTCGAAGTACATGACCGAAAACCTGGCCTGTAGGTACTCGTTTCGTAAGGATTCTCGAAATTCGTGCCCACAAAAAGGTGCATGGCGGTGTCCCTTTTTCAGAAAAAGTTCAGTCCGAAACACCCGTCTCGAAGTACGTGCTCGAAAATCCGGCTTATTGATACTCGTTTCGTAGGGATTCTCGAAATTCGTGCCCATAAAGGGCGCCCGGCGGTGTCCATTTTTTGAAAAAAAGTCGTCTTCAGTCCGAAAAAACTCATCTCGAAGTACGTTCTCTAAAATCCAGCTTATTTGGTACTCGTTTCATAGGGATTCTCGAAATTCTTGCCCATAAAGGGTGCCCGGTGGTGTCCGTTTTTTGAAAAACGTCGTGTTCAGTCCGAAAAACTCGTCTCGAAGTACGTGCTCGAAAATCAGCTTATTGGTACTCGTTTCGTAGAGATTCTCGACATTCATGCCCCTAAAGGATCCCCGGCGGTGTCCGTTTTTCGAAAAAACGTCGTCTTCAGTCCGAAAAACGCGATTAAATGTTGTTTCGGAATACTTGCCCCATTAGCATATCATATATTATTAAAATATTATAAAATTGAATTAAAAATTTATAATATAGTAAACATGATTTGACCAGTCAATAACTTACTTAGATATTAATCTTTCATGGCCGTAATTCACAAGAAAAAAAGATGGCTAAGGATGGATTTAGGAGTCTTTGTGCGAGCCGTAACAAATGGGGTATTTTACATGGCTGTAATTGACAAAAAGTTCTTTTAATTACAACGCTTTGCCTTTCACATGTCAATCAATACTTTAAGACTTGATTTATCTAATTATCAATTTGAGTTATAGGATATCAATATCTTCACAATGGAGATCGAAAAGAATTAAATAGGATCCTAAGTGATTGTGTTTTCAGAAACAATAATCAAAAAAAACGAAATATTATATGAATAGTGGTAAACCCAAACCGTTGTGATTCTTATTTTATAAGGAAAGAGTTGACACGTCAACCTTTTTTTAAGTATTTCTAATTAAATAACATAACTCCCTCTCTGTAACTAATTGTTTTCACATTTTTTATTTTCGAAAAAAAATACCTAACATAAATTATTATTTAATTTCATAATCTTCTTTCTCTTCTCCTTTTCCATATGAGTTATAAGCTTTCGCACCAATTTTGTGCATTTAAGGCTAGAAGAAAGGAGTGTAGATAGAACGAAGGAGTATATATATATTTATAGAATGAGGTGTTATTAAATTAGTGGATCGTTCTATAGTGTGGGGATCAACACTACGAGCTAGTCCGTTTTTGGTGAACCCGATATTGATGTTAGCTTTTAGATCTGACATCATTTCCGGTACACAAGGAAGACATACAAAAAAAAATCCAATAGGTATCAGAAAGAAAATATAGTGAACATTGGAAGAACAAAACATGCAATGAATATTTACTTCAAATGAAAATAACAAAATACGAAATTTCAAAAGAACAATATACTTGAAACTTATCAAACGTGTCGAGTTCGAGTTACTCCACTTATCTTTTCATCTAATATGTTTGATATTCTCAATTCATTTTTTTTTAAACTTATTAAAATTTCATGTGGTTGTTAAAATAAATCTAAAAGTGCATAAAAGTAATATCAAATAAGCTAAATTCAAAAATTAAAGAATGAAGGTTAAATAGGATAAAGCAAAACTCTACTGCAATCTTTGTAGATAAACTTGTTGTCTTATCGTTTTCGTGCTAAAGAGTACAACCCTAACCTTACCCGTATGATAAACGCATCGTGTGTCAACCCAATCATATAAACGTGTCAAAAATCTTGACTCGAACCCGCTGATTTCATGTCGAGTTATCTTGTCGTGTCAACATTTACCACCTCTAAATTCATCTCGATATATACTCAATATTCATTTTTTATAATTTTAACTTGAACACAATTATAGATACTAACATTCAAAGCTATGTGTCGAGATTTGAGAGAAGTGAACCTTTATATGTTATGTGGTAAGTAAATTACCAAGAGAACTTGGTATAGTGAAAAGGAGTGAGCGTTCCAACCTGGATGAGGGTTCAATCCCCACTAAAGGCACTTTGAAAGCACGATTTCCCTTATCATTCCCCCTCTCTCAAAGTGCACGGCCCAATAGGACCCGAGCGGGGTCCAGACCAGTTTTTCTTACCCAAAAAAATGTGGTAAGTAAATTTAGGCGGAGGCTTCCTCTGATATGACTGAGAGCATGTGTATACTAAGCAATATGATAGCTTTAGACATAGCCTCCCAAGTGTTCTTCTAAAGAAATAAAATGTTCAATATCAGGCATCAGAAGCAAAGCACATACTCTTTTACACAAGAATCTTCCCCTGCACTCTAGTCTCCAACACTTAGCACCAGATGCCCTACTATAAAGCATGATAACGAGTTCGACCTTGCTCTCTTTATGTTCATGTCCATACATACACACATATCATAGTTAATCTGCCAAAGAAACAACACAACTTAAACGAATTTGTGAGGGAAAACAGACTGAATTATAACATTTGTTTGATTTTTATATACTTTCGCCCCAAATGTATTGATCCGAAAAAATTACCCGATGTGTGACCTGACCCGGAACAGGCATACCTGAAACAGACCGCCGAATCCGAATCCGAATAGACCTGGCCCAAACTCGACCCAAAATCAGCCTGACCCAAAATGACCCGACCCATACCCGACATGATTGCCACCTCTAGTTATTATAAAAGACCTCACATAGAAAGTTTAATTTTGTAACTAGAAGCAGCAATATCCAGCAGTCTTGAAAGCAATAGTCAGGGACATGTCTTACCACCTTAACCCAACCGTTGACGACCTTACATCCAGTTTCTAGAACAATTTGCATCAAGAAAAAAAGACAAGTACACCTTTCTAATGTGTCTTAGGTTAGTGGTCTTCTAGGAATAATATAATAATTTGGTTATGGGTAAGCTTTTGAAGAAAGATACAGAATTTGTCATAGAAATAAAGAAATTCCAGGTTATAATAGGGGAAGTAGGAAGTAGAAACTATGGGAAACGTTGCTAAAGGTTTTAGTAGTTTTTTTTTTTTTTTTTGGAGAGAACAAGCCTCTCCAATGATTGTAATTATCCTTTAGTTTCTCTAGTTGCAGTAAGTTCAATCTAAATTATGATTTTCATTTCAACATCATCTTCTTCGTAGTCTATCATCAAATTATGACAACCTAGCAACAACTTGTGATCGGATTCCACACACAAGAAGGCGAAAAGCTCCTATCTAAATGTTATGTTCCTTAGTGACAATTGACAAATAACACCACCAAAGCATATCAAATCTCATCTTCAATATTCTATCTCATCAGCAGTATTCTATCTCAGCAGTGGCAGATTTTCGAGAAATTTCTTTTGGGGGCCGAGAAAATTTAACCATACGATTATATAAACTTACTTCATTTTTATATCCCTTCAGTTTTTTTTTCTTAGCCCACTTGTCCCCCTTTGGGCACTGTGTAAGACCCATTTCAATCCACTAATCATACTTTAGGGAGTATTTCTCTGACACAAAAATAGAAATATTGTTCGTATGGGTAGCCCTCTCTTCCTCTTAGTCATTGATACTTGGCAACTGAGTAAAATATTAAATGTAAGAGGAATAATAATCATAGAAGGTTATTACTTATTTAACCAAATATTACAAAAAGATAACACAGCAAACATTTTGTAGCTTACTTTCATATAAAAATAGAAACCCTAAAAAGTCAAGATAAATGAATTGACTACAATCAATTTACTACTACGCCTTGTTAGATGAATGGATTCAAATGTGTATAAGAAAGTATTCAAATCATATAAGTTAGTCCTCTGTATGAGTATAAGCCACAGAAATTCGGCAGCTAGTCTTTTGTAGGGTACTTTGGTTAGAAGCAATGGTGGAAATTCCCAACATAGCTACACACTGTGTATTATAATGGGATCAAGGTCCACTACTAACCTCCATGAGACAAGAAGCAAGGTCACTTTAGGGGCTCTCTATAGCTGATGTACAGTGTCAGTGTGCGTCGAGACTCGAGAGCATGTAATAGTCATGGAAGAAAAAAGAAATTTTTTCCCTATATAATGCTAAGGCTTAAAATATTTCCCACTTTAGGGTTGCTTTGAAAAAAATTCCCAATCTATTGTCCACCTCACCACCTTTATTATCATTGAACTCTTGAACTTTGTTTAATTGCTTTTTAGTCCTTGTTATACTAAAGCTATTTTTATTAGATTCTAATCAACTTGATTATATACCAAACTGAATATAGTAGTAAAAGAACATACCATATGACACAGATAGGAAATAGTATTAGCATGCAATTAATCTAAATTGATTATTATATTTATCTCTTAATGACTTTTAATGGTACTAATTATCACAGTTCTACTACTTATATCTTAAATAAATTATTTGCTATGCTTACAAGCCCACCATGCTCCGTAATAAACTAGATAGAGAGTTTTGACCGATACCTGAACTTAGTTGGTACTGGATCCTCCGGCGTTCTCAGCTTCCGGCTTTACCAAGGTGGCTAACCTCGACCAAACCTTCCTTAGATCAGGCACGGCACAGATCTGTTTCGTTTCCTACCTCAGACCGTAGTCTCTAACCAGATTATGTTTAATAATGGGATTTCAAACAAGAAAATAGTTTATTTGAGACACAAGGTTCGAATGGGTAACGTTCCCTCTTGAAAGAAAAACTTTTATTAATGTAGAAAGATTACAATATTTAAACACTCAAACATCTTACAAACATTCAAACACTCATGAGACTATCTAGAGTTGCGTTGCTTTTAGAGTGATGGAAGTACCAATCTCTCTCTTAGAGCAATGTTGCTTCCCTAGTGAGTTCTTTCTCTCTCTCTGAAAAAACTCTGCCTTACACCTACACCTTCATGCCCTTTATATAGTGGAGGGCTTATACATAGGATACCATAAATCAAAAGAGATGCTAAGGGCATCTTTCTTTTACAAAAGCAAACCAACAAAATAGAAAAAGACAAGCTGACTCAAATCCGTGTGTGTTAAATCTTCATCCACTTACTTTTGCTGATTTGGTGGGGCCTACTCCATCATTATGTTGTCCATTCCCTCATCTCCAACATTGGATTCTAAATTCTGGTTATCAGCAAAGCAATTGTTATAGTAGGAAACTGTATAATCGTCATCCCAAGTCAGAAAAATATCTAATAGATAGTCTTGCCCTTCTAGAGATACGAACTTGCCAGCCTCTACTTGTTCTAAATATTCGTGGACTGATTCATTATGATTAATGGCTTCTTCAAAATATTTTTTCATTTCGTCGTGGATGGCCACCGTAGTCCTTCCTCTATGGAGGATAATTATATCTGGCTTTTTTAGAAGCTGATTGATGACTTGTGAAATGTAAAAGAATCCCATTGCTCTTGCCTCTACCGGATTTTTTATCTTTTGCTGCTTTCGACAAATTGGATCCTTAAATCTGTATCTGGCTGCTCCAAATATTATTAGAAAATGCGGGAGCTTTATCTTTCCTTCAAACACTTCGATACATGCACTATTTCATGGTCGTAACCAAATGTTCTTTTTTCAATAGCAAACTTGTAGGCTCTTCTGATTGCATATTGTTGAAACTTTGTAAAGTTGATGGCCGGAAATTCTTCATTCCAATTTAGAGGATAACTTAGAGATCGAATCATTCCATAATCCCAAGCTTTGCGAATTTCTTGGGTGCATGGAGGAATCTCCCTTTCTATAGGAAGCATTGAAAGACTTCTATAGCAAATTCCGGAGTTATCGAATTGACGCATCCATGATCCCCATAAATCATATACGTCGTAGTATTGATATACTTTTCCTGCTACAAGAGCATACCATGCTCTAAAGTCATTATCCCTCATCTTTCCCAGAATTATGTTCTGTAGGTCAGTGGGGAGTTTTTGTAATTCTATAACTAGTTCTAACATTAGGAGTCTTCGGACTGCTCTATGACAGCCCTCAACAAGTCCATCTCTGGACCTTGCTTTTGAGGAAATTATTATGGCCTGCATTAAGGCCCAAGTGGAGGGTGAAACCCACTCCATGGCTTCATCAGTCTCTTTAATTAACTTGTTCCTCTCTTCTGCCAGCTGTGCTAACTGGTGAGGAGGAGGATGTTGGCTCTTCTTGACTCTTCTTGCCATTGGCTAGTTCCCTAGTAAGGCTATCTGCCAATGAGTTCTTTGATCCCTGTATGTGTTCAATGGTAAATGAAAATTGGTTAAGCCATAGTTGCCAACGCAGGAGTCTCCCTTGCGCTTGCATATTTGATAAATTCTTTTTAACAAAGCCAAGTATTCCTTTTTGCAATCTGTTCTTATTAAGAACTCTTTTGGTGCTAGGAATATCAGGAATTTATCAATTCCTCTTATGATCGCTAAAATTTCCTTCTGCATTGTAGGGTAGTTGAACTCGGCTTTATTAAAACTTCCACTACTGTATCAGCACAATTTCTCGCCATCTTTTATTTTCAGTATGGCACTCCAGTGTTCATTACTAGCATCTGTTTCCAAAATCAGATTATCTTCACTAGTAGGCAATGTTAGTACTAGTAATCCTTTACACAATTTTTTCAAGTCTTGAACTGTTTTAGAGTCGTTGTTTGCCCATTTCCATGGCACTTCCTTTTTTAGTTTTTGTTGCAAAGGTTTTCTTAATAGAGCAAGATTTTTGATAAAATCTGAAGCATATGTTAAACAACCCAGAAACCTTTCTAGCTGTTTTCTATCTTCAATTTCATCAGGAAACTTTTCTATTTTTTCAAGGATATGCTTTTGCAATATTATTTGTCCGGCTTTTATTTCTAGACCAAGAAGTCTATTTCTTGTTGAGCAAAGACACATTTATCTTTTCCAAGAATGATGCCATGTTCAACACATTTCTGTGTTACTTCCCTTAAATCTTTTTTGTGTTGGTCTAATGTTTTAGAGAATATTAGGATATCATCTATATAAAGTAAGCAACAATGGCTCTTCTTTCTCCAAAACCCTAAAAAAAATTTGGTTGATTTAGGGGCTACCTCAACCGTTTGGTTGATAGTAAGCCCCTATTTTTCTTTCTTACTACTAGATTTTAAATTTTATGGTGAATAAACATCCATTCTCTCTCAATTTGAGAGTTTTTCTACCCAATTATTGGGTTTTATCTACCCATATATTGGGTTTTGTCTCTCTCCTTGTGAGAGTTTTGGTGACGTCCTTTAGTTTTGCAGACATTGATTTGTTGATGAAGATTTATGCGGAGTCGCAACGAAGGTCGGTTCTACATCTACAAACAATTTTATCAGATTCAGTTCAATTTCAAGACTACAACGAATCGGAAGACCCCCTCGTAGAAGGTTGTATGAAACAGCGATGTAAAAGAGGGTATTCATCAGTGTCTAATCTCATTTACAACGATCGTGGTTTTGTCAAATTAGAATTTTATTTGATCCAAATTGTTTTGTATTTGTTAGTTCCAATTTCTATTGTAAATGTCGTATGGCTCTTTTATTAATGAATTAATATTACCTTCAAAAAAAAAAACTAAGCAACAATGGCTTAGTTCTCTAAAAATGTTATACATTCTTCTTTGGAATATTTGAGGGGCGTTTTTCAATCCAAATGACATAACTAACCATTCATAATGCCCTTGAGGGGCACGAAATGAAGTTAGTGGAATACTTTCTTCTTCCATTTTGATTTGCCAATATCCTCTTTTACAATCCATCTTCGAAAACCAAACCGCTCCCTGTATTCTATTGAACAAAACTGTTTTATTAGGAATATAATATCCATCAAATATAGTGTTGTCATTAAGCATTTTATAATTTATTACCATTCTTGCTTTTCCTCGTTTTTCTTCTGCATGATTCCCTACCATAAAAGCTGGACTGTTGTGTGGACTTCTACTACTTCTTATCAGTTTTTTCTCGAGTAGTTCTTTTATTTGTTCATCAAATTCTAAGATATCTTGGTAGGTATAGACCATTTGTCTAATAACCTTATTAGGATTTGTTAAAGTTATTTTAGCCAATGCTTTATCCCTTTCCCAATACTGTAAAGGGTTTGTTGAGTACAATTTTTCACATAAATTTTCTTGTTGCATTCTAATTTTTTCTATTAAAGACATCTCATGATCTGATATTCTTAGCGCTACTTCACGTTCACGTTGTGTAGGTGTAACCCTTTCACCACGCTGGCTGCGCAAAAATTCGATACTTTGATGTGTAAATGCCTTTACTAACTTATTGATTGGGACTGAATGACCATTTATAGTGAATATTATCTGGTTGGTTGTTTGTGAGCATGGACAATATAACCGCTGAAAATTATTACCAATAAACATATCGTGTGATGGCTGATCAGTAGCCCGTAATTTTGGAATTATACATTGAACTCCTCCAATTTCTATTGGTAAATCTTCTATTATATCTGTATGTTCCATCATACTATCATCTGCAATTCTAACTTGCAAAGGGTTCTTAGCTTTTATCTATAGATATTCAAGAAATAGATTTCTCTTACCAAAACACACAGAACATCCGCTGTCTACATATGCACTTAATTCGTATTTATTGTAATCTTTTAGACAAATATTAATAGGTATATAAATACTATTGGGGTTTCTGCTGGTTATTTCGTGAAAGCTTTCCATTTTCATGTTTAGTTCATCTTCATATACTGGCTCACTTATTTTTTTTGTTTTATACCCAATAATCTTTCTTTTGTCCATTTCAGTTTTTTCATCAGTGTTAAGTTTTGAGGTCGCTCCCATATCTATACTATGTCTTGCTGGTTCTCCCTTTCTGAATTCATATTTTTTGTTCAACCTTTCTAACAACAATAATAATTGTTCCTCATTGTCATCGTTAGACGATGTTGTAGGTATTTTACCTTCCTTGTTGTTCAGGTTAGGGTTAACTTGCCAATCCTTTTTTACGATAGGGTTATATCTACTTAGACTCATGCTTCTGTTTAAGCTTGGAATTCTTGCTAAACGTTCTTCTCCATTATGGAGTTCACCTACTTCATCTATCATTAGCATGTTTGACCTATTTGGCGTACTTGGGTTCATGAAATATTCTTTCCACTTAGTTTTTTATCACAATATCATTAGGGTTTACCTTCATGGGCATGATTTTCCTTTGTAGTTTATCACTCTTCTCATATTTTTCAGCATTTACTACTCTTTGTCTGAAGGTTGATTTTATGGTGGTTACTAATTTGTATATTACCTTCCATCTTATCATTATTCCTCTTGATCCCTTCTTTAAGTTTGATCCTATAGTTAATAGTTTAACTGTTAAGAACCTAGGGGTATATGCATCATCAAGGCTTATGTAATACCTTGGTTCACATATATAACTGACTGTCCCTTGACTTAAATTACAAGTGATTCTACTTATAATTTGATCATAAAAGTCTTTATGTCTTATATCACATATAAAGCTTAGACAATCAACGTTTTTCCCAAAGTTTTGTAATGGTTTTGGCTTACTTGTACCGCACCAATGCATATGTATCCATAATTCCCTCTTTCTCTAAGTTTCTTAATGTTTTTCCAGTTTATCAAATTAACTTCAGCCGCTTTTTTCTCACAATCTTCTATCACTATGCTACCTTCCATTTCATCACAAACATAGGTTGCTTTGTATGGAATTAATGAGGTCTTAAATATTTTACTTTTCGTAATTTGCGGGAAATCCCAATCTCCCTTTTTCAAACTATCTATTTCTTCTTCATCAATGGAACATCCTGCCTTTTTAAGTTGTCCTAGAGTGGAACGTCCATCTTCCTCGTCCTCATTTTCATCTTCTATGTTTCTACTTTCCATCATATTGTTTAATCCTAATTCGTCTTCCTCACTTTCTTCATCAGGATCATATCCTTCTATAGTTTCACTATCTCCGTATTCCTCTTCTTCATAGATTTCTATTATACCTTTGTTATTAGTGATAGCTAATTCTACCACCTCCTCTTCAGAAATTTCTACGTAGTCCCAACTTCCTAGGGCTTGCATTAGCTTAAGGTTGGCTTTCTTTTTACATTCATTTGCATAATGGCCTATTTCTCCACAAGACCAACATTTGCAATTTCTTTTCTTTTCAGGACAATATGTGACTTTCCTGAAAAATCTCCTTGGTTTCTTATATTTTTGTTTATAAATTTTTTTCTTATAATCTTCTCCTCTAGTTTTATTAAACTTAATTCGTCGATAGAATTTATTTCTCGTACGGCTTTTTCTAGTGCAGCCATATTCACTTGGCATGTCCCAACATGTTAGGAATTGTCTTTTCATTTGTTGAGTTCGTGCTACTTCCCTGCATTTTTTCTCGATCCATTTTCTTAGGAATGCAACTCTATTCCCTAATGAATCTTTATTATTGTATTTTTCTACCCATTCATGGTATTTTCCACTTATTTCTTCAGTGGTGGGACTTGGTAGTTTATCAAAAAACATTCCTAAATTGGTTATATTTTCACCAATTTTATATAGTATCTTTCAAATTCACTAATATAGTCTTCCACGTACCTCATATTACAGATTGAAAGATTACTTAATTTTCTTTGAAATTCTAACCTCTTTTCATCATTACTGGCTTTAGGTCCAATAAACTCAACTTCTATGTATTGACATAGTCTAATAAACATATCAGTTGGTGATTCTAATTCCCTAAGCATTGATTTGGCCTCCTCATCTATCGCTTCATACCAATCAGCAACACATCCATAAAAGCTATGTTCTATGTAATTAAGGAAATTTTTAGTAGACCAATCAGTGTTCAGATTAAGGACGCTACTCATACTCTTTTTCCAATGTTCTACGATTTCTTCTCTGTTTCTCACTCCATCTAAGTTTAGCTTATATCCAGTTTGATTTATGGGTTCCAAGGTCACTTCTTCTTGTTTTGGTACTTGATTAGGCATTACCTTACAGCTAATCGAGTTGTTTTTCCTGGTACATACCTAGGTCTCGGACAACTAGATTCTCCTTGATACCTATTTCTAGAGACAACATTACTAGCATAATTATTTTCGAAAGCATTCACTTCGCTCTGTTCTAGCTCCTCTCCAATCATGTTGTCATCTTCAATTATTTTTCCTAATTTATTATTTAATTTTCGCTGGATATCTTCTATGGGTATAGACTCCATATCGTCAAGTTTTATCAATCCCATTTGCTGGTATAAATCTTCCTCTAGGATGTTATAATTATTTTCCTTGTTATTTTCTTCTGAGGCAATTTCTTTCTTTGATATTACGCTCATAATTTGATTCAAGTTTTCTAAGTTTGTTTCTATATCAAATAAATCTTGTAGTACCTCAAGACTCAGATGACTCAGGTTCATTTTCTTTAGGAATTATACAAACTGAGCTTTCGGTCTGTTGTTGGATTCTGCTTTTTTGCTGTTGAAATCCTACGGAAAATTTTTTGTTTTTATTTTGATTTTGAAATGGGTAACTATATTTAAAAGGGGTGGATTTAACTGAAGTTTCACCTAGTTGTAAACGATGATGTCTAACTTCGTTGGTTATGGAAAGTTGTAATAACTCTAGCTTATCTAGGATTTGTTTTATTTGTTTTTCAATATCAATTTGTAGACTCGTGATTTTCCTCTCAACGTTCATACTCCGGGCCGAGGCATTTTGTGCTTCTAATTTTACTTCTAATAACTGCTCTACTATATAATTCAAAACAGGACCAACTTGGTTACTATTATCTGGTAAATGATATATATGACTGACTCCTGGTTTTTTACATTCAGGACTAGGTTTAATAGGCTCCAGATTTCTTTTTAATTATTAATTAATCTACTTGGCTCTGATACCAAACTAAACAAACCGAAAACAGGCTTAAACTAAGTTAACTATACTTTAACCAAGCTTAACTCAAATGTAATAAAGGTCTAATATAGTTTAAAGGTAGATAAGGGCCTTTTTGCAATACACAAAAGTATGATAAAAGTATGATGGCAAAGTTGTAAATATGCAACGGTACTTTGGAAAATATTTTAAAAGTGATGGTAGATTGGGAATTATTTTGTTTTGTAGCTGTATTTTGGGAAATGGCTCTAGAAAAAAGGTTAGCTACAGATTGACAGCAAATACTAGAAAAGCTGCCACAAACGTTCATAATTCACCCAAAAATGTTTTCTAAAATTCTAATCACTCCCAAAATAAAAATCCTCCCTCACTTTCCAAGTTGATAAGGAACCAATTGATTTTCTAAATTTTTTTGCTATAGAGCACATCTCCCCACAAACTTCCCATGAAGACAATAAACTTGCCTTAGAATCATATGGGACCTATTCTCGTCAACTGAGTAATGTTAAACTCAACTTATTTTATACTGAAGTGAACTAATTACTACTGATTTAAACTTATTTTTATTGATTTGAACTTATTAATGCTAAATTGAACTTATTTTTACTGAACTTATTTTTAGTGAATTGAACTTATTAATACTAAATTAAACTTATTTTTACTGAACTGAATTTATTTTTATTGAAACTTATTAAGATAAGTTGACCTGAACAAAGCCTTAGTCTAATTCTTTGATGGAAAGGACAACTGGCAGAATAGCGATGCTGCCTTGGAGTTCTTAAAAAAACAATGCATTACCAAACCAAACCACAACAACAACAACAACAACTAAGCCTTATTCCCAAAGTGATTTGGGGTCGGCTAACATGAACCGTCGACTGAAACCATTGCCAAATGAGATGGCATCGACAAGAGTGATAAAAAGTTTTTAAAATGGTTTAAGTTTTAAAATTTTTTAAATAGTTTTTGAAAACAAAGTTTACACCAAAAAGTTTTAAAAGAGGTTTTCAAAAGGTTTTAATACCAACAAAATTGCGAAGAACAAATAAATGCAGTAATCACACCCCTTCCTCCACATGGATAGTGCCCCTCCACCCACTTCTATCCAACGTCATGTTCTCCTCAATCCCAAGTAGCCTCATATCACTTTCAATTACATTCATCTAAGTCATCTTAGGTTTTCCCCTACCCCTTACAATTTGATTACTCCTCCACTCTTCAATTCTTATCACCGGTGCATCACCTGATCTCCTTTTCACATGATCAAACCATCTTAACCGATTCTCCCTCATCTTTTCTTCAATTGGTGCAACTTCAACTTTTTCCCAAATCACTTCATTTCTTAATCGGTCTTTCCTTGTGTGGCCACACATCCACCGCAACATACGCATCTCCTCCACGTTCATAACGTGGCATTGTTTCACCGCGCAACATTCGGTGTCATATAACAAAGCAGGCCTAATTGTTGTACGGTAGAATTTTCCCTTCAATCTTTGGAGAATGTCAGAATCACAAAGGAACCCGGTGGCACTTTTCCACTTTAACCAACCCGCGTTAATTCTATTAGTCACGTCTCCATCCAGTTCTCCATCCTTTTGAGAATGGATCCAAGGTAACGGAAAACGTTCGATCCTTGAACCACTTTGCTATCCAAAGTGACCGCCCCTGCCTCGTTGCTTGTAACCGCGCTGAACTTGCACTTCATATACTCCGTCTCACTTCTGCTCAATCTAAAACTACGGGCTTTTAATGTATCCCTCCACAATTCCAACTTACTCTCAACACATTCCTTTGTCTCATCAATCAATACAATATCATCCGCAAACATCAAACACCACGGTATATCATCTTGAATTGACCTCGTTAATTCGTCCATCACTAAAGCAAAGAGAAAGGGACTAAGTGCAGAACCTTGATGCACTCCGATCGTAATAGGGAACTCTTCTGTCCTCCCCACCGTAGTCCGCACACTCGTAGTTGCCCCTTATACATATCCTTGATGATATCTATATATTTTTGTAGAACACCTTTCTTCGCCAACGCCCACCAAAGTATTTCTCTTGGTACTCTATCATATGTCTTCTCCAAATCAATGAAAACCATATGTAGATCCTTCTTCCTATCACGGTAATGTTCCATTGTCTGTCTCATGAGGTGGATGGCCTCTTTAGTCGATCTTCCTGGCATAAATCCAAATTGGTTCTCCGATATCTTCACATGTTTCCTAAGTCTTTGCTCAATCATTCTTTCCCAAAGTTTCATCGTATGACTCATTATTTTGATTCCTCGGTAGTTGGTACAATCTTGTACATCGCCTTTGTTCTTATACAAAGGAATCAAAGTACTCTTCGTCCACTCTAATAGCATTTTGTTGTGTCTCCAAAATATGTTGAAGAATGTTGTCAGCCATTTGATTCCTCTCCCCCCTAAACACCTCCAAACTTCGATAGATATGCTATTTCTAACACATAAGTAGACATAAATTATTCATGTCAATGGTGCTAGGGATAAATCAGCAAGGGTAGTAACAATGTAAATACAAAAGATGGAAACAAAACATGAGAGATAAGAGTTACCAGATCAGCCAAAACTTTTAAGATGGCAAGAATACAAGGCAGCAGCAAACAGCAGCAGCAATCACAGAGGCCAGAGTCACACAGAAGATGACAAAAAAGAGATCAAGAACTAAAAATGCTATGCACAGCCAATAAAGGATGGGGGAGTCTTGCCGCAAGGCATAGCCACCTATACATATCCAATAGAATCCAAGTATCCACCACATAAATGAAAACATAGTATTTATAGATTCCAAATGCTTTATGATGGTGCTGGAATCCTGATAGTCTTTCTTTGCTTGTACTCTCGTCAAAACAAAAACAAAAAAAAAGCATCATAGGGTAACAAACTAACCAGTTGGTGCTGTGAAATAGTTTGCAAATATGCGTCACGCCAAAATGAAACACAAATTGACAACATAATGATGAAGAGAGAGATAGAGCTTCTACATCCACATTTTCTTACGTTAGTACAACTGCCACTTACATACTAACATTAGAGATCGAACAGTACCTGCAATTAATAGCCAAATCTATTCTAAACAAACGATCAGAGAGGGTAAACTTTCATCATGCAGGTTCTTAACAGCATACATGCCTAAAACACTGCAGACAATAGTAGACAGAGTCATTACACAGACAAATGAATGAAGCAATTGCACACCTGTTTTGCAATCTCATACTTTCTCTTTTGTCAAGTGTGAGCCACAACACAAACTCCATTTGCTGCTCCCTCAAACTTTCTTCTATATCAACTTCCCGCTTACCTATGAAAACCCCCTCAGCAACCAATTTGGGTGTCACTTCTTCAATATGGCTACCAAATTAAAGATGAAAATTGGTTGGATATAAGATTCAGTCAATTTGTGTTACAGACCATTTGTCAAAATGATGATCACGTATAATTTAGCTAAAACCTCAAACTCTCTAACACTGAATTTCCTACTTAAAACACAGCATCCATAGCCCAAAGACCACTTCTGTGAATCTCGAAGAGAACAGGAAGGAAGAAGATTCCATACTAGTAGTTCATAAACTACAAAAAGCTTGTCAAAGTCGCAAACAACATGACAACAGCAAACTAACTTTAAAAACTGTCAAAGCAAACGCCAAAAGCAACTAAATTATCCAGGAACATACTAATATGCATACATACAAAAAGTAAATAACATAGCAAGGGATGGTTCCCACCGTGAATGGACAGACTGATCAATAAGCTGTTCTTCCATCACCTTCTGTGATGGTATCTTTGAAGCCTGCACCACTAGGGATCATAGGCAGCACATGCTCCTGATGAGGTACAATAACATCGAGCAGGTAAGGCCCCGGAGTATCCAACATTGTCTGAATGGCGGCCCTCAAATCACTCACGTTGCTAACACGGGCAGCAGGAATGTCACACGCCTCGGCAAATTTGAGCATATCAGGGAAGATTTCAGTCTCTTTGGAAGGGTTTCCAAGGTATGTGTGTGCCCTATTGGCTTTGTAGAACCTATCTTCCCACTGAACAACCATACCTAGATGTTGATTGTTCAAGAGCATTATTTTAACAGGGAGATTTTCGACCCTGATTGTAGCCAACTCTTGGACGTTCATAATGAAACTCCCATCGCCATCAATATCAACAACGACTGCATCTGGTCGAGCAACAGCAGCTCCAATAGCAGCTGGTAGCCCAAACCCCATGGCCCCCAATCCACCTGAGGTCAGCCATTGGCGAGGGTTTCTGTACTTGTAATGCTGCGCTGCCCACATTTGGTGCTGCCCAACACCAGTACTTATGATAGCATTACCATTGGTCAACTCATCAAGAACCTGAATAGCATACTGCGGAGGAATAGCATCCCCAAACGTCTTAAAACTCAACGGGAATTTCTTCTTCTGCTCATCCAATTCCTCCCTCCACTTGGAGAAATCCAAATTAAGCTTCCCTTTCCTAGACTCGAGAATCTTATTCATACCCTGCAACGCCAATTTAACATCCGCACAAATGGAAACATGAGGCTGCTTGTTCTTCCCAATCTCAGCAGAATCAATATCAATATGCACAATCTTAGCTCGGCTAGCAAACGCCTCGAGCTTCCCCGTGACACGATCATCAAACCTAACCCCAAAAGCAAGCAACAAATCAGCCTTATCAACAGCGTAATTAGCGTAAACAGTCCCGTGCATTCCCAACATATGAAGAGAAAGTTCATCATTACAAGGGTAAGACCCCAAACCCATAAGAGTACTAGCCACCGGAACCCCTGTCAACTCGACGAATCTCCTCAGCTCATGACTAGAATTCAAACAGCCACCACCCACATACAAGACGGGTTTTTTGCACTCGTTGATAAGCCTAACAATCTGGTCAAGAAGACCCTCCTCCACAACAGACTTAGGCAACCTAGAAAGATAGCCACCAAGCTTAATAGGGTGATCCCAATTAGGAACAACCAATTGCTGCTGAATATCTTTAGGAATATCAATCAAAACAGGACCAGGCCTACCAGAATTAGCCAAATAAAAAGCTTCCTTAACAACTCTAGGAATATCATCAACATCTAAAACCAAATAATTATGCTTAGTAATAGAGCGAGTAACCTCAACAATGGGAGTTTCTTGGAAGGCATCAGTACCAATCATACGGCGAGGGACTTGGCCGGTGATAGCGACGAGAGGGACGGAGTCAAGTAAGGCATCAGCGAGGCCCGAAACGAGGTTGGTGGCACCAGGACCCGAGGTGGCAATACAAACACCGACTTGACCGGTGGCGCGAGCGTAACCCTCAGCGGCAAAGACGCCACCCTGTTCGTGGCGGGGAAGGACGTTGCGAATGGTGGTGGAGCGGGTGAGAGCTTGGTGGATTTCCATGGAAGCACCACCTGGGTATGCGAATACATTAGTAACTCCTTCGCGTTCGAGTGCTTCAACGAGGACGTCGCAGCCTTTGCGGGGTTCGTCAGGGGCAAATCGGGAAATGAAAGAAGGTGGTTGATCGTCGGTGAGGGGTGAAGGTGGTTGATGGGTTATGGTGGCGGAAGGAGGTTGGCGTTTGGGGGTTTGAGGAGAGAGAGAGCAAGTGCTTGTTTGGAGAGGGCGGCGGCGGCGGAGGAGGAGGGAATTAGGGGTTTTGAGAAAGGTGGATAATGATAATGATGATGAAGATTGGGTTTTGAGGGTTTTGGTGAATGGGGTGAGTGTTGGATTTGCAGAAGAAGAGATGGCAGCCATTGTCAAACGCAGGAATGGTTCTCGTTGGAGGAGGGGACGAGAGGAAAGCTATGCTATGCCAGGAGTTGCTTTTTTTATTTTGTGGTTTGTGTGGCTAACGCCAGTCGACCAAAAGCAATGGCTTAATGTGGAAAGTCTTCATAGTTTTATGGACAAATTGTTAACTAGTACCTTTTAAATATGTGAATTTGTGAACTAGTATTTTTTAATTTTTTTTTTGTGAAATAAAGCCTTAAGTTGTTCAAAGCTCTTAAAAACAGTACCTTAGTCCAAAACTCTGGTTATTTTAGTCAATTTTCTAACTGTTGACCATTGTTTTTCCTCGGTTTTTGAGAGTGGAAGTTCACCACCCTTCTATATGAGTGCAATACACACTCCAAAAAACGAAGGAAAACAATGGTCAATAGTCTGAATATTGACTAAAGTGGCCGAAATTTTGGACTCAAGTACTGTTTTTAAGAGTTTTGAACAACTTAAGGTACTATTTCACAACAAAAAAATTAAAGGTACTAGTTCACAAATTCACCTATTTAAAAGGTACTAGTTAACAAAGGAAAAATTGTCAGAAACCATCTAATATAGACACTTTTCTGAGAAAACCACCTAATAAACATTTTATTATAAAAAACCACCTACTAAAACATTTTTTCTTTTAAAACACCACCACTTGAGACCAAATTAATAACTCTGTTAGCTCCGTAACCACTTATCGACATATTAGTAACTCCAGAAGAGTCACTTGGGGTTGAATGTAAATGCAGGGAACTAATTACAAGGTAAAATGAGTTACTTGGTCTTAAGTGGTGGTGTTTTGAAAGAAAAAGTGTTCTATTAGGTGTATATATAATAAAACGTTTATTAGGTGGTTTTCTCAAAAATAGTGTCTTTATTAGGTGGTTCTTGATAATTTTTGCATTTCTATATGATAGATGGCTTAAAATGGGATAGGACATAAGAGTGCACTACAATTTCCAAACAAATATATTATATTTTCTATTATTCAGAAAATATACTATCATTATTTTTATAGAATTTACTACCTAGATTATAAATATACGACATTTCTATAAGATACAAATTAATATATGTCCAGCTCCTATCTATCAGATAGGAATTGGGCAGCTTTCCAATGGGTTAATGGAAAAGTTGTCGGTCTCTGACACGATACAACAACAGACCAAAACCGATACAATACGAATACAAAGTTACCGAGAGAAAAAACGAATATGATCCGACCCGGCATGACACGACACAAAATCAACACGACCCATTTATTTGTCATATTATGCAATTATCCTATGTTTTACATTTTTTTGATAAATTTTATTAACAACACGAAATGAACGCGCGATCAAAACCTCTAATTAATGTAAGTATTTTTGTAGTGCAAATTTTAGTTTTGGTGGAGCCCTTGAAGAGAAGATAGGCATTTCAACGGAATCCTCGACTTTTCTTGTTTACAATAGTATACTTGGTCTAGTGGTAAAGATAGCATCCTTCCCACCTCAAGGTTGGGGATTAATCCCCACTAGAAGCACTTTAAAGATAGGGATTCCCTTACCCTTCTCCCTACTCTCAAGTTTCTGGCCCATTAAGATCCGAACGGGGTCCGGACCACTTCTTCTTACCAAAAAAATATTTAGTTGATAAAACTCTTGTCGTTTCATTTTTTCCTTTTTTTTAGATGTATGTGACAATTTCAATATGGCATTGTCTAAGCTACATTTGATTTCGATTAGTTCTTCTTATCTTTATTCTATTGATTCTAAAGCTTTGAGCATTTGATGTTTTTATTTTGTGATGTTTTGCCTCTTGTCTGTTGTTGTTTGAGGAATGCCAAAGGTATAACGATAGATGTATTGTTCCTTATGGACAAAATTGTATTTTCTCATTTAACAAGGTGGGGGTCACACATGCTTATAGTATTAGTAGTATGTACAATGACAAAGTAATTTATATTTGAAATATAATAGTATATTCAACTAATATAGTAGCATAAAAGCAAAATTAAGCAGTGTAGGACCTTCTTCTTTGAGAGTGTTTGCGTGAATAAATTTGCAGTCGGACAGTGGTATATGTGGAACTAAAGCTAAGATATACAGGGCCTGTTCTCTTCGGCATAAACCAGGTGAACTGAACTGAGCTGAACACAACTGAATTAAATTAAATATAATAAATATATAAATAATATTTAAATAATAATAATATGAATATTAAATATTAATTATAATGATAAGTAATAATAATGAATAATAATAATAATAGTATTTTCGATATTTTTAAAAAATAGTTATAAATAAATAATATTAATAATCATAAATTAATAATAATAATAATAATAATTAATGATAATTAATAATAATGATTAATGATAATCAATAATAATTATTTTATATTATTTGTATTAATATATTAATACTTGATGATGATTATATAATAACTATAATAAAAATAATGATTGAGTCGGACAGCACAAAGTTGCATCATAAACAGTTTTGATGCGATTTGATTGATTTATGGGCTAAAAAACGTGGTTTATTTGTACTTTTGACCTAAACCATGTTCCTCCCCAATAATAATGAGTAATAATAATGAGTAAACCTATAATAAAAAACATATAAAAATAATAATAATACTTAATAATAATGATATAAAAATAAATAAATAATAATAATAATAATAAGAGTAATTAGTAAAATAAATTACACCAAACATAATAATATTTAACAAAGTGGTTATAATATAATGAACTTGAACTGAATTGAACTGAACTGAACTGAAAATAAGCTGAGGAGAACAGGCCCACAATGACTAAAATAGTACATTTACAAAATTAGTAGTATATTAACAATAAAGTAGTATGTATTCATGTTAAAGTAGTATATAAAACAAATAAGATAGTATATAAAACAAATAAAGTAGTATGTATTCATGTTAAAGTAGTATATAAAACAAATGAGATAGTATATAAAACAAATAAAGTAGTACAAGACTTTTTTTAAGTTGTTTATGAGAAAATAAGATTGTTAATATATTTTCAATTTTGTCATCGATAGATATACTATTAATTTAACCTGGTAAAGTTCGTTGGTGTTTTTCGCAAACTTGACTATTATCTCGGGCCTGAAGTCAGGACAACATGGATATTTCTCAGTTTTCGAAATTAAAGGACACTAGGAAGTAGTGATTAGATACCTTCACCCCCACAAAGAAAGCTTTCCTTTGGTCCTTGAAATTTTAGCTACGCCCCTAAGCCAGGTGGATTGGGCCCAAGTCAAAATCTAAAATTTCCATTTTCCGATGAAAACTTTGAACCCGGGCCAACGTCTTAGAAAATGGCCCAATTATCAGTTCGGTATAAAACAATAGACTCCTCAAATTGGTAGTATTGAAGGTCAGCCTTTTATCACCAAATTTGTAAAGACAAAGCTGTAATTACATTAGGACATACTACTACGTACATAAAATTCACCGGAAATCAAGTCGACCTATACTATTGTTGTAATCACCCGTGTCTATGGAAGGAGCATGACTCCACTATTATAAAGAAATCCTTCTAACTTGAATTGCAACCATCCTTAGGGGGAGCTGACACGGTCGTTGCACGTGCCAAATTAATATACCTAACTTAGCCAATATAGGGTAAGAAAGGGTCGATTCCACAAGGAAGCAAGGATTAGCAAGGGTTGAAAGGAATTAAGCGAGCTAAGCCTATTTTGAGTGATTTTTAAGATTAAGTGATCAACTAAGAAAACAAGAACTAATTAGCTAACAATTAAACTAAATGATTTGGGTTTAACAAATATAAGAAGACACTAGGGATAGGGGAATCGCTAGTTAACCAATTGCTAACCTATTCGTCAAGCCAAGGGGATTCATTAGGTTCAACTAAGGGACTAAGGTCGCTCATATGTTTCCTAATTACTCTCTCGAGCTAATTAGGAGGACTTAATCAGCCAATTTTACCTATTCTCATGGTAAAATCAATTGCTCAAGTATTTCCACAACTCGTAGCAATTCGATTAGGGTCCTAGGTAGCCTAACACCTATTCTCATGGTGAAGTCAACCTATTGACTAACCTAAGGTCCATCAAAAGCTGCATCTCTCAATCCTTCACTTTTGATCCCCTAATCTAGTTCAATTGATGATCAAACAATTAAACAAGCTATTAAAAAGGTTAGTCAATCCAATTTCTCCTAAATCTAACCCCCTAGCTTGACTTTTGAGGTCAACTCATGATCTACCTAGTTCATCCCCTTCCCCTAGCCTAGAAACTACTCTAAAGCCATTAAAGAAGCAATATGAAAAGCTTGAAGTATTAAATGAAGATCAACAATGGTAGAAATCAACATAATGAGCTAAACATCAACTAACCAACACTAATCAAAAGCTTAAACAAGATAAACAAGTAAATAGGCAAAATAAAGCAAAAGATAGAACAAATACTCTAAAATGATGAACAATAAATGGAAAACTCCATAGAAATACCTTCAAAAGCTTCAAAAATGGTTTCAAGATCTACTTTATCTCTCTAAAATTACTTCTCTCTCTAAAGTTTCTCTCTCTAATTAAGCTAATAATAATTCTGGAATTCAAAAGATAGTTTAAGATTATTACAAAACTAGATTTATACCCCGTAGAAAATAAGGGCAAAATCGTAAACACGAAATAAAACTACGGAGCCTGGGCCAATGGAGCGCCCGCTCCTCACAACATGGAGCGCCCGCTCCTCACAACATGGAGCGCCCACTCCTCACAACATGGAGCGCCCGCTCCATGCTTGGAGCGCCCGCTCCCCAAACGCTCCTGGGTCGCTCCAGCTCACTGATCCTCTGTCTTCATCTCTTGACCCCTGGAGCGCCCGCTCCCTATCCTTAGGAGCGCCCGCTCCCCTGTTATAAGTCCCTTTTTGCTTTATAACCTTCAAAATTCTCGAGGCAAATGTTAGATGGGGAGGGGGGTATGCACATGCATATGCAACAACCTATATATACATTTTAACTATATGCAAATGAGCTAATCTAGATGCTAAACACAAGATAATAAGAAATGATGAAAAAGGGAAGGAAAAGGAAGTTAAATGACCTAAAATGCATCTAAATGCCCTAAAACTACATGCAAATAAGTGAACCTAAAGTCCACTTATCAGGAGCAAGTTGAGCAAGTGCTCAAGACTCCAAGATATTACGCAAATCAAGGGCTTCTAATTTTCACATGTTTAGTTAATATAGTACCATATTACTCTATTTATCTTTGTACTCCCTCTATTTCTTTTTGTTTGTCCTACTTTTCGTTTTTGTCAGTTTGTTTTTGTTTGTCCTACTTTTTCATCTTTCCTTATATGGAAAAATAATATTACCCATTTACCCCTACTTTATTACTTTTTGTCCCACATATACCTCATAATCTTATCTCACCTACTTTAATCACCAATTTACTATAAAATAAGTGAAGTTTTTAATTGTTGTCCCCACCCATATGTTTATAACATCACTCTCCTTGGCATTTGGAGCTATAGTAAATGGGACAAACAAAAAGAAACGAAGGGAGTATTTTGGGAGACTATACTATCAAAGTTTTTAAACTTTAACATAACAAAGAAAGTATAAATACATTTATGAACACAAGCAGTATCGAAGACGATAAGAAAAGGAAAAATTGAATACCTTTATAAGCAATAGGAAAAGTGATTCTATTCAACCCAACATTGAAGAATCCTCTTTGTCTCAAAGAAAAAAAAAGGCTTCTTTCCCTTCAAAAGAACAGATTTTGAGAATCTTCTCGCCAAAATTATATTCTCATTGCTGTTTAGATTGATCCCTACAATTTTTTAATTCTTTTTTCATGTAAACATTCGTTTATCTTTTTATTCTTACGACTTTTTATTTGATGAATCTTTAAAAATTGTGAACATTAATATTTTTAAAACAATTTTATGTTGTACATGTTATTTCTTGATTTTGAAAGAAGATTCCAATATGTACATATATAGTATGGTGTAAACCTCATTTATCATAAATAATATCGCAGGGAGTCAGAGCTACTTACTTCCTCCGTTTCAAAATAGATGCCACATTGTACTAAAATGGGTGTTTCAAAATAGATGTCACAATGTTGTTTTTTTCCTTATTTAGTAACTTTTGCCATTTACTTTTACCATTTTACCCTTATTAACTTGATTTAAGTACATTTATCTTCCTTTAATAATCTGACTAATCCTAACACAATCTAACTTAAAACTAATGATTCCCACCAATTTACTCACCTCCCAACTACCCCAATTAAATTCCCACCCAGATTCTTCTAACCTAGGGTTCTTCATCATCCTCATTCATAACCGCTCATCTCCCTCATCTCCCTCATCTCTCTTCACGTCTCTCTTCTCTGTTCATCTCCCTCATTTTTTCAGATCCACTCTCTCTCCTTCAACACAAAATCTTCAGATCTACACTCTCTCCTCTTCGTTTTCTACAGATCTACTCTCTCTCTCTCTCCTGTTCTTCGTTTTTTGTCTATGTTCTTCAAAATTTCGTGAAACCCTAATTACAAAATGGTTTTGGGCCCTGATTTGACTCCTTTGGTTGATGCACATTTTGGAACTTCGGATGAGGAAGAGGCGATGTTTATCTATGATATCATGAAATCAATTGAGAATGGCTCGCCTTGGCCTCGTAGGCTTTACGAAACAGGGATACTGAGAAATGTATGGGTTTGAAAGGTTGCAAAGCTTTGGGTGTTGTTCTTGATGCTATCAAGGACAGGAAGGAACCTTGGTTTCCTGATGATTTACCAACTGAGTCCTCGTCCTCTGAAGAAGATGAAAGGGTGAAAGAATTTTACAGAGATCGTTATGAAACAATGTTAAATGAAGTGATAGATCTGGTGAGTTCTGATGAAGAAGTAAAAGAAAAAGGTGTTCCTTTCGAAACTCCCATGAAAACCCCACTCCCTGTCACTACAAACCCTAGTTCTGAACGCATTACTGTTTGTGCTCTTGCTTGTATGGAATCTGAGATGAATTACTATTCATATAGCCGGAAAGGAAAGGCTAAGGTGGGTTCTTTTAGGGAAAGTGTTGGAACTGGGAGAAAACCCCACCTCAATTCTGATTCAAAGAGGAAGGGGGTAGTGATTGGTGGTGGTGGATCTAACAAAAAAGTTTGTAAGGGAGGTTTGACTACTGTCCCTTTCTTATCTTTATTTTTTTTTTGATTTTTTTCGTAGCAATATATTGGCTGATGCTTGTTTATATGCTGCTGGTTTGTGTTGGAAAAGCTTGGATTATGTTGGATTAGGCTGGTACCTCATTGGCTTTATGTTTCTGTTTTTCTATACTTGCAAAAATGGCTATAAGTCTGTTTCTGTTTCTCTGTTTTGATGGTTATGGTTTTTCTGCTTCTGTTGGTGATGTTGAATCATTTGGTTGTGGTTTTGCTGGTTATGGTATTGGTGAGTCCTTATGATTCTGATACACTGTTGGTTTGTTGTTGCAAGATGTTGGAAATATGGTTGGATGCTTGTGTTGTTGCAAGCTGTTGGAAATATTGGTTGGATGCTTGTGTTGTTGGAAGCTGTTGGTTGTTTTGGTTGATTATGGTTTCTGTTGAGTTTGACTTAGAGTTAAGGGTGATGTCAATTTGATGAATGATGACTTATGAATAGAGAAAGCACTTTTGTTGTTCCTTGGTTTGTTATTTCATATTGAGTCCTCCTCTTTTTGAAATCACTCCCTAATCCATATGATGAAGGACTCACCAATAACTCGAAGTGAGTCAATGATTTGCTCGGCATTGTGTCTTCAGGTGTAAATGAATTGATCTCCTTCATGAGTTACATGTTTCCCTGATGGATTTTAGAAGGTCAAATGATATCTTAACATGATTGATTGTTAATGTGGTTCTTTGCTACTTTATAAATGCCTCAGTCCCTATAACTTAAATAAACAATAAAAATGCTCTAAATAATGAACATAAGTGAAAGTAGAATAAGCATAATGATTCATAGAAACTGCATTTACAAACCTACATTCCTCCACTACATTTACAGTTCTTAGGTTTGGTTTGCAGTTTACCAAAACTTCCTACTTCAATGCCATGACAATGTATATACCAAAAAAAAACATCTTACATACTGTTTTCTTCCTACTTCAATGCCACTTTGATCTTCTTCCAGAAAAGTCTTTTCTTCCTACTAGTTTACCACTTTCATCTTCTTCCAAAAAAATGTTTTCTTCTAAAAAACTGATTTCATCTCAAATAATGCAAACATACCATTCACTTTACTATTCATCTTTTAATACCTCATTATCAAAGTACTCAATATCTTTATTTTCATTTGATATCGTTAATCATATATACATCCCCTAATATATTCATATTATAATATAGAATATTATAAAAGGAAGTTAGTTATTTTTGTATTTATCCCGCAAAAGAAATTGGATTTTGTCAATCGAATCTATTATTAAATTTTGATTTTTTTTTATTGATTCTTCATTTATTATTAAATTAATGGTTGAGCTCAAAAAGAAAGGTGGATTTCTATTTCTTAGGGATGTTGCCGTTATTGTAAATTGTAAAAAAATGAACATTACATACTAATAATAACTTAAGATATATTCCATCTCCATGTATTTCATTCAAATAATGCACAGCTTCATCCACAATAACTTGATCAATTTGGACATTTTTAGGGAGAAGGCCCAACCTTTCCAATGTTGCTTTTCCATGATGAGGGTTCTTGTAATTATTACCTCCTTTCACCTTCAAAATCTCAACCATAACCCACTGTAATTGCAACCATGTGTATTTCAAAACATTAGGATCAAATTTGTCATATGCATCTTTCACATTTTCAATGAGCTCATCTATGTTCTTAGGAAAAGTTTGATACATTAAAGCTTGTATGGCTCTAAAGAACCCTAAATCAAGAACATTTAAATCTGGGGATTGAGGTGGCTGTTGAATGATCTTGATATTGAACCCATTCTGAGTGGCTGCTGTCATGAATGTCTCGTCATTTCCTTGTATGTGAGGCCTTGCATTGTCTTGTTGGATGAATATTTCCTTGGACAGACCAGCAGGCCATTTACTCATTATAGCTGGGAGTACATGCTGTATAATCATGTCCCTGATGACCTTCTAAGTGATCTTTTCAACAACATTGGTTTCTATAGTGCCCTTTTCTCTGTTTTTGCTGTTTTTTTTGCTGCCACCTTCTCTACAAAAGGAAAGATACCAAACTTGCCATCATGAATTAGATTACCTTGAGCATCATAAATTGGTTTTGATGTCACCCCCATAAACATGGCTTTAATCTTGAATCTCTTGGACTGGCAACACCTATATGGGTCATCTTCTCTTGGCAATAAATAAAATCTTCTTGTATCTGGATTCAAGTAGAACCATTTCTCATCTATGTGTATTATGTTCTCCATGTCTATAAATTGTGCTTGTTCTGTGGGTGTGCCAGGCAGAATGTGGGATAGAACCCACTTCATTCTCTCCAATTTGTGAGTCTCTGTGAAACTTGGATGATTACTACTTGTATGGCTTCTTAGTTTCCCCTTTTTGAGCAGTCTATAAACTGCTGAATGAGACACTTTCAGTGCCCCTGCAAAGCATCTAACTGAAGTGCGTAAATTTAGGGGCACTGATTGGAGAAACTCCTCATTGTATTCTTTTGGTCTCCTCCACACAGTCCCCTTTTTTCTTGACCTCACATCAATGACATCACCCTTAACTCTTTGTTTGCATGCTCTTTTCCATAATCTTTCTATTGTGTATCTTGAAACACCATACTTCTGTTCTGTCTTCTTCATAGCACCATATGGTAATGTTCTTTTCTCTTCCATACATAACAACTCATCTATAGCTTTCCTTCTGTTGTCATGCTTCATCTCTGGTTTAATTTTTTTGTTTTGTGCTTGTTCTGTGTCAGATTTTGGTTCAGAGGAGATTTGAGTGTCGAAGTTGGGCACCATTTCTTCAAGTAGTTGTAGGTAGTACTCATCCCAGTCCTCTTCATCGACAACGTGATTGTAGATTTCCTGTGCTGCCTCCATTTTGCCCAGATGCAGCAGTAAATATGACTTCTTCAGAAATTTTTTTTAGTGTTTGGTGGGTGTATAATGTGTTGTGTGTGTAGTGAATGTGTTTTGGGAGAATATTCTCTGCCTTATGTAAGCATTAAGGTTGGTAGGAATACTTAATATTTTGGGGAATGTTTGTAACCCTTAAATAGGGAAAACTTGGGTTTGGTGGGTTTTGGAAGTATTGTTTAAATGCTTTGAAATTTTGGAGGGAATCCAAAATTTTTGGTGAGCAAACTGATGTAGGAAGCTCAGATTTTGTAAAGGTGGAAGTTTTAAAAGGTGAATGAAAAAGGCAAATCAATATGTACTTGCAAAAATTGGAGGCAAAAGAAAAGTGGTCCCCAACATTTTTGGGCGCCTAAAACTGATGTGGTCCCCATCAGTTTTTTTCCCTCCTTTTCACATGGGGACCACTACAATTAATCTTCTACACTTAAAATACTTAGAAAATTTTGCCTAGGAGTCCTTTTTAATAACAAGGATCATTTGCACAGAACCACCTTAAGTTTGCCAACATTTGTAAACTCCCACCTTTATGATTTTTTTTTCTTAAATTACCACCTAAACTTTACCAAACCTTTATAAACTCCCACCTTTTAACGGAATTTGCCTAACTCCGTTAACTTTGAACCCCACATCAGTCCAATCTCTTGCTTTTCCATCTAACATTCGGTTCGGTTCGGTTCGATTCGGTTCAGTTTAGTTCAGTTCAGCTCCAATCAGTTCAATTCAATTAAATTCAGTTCAGTTCAGTTCAGTTCATTTCAGTTCAGTTCAGCTCCAATCAGTTCAATTCAATTCAGTTCAGTTTAGTTCAGTTCAGTTCAGTTCAGTTCAATTCAATTCAGTTCAGTTCAGTTCAGCTCCAATCAGTTCAATTCAGTTCAATTCAGTTCAGTTCAGTTCAGCTCCAATCAGTTCAATTCAGTTCAGTTCAGTTCAGCTCCAATAAGTTAAGTTCAGTTCAGTTCAGTTCAGTTCAGTTCAGTTCAGCTCCATTCAGTTCAGGTCAGTTCAGTTCAGCTCAGCTGCAATCAGTTCATTTCAGTTCAGCTCCAATCAGTTCAGTTCAGTTCAGTTCAGTTCAGTTCAGTTCAGTTCAGGTCAGTTCAGTTCAGTTCAGGTCAGCTCCATTCAGTTCAGTGCAGCTCAGTTCAGTTCAGTTGAGTTCAGTTCAGTTCAGTTCAGCTCCATTCAGTTCAGTTCAGTTCAGTTCAGCTCAGCTCCAATCAGTTCAGTTCAGTTCAGCTCCAATCAGTTCAGTTCAGTTCAGTTGAGTTCAGTTGAGTTGAGTTCAGTTCAGTTCAGTTCAGTTCAGTTCAGCTCCATTCAGTTCAGTTCAGTTCAGTTCAGTTCAGCCAATCAGTTCAGTTCAGTTCAGTTCAGCTCCAATCATTTCAGTTCAGTAAATCTAAACAGACCCTAAGATAAAAAAGATAACATTAGGAGCCCCTCCGCACGATGAGTTCCCCTAATGTATCTGAAATGAGGAAGTGGGATAAAGTAGAGTGGTCTGAAATCTCGATATGTAGATAATCGGTGACTATGTGTCCGACGTTTGCAATCCAATCAGATAGAATTTTCAAAACCTAAAGGTCACCATGTAAAATTTACCTTTATTTTTATTGAACCTTTGTGATTCTAGGAACAGTTGGGAGTATTAAATGGTAAAATTTGCCAAATGTTCCTCAAACAGTTTAAACAACTTGCTTAATGCGCACATGCCCACGATTTTTGTTTTTTTTTTCTTTTTTGGAGAAAAAAACGATTAAAAAAATAGAGAAGAATTACGTAGGACATCGCAAGCTCCTCGCCTTCCGCCAGAAAGCAAGGGCGGCAAGATATGGAGCTTAGAGATATTTTTTTTTTTGATACTAAAGATATGATCCCTAATATAATATTATATCCTAACTACTTATATATCCTAAAGATATTTATCATATTTTTAGTATCCAAGTATATCTCTAACAGAAAGCTAATCCATTAAAAGAGCTTTTGAAATAGGGTGATAAGTTGATAACTGCAAAATAGGAGGAATGATAAAACCATAACAATTATATTCATTAAGTGGAAAAACGTAAACATCTGTAATTGATGCTATGTAATTGTATGAGAAGAAATATAAACATACATTTAGGCCCTGTTCAGTTCAACTTATTTTTACTGAACTGAACTTATTTTTACTGAACTGAACTTATTTTTGCTGAACTGAACTTATTTTTACTGAACTGAACTTATTTTTACTGAACTGAACTTATTTTTGCTGAACTGAACTTATTTTTACTGATTCATGTTGTTTTTTCTTCTTTGCTCTACTGATTTTTACTGAACTGAACTTATTTTTACTGAACTGAACTTATTTTTGCTGAACTGAACTTATTTTTACTGAACTAAATTTATTTTTACTGAATATTATTATTTTAAGGTGAACTGAACAGGGCCTTACATGATTACCAACAATATAAGTGACTTCGCTAACACTACAAATGTTTACTTTTTTTTACACCGTTATGGTTTTATAATTACTCGGAAAATAGTCTCCTGCTATCATTACACGTTACAAGATGGTTGCAATTCAAGTTAGAAGGATTTCGTTATAATAGAGGAGTCATGCCCCTTTAATAGGCACGGGTGCAGCCGTGCAGGCACGAGCGATAACGTGATTACGACAATAGTATAGGTTGATTTGGTTCTTGGTGAATTTTATGTACGTATTTCATAGCGTAGTCAGAGCTTTGTCTTCGCAAATTTGGCGATGAAGGCTATCCTTCAATACTACCAATCTGAGGAGCCCATTTTTTTATATCAAACAGATAATTGGGCCATTTTCTACAACATTAACCTGAGTTCAAAGTTTTCATCACAAAATGGAAATTTTAGATTCCGACTTCGGCATAATCCACCTGGCTTAGGGGCGTAGCTAAAATTCCAAGGACCAAAGGAGAGCATTCTTTGTGGGGTCAGGGTATCTAATCACTACTCACTAGTGTCCTTTAATTTTGGAAACTTAGAAAAAGCCACGTTGTCCTGACTTTAGGCCTGAGATAATAGTCAAGTTTGGTAAAAACACCAACAGATAAGAAGCAAAACATCACGAGATAAAAACATCAAATGCTCAAAGCTTTAGAATCAATAGACTAAAGAAACGAAGAATCAATCAAAATCAAATATAGCTCAGACAATTCCAATACTAAAATCTGCACTACAAAAATACTTACATTAACTCGTTGCTTGTATGATTTGCAACAAAAAAAAAAACTCATTGCTTGTATGAAGACTGCCATTGGCCCCACACACAAAAATAAAAGGGACTGTAAAACTCAACAAGATATGCTCAACTTGTTTTTTTTACTAATGTCACAACTCACAAGTCAACTAGCACAAAATTGCCCTCTATATATGCGAGCACATATATCACCTACATATTACAGGTTTCTAGTAAACCCATCATAGAAATAGTTGTATTAACATCAAGAATTTGTGAAAGAAATTTGGACAGAGAAAAAGAAGGGTCATTCCGAAAGTTAATTCATCCTGAATGTACAGGAACATTATTTCCAGTAATGATAGAGTAAAACCTGTGAAAATCACTAAATGTGCAAAGCTATGTTACTACGGCTCCATAATTTTTACCTAAAAAATTGTTTGTCATGTCGGATACGACACGACACTCGGATACTTCGTTTTTAACTAAAATCTTGACTTTTTCTTACAAAATGGTAGAGTCCGCCACTTCGACATCCGTATCTGAGTACCCTTAATCCATGTCTATGTAACATAGGTGCAAAGTGTTTGAGATTGGTCGATGACAAGGGAATGAAACAAAAAGCATTTTCAGAGCTAAAGAAAGGTTTAGTTTTGGTGATATTAGTTCATTACAGCATAATATCTGCACGAGAATCTTGAATCTTGTAATGAGGAAAAATAAAACATAAAGCAGAGCCAGATTATAGGTGCCACACATAGCAACACCAACGGCTCCCGATGACAAGGGAATGAAACAAAAAGCATTTTCAGAGCTAAAGAAAGGTTTAGTTTTGGTGATATTAGTTCATTACAGCAGATTGAAAGACAGAGATTCATCCCGATAGATGATCCAATGAATGTAATGGTTCAACTGTGTAATAGCTAAGAAGAGGACACAATCAAGCCACAGGCACAAGTAGGGTGGGCTCAGGTGGCTTAGGAAATGTCATTGATGGTTGACTCGATTACGGCTTTACTACAAATAGGTTTATATCATGTCACGTCCCCTCTAGAAATGACTCTTCGCTTCAGCTCAACAAAGGAAATTCCTCGAGAAAGAACATCAATGACCTGAACCTCTTAATTCCCAAAGGAACAAAATGTGTCTTTTAAGATACATCAGTCCAGGCAGCCTCACCTTGAGCCAAATTTCGTCATGGTTTCTTGACTTATTTGGGCTAGGGGGGGAGTAGATTTCTTTTCCCCCTTCGCTCGTGACCAGGGTGACATGAAAACAAATGTCTCCAGACACTTATTTAATTTAAACCTTATAAAACTAAAAAGAGTCGTCGGACTCTTCTAATATCTGCACGAGAATCTTGAATCTTGTAATGAGGAAAAATAAAACATAAAGCAGAGCCAGATTATAGGTGCCACACATAGCAACACCAATGGCTGTGCAAGTCAACATATTAGGTTATTAGTATTAAAGTTCGAAGCTAAGAAACTTCAGTTGAAGCTTGGCTTGTTAGGACTTTCTCCAAAGCATCAAAGGTTAATGGAAATCGAGGGCATCCCACATATAGCTTCACCTAGACAAAGGAAGGTTACCACCAAACTCAACTCAAATGGAGTAGCAACAAATTGAGCGAGCAGGACACTTGGAAGCTGGCAATGCCATCCCAACGATGCGTGAGCATCAAGGTTTCTTTTCCTTAGACCGTTCTTGGATTGTTCTTGATGCAAGATCTAACGTGGATTATGGTTCCTTTTTTTGAGGATACTCCCCGGAACAGATCCAGTGGAGGCGGGGTGGGGCCTGTAGCTCAGAGGATTAGAGCGCGTGGCTACGAACCACGGTGTCGGGGTTCGAATCCCTCCTCGCCCACAATGCAATCCCAACGATGCGTGAGCATCAAGGTTTCTTTTTCTTAGACCGTTCTTGGATTGTTCTTGATGCAAAATCTAACGTGTATTCTGGTTCTTGGAAGACTCGTGGTGATTTTTAGGCTTCTTGAAGGTGCTCATGTAGTTCTAGTTCTGTATGTAGGACTTTTCATGGTTTTCTAGCTCCATTATGAATTTACGATTCTATTTGCACTAGAATATTAGTAGTACTAGAAGTATATGTGAGTAACCAAAAAAACAGGTATAGAAAACAAGCATTATGAGATGAATTCCTGCGACGAGCATTTGTTAAAGTTCCGTAACGAAATCAACTTGTCAGAATATGAGATGAATGATTCTAAGAAACATATTAAAGTTTCGTTATTAACCAAGCAAACAATAGAAACAACAGAAAATTCAATAACTGGAATTCGGAACCCATTGACAGCAGAAATTAACTGAAAGTTATTGAGTGAACTTTGGGTATTGGAAATCAGAGTGCAATAAAAATAGACAAATTACAATTCTCTACAAAATATAAATTCCAAACATGGTTCGAAAATACGGGAACGGTTTCGGATACGGGAACGGTTCGGATTTCGGTGTAACGGAACGGATACGTTCGTCGCGGACCGCAATTAAGTTTTAAAGCCTTTTTTAGTGTTTTTAATGATAATTTCATAAAAACAAAATAATAACTTTCTTCTTACAAAAAGAATAAAAAAAAGAAGTAAAATTTAATTTTTTGTTTTAATTTTAAATATTATGGTAAAAAAAACTTGAATGCAATTTTGAAAAAGAAAGTGGGTTTAGTGAGGTTGATGAGTCACTGTCACCTCTTCCTCTTCTCTCTCCTCTCTCTTTCTCTCTCTCTTCTTTCTTCCTCTTCTTCTGTGCGTCCGACTGTGCCCAACTGCCAACTAGTTTTCTCCTCCCTCATCTTCTTTTCTTCCACAATTTATCAACAATGGCCACAAAAACCCTAGATCAGGGCCGGAACCACCAGCAAAGTGGTCGTCGGCCACCTCCGTGTTGTCTAGTAAGTCGGCGGCCATGGTATCAAGGCTAATCACGATTCCCAAAATTAGGGTTTTCCCAACAAATTAGGGTTTTGATTTATAGGTTTAAAGGACTCAATTTTACACAATTGATTGAGGGCTTTGGCTCGAAATTCATCTACAAAGCCTGGTTAAGAGTTATTTTCAATTAAAAATTGTTCTTTTTTCAAATTTATTCTCAGATCTATCTTTTTCTCTCGCATGTGCCCTAAAAGCTTCCGTTTTGATGCGGAAAATGCGGGCGAACCGTGTTGTCACAGTCAATACGGCCGTTCCGGCCAAAAAAACGGGGTTTTCAAACCCACCGTGCTGAACCGGACAAAAACGGTTCGGTGAACCTGAAAACCGTTCCAAAACGGGCGAACCGTTCCGGAACGGCCGTTTTTCTGAACCATGATTCCAAAGGATCTCAACTTGAATTTTGTCCATAAAAGACTGATTGATTATTAACTACATAATCCATTTAAATACATCCATTGTTACACCTTTTGTTTTCACAATTTTGAATATTAACTAGTGTCAATCCCCGGCGATGCTCGGGTTATTAGTTAGCGATAACTAATGTAATCTAATGTGTAAATATCATTTTAAAAAATATAAGTCATCTCATTTAGACAACTTATCTCTTGGTTTTTATTTATATATCATCATTATTGTTGAAAGAAGCATCAATAATAATATGGTGGCCTACTGGTTGGAGCTATTCATTCCATACAAGAGGTTGGGGGTTCGAATCTATACATTGATATTTTTTAATATATGAGAATGTTGTTACATAAAATGTTATTCAAAGAGGGTGACACGTGGCGGTTAACAACTCTTACTTACGCTTTTTAATATATATATATATATATATTAATTCTATGAGTTAATTAATTCTATAGTTTCATTCTCATCTATAGTATGCTTCATTATTGTTTAATTCTTGATTGTCAAACCCCACAATAAAATTTTTTTTTTGTGATAAGAAAAAGCATTAAGAGTTTGGTAGAGTAGTGATTAAAACTCTTTATTTCACGTGCGGGGGTAATGGGTTCGAAACTCCGTAATGATAACATTTATAATTTTTCTTTCTTGATTGTCATTTAAACCCAATGATAATATTTTTATTTGTGATAAACGAGCATTAAGAATGTGGTAGCGCAATGGTAAATCTCTTTGTTTTATATGCGGAGGTCATGGGTTTGAAACTCCATATAGACAACATTTATAATTTATTTTTTCTTTCTTGATTGTCATTTAAACCCCATAATAACATTCTTATTTGTGATAAGAGAAGCATAAGAGCATCTACAATGGTTGTGCATAAGGACTAGCTTGCAAATATAAAAATACTCCGAGCTAGTAACTGACCATTGGACATTGTAGCTTATTTGAGCTAGGTAGCCAAAACAAGCTACTAGCTCAATTGAGATCAAAGAGGAAAGAGCAATAAATGCTCATGATTCAAAAAATATAAATTGATAATGGTAAGGAACACTTAGCTACAGACATTGTAGCTTACCAATGGAGGAAATGGTAATATAGCTAGAATTTGTGATGTGGCATTGCTAGCAACATAGAAAGTAGCTAGACCATTGTAGATGCTCTAAAAAGTGTGGTAGCACAATGGTTAAAACTATTTGTTTCATATGCGGATGTCATGGGTTCAAAACTCTATACTTTCTATGTTTTTTTAAAATGTGACACTTTTGGGTTGCACAAACTCCTAGGCAAAATTTCACAAAGTGTTATTATGAGTAATTAGTAAGTAATTAGGGGGAGGGGAACCATTAATTAAACCACTGCCCAGTGCCCACCACCAACCAAGGCAACCAGCCACCAAACGCCACCAATCGCTACCGCACTCCAACATCTTTTATCTCACTCACCACCAGTCTATCACCATCACCAGCGAGTCCATCACCACCAAACCTTTACGTCCCTTAACAACACCACCACAAAACCCTAACAACCTAGAACCACCAGTCCACCACCCCCATCGAACCCTAAAACCAGAACCAGTAATCCCAAACCATACCACTAATCCCAAACCATACCACTGAAGAAAGTTGCAGATCGAAGGAGAACCACCGACGCAACCACGATCTGGATCGAATTCAGATTTGGAGAGAGACAGAGAGAGCACGAGAGTTGAGCTTGGTGGTGGTGGAAGGGTTGATGTTGGCGTTGGTTGCACAAATTGAACATCTTCTTACCTGTTACCACCGATCTTCGCCTGTTCCTTGCACAAATTGAAGTTGAGCAGTTGTTCTTGTTAGACTGCAAAGGCCGCGGCTGGTGGGGCGCAGCAGTTGCTGCTGTGGGTCGGCGTCAATCTCAAGTGGTTGGCTGGTTGTTGTAGTTGGTGTTGGTAGTAGTGGTGGTGGTTGGTTGGTTGATTTGGGTTTTCATGGTGGTGGAGGCAGTGAGTGACTGAGTGTTAATGGTGGTGGAGGAAGTGAGTGTTGATGGTGGTGGAGGAAGTGGGTAATGGTGAGATGATTGACTGGGTTGGAGGAGATTAATTAGTTTAGGATGTTGTAATTAGTTCATAGCTTCATATGTTAAGTTAGGTTTAATATTTTAAGTAAGGATAAATTGGTGCATTCACATGCCAAAAGTTACTATATTAGGAAAGAAAAAAAAGTGTCACAATTAAAAACAAACACACTATAATAGAAAAGTGTCACATTTAAAAAAACGGAGGAAGTATTATAATTTTTTCTTATGACAATGACATAGATAAAATGTAATTGAAGAAAGGGATAGTGGTACGTAGTGGGATGCATTGCTTGCTTACGCTTTTTAATATATAAAATGATATTTCTAGTAGATATTAATGTAATGATATTAAGACGAAATGAACAAGATGGGAAGGAATGGATACCTAAACAGAGCCGACGATGATATTATTGATGGGGATGAAGATGAGCTTGACAAAAAATCCAACGAAACCCATTACCACGAACCCGACGGCGGTGCGGAATGCTACCTTAGAGAACTCTATTTACAACAAATCAACGCACATTGTCAGCCAATATTGGAACCCCAACGTTGGGTGAATTTTAAACAAAAAAGAAGAAGGAAAAGAGTTACCTTTCTGATAAGGCTTGTGGCATCGCTTAACGAGGCGGATACTGTCCTTGGAGAAATCTCTGAGAGGATCCACCACTGAATCCAAAGCATCCATTGGTGGAGAGCGGGAGAGATTTTTAAGAGAGTGGTGTTTGGGAATTAGAGTTTGGGTTGACTGGCTGGGGTTTCCAAGTTTCTGATGATTTTTAAGAGGGGCGGGCGGCACAAAGGACAACACAGACGCGTCTTAGAAGGGAATTCAGGTGAGGTGAGGTGAGGCTCAATTTATAGGGTCAAACTTGGCAACACAATTTCGAACACCACTAGGAGAGTACGACTAACTTACTAATACTACTAGGACTCTAGAACTAACTTTTAACAACAATTTTTCAAATAAATAAATTACAAATACTATTGGACTCTGGGAGTCACTTTTAACGTATGGAGTAATTATTAAAAATTAAAATTTACAAATGCTATTAGGATTAGGGACGTCAATAGGTATAGCGAGTGAGGAAAATGGTTAGCGGGGAAAATTTTTATCCACATTATCGCCCTAACGGGTACGCAATAATAACAATCTCCGCTTCATCACTTACACGGTCTTCTCACCCGTCTCACACCCACCTTCATCACTTACATGGTCTCCTCACCCGTCTCACACCCACCTTACACGCCCCAACATCCGTCATACCCACCTTAACCTACATCACAAGTTTATTAAGAATGTGCTAATTTTTTAAAATAAAATAAGTATATTCAATATATTTCCTCCGTTTTTTTATTGGCTACACTTCTCTAAACACGTACTCTTATGCAAAACTTTGGTATGTGAGTAAAAGTGTGTAATAAGAAGTGGTAGGAGAGAGATATAGAAAAAGTTACTAAAACGGGAATAAAGTAGAAGTGTAGTCATTAATTTAAAATGTCCTAGAATGGAAAATGTAGCCATTAAAAAAAGGAGGGAGTAGATTTTATTAAATATTGTACTAATTAATAAGTACTTAGGAGGCAGGGATGAAGCGGGACAGACACGACGTGATAAGGCAGTTACATTTTAAACTTCACACTTGCCCTATCACCCGCAAAATCTTCTCCCATCCCCGCCTAACTAGAGCGGATGCGGGGCGGTCCTAACTAGGACCCTAGGGAACTCAGGGCGTTCTCTTCACCTTATTTCAGTTCAGTTTAGTTGTGCTCTAATAAGTTCAGTTCAACTCCAATAAGTTCAGTTCAATTCAGCCCAGTTTAGCTCCAATAAGTTCGATTCAGTTCAATTCAGTTTATTATTTTACCATTTGTTTAATATTATTATTGTTGGTCTAATTTATTTTACTTAATTCCTCCATTTTTTTTAGTTGCTATACTTTCCAAATGAGGAAATTTCTTATTAGATGTTATACTTCTTTATTTGTCTTTTTCCTTCTCTATATATCTCTTCTACCACATGGCTTTTCCTCTCTATCTCTCCCACATCAAAAAGATGCATTGGAGTTCGCAAAAAAAAGAAAGTGTAGCACCTAATTTGATACGGAGGAAGTATTATTATTGTTATTATTATCATCATAAATTTTATTATTATATATTTACTCATTATTATCACTATTGTTATTATGGCTGAAAATGGTTTGGATATTTCATGTCAATATGAGTATTTTAATTTACAATTGTTGGTTTATTTTACCGACTAGATATTCACTATTACATCATACAAATAAGCTACAAAAACTAGAAGATATTAAAAAATTACAAAGTTGGTAATAATATTGGAGTACCATTTAAGGAACAACATCGTCGTCACGTTATTAAAGATATTTCGCGGTTAGTGGTGGGTTTTGTTTATAAATATTATAGATCAACCCATAAACACAAACCGTGGTTTGATTAGAAGCACAAACCAACCCATGTTTTTAGCTAATTATTGTTATACGTAATTGCTAATTATTAAAATAATATTAATTCACTTCTTAGACACCATTGTTATTATACATGTTGACCCCATATGGTTTTGATGATGACAAACTAAAGTAATTAACTAACAAAGTATATGATTTTATGTGTGCAAGAATCATTGTGAAAAGTTGTGCCTACAGCATTGAGAATGCTTGTTGATAAAGGTATGCAAGGTGCATTGTTCCTATGGATAAAGAAAACGCAAATTCCATTATACACACACCACCATGATGCACATGGTGCGCTCAAGGTAATGAACCTTTAGTTCATTCGCCATGAACATCGCAGAACTGGAGCTTTTTTTTCTATGTAATCCTCATCAATGAACATCGTTTTATATACAATGAACATCGACAAATGGCCCCAAGTCTTTTTCTCTCTCCTCAATATTTTGAATTAATTTGCCCAAAAAATTTCCCGCTTCTTTTCTCAGCCATCTATTTTCTCCTTAAAAAAATGTTCATTTTAAATTTTCAAGATGTTCATTTATTCATATCAAATGTTCATTGTAAAATCAAATCAAATTTCAATTGAAAGTTACAAAAGTATTTTTTTTTTTTTTTGTAAAATCAACTTATTTTCGAATAAGTGATATGAAATGTTCAAACAATTTTTTATACATAATCCCAATGTTCATTTGTTTGAACCAGATGTTAAATTTTTGATAACCAATGTTCATTATAATCAACTTAAAAAAAGTATTAATTTCATTTCATTTGAATATGTCTTATTTAAACATAATCCCCATGTTTATTATGGGTATGGAAGATGTTCATTTATCCACAAACAATGTTCATTGGAAAAATAACGTTAACAAATAATGGTTTCCAATTAACGTAAACATATTTTTTCAAATATAATAGTAATGTTCATTATGGGTTCTCAAGTTGTTCCTTTATTTACATCCAATTATTTGTATAAAACTACCTTTTTATGATACACATTGTAGGTTTAACTACCTTTTCTAATTTTTGTTTACTTTAACTACCTCTTAAGTAAGTTTCACTACCAAATCCGCTTTTAGGACAAATTTGTCTATAACGATTTTACCCTTTAGTGGTTTTCAGTCATGCTCTTCAATTTTCCCCCAATTTTCACTTAATTTTCTCATTCAATCCAACCCTACTTCATAAATTTGTGAGAAATTTGAAGATTCTTTTCCATTCAATATTTAATTGGGCGAAATTTCTCGCCGTTTGATTTTACCCCATTCTCTCGCCGGCGAAATTTGTTCCGTTTGGTGGTGCGTGCTCCCTCGCCGGCCGAATCTACTCCTTTTGGTGGTGGGTGCTCTTTCGCCGGCGGAATCTGGGCTCTTTAGTAGTGGTTTTTCTCTTGCCGACAGAATCTGGGCTGCCCACTATGGTTGCAGGAATTTAGAAACTAGGTTTTGCAAAAAATGTCCAATTGAAGATTTGGGCACTTGATTAACGAATTATTGCCCAATTAAATGTCCAATTGAATGAAAATTGGGGGGGGGATAAGATCTGGGCACTTGATTCATGAAAATCGAATGAAAATTGGGGGGGGGGGGGGGGATGAAGAACATGACGGAAAACCGCTAAAATTTGGCCTGAAAGTGGTTTTGGTATGGTAGTGAAACCTATTGGTTTCAATTATAAGAGGTAGTTAAAGTAAACGAAAATTAGAAAAGGTAGTTAAACCTACAATGTGTATTACAAAAGGTGGATTTTGACAAAATTTCCTACGATATAATTAACAAGGGAAATGAGGTAACTTTTAAATGAACATCTGGTTGGCCACAATAAACTGTGTTATGACAACAAATGAACATATGGTTACTTACATTTTGAAATCATTTGCCCAAAAAAAAATTCTTTGCTTTAGGCAAATTTAATGAAATTCTTGTTTTAGGAAAATGAGCAAGTTTGGGTATATAATGAACATATGGTAACAAAACAATGAACAATAGTTTAATGATCATGTCTGTTTTCAAAAGAAGGGATAGAGAATTAACATCCATTGATGAGAATGAACATGATATTTTATCACATTTTGGGCGGGAGTATTTGTTTTGAAATTTTTACCCTCACTTCATATAAAAGCCATAACTTGCAACATTCTCATTATAAAAGAAGAATATTTTGGTTATTTCACTTCTCTCTCAAGCTCAGCCCCCTTTCTCTCTCTATAGTTATTATAGTTAGTATATAATTTTGTGGAAAAATTATTTATGAAATGGATGTTTCTCTTGATAACGAGGTAAATCCATTTGGAAATGAAGATGTTCTATTGTCTTTTAATTTACAAGCTTCTTCACCTGAAGTGGATGGTAAATAAAATGAGATTTATTGAAGAAGATTCAATTTTTGTTTGCATTTTGTTTAAGTTTGTATACATAATAATTGTTTTAGTTATAGTTTTCACGTTCTATTGTATTTAAAGTCAAGTTGTTTCAGTAATGAACAAAGCATAAAATGTTATGAATCTGTTGAAAATACTTATCAAATTGTTGCAGTAATGAACAAAAGCCTGAAATGAAATGAATTTGTTTTCATGCAGAATTTCATGAAGCTGAAAGTTCAGAATTATTGCACAAAAAAGTGGCCAATGATGATGAAGCCTATGAGCTATATAATGAATACGCTTTTAGGTGTGGGTTTGGAGTTAGGAAAGGTAGGTTATCCAAGAGGATTGATGGGAAAACGATCATACAACGTTTTTTTACTTGTTCTTGTGAAGGTATCAAGGGGTCGAAAGGGTGCAATAATGAGTCATCAAGCAGTGAGCCCAAGGTATTCATCACGTTTAACTTCAATTTTATAAGGTTTTTCTGTTCATTGACTATTAGTTCATCAAAACAATGAATATATTCATTACGTATAACTTCAATTTATTTAGGGTTTTTCATTCATCGACTATTAGTTCATCAAAACAATTAATATATTCATTACGTATAACTCAATTTTGTTAGGGTTGATATTTTGCATGAGTCTTAGTTCATGAAAACATAAAAATATATTCATTACGTTCAACTACAATTTTATTAGGTTCTTCTGTTCATTGATTATTACTTTTTCATAATTTTGTGCATGAAAACAAATTCATTACATATGAAACAATTTGATAAGTTATTGCACAAGTTGAACAGGAATAGTGAACAATATGAATTTTATAATGAATTTTATGTATTAAATTAATGAACATGACAAAATGAGTTCTTAATGGAATAGATGAACATTAGAATACATGTATTCAACATATGATGATAGTGAATAATTGACAACATTTATATACAAATAATGAACATCCCAAATATTCTAATAAACACTGTTTGAAAACCAATATTTTTTCAAGAGGAAATATTATTTATTGTAGTAAACACCAAATTCATTTGTAAGCTATTACTTGTTCATTATCAAATATACACCAAGCTCGATATATATTTCACTTCACATGAAGCATTATTTATTGTAGTAAACACCATATTCATTTGTATGCTATCACATGTTCATTATCAGGTATACACCAAGCTCGATAGTCGCACTAGATGCAAGGCATATATACAATTTGATGTGGACAAGGTATCTGGGTCATACATTGTAGTTAAACATCATATGGTCCACAACCATCCAATGATTTCTGTTAATAAAAGACATTTCATCATATCGCATCGAAAGGTTACTGAAGAACAACTATGCATCATTAACAACCTCCAAAGTAGCGGGGTTGGCTTAGCTGATTCTGTTTGTGTTTTGAGGAATGAAACGGGTGGTTATGCAAATCTTGGTTTCACCAACACAGATGTGTATGATGCAGCGTGGCTACCCAGAAGGAAAAACAAATTGATGGTTGTGATTCCAACCAACTGATTAAAGATTTCACCGTAAGGCAAGCAGAAGGAAATGATTTTTATTACGACTTTCTTCTAGATAATGAGAGTCACTTGGTTAACTTTTTTTGGCGAGATGGTCGTATGAGAAAGGACTATGAGTTTTTGGCGATTTAGTAGTGTTTGATACTACGTATCGCACTAATAAGTATGACATGATTTGTGCTCCTTTTGTTGGGATGAACCACCACCTTAAAAGCATAATGTTTGGAATAAGCTTCCTATTAAATGAGACTAGTGATTCATTTGTTTGCCTTTTTGCTTCATTCATGAAGAGTATGGGAGGTAGGCCACCGATAACGGTCATGACTAATCAATCTTTATCTATGGCCAAAGCATTGCACATTGTGTTTCCAAATGCCAAGCATCGCCTATGTACGTGGCACATAGGCAAAAACTAAATGCAAAATATCAAAGCGCTACGGCCTATGGATGTCTTTAAGGACTTATTTAATTATATTCTGAAGCAATGCGAGACGAAAAGTGAGCTAGAGCATTATTGGAACTGGTAAATGATAATGCTCATCTTCTCAAAGGATTTTATTCATTCTTTGTGGGCCATGTGTTCAGTAACTAAATATTCATGTTCATTGAATTGTACTTATGAAAGATTCATGTTCATCTAATTAAAGCTTATTGATCATTTATTCGGACTTCATATTCATTGGATAATATTTAGGAAAAATTACCTAGAATAATGCAACTTTTTGCCCATTCGCAAATAATAATGCAACCTAAGGATTATTCTAAAATAATGCAACCTTTATACCCCATTTATTTTAAATAGGATAAATTACCGGTGACCTGAAAAAAGTAAATTTTCAATTAAAACTTTTAATTATAATTAATAATATAAAAAAAATAACCTTTCCCACCCTCCCCTTCCCACGCACAGCCAACCCCCCTCCCCTTCCCACGCACAGCCAACTCGCCCTTCCCCACGCACAACTAGCCTCCCCTTCCCCACACACAACCACCATGAAACCACCATCACCTTCCACCTTCCTCCCCACCTTCCACCCTCCCCGACATCCTTTCCCAGTCACGAACCACAACCATTCCCACCTCGCCCCAACCACTGCCACTGTGCCACCAACGCCCATTCTCACCTCTCCTTCATCTTTACCACCCTCAATACATCCTCCTCTCTCCTCCCCATCAACCGGCGCGACAACCACCATGGACGTGGAGTTTGTGCTGGGTGAAGTCGTGTAGTGGGGGAGGGGGTATTGTGCTGGGTGAAGCCGTGTAGTGGGGGAGGATGCATTGTGCTGGGTGAAGCCGGTTTTGTGGTGGAAAAGGAGAGGGTGGCAGTGATTGGTGGGGGGAGATTGGTGGCAGTGGCTGGAGGTGGGGTAGGGGTGGGAACTGGTGTGGGGGTCGGGAATTTGGGGTGAGGTAGGGGGTGAGTTTTTTTTTGTTTTTATCTTTTATTTTTAATTTTTTTTAATAACTCAATTTTTAGAACAAATTAAAAGCCGACACATGTTCCACCAAAGCTATTCTTCAGGTTATATCCAATTTCATCCGGTTTTATCCTATTTAAAATAATGGGTTATAAAGGTTGCATTATTCCAGAATAATCCTTAGGTTGCATTATTATTTGCGAATGGGCAAAAGGTTGCATTATTCTAGGCAATTTTTCCTAATATTTATTATAATCAATTTTCATGGATGTATATCTGTTGAATAAGGCTAATGAACTGTACAACATATATTCATGTTACGATATATAATCATGTTCATTTGGTTGTAGGGTTTTGTTCATTTGTAGGCTACTTATAATCATATAATCATGTTCATTATTATAGCACACAATGTTTATTGCAAAACGTTTGCATTGTTCATTGATCCAGTATGTGCAGCAAGTATGAGTGTGGAGTAGGAGATTGAATGGAGAGGTTGTATGAGTTAAGGAAAATGTGGGTCCCTGCTTATTCCAAAGACTATTTTTCCGGGGGTTCTTTGTCATCACAAAGTAGTGAGTCGGCCAATTATTCTCTAAATAACAGGCTTCATATAACTCATGGTTTGTGTGAATTCTACAAAGCCTTTGTTAAGTTGTTGATGAGTGAAGAGAGAAGGAGAATTCTCAGGATCACAAATCATTGTCGGGTAACAAACACCTTGTGTTTGGTGAGGTCAAGTTGTTACTCCATACAAAGGAGATATACACTGTTGCGGTACGCTATATATGCCTTGTCAATATTCAAATTATCAAACTATGGTTCAACGTTGTTCTTTTTAGCTTACTCCACTGTTCATGTAGGTAAGACGTATATTCATTATTCATATTTAGTAAGACAAACAATTCATGAAAAATATTAGGATGTTCATTTTCTCAAGACTCTTTGTTCATTGGTTAAACACAAACTTTTATTGGGGGTTAGGCATCAATTCATCACATTTTATATAGTTCAACATTGTTTATCTTAGCTTACTCCACTGTTCATGTAGGAAAGATGTATATTTATTGATCATTTTTATTAGGCAAACGATTCATTACTGATATTAGGTTGTTCATTTCCTCATGACTCATTGTTCAATATGTAAATACAAGAGGTTTATTGGAGTTTTGTTTTCAGTTCATCAGAATTTATATGTACTTAAATAACATTTTGTCCATTTACTAGGTTTATTTGATCTTTGAGGAAAACTTTAGTAAAGTTGCATCGTGCGAGCAAAAGATGGTAAAATTTCAACCTTCGTTGTTTGTGTACCATGATGGTCGCCCGGACAAAGATTACCTTATGTACACCCTTAACTTTGATCACGACGCGGTGACCGTTGATTGTACATGTAAGTATTTCAGTGAAATGGGTCTCTTATGTGCTCATTCACTACGATTATTTCACATCAATAATGTGGCTAAAATCCTATCACGCTATATAGTCCGTAGATGGACAAAGGCAGCCATGCGTGCAAGGTATGATGAAGTTATGGATGGAAATGTTGATATTGTACAACCTTTGTATGGAGGATATAAATAACAAAGAATATGCTTGCATTAATACACTTTAGCCAAGATGACGATGTGCTTCGTAGTCTCATGGACTTGACTATTAGCGAATTAAGGAAAGCGACTGTGAATGGAAAAATTGATGATCACATCATTATTGAGCAAGTAGAGAGCATGTTGTCCCCGAAAATGAAAGACCCACGAAAGAAGCGAAGGAAAGACGATAAAGATGTAAGATGGAAGAGTACATTAGAGAAGAAAATAGCTGAAAGGTCTGCACTCAAATCCAAAGTTAAGGCACAAGCTTCTACTGAGGTTACGGAACTCCTTTAAAGTATTCTTCGATAAAAATGTTGGTTTAGTTTCATGGTATGTTCATCAGAAAACAAATGATGTTCTTTTGGAAAAAATGAATGTTCATTATTATTTCACTTGCATATAATATGCTAATTTTTTATTGCAGGCTTTCTTGCAAGTTTCCGAAGATGTCCATGTGGTTCACTCAACATCTGATGGGTCCTTATTAGAGATATATTCCAGCGACCAATATGTCCCACTTAATATAACTATATAGGTTTTATACCATCGTTCAATCCTTTTTGTGTTTTAGGAGTCTTTATTAAGTAATGCCCCATTTTGCGCACAAAGGACGTAGTGTCCGTAGATGACCCAATTTTCATTAAAAAAGTTTCAGAAATGAATTAAAGTTCATTACTAATGAACCAATATTCGTTGATGGTTGTGATAGTCTTAATTACTTTATTGACTCAATTTTCACAATATGGTCAATTTCAGCTTCAAATATTCATACACTCAGCAATAAATGAACATAAAATTGTTTATTGGGAACATATTATATTCACTAACTTCAAACTGTAATTGAAGAGCTGTTCATTAGTAATGACCCAATGTTCATTGTAGCTTGTGATACTATTCATTAGTTATTTTAGTCTTTATAAACATTCTGGTGGATTGACATTCCAAATACTCATTACAAACGACTATAATGTTCATTGATTACACAAATGTGAACTTATAGAATGTTCATCACAAATTCAGAATGTTCATTCAATATAACATTCAGAATATTCATTAAAACTGACTAGAATGTTCATTTTGTGACTTACAATATAACATTCAGAATATTCATCAAAACTGAATAGAATGTTCATTCATTATACAATCAGCTACAATGAACATAAGTTCTTTTTATAATTGACAATTTAAATTTTGAAGAAGTGGTGTCACAATATTCATAATGTATAAATAATGCTCTGCAATAATGAATATAAATTCATTCAAAATGGTGTAATAGTTCATTACAAATGAAGTGATATTCACTAGAATGAAGCTGTCTACTAGGAGGAAAAGTATATGGAACGTTTCACAATCAAGCCTATTAAATACACCAAAAGTATAAGCCTATCATCAGATTCACAATCAAGGCACCCAAAAAAGGTATTAATAGTCATTACACATTCACAATCAAGACATCATCAATAAATCTCAACACATTGAAAATTCCGGTAGCCCTTGCAATCTATTCTGTGCATTTTGGATGATAACATTACGCAACTTGTTCCTCAAGCTACCTAGTATTTCAATACAATACTGGACCCTGAGTTCTTTGATTATATCAAACTATTCAAATGAACATTATAGTAAGATATAATGAATGGAAAAAGGCATAGAAATATACTGAAGACATGATGAACAATAAGTTATAAAGAATGAATAGAATATGTTATTTTGATGAACAACTAATATTTTCATAAACAAACCCTGTGTCAAAGTTCGCTTTCCAATCTCCCATATAAGTCTCCAGGTGCCTCATGGCATATATTGCACAATCGTGGATGCTTTCGTTGTTTCTCCATGACATCTCTACAACACGTGTTTCAAAGGATTCTATATTTTGGGAGCATTCTTCTCCAATGGAAGCCAAAAACTTTTCATATGCATAAAGCTGCCATTAATAGAATAGGAACAATATTAGATGTATGGTAAAATTACAATGAAGATTTAGGGCATAGAGAATGAACATGCCTCTATAGAAAATGAACAAGTCATTTTTAGTTAGTAAAACAAGCAAGCTGGTTGTATTCAATGAACCTAAAAGGTTACTCTTTAATGAACATTCTACCAAACCAAATGAACATGAAGTCAAGCAAAGTAAGTGATTCAAAAAAGTGAACAAGTCTCATTGAGGAAATGAACAATAACTCATCTATAAAATGAGCAATACATCAAACATACCAAACAAGTTTAACAAACAAATAAGAATCTTTTGCTTACCATCATCTGTGGGAAGTCGAGGTATTTTTTCTCCAAGGTCATGTTTCCTTCCAATGTTGTGTTTTCCAATATGTCTAAAGTTTGTTTGGGGAAATTTATGCAAAAAATGTAATAGTGGCCGAAAGCAACGATGGGGAAGAACACCTTCCATTATTCAAAATAATCAAACGTACATTAATTCTGTTTCAATGAAAACATAATAAAAAACAATACTATATCAATGAATAATTATCTTTGAGACAATAAACATATGTGCAAAAGTGAAGAACTCCAATTACTTACTAGTTGCAACTGGCTGATGTTGGATAATCCTTGGGCATTACACTCATACTACAAAGTCTCTATAAATAACTTCAGTTTGTGCTCAGGTTCTTGCTGCGAGATTGGATTTGGGTAAGCTGCCTGCGGGAAAAGGAGGGCCTGTGTAAAACAAAAATGTTATATATGTGTAAACAAAACAAATAAATACATGATGAGAACTAGGAAATGTAATACGTACATGCGGTGTTGTTAAAAAGAAGAGGCGGTTGATAGAGACTTTTGTCCTATTCTTGGAATTACGCTCGTTCAAGATGTGTGTCCAAGGATCAACGACATTGTTTCATATATCCTCGTCCTCCTTGCCTAAGATTGCAATCCGACTTCTATCAATGAAGGTTTAGCCGTCGTCGAAGAGAATGTCACTTTTGATCAAAAAAGATTTAAGTTATTCCAATATGCACATATGGGTACGAACTATACATATAATTATTGGAAATTCCTTATTTGTTCATTCAACAAAATATAAATGTTCATCTATATATAGGAACTTCCATTATAAAATGTTCATTTTTGGTCTAGTGAAATATTTTTCATTATATATGTATATAGTGCTCATGTATATGAATGTAAGATTTATTTTGATTAATCAGTTGTTCATTTAACAGGTGTGTAGTGTTCATTTCATAGTTCTAATTAATACCTCACCATAAATCCTCAGCCCCTTAAGCCCCGTATCAAATCACAGACATACCTCTAATCACCTTCGCCGAAAGCGTAGTCGGCAACATAAGTCAATTATGCTGCTTCTCCATGCTGCCTTGTCCTTATTTTGACCACTAAATGAGAGTATTTAACCAAGAACGGAGATCTGAATATGGCAGGCCGGGTTCTCTCCCTCTTAGGCCTTGAAGAGATAGTGATTGCATACTCCCTCCATCCCATATTACTTGATACAGTTTGACCGGCACAGAGTTTTAGGAGTGTTATTTGACTTGTTTATCTTATTGTGAGTAGTTAGTTGTTGGTATATTTTATGTCCATAAAGTACAATTTGGGACAAATGTGGTCATGAGTGTATTGCAAAAGTAAAATAAAAGGCTAAAAGACAGAAAATGCAAAAAGCTCAAAATTATATTTTTAATGTAGGACCATGTCATTTTAGAAATGTATCAAGTAATATGGGACAGACGAATATGGAAAGTGTATCAAGTAATATGGGACTGGGGGAGTAATGATTAGTTACAATGAATTGTCATTGTTAAATAATGAACCAATATGAAAAAAAAAATGAATAGCCTTGACAAGAATGATCTATTAAATTAATAGCAGTGATATTAATACCGTGTTTGTAGTTCTTATTCTTCTTCGACTGGTGACAATACAACATTTTCAGGGGGTGGTGTTGTTTGGACTAGTTGATCTACAGCAAATTCTTCAGCAGTGTTTGTCTCACCGGATACAAAACTACTGCTCTAGGATAAAGCATGGTTTGTGTCAAGCTAGAATAATAGTTTAAGAATAAAACCTTTGAAAACATTTGAAAAATGAATATCAATCTTACATTAATGAACCACTAGTTTACATCAATGAACAATAGTGGACAACTACTTGAATGAGCAGTATTCAGGAACAACTATATTGGAAACTAATGAACATACAAGACAATATAATGATTACAATGCTAAACAATAATGAACATTCAAGATAAACTGTATAAAAACAAAGAACTTTTAAGAGAAACTAAGGAATTTTAAAGAGAAACTAAGGAATTTTAAAGAGAAACTAATGAAAAAAAGAGAAAATTAGTCTAATGTATGCAAATGAACATCTAAGAAAGACAAATGAACATTCAAGACAATACAACTAATAGCCTACACAGTAATAATGAACATTCAAGACAATATAATGAATAGCCTACTTAACAATAATGAGCATTCAAGATATAGTATATGGAATGATTGGTTTGTGTCCAACCCTTACTAAAAATGAAAAAGATAGAAATCCGACCTGGGGCTCGGCCACCTTATCCGCATTCCCCTTGGCCCCCCCCCCCCCCCCCGGGAATAACTTTTAAGATAATATACAACTAAGAGAAGTGATCATTTAAGTGAATAATGTATAAACTACGTAGTATAAATGAACGTCTTACAGAAGCTATATGGGAAACTAATGAAGAATGAAGACAATCTAATGAATAAACTACGTAATATAAACGAACATTTAAGAGAAACCATATGTTGTGAAGAATTATGAAAATACAAAGAACACATTCCTAAAACAAGATGAACTTCAAACGAAAATTAATGAACAACAACTAAGAGAAAAGTCAATTTAATAACATCAAATGAACATTTTAGAGCATTTAATGAACATGTAAGAGAAACTAATGAACAACTGATGATAATAAATAAACATGGATAATACCTTTGAGTATTTTCAAAGGGATGAGGCTCTGAAGAACTTTGTACCTCATTGGTAGAATTGAGGAGAGTCAACCATAGTATCATAAGAATTATTACTCATTTATTGATTGAAAAAAAAAAAGAAAACGAAGGCATATAGCCAATGATACAATCCCGAGTGACATGCACTCAAATGTCTAAGAAATCACACAAATGAAAGATATTACAATTTTTTACCCCTGTTCTTGTTCTTTTGTCTGAGGAAATAGATTATCTACTCGGACGGTCTCAACGTCATTCATAATATCCGCAATTAAAAGGGCGTCATCCGCGATTGAACGACCAGCGTTCAAACTCAGGCTGAGATTGAGGTTGAAGTTCGGCTCATGCTCGTGCTGTGAGGGAGGTGGTTGTGGAACATGCTCAGCAACTATATTATCAATCAATTCCCAGAATGAAGCCGACGCAAATAATGTTGCGTCCTGGCTGAGACTAGAGCTTGCCACAGCCGGCTGCTCTTGTGTTTGTTGTGGAATCTGGGTAGAAGGCACACTACTTTCAACCTCACGCCAAATGGCGCTAAGAACGTTTGGTGCAACCGAGCCAGAGGTTTGATCAGGGGAAAACTCGGGTGCCTGATCTAGAAGGGACGTCAACCTCACCTTCTCCTTCGTGATGGATGCACATATGTCCATGAAGGTAGCCTTCAAGTTCTGAAATTCATATGAAAATAATGAACACTAGTTTGTGGGTCTCAATGAACATTTAATACTAAGTAATGAATTGGATGACCTTCTTCAATGAACATAAAAGAAAAGTTAAGGAACTTCACTACAGGAACAATGAACTATTCATAATAACTAAACGAACTTGTTATTGACAAGTAATGAATTTCAAATTTCAGAATTTATGTTCACTTCAGAGGGGTTGAGGGGCCCTTGTTCATGTTGTTGATGTTGTTGTATCTGTAAAGAAATGAACATAAAAGATAAAGTAATGAACATCAATAAAAGAATAATGAACAATTCATAATAACTAAATGAACTTGTTATTGACAAGTAATGAATTTCAAAGTTTATAATTCATGTTCACCTCAAGGGAGTGGAGGGGCCCTAGTGCATGTTGTTGCTGTTGATGTGGTTGATGTTGTTGTATCTGTAAAGCAATGAACATAAAAGATAAATGAATGAACATCGATATAAGAGCAATGAACAATTAATAACAACTAAATAAACTTGTTATTGATAAGTAATGAATTTCAAATTTTAGAATTCATGTTCACCTTAGGGGGGTTGACCGGTTGAGGGGCCCTAATACATGTTGCTGTTGCTGTGATTGATGCTGTTGTATCTGTAAAGCAATGAACATAAAACATTAATGGGAATATTGGATCAAACAGCACAAACTATACGTTTGTTGCGCAAAACAACACAAACAAAAGAAGGTGTACAAAACAATATGAACTTTTTCAAATCGGTGCAGAGAATGACATAAGTAATTTTTCAGCCTGAGATTGCATCTTTCCGGTGAATCTTAATTATCTTACCTTTTTTATTTTTCTATCATTTTCCCTCCACTTTTACATCTTCCATACAACAAGTGACATTCATTCTCTCAACCATCCAATTTCTTATTCAACCATCTGATCCCCCCCCCAAAAGCACGAAACTCCATTGATTGACCATTGAAGAAGCTCTCTAAGTTAACCAAGCAAGCTCTGTAAGTTCTTTAACTTCCAATTTTACAATCCATGTCTGCATCGAATTTCACTTGAGCATTCTCCATTGCCTTTTGATTTCTTCCTCATCTTTCAATTTTAGGGTTTGATAGGTAAAATCAATTTGGGGGAAATTTTAGGGTTAGCAAAGAAGAAATAACGTGAGTTTAAGATGCTGAAGTATATTTAAGGTGGATAGAAAAATGAAAAAAAGGTAAAATAACTATTATTCGCCAGAAAGATGGAATCTCAGGCCAAAATATTACTTATGTCATTCTCTGCACCGATTTGAAAAAGTTCATGTTGTTGTGTGCACCTTTCTTTATTTGTGCTGTTTTGCGCAACAAACGTATAGTTTGTGCTGTTCGATCCAATTTTTCCAAGATTAATTAATGATCATCAATAAAAGAGCAATGAATAAAGCATTATAACTATAAGAACTTGAAGGTTTAGAATACATGTTTACGCAAGAGGGGGGTGGGGGACCACTTGTTCATGATGTTGTTGCTGTTGTTGTGGTTCTTCTTCTTCAGGTTGTTGTAGTGGTTGTTCTTGTTCTTGTTGTTGGTGTTGCTGTTATTTAAATTGAATTCATTGCAATTAGTGAAACCAATACAAAAAATTGAATGAAAACAACTTATATACAAATGAATTCATTAGTGTTACCTGTTGGTGTTCTTCTTCTTGTGGATGATGGTGATCTCGGGGACAGTTGATTCTTTGGAGGATGTTGCCCATGCCAAAAGGGCCTCGATTTTCGAGAGCTACCCTCTTTGAAATCAGGTCACTCTTCCAAATAGAGATAAGAGGGTAAGCTCTTCGAGGCTTAAGCAATTCCTTCCGCAAGCGATCAAAGTAGCATATCTGCAAAACCATAATAAATAACCTAGCTCAATGAACAGCTAAAAGCAGCCTCACCATACTATTCATGCAATGTTCATTCTAATAAGTCATATTGTTCATTGCAAACATAATATAATTCATTCAACATGAGATATTATTCATTTAATATTCATCTATTTTTAATCATCGACAAACTAAAACAAAATTCATTACCATGAGAAAAGGCATCGGACAGTAAAAACACCGGTCTATATTTTTTGCGATACCATCCTGCCAGTATGTCGCTGTCTGGAGGAGGGTTTGCCTCGTGTAACAACACCAATTGTAGTTACGGACATTATCAATGTCCATTGAACAAGTTAAGAAAGATGTATGAGATTTGTTGTTGGAGGTGCCTTTATACAACAATTCACGGCAATCACTAGAAATGTCCGTTTCCAATTATCTGAAACTCTTCTATCAGGGTCACTCAGAAACGAAACCAAAACCTTCAGTTTTGGACAACCTGCAGGCACTCCTAAGTACTGCCTCCATGAAGCCATCATCACATTGTATTCCTGAACATAGCAGTACGATCTTCCTCAATGGGCAATCCTGCAAAACCATAAGCATATTACAAGAATGAACACAGACATATTAATGAAGATTTAAGTTTATTTAAGTGAACATAGAAATAAAGAACAAGGTTGACGCATACTATCCAATGAACCTATGCATTACTTTCCAATGAACATCATAGTCAAGTGTAACGAGCATATATATATATATTAAAGTAACTTAATGAGCACATTTAAATGAACAGAAAAGCAAAATAAAGATGAACCAATGGCAAAATAAAGAGAACATTCTACATTAGAAAAATGAACAATGGACATTCTACATTAGAAAATTAACTAAAATAGTTCTTCATTCTCAAAAATAAATTATCCAATGGACATAACAGTCAATCATAATGAACCTATATATATTTACATCATGAACTTGGATTCTTTTTATATAGAATATGCAATGAAACATTTATGATTAGTGTGTACGATACCTCCAAATAGGAGCCCGTATACGAGATGAACATCCTCTTCCTGGATTTTGAGCTCCTTAGATCGATGGAAGAGTAGGCTTGAACTGGCGACATCAAATTTTAATACAATATTCGCAGAAACATATGGATCATTCCTAGGGATGTCCAAATGAAAAAACTCGCCAAAGCCAAGACATTAATTGCCTGTCGCTTCTCAACATCGTCCTTGATGTTGGTTAGCAATGTTTGAAGGGGAAAAGGTGTTTGCCTCAGCTTCAGTTTAGGAACATCCGTTTCTTCATCGCTTGAAATGTCCTCAACGGGCTCAGATTCAGAACACCTCTTTAGAGCTGGTTGGTTCATTGGTTTCTTTTCATCTCCAGCAGAACTATGACATGAACAAATAGTGATACATTAGTGAACAAGTATGAAGATCAAATGAACAAATAGTTATACATTAAAGAACCCACAAAAAATTAGATAAACAACGAACCAAATATAAAATTAAGCCTTTTTGTCACCTGGTGTCGTCGCCGATCTTCCCTTTTTTTTTGCAGGCGGGGCCTCCTTGTTGTTGATTGATTCAATATCATCACTATAATGAATCAGGGAAACAGATTTATGAAGAAAAGCTTGCGAAGTATAATCTTTACTTAACATAATAGAAATTCAATTGAGTTAACATGTTATTTTTATACCTCATCTAAGCCACTCTTTTCTCCTTCTTTGAAGATGGTGCCTCCTTTTTTGTAGGTGCTCTATCAGTGGAACTTCAAAGAATAATGCAAATACAAAAAACACTAATTCAAATATATAGATTCAATGAACACAAGGAATTATACAATGAACACAAGGAATTATACAATGAACAATTAGGATTTCAAATGTAAGCATTAATGACAATAATTGTTGATGAAACAAAAGGAATTGTCTAATGAACAGTAATGGAAATACGAATGAACATACATTCAATGAACATAAGGAATTATATAATGAACCTCTATAGAAATTCAAATGTAAGCATTAATGGCAATATCACAATTAACTAAAGCAATTATATAATGAACAATTATGAAAATGATGAACAAAATAAATTATACAATGAACAATTATGGAAATGTGAATGAACATAATTGAAGTGGCTGAACAAGATTTGAAAATTAATAAGGCTGGTGATTGAACATATAAAGTCTAATTGATGAATCTCGCTTTGTTTATCAATGAACAAATCACTGAATACCAATTTCAAACCCAATATTTAGAATTAGCAAACACAATATCAATGAAAATGTTTTTCAAAATCAATTATCACAAATAAAAAAGTAAATGCACTTTTAAATTACCTTCCTTCTCCTATTTTCTTCCCCTTCTTTGCTGCAGGGGCTGTCTTTAACGCTTTTAATGCAACAACTTACAAATGAAGAATTAATGAACAACTAAAATAGTATTGATGAACTCTAGTGATCAATGCACGGCAGTGTCCCTTTTTCGAAAAAAAACGTTATGTTCAGTTCGAAATCTCGTCTCGAAGTACGTGCTCGAAAATCCGGCCTGTAGGTACTCGTTTCGTAGAGATTCTCGAAATTCGTGCCCATAAAGGGCGCCCGGCGGTGTCCGTTTTTCGAAAAAACGTCATCTTCATTTCAAAAAACGCGATTAAATGTAGTCTCGAAATACGTGCTCATTAGTATGTCATATAAGAAAGATTAGTGTGATAATATTATATTAACTTAAATTAAAAAGGATTAAATTTATTAGGTTACCTTTACAACCGGTTTCAGGTAAAAAGGTCAAATAGATTAAATGACCCCTTAAAGGTGGGACTGTTCAGTAATAATCTAAAGGTGAGATTATTATCTTTCGAACGCTCAAAGGTGGGATTATTCTTTTCCGTTTTTCCATTGTTTATTAATAAATGTATCTTATGGTGCAAATTGACACCCAATTTGCATTGTTATCTACAAACTTGTTCGTGATAATTAATAAACATACAACCTCTTATTAAGATCAATGAACGTGTTTTTGCATAATAAATTATCATATATTTGAAAATTAATGTACTTTTAAATTACCTGCCTTCAGCTACTATCTTTCCCATTTTAGCTGGTCGGGATGGCTTCTCTCTATGTGCTCCCAAAGTAGCACTTCAATGAACACACATTCCAATGAACATAAGTTCCAAATTAATATCATGAAGTTGATCATTGGTTATTAATTAATATATATATTATAACACAATGTTTGTACATAATCAATCATCATACAAGTAGTTATGAAGATCAATGAACACGTTATTCAGAATCAATGATCATAAAGTACAAGTAATGTAGAAAGAGACAAACAATTATGAGAACTTAAAAAATACTAAATTAATATCAAGAAGTTGGGATATGAAAAGAACTTTGAATATCTTATGAATGAATACCCATGTTTTTAATAATGAACATATTCAAAACCAATGAATATATATTAGTAGCTAAATGAACTTCTAAAATACCCGCTTTTATCCACTTTCCTTGCCTTCTTAGCTAGCGGGAATGGCTTCTCTGTAGGTGCTCCATCAGTAGCACTTCAATGAACACAGGGATAAGCAACAAAGAACAATCAGAAATTAACAAATAAATATCATGAAGTTGTTCAATGAACACAACAATTACCTCCTTTCATATACTTTCTTCGTCTTTTTAGCTTGCGGTGCTGGCTTATCTCCTAGTGCGCTATTACTTCAACGAACAACGAAAATCAATAAAATAACCTAATTGCTATAATGAATTTGAGATTCATATTAATGAATTCATGCCATTTTATAATGAATCTGTATTAGATTACCTTTTCGGAGCAACTTTTTTTGATTTTTGTTTTGTTTCGTTTTGTTTTTCAACTTTTTTGGACTTTTGTTGGTCTTGGGGCCCTTTTTGACCACCCTTCACGTTGTAAAGAACAATATAAATAATGAACATTTAATATCTAATAAATGAACATTCATATGAAATCAGAAAATTACAGTTTTAACATTAATGATGCAAACCCCAATGAACAACAAAGACAACAACAATTAACTTCACATAGAACAATACCAATGAATTGATGAACACTAGCAATAAATCAATGACCAATACCAAGTTTTAACAACGAACCAAAAATTAACATTAAGTGAAGAACACGAACAATATTAATGAACATTATTAACAAAGAACAATGAAAATCTTGTAGAGCAATACCAATGAAGCCATGAAAATTTCTTGCGCTTTTTTCAATCAACAACACCAATGAACCAAGAACGATGAACCTCTGACAATTTTTGTTTTCCAATTGAAAAATTTCAATGAACAATTCAATTGAACCAATGAACCAATACCAATTCTCGATTTTTCAAGATGAATCCAATAATAATGAACAATTACATAATTTTAAATGAACATCAAATTTGAAAATAGTATAATCTCCACAAAATTTCTATGATTTATATATCCACATGCAAGGTTGAAACAATTGACAATATGTGATTTTTAAATGACAATTTTTATAAACAAAAAATATATACAAAAAATTATCTGGTGCCTTCTTCTCCTTCAATTGCACGTCTCTTTGGCTTCTTCATCAACGTCACTAATGGCAGACTTTCTTCATCCCTTTGTTACTATTTTATAAGAAAATATACATAAATCAACACTTAGTTTACAAAATTAAAAGAAGGTTCATCCTAAAACAAAAAGAGGTTCGTCCCAAGAATTAAAAAGTTCATCAAATTAGGAGGTTCACCAATAGAGGTTCGTCACCAGAAATTTAAAAGTTCATCCAAATTAAAAAAGAAGGTTCATCCAAAATATAAAAATTGTTCATCCGAATTAGAAGGTTCAACAACGGAGATTCATCCGAAATAAAATGAAGGTTCATCCTAAGTAAAAAGAAGGTTCACCGATTTTTTTTAAATGCCAACAATAACAAAAATATATCTGTCAAAGGTTCATCCCAAAATATTACCAATACAATTTTTTTATCCCTAGAGGTTAATCAATTTTTAAAAAAAATTACCAAAAAATACCAAACAAATTACTAAAACAAATCTGACCAAACAAATTACCAACCAAATTGAACAAACTTACCCAAAAAACTGACTTTTGATCTTCTGACAAAAAAATATAGTATAGCCAGCAACTTCGTTTGAAGGATATAGTAACAAAAAATGGTTTTTTTATGTTGAAAACTTACAATTTTAGTTGTGGATGAACAATGTCAAGTGGGATTGCGCTGGAAATTTCTTGTTCATCTGAAGACTTGCTCGAAACATTAACTTCATTGCGGATATCCATTGGAGTTTAACTGCCGCTTGAAGGTGTATGCAGAGAAAATGATGTTTTTGAAGGTGTGCCGAAAATGGTGAGGAGAAAATGGTGTGGGATGAAGGTAAGGATCGGAGTTTCTAGAGAGAGAGATTGGAATGAGGAGAGAGAAAATGAAGTTTGAGTGTGGAGAGAAATAAAACTGACATTGGGTTTATGGGGAAGGTAAAAGGGTTTGGTTATTTTTAAAAAACAACTGCTTTTCCGTATTCATTAGAAAGAACTGAAGGTTCACTTGAGCGCACCAAGAGGATGGCGCAAGCGTGTGTATGATAGACATTTTGTAAAGAGAATACTACGATCAAAGTTGAAGTGAAGAGGCTTGACTTGAAGATTGAAGTGAAGATATTCAAAGGAACAACTACCCTAACATGAAGGAAGCTTAGAATGCATGAGTTTGTATTTAAGTTCCTAAATATAAAAAGGGAACAAGATTCGAAAAGGTAAGGAAACTTGAGTTATAAAGTTGGAATGAGGTTTAGAGTCTTTAGTTAAGTTTCTAGGTTTAATGAGTCTAAATGGTAAAAAAAAGTTGTGTTAGCTTCTATTGATTAAGTCTACAAGTTCCTCTACATGGGAACTTGGTAGATGGGAACTTGTTGTGCTAATATAGGAACACACACAAACACATAGGAACTTGAGTTAAATGTTAAGCAATGTTTTCAAATTTTAGGAATTGGAAATCGGGTTCTGTTCTTATATTGGGAACAGACGTTGGCACAGTTTGGGAACACAGGTTGGGAACACACCTGAAAACGTGTCTAAGAAGCAACAAAATAAAACTACTGACTGAATGTGTAGTCTGATGTTTTAATTAACATTAAATTGGGAGTCCTACTTTAGTTTGACTAGATCCACTAGTTTAGGGAATTAGTTAGGAGTTTGTTAGGAAAAGATTTTAAAATGATATTCTAATTTGAAAAGGATATTATCTTATTTTAAAATTTTATCTTTTATTTTAAGTAAATCAAAGGATTTTCTATTTAAAAAAAAAATCTGATTTTCGATTTTTATTTTAAACAATTTAAAAAGATATTTTTCCTTAAATAATTTATTTAATTGTTTTCCAAGAAAACACTAACCACGTTCATTACTACCGCTACACGTTTAATTGGAAAATTAGTGAAGTTAAAAGATTTTCTTTTAAAATAAAATCAGATTTTCGATTTTATTTAAATATTAAAAATATATTTTTCCTAAAACTAATCAATTTAAATGGTTTACTTACTCTCCAAGTAAACACTAATCACATAATATTTACTGTTAAACGTTTTATTTGTTTTTAGTGGGTTAGTTTATTAGTTCCCCATCAATTTAATTAAGAAATCTAATTAATGAGTTAATTAGTGGAGATCATGGAGTTAGTGGGTTAATTAGTGGTAAGTTATTTCATAACTTAATTGATTATAAATAGACGCCTAATCCCATGTTTTAAAGTGTCGGACTTTAAGTTGTTCGTCCATTAAGTGTCGAACTTTAATAGTCCTTCCATAGTGTAACACCTCGACAATTCTCTCTTTATAAAACACATATATTTTCCCAACTAAAACAGAGAATCATCAAGGTATTATCGCCCGTGTGATAACGTATCGGCTTATTCAGAGTTTTACAGCGGAAAAACATGAAATAAAACTTAATAAATACTTAAACCATAGTAAATGTCAAAACGTTATCCAAACCTCGAAAGTAATTCAAAACCAACTTAAAGAACTTAAAATAAATAATCCATAAAGTAACTTAAAGAAGGTAACATAAATATAAGAAGTAATAAAAGTGAGAAAGCGATCTCTCGTCAGTGCCTCCCAAATCCCAAATGAGTAAATGTGATGATGCATCATATCTTACAAACCTGTAGGCAAATACTCAATCGAAAACTGCTTGCCAATAAAGGGTCATCATAGGATCAATAGGCACAGTCATGATCGACACAGAGAAAAGCATGTAATCAGCAAAAGTTGAGTACATACATAACAAAATAAAAACCTAATATGATACTAATAAGCAATAAAACATGATCAAATAATGATACTCTAAAACTTAACTCATAAGATAAGACTTGACTTTACAACATACAACATGATAACTCATTTAATAAATTGAATAGACAATGGATCGAGTTGTCCAACCAAAACCAGTCTTCAATACAGAAGACGAATTAGGGGCGCGACTCCGTAATCCCTTGACCAACGATATCGAGAAACCTTTATAAATAAAATAAGGCACATTGATCAATTCGGCCCCAAGAAATGCCATGGGCTACCACCATGTATTCCAACTCATACTAGTCCATAACTTCAGACGTGCACAAGTCTAAAGCTATTGCTATTCTCTTTCACTTTAAATATTAATATGTTATTCGATGTTGGACTCTAAACAGGCAACCAACACATAACATGGATACAACAAATATTCCATTTTTATCTTAGAATTAAATAACATGATCAAACAATTCCAATTGACTAAGAATTAATCCTCAATTAATTTGTTGACTTAAATCAACAATTGAATGTCCAAAGACAATAAATATACATACCCTACAAAGCCCTCAGTCTTTGCAAAGTAGTAAAATAATAGTCCAACTTACCTACAAAGTCCCCGGTCTTTGCAAAGTAGTAAAATAATATTAACAATATTAGTCCAACTTACCTACAAAGTCCTCGCCCTTTGAGAAGTGATAAAAATATTCACTAAGGGAAACAATACCAAAAATCCATAAACATATTTATAAACCCCTCATATGAATTTATAAATAAACTTCCCTTTCCAAACATGCTTGAATCAAACATCCATTCAATCATATAATAAAACATCATAGGCAATTAACATGCTCAACAGCGGCGAGAGGAAAGAGTGGTGGTGCGGTTGCTGCTGCCACTGCATACAGGAAAGGGAAGAAGAGGGCGAGTGGTGTGGTGGCTCACTGGAACACAACGGAGGAGAGGTGGTGGTGGTGGTGCACAGCGGCACACAAAACGAGGAGAGAAAAAGTGAGGGAGAGGCGTCGGTTGGGGAAAGAGCAAAGAGAGAATTAAGTGTGCAAATTTTGGTGTTTAGGGGGTATTTATAGGTTTGCCTAGAAAACCTCTGGCAATTAGGTTAGACTTAGATTTGGGCTTTGAGTTGATCATCAAGTTTAAGTAAATGGTTTGGGCTCCTCAACCCAATATTAAAATTCATTTAAACACAACCCAAAATATTTAATAAATATTCAATACTTAAAAGTTCAACCCAATAAATATTAATGATTATTTAAAATGTTTAAACAATTATTTGACTTTCAAAATAGTCAACACTTAAATAATTAAATGCAATAAATATGAAAATAATTATAGATATACTTTAAATATATTTATAATATTTATAAAATTATAGGGGATTACGCATAGTGTGTCTGACTTCGATTTTAATTAAGTTTAACTAAGATAGAGTTAGTATCTATTCATTCCTTCAATATACTCTTGTGTTCCTTACGAATTTCCTACTTATTCCCTTATTTTTTTATCGTTTGTAATCTTGGTGGTTTATTTTCAAAAAGTGTAAAATTTATAGTGGTTTTTCACAAATTTTCCTATCTTTTTATTATTTGACCTATACAATCTGTTATCATATTTGATTTTTTTAAATCAGTTATTCAATTTTTGGAATCAGATATTCAATTATGAAACCGGCTATTAAATTTATTAAATATTCAATTTATTGAATCAGATATTCAAATCATCCAATTAGATACTCAAATCATCCAATTAGATACTCAAATCTAAGAAATTACCTATTCAATTTATCAAATCAGAAATAAAATTTCTTACCTTTGGAGAAAAAATGTCAAAGACACGTGAACGAGAATTATTGTCGTTGAAGTTCTCACCACTAGAAGCCTCAATATAGCTAACAAAGTGGGTGGTGCCAACTACTTGAGTTAGTGAGACCTCCACACACTGGAGTGGCATTAAGGGTTGTTTTCGACGGCACTAGCAAAGCAACCTTCGTCCACCGCCTTCCAATCGCTCGATAAGGGCAGCCTTCCAACCTTCGTCTACTGAGTGGTAGTCTTGGCGGCGCGGTGGCCAGAGTTGCAATCAGAGGTTCGCAGTGGTATTGTGATACTGGTTGACCAACAAAGGGAGAAAGCGAGAGACAAAGGAAGAGAGAGAGTTGCAGCAAGAAAGGGAAAGCATTGGAGTAGCCAACTAAGCGTGGGCCCAGGAGGAAGGAGGAACGCTTAAATCAACCCGTCTGACGGTCAGATGGTCTAACCCAATGCTTTTACTTTATAAAAAGGAGGCAAGTAGTCTTACTCTTCGACTTATTTTTACTAAATTCTTGTTTTTTTCTTCGCAACCTAGTGATTTTACTTAAACTGTGAGCTTATTATATTTAACTGAATATAATTCTTAATAGTGGCTCTCATTCCCATAATTCCATATCCTGGCCGAGGGGCGTTGTGAAAGTGACAAAAAATCGGTGCAATTCGGGCTTGACTATATCTACCCACTGGATAATCCACCCACTACTAATAGAGATAATAAAATAATATTATGAAGGTGAACACTCCACCATTATTACTACTTTTTACACTAACAATTGAAGATGGGTAGTTTATCCAATGGGTAAACAAAGTTTTTCCCGTGCAATTCTATTCCTAAAGATGATGACAACAAAGAAAGTTAAAGCGCGGTCATTACTGGTCAATCATCACCAAAGGCAGAAGAAAGGGTAAGAATTACTTGACACAATGTACAAGATATTATTCAAGTCTTTTGATTTCACAAGTACAAATGTAATATTTCTAAAGATATAATGAGACAATGTCTCCATTAAAAAAACCAAAAACAAAACTAGACTTTCCACGATAATATTAGCACATAGTTGAGCTTCACAATCTCAGCAACAGTTTCATGACATCTCAAATTCCCAACTAAAAGTAAAACACGTTGTACATCATCAGCTGCAAGACGTCTTGATGTCTCTAAGCCATGCCTCCACTAGTGGCGGTCCTGATTATCTGAAATAGAGCTGCCATTGACAGGAAGCCAAAAAAAAAAAATCAACAACAAAGATCAGAAATATAAAGAGATAGATAAAAAAGCCAAGAAAATAAATTCTAGTTCCTAGGCTGGTAGCCTGTGTTTTAATGTTTTACATTTGGTAACCTAAGTTTCTTTTGTTGTTTCTCAAATAAGATCACAATAATACTCGATGGTTATATATCCGTTAGTATATGATATACAACGAATATTTAGCCTAAAATCATAAACTTAATGTCACGGGTATTGAACGTAAAAATGTTAGAATAAAGCATCATCAAAGTCATGTTCTAGGCACAGGCATTGTAAAAGTTTGTGCCAGCCCCTTCTCGCATATATCTAGGGCTATCTAACGCCATCAACTTCTAGTGTCATTTTCTAGTCAATCCTCATGGATAGATATGGAATTGACACCACAGATCCAAACTATGGAATCATAGCCCATAGGTTTTAGTCTCAGGTATGACTTATGAGTAAGCTAAGGATAGTAGATCACTCTCATTATTACCCTTTAATGCATTACCCTCAATCCAAGCATGCCCTTAAGCTTATCTTCACGGGTACTAGAAGGACTAGCCCTGATTGAGAATAGCAGACCTCATCATATATAAGCAAGTACATTTATCTAGAGAAAAAAATAACCATCAAAGTCCTTTCCCCACATATTGAAAGACAAGCAGAAACCTGTACAAGAATAAAAGCCAATTTTGCAGAAAGAACTTCAAGATGCAGCTAGTTGTTCCCTGGTGTGCAGCCATACACACCCCTCCCCCAATTTTCTAGCTACTAAGGCAGAGGGATGTTTTGTGCTCAGACGAGATTTTTTTGACTTCCGTGTCTAAGTTGGGAAGTGGTAAATGCAAAGCATAATAGTACAGCCAGGTAGCTTAAGGCAATTAAGAAAAGGAAAAAGCGCTTACATGATCCGATTACAACAAACACAAAGAAACCAAGTAACACAGGCCCAACAGGGTACGTATTTCCCTTCTTTGTCGTGCTTTCAGGAACAAGACCTCTTTTCTTGACGTTCTTTTCAAATTTCTCCACCTTCCTATCAGCAAGACGTCTTGATGTTGTCTGTACACAATGCAAGAACTATCAAAAAAAGTTTGCCTGTTCATCACAAGATAACGCAGTGATCTTTCAGGAAGAAATTCCTGAAGTAAGCATCGCCATGTAATATAGAGGCTTTTACAGGAAGCACATGTTGCAGTACGAAAGTGTCAAGGATTATGTACGCCAAGTCGCCAATAGCATTAGATCAACAAACGCAAAATCATAGGCACGTCAAAAAGGAATCATAGTATATCATTATCACTTCTCATCCAAAACTGGAAAGCATAAGCTACAAATAGGTATTACATGAAAAAGATTTTAAACAAATTTGGATCACCAAGAGAAGAATAAAAACAAATTGTGTAGGCATGAAACATAATTATCATAACAATAACGAAAGCATCAAGCACATTTACGACATTGCTAGCATATTAGCTCATTATATACCCCGGTGTTCCAAATTAATTGCTACATTTTCTTTATTTGGAAATCCCAGTTTAATTGCTACATTTCTTTTTCTTATATGTGGTCCCCATATGATTTTCACCTTTCAATCATACTTTTTGTCACTTATCTAAACTTTCACTATTCATTTCCATCATGCTAGCCACACAACCCCCACATAAACACTTGTAGTTTCAGTTATTCACGGCATGCACTAGAAGGTCCCAGTAAAGAATCCAATTTTCCATGGAAGAAGAAATTAGGCACTCAAACAACCTCCAGACGACTAGATTGCAGCATTGATAGTAACTGTTGTTTCTTAGTACATATAAGCTGGTAGTTTTTTCATATGAACATTTTCCTAGTCTGATTTTGCCCCAATTATCTTCACCTTGAAACCCCAAACTGGTCATAGAAAACCCATGTTTACTAGCAGAATGTAAGTGCAACTGGCCCACAGACTATTAACCCTTTGAACAACCCCCAAATACAACAATTTGATGGCTCTTTCCTGTGCATTGCTCAGAAAAAGCAACTAACTAAAAGTACCATCAAGCAGTGGAAATACCCAATATGGAATTATGCAACATAAATTTGACCAGCAACCGACTAAACAATATACAGTGCACCTGTGCAAAACTCTCATGTTTCCTCAGACTAAGAGCAGAGAAACTCCCAATGAGGCAATCTTATCGTGTAGATATGCAAGACAGAGAAGTCAATGGACCAAATGAAACTGTAATTCCCTTTTTTCCATAAACAGAAAAGTCAAGGACAGAAAAGACAAGGACAGAAAAGTCCGGTGATAGATATAATGAACCACAGAACTCGTAATGTGTGAGAAAAAAATACCAAGCCTTTTTTTTTTGTTTCTCAGTCTGTGCATGAACCACTTTGCTCCAATGAATTGGTGTTAATCTTTTCGAACATATATTTTTAGTAATAATATCAGCAACTAATCGAGGTAGTTGTAAACTGAACCCCCAGCCTTCCCAAATGGTACCTCCAGTGAAACAAATGAACCGCACACCAGTAACACTGATACCCAAAATTCAACAGCGTGATAAACTCAATCTCTAATTCTTCTTCACCCAAATCAGCTAAAAGTATTGGTCAAGCATCGCAAGCCCTTTCATAAAACATTATATAAGCTTATCAAATACCCTCTGCGAATCCAATGAAACTGCAAAAGAAAGGTGGACGTTGGCAAAGAAAGGTGTTTTACAAAAAAGAAAGGTCGACTATAGAGGCCATCCACCTCATGAGACAAACAATGGAACATTACCGTGATAGGAAGAAGGATCTACATATGGTTTTCATTGATTTGGGGAAGGCATATGATAGAGTACCAAGAGAAATACTTTGGTGGTCGTTGGCAAAGAAAGGTGTTTCACAAAAATATATAGATATCATCCAGGACATGTATGAGGGGGCCACTACGAGTGTGCGGACTACGGTGGGGAGAACAGAAGAGTTTCGTATTACGAACGGAGTGCATGCACGAACTAACGAGGTCAATTCAAGATGATATACCGTGGTGTATGATGTTTGCGGATGATATTGTGTTGATTGATGAGACAAGGAAGGTGTTGAGAGTAAGTTGGAATTGTGGAGGCATACATTGGAAGCCCGTGGTTTTAGATTGACCAGAAGTAAGACGGAGTATTGGAGTGCACGTTCAGTGGGGTTAAAACCACCGAGGCAGGGGCGGTCACTTTGGACAGCAAAGTGGTTCAAGGATCGAACGTCTTCAGTTACCTTGCATCCATTCCCCAAAAGGATGGAGAACTCGATGGAGATGTGGCTTATAGAATTAACACGGGTTGGTTAAAGTGGAAAAGCGCCACCGGATTCTTTTGTGATTCCGGCATTCCCCAAAGATTGAAGGGAAAGTTCTATCGTACGACAATCAGCCTGCTTCGTAATATGGCACCGAATGTTGGGCGGTGAAACAATGCCACGTTCATAAGATGAATGCAGCGGAGATGCGTATCTTGCGGTGGATGTGCGGCCACACAAGGAAGGACCGATTAAGAAATGAAGTGATTCGGGAAAAAGTTGGAGTTGCATCCATTGAAGAAAAGATGAAAGACAATCGGTTAAGATGGTTCGATCATGTGAAAAGGAGACGATGTGATGCATCGGTGAGAAGAATTGAAGAGTGGAGGAGTAAGCAAATTGTGAGGGGGAAGACCTAAGATGACTTAGATGAAGGTAATTGAAAGTGATATGAGGTTACTTGGAATTGAGGAGAGCATGACGTTGGATAGAAGTGGGTGGAAGGACGGTATCCATGTGGAGGAAGGGATGTGATTACTGCATTTATTTGTTTTTCTCAATTGTAACCTTTTGTTGAAAACCTCCTTTAAAAACTTATTTAAAACTTTTTAAAACTTAAAAGCTTTTATCACTTTTGGCGATGCCATCTCCTTTGCCAACGGTTTCAGTTGACGATCCATGTTAGCCGACCCCAAATCAATTCGGGAATAAGGCTTAGTTGTTGTTGTATTTGTTCAATTTGCTACCTGGTTTTAGGGTATAACTTTTAGGAGAAATGATAATAGAAAGAAGGTCCACCACCCATGCATCTTTTTATTCTCATAAAAGCAAATGGGGTAGATACCTATAAGATTTCACCTACTAGCTACTGCTCCAGTTTCTTGTAAACCAGTAGATATTTTCTTGCACAATGTTAACAGAGATAAAACACAAAAAGTCAATAGTCCAAAATGCAAGTAAGAGAAAATTGTGAAGGATAAGTTGAATAGTACTACTTTATTTGATAAACCTTTACCCACATGACTCTCAGCCAAATCTGGCCCACCCAGCACTCAGTACTAAAAAAATAGAAAAGGAGAGGAAAGCACCAGCAGCTCCATCCTGCCCTCGCAGGGGAAACGTTGCCAGCAGCGTGAAACTCATTGATCATACCAACGCCTTACCCTTCTTAGTAAAAGCCCCAAAAATTAACATATTCATTTAGTATGTCACGACTTCAAATTAAGATGTATAACACCTGCATACGCGCATTTAGTGAGCTACATCGATTGGGGGCACAAGAACCAGGAACAACCAAACAAGGTTCTTGGCAGTGGAGAGCGAATCAGGTAACAGTTATCCAGCATAAGAATCCCCAAAGCACCCTTAATCTTTGACCAGAGACACATAAGCGACAAGTTTTGGATATGAAAGAATAAGAGAAAAAAAGAAGCAACTACATAGTTATTACTTAAGTTTAAAAGGTTTCCATCAAAAATAGGCTTGGGGTGAAAATTTTTATTGTGAATAAGTGTGTTATAACGAGAGCTAGATAGAAGTTTATACTTGGACCAATGATAAATCAACAAATTATACCTTGCGGTGGCGGATTATATTCTACCCTCTCAAAAGTAGGAAAAATCAATTTTGGTCCAACTAGAACCCCTACTAGTGGCTAGTCACATCCAAGATTTCCTGATTACCCAAAATTCAATTCCTTGACTAAACTTGTCAGGGTTGTACCAATCAAAGTGACTTTAATAGTCCCTCAGTCCCAAAATAAGGGTTACGTTAGCATGTGGTAAAGTTTTTTGGGGAAGTAAAAAAGAAGAGAAAAAAGGTGGATTGGTGGATATAGGACTAACTTCAAAGGAAAAGTAGAGAGAAATTTTTTGCCCAAAAAGGAATGTAGCAATTAATTAAGGATATCCCAAGAAGAAATATGTAAGAGTTATTTTGCAAAGGAAGGAGTCTTGCATTTTGGGGCACTTGGCTTGCTCACCAAGAGAATGATACATTAGCTATAAAATGGAAGCATTGTTGAATCTTGCATCTAGATGCCTTCCAAAGCTTAATGCTACATAATACACTTCCAAAAAACAACTTAGTCCAATGTCACCTCCCCAAAATCTGAACCTTCTGTTCACAATCAAAGGATTGTAGAAACTCAGAATCACTTACTTCTAGGTCTTCACTAAACCGAAAGCAGAGCACTAGACCCACTAGGGATGTAAAAATTGGTTAAACATAACAGTTATACTTACTGTAAATTCTTTAGTGCATTAGAGATCCATGGTGCAACGATTTCTAATAATGATCTTTCAAAATTGCAATTTATGATGCTTGCTTCTAAAATCAAGACAATAAAGCAAGAATGCATGGCCCAGGCTTCCCTCCATCCTAATTCCCATTATCATGTAGTCCCTGAAGTTCTTAAAATCTCCCAAGTCTTTTGGAAAGCCCCCATCAAGGTACCAAAACACTATTTGGATGGCTCATAGACATTATCCACTACATCTGGACCAGTAATCACTCGAAATGTATTGGGTAATATAAGTGCAAGGTACACTTCAGTTTTCTGAGTATGGTTCAGAGGAACGAAAGAAAGACTTTTGTGTTGGAAAGAGGGCAGCAGTGATAGTCCACACCAAAAAGACTAATGTGACAAAATCTGTTAGATTTCCTTCGAGAATACGATGCCGAATTGCGCAGCTTACGCTACTAGCATATCTCTTCTTTCCCAATCTTAGCATATCAGTGCACTATGAAATGATCCCTAACTAGCTCTTAATATCAATACATAGGAATATAGCTATCTACAGACGGCAATATGTTAGTCATCACCAGCGTCTTGGAGGAAACATTCAAGAGACCCTCGAAAACTCCGTCTATCCTTTAACATATCGCGATATTAACGGTAGGCTTTAAAAATCAAGAAGCCTATCGAGCTGTAAACTACTTGGCCAATCTAGTTCACCAAATACTAGTATTTTTGGGAAAAATTAAGACTCTTGATCACATGGTTATTTTATGTAGCTTGCAATTTACCCTTGATGGAAAATGATTCTTGCTTTGTTGTACGTAAACGAAAAATCCTTTCACACATCACTCAAAATACAAGAAAATACGATTAATATCGACCAGAGAGGCGAGAGTACACTAGTTCATGCTCTAATCTTCCTACTTTATTAATAGAAAGTAAAGAATCGAGCATAGAACCCATCAGTATATTCTCCAAAAGGGAAAAATCAAAAGGTAGCCAAAAGCTGACATCTTTCTGAAGCAATCAGAAATGAGTTCGTACCATCATTATTGAGTGTGTAAACATTAGTTTGATCATGAGACTAAATGCAATATCTAACAAAAGAAACAACACTGAAGTACTCCATCCAAACTTTGATCTTTTTGATCAAACTCAAGCACATACATACCTAAAAAACATGGGTTTGCTATAGTATTTTGATGGTGGAAACCCTAGAAAAAGCAAGATCTAGGCTAATTGACCAAATACAAATAAGCAGCAAGACCATTAATTTTCCAAAAAAATCAAAACAACACATATATGAAAAGGAAGAGATGGATAAATATGTAGTGAGGAATAATTAAAAAAGCAGAGTAGGAAGAAATACCATGATCAAAGTCGAGATCTGAAAACGAGGTAGCGCGACACTCACAGAGAGAGAACAAGGAGGCGTTTACTTGGTTTCGTGTCTGTTGAATGGAAGAAGAAGAAGAGCGATTAGAAAATCGAGAATAAGAACTTTTCAAAAAAAAAATTGCCAAAAAAAAATGAAATTTTTTTGGTACTCCCCCCGGAGCACAGGGTTCCGTGCACTGGGGTTAGAGAAAAACAGCCGGCGAACGATATTAGGGCAAAATAGCTTGTCGGCGAACGAAATTAGGGCAAAATAGCTTGTCGACGAACGAAATTACGGCAAAACGGCCAGCGAAATTAGTGAAAAACAAAGGGGTCATTAAGCAAATCAAAGCGGCGGCTAGGGCAAAGCAAATCAAAGCGGCGGCTAGGGCAAAGCAAATCGGCGGTGAGAGTCTTCATCCGTCGAGCCACGTTCACCAGAAACCATCTTCACCATCGAGCAATCTTCAATGGCGTTGCTCTTCTCTCTCTCCTTTTTCTGACCAGATGTTCTTTGAATTGTTGGATGATGTTCTGTTAGATTTGGTTTTAATGCTTTTCAAGGTCATTCATTTTTGTTCTTTGAATTTTTGTATTTTGTTCTTTATATTTCAAGGAAATGTTCTTTTTGAATTGACAGTTTTTAAATTTTTTTGTAAGGAAATGTTTTTTGAGATTTTTAATTTGTTCTTTGTAAAAAAGTATTTTTGTTTTTTGAAATTTCGTATTTTGTTCCTTTTGTTTTAATTAAATGTTCTTTGAAGTTTTGTATTTTATTTTAAAAAATGTATGTTGTTCTTTTGAAATTTCGTATTTTGTTCTTTTGGTTTCAAGTAAATGTTCTTTTGATGTTATTTTCTCCCAGTGTTCACTATATATTCTTTCTGACGACCTTTTAATGTTATGTTCTCCCAGTGTTAATTATATGTTCTTACTGACGACTTATTTTAAAATCCGAGAGCACCACGCTCCGTGCTCCTAGGAGCACCAAAAACGGACTAAAAAAACACCTTATTTGTTACTCCCTCCGTCAAGTCAACTCCTACTTTTTATTTTGGGAGTCAAATATTCTTATAAATATACAAATAAAAAATACTCATATAGGATCTTGTTAGATTCATTATAACAAGCACTTTCATAATATCAACTTTTTATATATTTTACTATTATGAAATTGAAGATATAAAAGGTTAAAGATTATTTAATTATTTTAAATAAAAAAATTTACGAGATTAAATCTTAAGGCCACTTTTGGCATTGATTTTGGTTTCGAGTGTTGATTAACGCGATTTCTATGCGCAATCCTTGTACTTAAAGGTTTTCAGTACCTTGACCAACTCTCACGATTAGAATTTGACATTGGAAAAAAGTCTTTTGGTGTGATCCAGCAAAAATAAAATTGTTTAAGGTTGTTAAATGTCAAAAAAGAATTTATAGGTTGTTTTTGCAAAAAAAAATACTTATAAAGGTTGAGTCTGGAAAATTTTCCTAATTAAAATCAACACTTAAACTCGGTAAATGAAAATATTCTCTTATTACTATAATATTCTTAATGTACTAGAAGAGGGAAAATAATATAGAGAAGAGGGAATAGAGATTTCTTATACGGTGCAATTTTACATTTACATTTACCTTTGCATCGGTGATGATACACAAAGTATATGATGTCTCTATCTATATGTAGTATAGCATAAGTGGTAATATTTTCTACATGCATTTAATGCATGCAGGCCAGTTTTGAGGGTAGGCCTCGAGTGCAACTTTTTAGGGCCCAACTCTTCAAGGGGCCCGAAATAGAAAATATGTCATATATTAAGAAAATCACTTCTGTTTCGGAATACTCCGAGAATACCGAAGAAGAAAAGAAGAAAGAGAATATTTAGGAACCTTTATTAGTTTCTCTTTCTTTATCATGACCTTTCACCTTTTAAGTCTACTATTTTGTTAATCTCATTAAATTCATGTATATTCTCAATAATCCCACCTTTAATTCAAATGAAATACATTATTTTTCACAAAAGTTTGAACTAGAAATTTTTTGTCTAGTATTTCAATTAAATAGCGAAAAGGATTCTCATCTATAACTTGTACAGTACTACACTCCATTTCATACGAGTTTCGATCATCTAAAACAATTTTACTAAAAAAATATTCTCATCAAGGAGCTTTGAAAAATAATTGTGAAACTATTGTCTATACCGAGTAAGTCTTGGGATAGACCATTATTTTTTGTGAAGAACCCCCTCCAAGTTTTCACTTTTTGGAAAAACCCCCACAAGTTTTTTTTTGTGAAAATAACACCCAACAAGTTAGCAAAGTTAGTGGTTACACTCCCTAAAGTTAGTGATTTCACCAAATATTTAGGGGATGCAACCACTAGGAATGGCAATTCAATCCGGATCCGATCCGAATCCGATTCGATCCGAACGAAAAAGTTCGATTCGACTCCGCTAGGAAAAAATCCGAATCCGAGAAAAAATGTTCGAATTCGAATAGGAGTTGGACCGGACTTGGACCTTGTGATTACTCCGACCGAGTCCGATCCGAGTCCGATCCATAAAAGACCGAGCCCAACTCCGGCCCAACTCCGGCCCTAACTCCGGCCCGCCCTTTTATTAAGTTTTACTTTTACCATTGAATTTAAATTTTTTTAAAAAAATAATGGGCAATTGTATTGGGCTGAAATGAAAACCCTAGCCTAGGTCCCTAAACCTTTCACTCTCATTTCCCACTTCCCAGCCACCTTACTGCCTCTCTGGTTCTCTTGAAGGCTTCACCGTCATCTCCCACAACGCCACAAAGAAACCCTAGCCTAGGTCTGCCGCCGTCGCTCGTCGGTTTCAGTCAGTCGCCGTCCCTTGCGGTGTTCGTCGGTGTTTGCTGGTTTCAGCCTCGTCGGTCATTCTTCCCGCCGTTCCTTGCTGCTTGTCTGTTTCCGGATAATCACTGCCCACAAACAGGTAACAATTATCGTGCTCCCCCATCTTTAATTTTAGCAATTAACTGTTTATACACATTGAACTCATTTCATATATGCAAATAAATATACACATTGAACTCTCCCATCTGTATGCCTTCTTCTTCGTTTAATGGCTGACTGAATAGATGACCCCTCTGTATCTGTACTCTGTAGTTAGGTTCCCGCTATTTGACTAAAAGTTGTCAGTAGATGTAATGGCTGCACTTGCAAGAACACAGCTTTGATTTTTCCGTTACCTCCAAACTTTTTAAATATTACTGCTAGCGTTAATAATTGTCACATGGTTTCATCATGTCAGTAACTAGCAATAAGGCCACAAATAAATACGTCTATTGTTACTCGAATCTGTTTAGTTAGCTGAAATTAGACATCTACACTATTGTAGCATTACAAATTTCAAATAATGGCCACTTTTGTTTGCTGAGCCAATTTGAGGAAACTATATCACTATATGTATGTAAAAGTGGCATCATATCTTCTTAAGATGTTTAGTATGTGTGAAAGTACAATTTTATTATTCATTTCAATGGATTTAGCCATAAATTCACAAAAATAAATATAGCACTTTTAACGCATTCCGTGAAGAATTAATTCCATTTACACATACCAGTTTAAGGTTCTGAGATTTTTGGTGTTTGAGGTTGAAGATATGAAGAAGAGGGAGAAGGTGATGCTGAATCATTTGCTTCCATCTCTGCCAGATTCACCCATTCTGTTTAAATATACACAAAAGTGGTTTTGCTTGCTTAATTTGTAATGTGATTTGTAAAGGGTGAAAAATGCATCGAAAGGGATGGAGAATAAATATGAGTTCAAATACACTCTTTAACTGTGATTTTTTTACTTTATATATTTTGTATAATTATACAATGATTTTTGTCTAAAATAGGGATGGAGAATAATGAAGCATCTTCTAATCCTACCCTAGAAGAGTCCGTCAAAGAGAAAGATCCCACTATTCAAACTAGGAGGCAAGTGGAAGCTAACAAAGTAACCACTAATGTATCACATGTACAAGACAATGTAGATGAATGTAGTAGTGAGGAGGATTGCATGGTTGTTGGTAGTGGTGGGAGAAAAATAACTTCAGCGGTATGGACTCATTTTAAGAGATTAATGATTAACGGAGAACTCAAAGCAAGATGTAAAGGTTGTAAGAAAGATTTTGTTGGAAAAAGCTCTAGTGGAACTACACATTTGAAGGAGCATATGAATAGATGTATGAAAGTCAAGAGAACATTAGATGTAAAACAACAAATTTTGCTAGCTAGTGCAAGTAGGAATGGTAGTGCCACTATGAGTATGGGGAAATACAAGTTTAACTCACAAGTTTCAAGAAATGAATTAGTTAACATGATTGTAATGCATGAATATCCACTTGCTATGGTTGATCACATCGGATTTAAGAGATATTCTCAGAGTTTAAACCCGGAGTTCAAGGTCATTTCAAGGAACACCGTGAAATCTGACATTATGAGATATTTTAAGGAAGAAAAGTCTCACTTAATGAAGGTGTTAGCGACAAGTGGAAGTAGGGTGGCGATCACAACAGATATGTGGAGTTGTGGCAATCAAAGAAAAGGCTACATGGCTGTGACTGCGCATTTTATTGATGAGGATTGGATTTTGCAAAATCGTCTCATAAGGTAATCAATTATTCCTTACTTAGATGATAATATATATGGATATGGTCTTTTGATTCATGTTTAATAGATTTAATTTGTAATGTATATGTTTTTCAATTTTGTTAGGTTTATGTATGTTCCATGCCCACACAACAAAGAAACAATTAGTAAGGCATTGATTGAAAGTTTAAAGAGTTTTAACTTAGATGAAAAGGTTTCTACTATTACCGTTGATAATTGCACAACTAATGATTCGGTGATGGATATCTTGCGTGAGAAACTTACACCGAGTAAGCTTATCTTGGGTGGTTCTTATTTGCATATGAGATGTTGTGCTCACATTTTGAATCTAGTTGTGAATGATGGTTTGGATATTATTAGTGGTGCAATTGAGAAAGTTCGTGGTATTGTAGCTTTTTGCACTTCAACACCAAAGAGGTATGAGAAGTTTGAAGATGCTTGTAATTATGTTAGAATTCCAATAACAAAAAAATTGAACTTGGATTGTAAAACAAGATGGAATTCGTGTTATGACATGTTAAAAGTTGCCATTTTGTACAAAGATGCTTTTACTAGGTTAGCCACAAAAGTTGAGAAAAGAGGAAAGGAAAAATTTGTTTTGCCTAATAAAGAAGAGTGGCAAAAGGCAAATGAAATATGTGATAAGTTGGCATTGTTTAGTAGAACAAGTGAGGCATTTTACGGAAGAAACTATCCAACGGCAAACTTGTATTTTCAAAAGGTTTGTGAAATTAGACTTGCATTGAGAAAATGGGTGAATTGTGAGAATGAAATAATTAAGATAATGGCTTCAAAGATGATGATCAAGTTTGATAAATATTGGGATGTTATTAATATGATATTATCCGTAGCATCGGTTTTGGATCCTAGGAGGAAATTGGAATGTGTGTCTTTTTATTACCAACGTATTTATGGTAATAAATATGAGGCGGAATGTGATAGGGTTAGAATGTTCTTAGTTGATTTGGCTATGGATTATGAATATGAAATGTTTGATAAAGAGAGATCTCGTGGTACACCTTCTTCCATTGTAAATGATATGGGTAAGAGGCCTATGGTTGACACCGAAGAGTATGAGGGCTTGTGGGAAAAACATGTTATGACACAACCACCAAATAGGTCTCGCAAATGTGAAGTAGAGACATACCTTCAAGATGAAAGGATAGTGGTTGAGGACTCTAAATTTAACCTTCTTACTTGGTGGAATGCGGAATCGAGCAAGTATCCTATTCTCTCTAGGATTGCGAGGGATGTTCTTGCGGTGCCTATTTCTACCGTTGCTTCGGAGAGTGCTTTTAGCGGGGGTGGTAGAGTTATTGGTCCGCATCGGAGTAGACTTAATCCGGACACCGTGGAAGCATTAATGTGTCTTCAAAGTTGGAGGCTTCCTCAATTTAAAGGTAATTGGTCTACCTTTTTGGATGTTCAACTATTATATTGTTATGTGTTTTTTTTTTAATAATATTGTTTTTATTTTAGATAACACAAAGGGTGATAATCTTCAATGTGCATCTATTTTTGAGGATGAAGATGTGGAGACTAAAGAAGAAGTATTAGATTAATGTAAGTTTACGTGCAAATATAATTTTTAAGTTGATTAGCTTCTTTTCTAACTATTGTTTTATTTATTATTGTTGTAGGCTTCAAAGTGGATCTATTTGGACATCAAGATCATTGGAAGTTAAATTGTTGGAAACTCTTGTTTTTATGATTGTATTTTGATGTAATATTGCAACTTGATTTATTTTCGAGAGACAATTATTTGTTGGTTTGTTGGTTGTTATGTTATGTTTGAGAACTCAAAGAGTTAAGACATTTGATGTTGCTCAATTAGATTTCATAACTTTGAAGATAATTTTTTTTGGTATTAACGAAGACAATTTTTTTTTAAACTTTAATTTGGTATTTATCAATGATTTGGCAAAAGGTTACATCCGGAAATTTAGTGTTGACATGCCTTATTTGTTCTTTACAACCCAATAAAGTAATCATATTAAAAATTGAAAATAGCCATAATCATTAATCACTAAAAAAAGGGAAAAAACGTAAAGGGTCTCGGAGGTCCGTCGGAGTCGGAGTCTACTCGCAAACGGACTCGGATTTCGGAGTCGGACTCGGAGGTCCTACAGACATCGCGGACCGGAGTCGGACCTTGCCAAACGGACTCGGAGTTCGGACTCGGAGGTGAATATAGACTCCGTTTATATTCCGGACCGAAGATGGAGTTTACTACCTCCGATTCGAGTCCGACCCGTTGCCATCGCTAACTTGTTGGGGGTTATTTTCACAAAAAAAAACTTACAGGGGGTTTTCACAAAAACTGGAAATTTGTAGGGAGTTCTTCACAAAAAGTTTTGATTTAAACTAAAAAGGTTTTAACTCGTAATCTTACCGTTAGAGTTTTTACTTAAAAGTATACGTGTTAAAATTTTTAAAAACTTGAACTTTTAGGTTCAAATCTTACCACTTTAACTTAAACATTCATACGGTCTAACCATGTGTTAATGGATAGACTGTCAAACATAAATATTTGTATTATTATTGGTATTTGATTTCTTCTTGATTTTATTTTTAAATATCGGTGTTCGTAATATTTTTACACATAATATTAATTTTTCCCAATATTATTATTTTTTGACCAATTTTTCTACTTTCCAAATTCTTATTTTTCATATGGGTGTTTGGGTATTTTTCTTGGACATATATAGTTTTCTCTTTTTAGTGATAAATGGTGACCTTGTCGGAAGAAAGACTTTTACTTTATCGGAAATAATGATGGATTTCAATACTTATGCAAGTCTTTTAAGAAAAAGAAGTTATTGATGAAATGAACTAAAGCGTACTACTACTTTTCTAAAAAGACAAATGCCAGAAGAAAATACTACTTCCATCTCTATTTATTTGCTATATTTGTTTTTTAATAGTTACACAACTTCAAAAAATAATATCTCAAATTAGGTATATGGAAAAAATATTTTCTATAATTTTGGGGCCATTTTTGGTTTTGTATGCCTAGGGCCTCAAAGATGTCAGGAAATGAATGCATGCATGGTACATCTTAGAAATGATGGCCATTCATAATTGTCCATAACAATCCTCCTTGAATGTTTATCTTTTTTAACGACGCTTCTTACAACTTTATCTATTTATATGTTTAAATAAACTGTCTCATTAAAAACCTTGTAAGGAAAAACCAGTGGGATAAAAGCCTGATTGAAGGGAAAAAGAGTGCGGTGCATATAATACTCCCTTTGAATTATTTAATAGAGGCCACAAAGGTGACACATTCCGATCTTGTGTACTAATTGCTCAAATTTCTTCGAAGGAAGGAACATGGAAAACATACCCGCAAGATTCTCACGAGACCGAATTTGTTAGATGTCTATCTTTCCTCCCTTCTAGAGATCGTGTCTTATGAAGAGTTTTGGTGATAAATGTTTAGTTCTTTCACCTTGACATATCATTCATTGACTTAGGTGATTCAAGCAGTATTATCTTCATAAATCAATGTTGGACTTTTTTTAATTAAAATCATCCCGCACTCTTCTTGAATATGGCTAATCATTTATTTGAGCCAAACGCATTCTCGCTCAGCTTCCTAAAGAGTTATTAAGTCTGCATGATTTGATGATGTGGCGGTTAATGTCTGCTTCGTTGATCTTTGTGATATTGTTGTATCTCCATAAGTGAATACATATCCAGACTTTGACTTGGCTTTTTGAGGGTCTGATAAGTATCCAACATCTGCATAACCAATGAGTGAAGCATTGTTCTTTGATTGATAATTTAATCCAAGGTCCCATGTTCCTCAGAGATAACGGAATAGGTATTAAATTCCATTCCAATGTCTCTTTGTTGGTGTATTAGTGTGTCTAGCTAAGAGGTTTACAGAAAAATCCAGGTCGAGTATTATTAGCTAGGTACATCAAAGCGCTAATTGCACTTAAGTATGGTACTTCAAGACCAAAAATTTCTTTGTCTTCTTCTCGAGGTCAAAATGGGTCGTCGTCCATATTCAAAGATCGCACCTACCATTGGAGGATTTAATGGTTGTGCTTTATCCATATAAAAAATCAAAAACATCAAGGCTAGACAAAGAGGTATTTGCCTCATTCATAAAATTTTCTTTCGCACCTTTTCCTTGTTCTTGGAAGCCTGGTAAAGATCTACCAGATGTCTGGCTGTACGACATGTACGCCTCCAGTTCCAGTCAAACCACATCTACGACATTTATCTTGTCCCTGTTAATAATCATGCTTGTGGTTTCCTTGTTGTTGCCCCCTTTTCTTGTTTTTGAAATTATTGTTATTTTGAGGGAATATTATCCTCTACCATGGCCTCGATAACAACTATTTCCACGTCCTCTCCCTTTCTATGACATTTGCCTCTTTGAATGCCCAAGACCCCGTTGCTCTAAGATACTCTTCAATTGAAGGTCTTTTTTTTTTGCTTAGCCACCAACAATATAGAGATTAGCTCAAAAAAATAAATTTGAAGCCCCTTTCTCTGTATTGTTGTTGTAATACAATGTATGTGGAGTGGAATGTAGAGAGATTTTTCTTTATCATTTTCTTCTAAGTGATCAGATGATCACAACATTTCAGTGTTAATATACCTAAATAGTGTTGAATAGTAGTCAATGATATTTTTTTAAAGAGGTATATGGATAAATAGGGGTGACCCTATCTCCGGACTCAGGAAAATACCCACTAGTGCCAAGTAACTAAAAACAAAAACAAGAAAACTACCTAAAAACAAAAACAAAAAAGGAAAGAAAATAAAATAAAAATAAAGAACTACTAGGAAGACAAAACAGAGAGACAAAGCTTCTTTAAGAAATTATACAAATTTTCACAGCAACCGCTAAGGATATCGCCAACAGTGTTCCGACACCAAGAAGTATTGTGTGTGGCTAGGTCGGGATTGGTGGTTAGAGTGACCACCAACTATGCTTTAGATCAGACTTTGATGAAAAAATCAGATCAAAGTGGTCTTCGCGATTCCAATAAAGGCGGTTGTGTGACTCTCTCCCAAGCGTTTCTATCTAAGCTCATACTCATATCTCCATGGCAAAGAAATCAAAGGATAAGAAAGTAGCTCAGGCAACCCCTAACCCGTCTATTCCTGGTGGTCCGGCGTCGGAATCGCAGGCCAAACACTTGAAAGCCGTGGATGAAGTAATAGGCATTGAGGCATTGGATATAGTTAAGGAAGATGTATTTCAGCAGGAGATTCTTTCTCCTCGATCGTCACTTCGATCACTTCAACAGGAGCATCAATTGCAGGCTAACTTTTCAGATTGGCTTGCTACTATTCAAAAATCCAAAACCCGCATTTCTAGAGGTGAAGGTACGATCAATCCTCTCCCTATTTTGTTTTCCCCACCTGAGAATGCTGAAGCTGGTAATGCTATTAATGTGATGAAATGTTATTCTATGATTAAGATTGGACTTGATGATATCCAACCTGAGATAGATTTCTGGGTTTCTTCTATTTATTTCTATATTGTGGGTGCTAATCTACCTATTAATATTATGGAGGGTTTTATAAGGAGAATCTGGAGGAATAGGGGTGTTGATAAGATTGATAGTGTGATAAAAGGAGTTTATGTGATTAGATTCTCAACAATGGAGAGGAGAGATAAGATTTTAAATGATAGCTCTGTGTTTTTTGATAGCAAAGCTATGATCATGAAACCATGGGATCACACAATAGACATTACTAAAGAAGATGTTAGAACTGTGCCAATAAGGGTTCAGCTTCATCTGGATTTTAAATATTGGGATGATAATTGCCTAAACAAGATTGTAGGGAAGATTGGGAGAATTATTAAGCTTGATAGAGCTACTTAACAGAGAGATAGGCTTCAATATGCTAGAGTGACGGTTGAGGTCAAGATGGACCAAGTATTTCCTGAGGTTATCTCTTTTGTGAATGAACATAATAAGATTGTGAATGTAAAGGTTGAGTATGATTGGAAGCCTGTTCAATGCACAATGTGCAAGGGGATGGGGCATGAGGCAAATGAATGCAAGAAGCCTGTGGTTATGCTTTTAATTCTTCTTTAGAGAGAGAGGTGGTTTGGGATGATATGAGGAACCGCGCTGCTATGATCAAGAGGCCATGGTTGTTGCTGGATATTTCAATTGTATCATGAACCCTGAGGAGAGAGTTGGTGCAGGGGTTAGAAAACAGGAAATGGATCCTTTGAGAGATTGTATGGCGCACTGTGGTTTGGAGGATATAAATAGATCTGGTTGCTTCTATACTTGGAATAACTAGCAGTTAGAGATGATAGGGTCTTTTGGAAGCTTGATAGAGAAATGGTGAATGAAGACTGGGACTCTGTGTATCCTAGTGCTGCGGCTCACTTTATGCCAGAAGGTCAGTTTGACCATTGTCCTATGATTATTAATGTATATCCCCAGTTAGCTAGAGGTCAGCATCCTTTTGGATATTTTAAGATGTGGGTTGAGGCTCCTTCTTTCAGATCTATTATAGTGAGTGGTGGGAATGAGGCTGTAACTGGTAGTAGAATGTTCAAAGTTGTTAGTAAGTTGAAGATTATCAAAAGAGCTCTAAAGTAGTTGAACATTGATGGCTTCTCTAATATCAAATGCAAAGATACTAAATCTGCTAGGGAGCTGTTTGACTGTCAGAATGCTCTCCATGTACATCCTGCTAATCTTGAACTGAGACATAAAGAATCTGAAGCTGCTGGTGAATATAAGAGAATTCATGTTGCTTATATTTCTTTCTTAGATCAAAAAGCTAAGATGAATTGGAGTATTAGGGGATGAGAATACCTCTTTTTTCCACAAATCTCTCATAAGCATAAGGCTGGCTAATATTGTGTATGCAATCCATGATAAGGATGGCATATGGAGGGAGGATATACTGGAGGTAAATGCTGCTATCCTTGCCTATTACTTAATGTTACTTGGCTCTAAACTAAGTAATAGGAAACCTGTGTATCACTCTGTTATTGATATGGGGCCAGTGCTTATTAATGATCATATTTCTTTGCTTAATAGACCTTATACCCGTGGTGAAGTGAAGAGGGCTATGTTTACTATTCTTGGTGAAAAATGCCCAGGTCTAAATGGTTTTGGCTCATATTTTTTCAAGGATACTTGGGATATAGTTGGGAGGGATGTTATAGATGTTGTTTTAGATTTTCTACATACAGGCAGACTTCTGAAAGAGATTAATGCCACTACCTTGACTCTTATCCCTAAGGTCTCTTATCCTAGTTCTGTAACTGAATTTAGACCTATTACTTGCTGTAATACTATTTATAAATGTATATCTAAGGTCATTTGTAATAGATTGAGATGTATCCTCCCTCATATCATTGTTGAGAACCAAGGTGCCTTTGTTCAAGAAAGATTCATAGTGCATAATTTCATGGCCTGTCAAGATTTGGTTAGGCACTATGATAGAAAAGGGGTAAAGCCTAGTTGCATCATGAAGCTTGATATTAGGAAGGCTTATGATACTATTGAGAGGGATTTTGTAAGAGACATGTTACATGCTTTGAAATTCCCAAGTGATTTTGTTAATCTCATTATGATGTGTGTTACTAATCCTTGGTTCACCATCATCGTGAATAGTTCTATGCATGGTTTGTTTGAATCTAAGAGGGGATTAAGGCAAGGTGATCCAATGTCACCCTTATTGTTTGTTATATGTATGGAATATCTTTCTAGGTTGAGGAAAAGAGTGCTGGACAATCCCTACTTTGAATATCATCCTAGATGCAAGAAGCCCCAATCGAATCATCTAGTCTGTGCAGATCATGTTATTTTGGTTTGTAAGGGATCTTTTCCAGCTGTCTATGTGATGATACAGAGTTTTAAGCTGTTTTCATAAACTTCCGGGTTGCAAATTAATGATGAAAAATCTGATTTCTACACAGTTGGGGTGGATGCTACTACTATTCAGAGAATAAAGTATACTAATGGCTTCAAACATAGTAGGCTTCAATTTAGATATCTTGGGGTGCATATTTGTGCAAAGAGGATTTCTATGGCTGCTTGTGATGCTATTGTTCAAAGGATGTGTATGAGAATTAAAGTTGGGAATTCTAGGCATCTGTCTTATGCTGCTAGAATCTTGCTTATAAACTCTATTTGGGCCCGCTCCAGTCATGGCCCACCTTGCCGGTGAAATGACTAAAATACCCTTAAGGCGATTACCATTTTACCCCTAGGGCTTTTATAGGCCAGGAAGTACAGGATTTTAGTCAAGCCCACTGACAAAAGGCCTTCATGACATCATCACCTTCACCAGGTGACGTCACCTATACCACCTGAAAAATGGTGAAGAGTTGAGAAAGCCAGACACCCCCACCATGGTATTTGGAGAGAGCTCGAAAAAGATACAAACACCATAGGATGATCCCTTGGTCATCGAGCTAAAAGTAGCAAACCACAGGGTCGGTCGAATTCTGATCGATTGTGAAAGTTCGGCTGATATCATCACCTAGGAATGTCCACAGAGGTTGAAGTATGAAAGGAAAGATATCCAGCCCATCGACCAACCCTTGGTCGGCTTTGGGGGCTAAGCTACCCACCCCCTCGGAGTCATCAAGCTTCCTAGCCTATTCGGTGACAAGGGGAAAGGGCAATGCCTCCCAGTCAATTTCTTGGTGGTCGACATTGATCTGTCCTACAACATCATCATCGGCGACCAACGCTGATAAAAGCTGCAATTTCGACCTATCAGCTCCTACTTCAATTTGATGGAACAGTAGGCAGGCTCCATGTGGACCAGAAATCAGCTCGGGAATGCTACGTGAATAGTTTAAGAAGAAGCAAGCCCGTCGAATAAGGTTCAGGCAAGAGGAAGAGAGAAGAAGCTGGAACATTAAAAACTCACCCCCTCCTCTGAGGTTGTTTTACAATGACAACCCAATCAGTTATAATCGGCCCCAACCGATCGATGAAGATGAAAAAGTACCACTCGGACCCGATCCTAGCCAGACCGTTCGAGTAGGAAAAGACCTTAACCAGGTCGTTCGAACTGAATTGGTTACACTCCTCCGGGATCATCAAGAGGTGTTCGCATTTTTCGCTGATGAAATGCCAGGGATAGATCCTTCGGTCACCAAACATCAGTTGAATATTATGCTGGATTACAAGCCCGTCAAGCAGAAGCTAAGGCACCAGGGTGTCGACAGAAACAAGGCGGCAACAGAGGAGGTAAAGAAGTTGTTAAGTGCCGGATTGATTAGAGCATGTCAATACAACGAGTGGCTTTCGAACGTTGTGCTGGTTCGATAACCCAATGGGTCGTGGAGAATGTGCGTCGATTTTACAGATCTTAACAAAGCTTGCCCAAAAGACGACTTCCCACTTCAAAAGATCGATAAGCTAGTCGATTCAACAGCTAGACACACCTTATCTACCTTCATGGATGCAAATGCTGGATATCACCAAATCCCCCTAGCCGAGGAAGATCAGGTGCACACAACATTTATCACGAGCTCTGGAATATAATGTTTTATTGTCATGCCGTTCGGACTTAAGAACGCAGGGGCTACATATCAGAGGCTGGTCAATAAAATGTTTGAGAGACAGCTAGGTAACAACGTCGAGGTATATGTTGACGATATGATCGTCAAAAGCAAGTTGGTCGAAGAACATGTTCAGTTCCTGAGAGAAACTTCGACGACTCTCCGAAAATTCAACATGAAGCTGAATCAAAAGAAGTGCGTTTTTGGCGTTCGAGGGGGGAAGTTCCTCGGGTTCCTCGTTGAAGAAAGAGGAATTAAAGCCAACCCCGACAAGGTCAAAGCAATAATAAAAATGAAGTCCCCTCGAACTGTCAAAGAGGTCCAAAGGCTAACAGGGTGCATGACCGCTTTGGGGCGATTCTTGTCACAATCAGCCGACAAAAGTTTGCATTTTTTCAACACCCTGAAGAAACCATGCTTCGAATGGGACGATGAAGCCGAGCAAGCCTTCTTACAGCTGAAGATACACTTAGACACTCTACCAAAACTCGTTTCACCTTTGCCGAGAGAAACGTTATTCATGTACCTCGCTGTATCAGAGTGTGCACTAACTGCAGTTTTAGTTGCTGAACGAGAGAAGTAGCAACATCCAGTCTATTTCATCAGTCATGCCTTTCGAGGGGCTAAAAGCAGGTACCCTCCCTCAAAAAAAATGATATTTGCACTAGTTATGGCTAGTCGAAAGCTGAAACCCTACTTCCAAGCTCACCCGATCAAAGTGCTCACTTACCAACCACTCAAGAAGCTGAACGAAAATCGAAATGGCTTTAACCGAGTCGTCGAATGGGCTAAACAGTTGTCTGACTTTGGCTTGGAATTCGAGCCTCGGAGAGCAATAACAGCTCAAGCCTTAGCATATTTCATTGTTAAATGCCCAACTGAAGCCGAGATCGCCACCCTAACTGGGACATAACAACTGTTCGTAGACGACTCTTCGTCGAAAGCAGGGTGTGGAGTTGGAATCTTAATCATAGATCCCCTCGATAATAAAATGGAGTATGCTATAAAGTTTGATTTTGCTGCATCGAATAACGAAGCTGAATATGAAGCTCTATTGCTAGGTCTGAAGCTATGCCTCTCGAATGGGGCTAATGAAATCACCGTTAAAACCGACTCTCAGCTGGTCGTCGGTCAAAATAAAGGGGAATTTGAGGTAAAAGAAGATAGCATGAGAATGTACCTCGGAAAAGTGAAAGAGCAACATAAAAAGTTCACTAAGAACACAATCCAGCATATTACGAAGTCCGAGAATCAGTAGGCAGACGCGCTATCTCAAACGGCTAGCTCCGTCTCCGGCCTAGAACCTCGAACAATCTCATGGGAAGTTCTCTATAAGCCAAACATCAATAGTCAACTCTTTATTTACCACATAGATCGATCAAATGAGTGGATGAAAAGCATCCGGAAATACCTCGAAGAAGGAAAATTGCCAGAAGATGAGAAAGAGGCAGAGAGGCTTCAACGCCGTTCTAACTGGTTTCTCCTGCATGATAACTTGTTGTACAAAAAGTCGTTCACACAGCCGCTGTTAAGGTGCGTGATGCTCGAAGAACGCGATAAGGTGCTTCGAGAAATACATCAGGGGACATGCGACAGCCATCAAGGAGCTCGAACCATCGCTGGCAAAGCTCTTTGAGCAGGGTATTATTGGCCCACACTGACGCAAGATGCCAAGTGCTTGATTAGAAAGTGCCACAACTGCCAGGTGTACGCTCACGTACACGGACAGTCTGCAAGCCATCTCACAACCATACAAGTTGTGCTGCCCTTCGATCAGTGGGGTATGGATATTGTAGGACCATTTCCAACTGCATTTGGCGGAAGGAAGTTCTTGTTAGTCGCAATTGATTATTTTACCAAGTAGGTCGAAGCAGAACATTTTGCCACCATGTCTGATAACCAAGTGCAGAATTTTATATGGAAAAACAACATCATTCGCTTTGGAGTACCTTGAGCGCTCATCTCAAACAACGGACGACAATTTAACAGCGGACCCACCAAATCCTATTGCGCCCGTTTCGGCATTATAGCAAAATTCTCCGCGGTCAGTCGACCGCAAACAAAAGTACAAGCCGAGGCAGCTAACAAGGTCATTCTGAAAGGGTTGAAAAAGATGTTGGATGGTGTAAAAGGCTCCTAGGTCGAAGACTTACCAGGCGTACTATGGTCAGCTCGAACAACGGTGAAAGAAGCAACTGGCAACACACCCTTCAACTTGGTATATGGAAGTGAAGCTGTCCTGTCTGTCGAAGTTGATATCCCCTCAACGAGGATCACTTTCTATGACTATGGACAACATAAAGAAGAAAAGGGTGTCAAGCTTGATCTACTGCCTGAAACTAGAGGAAACGCCCTGCTTAGATCAATGGCTCAGAAACTGCGGATGACCAGGTTACTCAACAAAGGTGTCCGAGAGAGAACATTCGAAGTATGAGATCTTGTCCTTCGAAAAATTGAAGCTACTGGCGAAAAAGAAAGACCTCGGCAAACTTAGCCGTAACTGGGAAGGACCTTATCGAGTAACTGAGATAATTCGACCTGGTACATACAGACTTGAGAATATGGATGGTGATCCCTATTTTGACCATGGAACGTGGACAATTTTAGAAGGTTCTATGTCTGAGCACATCGCAGCAAGTGAAGGGGCTAATATGGTAACAGATTACTTCGACCTTGCCGGTCTAGTTAAGAGTTAAATTGTTGTGATATACATCAAATAGCTTATGAACTTGTGAAACCTCGCCGGTTAAACAAGCTTGTAAATAGTTGGCAGTTATGAAATAAAATTTCGGCCCTAACCAGTCCTTCGAACAAATATAATTGTTTTACTATTGTTACTCGGAACATAAAAAAATAAAATTACCAAAGGCACGACGAGGTCACAGACCTAACAGGTCAGATCTTCACGTCGAGGTTACATACCTAACAGGTCAAACCTTATACGTCGATGTAATAGCCTAACAGACAGGCTTTAATACTTCAAATGCAAGAAAACCTAACACGTCATTCGACATCACGACCTAACAGGTCAATTATCAAGGCCACTCGAATTTGTTAGGACCTGGCAAGTCACTCGAAGTTTTTGGACCTAACAGGACGTTTGAATTACTAGGCCTAACAGGTCAATTATCCAAGTAAGACAGTCTATATCAAAGCCTCACAGGGCCCTCGAATTCACAGAAAGATAATCATAGCAAAATGGAACACAAGACTTGGAAGAAGAATGTTCATTTCATTTCATTGATAAAATAATTACAAGTGTTGCTGAATACATTGGAAGAAAAATAAAAAGTTGGTTACAAGATGTCAAAAAGTACAAGCCTAGGACCCTAAGACTCGATGTCAACTTGCACCTCATCAGACAAAGAGCCAGAAGAAGAGTTCGGGTCGTCAGTCTCCATGGCCTCGATCTCACCTGACCCTTCCTTTTCCAGCACAAGGTTCTTAGGGGCTTACTCTTCAGTTGCCTCGACCTCTTCGACCACCTTTGCAGCAAAGGTCGAAGGGTTCGTAACGCCCTGATCCTCCTTTTCCTTTGCAATATACTCGTCGAGAGCCGCCTGCTCATGCTCATCAAACTTAGCCAAGACTTGTTTAAAATCCAAGTCAGGAGCCTAGTCTTCTAAAGTCTTTTCAAAGCATCGTTGAATATCATCACGAGCAGACTGATAACCCTCGATGACCTTCTTGTCAGCGAATACGAGGCCGGGCTCAGACTTTTGCCACCGACGGATGATCTTACTTTCTCTGTGCTTAAGCTCCTTGACAGATTTGTTGTACTTCTACTGCAGATCATCTCGTTCTGACATAGTGCGCTCGAGCATCTCCTTGTGGGCTTTTAGTTTGCCTTCAAGTTGAGCAACCACAAATCCAGATTCCTCGAGCCTTCTCTCAGCTGCTTTGAGCTGATTGGAAACCTCCTCTTTTTTGTTTAAAAGGCTGGTCCGCTCGCTGTTAAAGGCCTCGAGATTTTCAGCGTCAAGCTTATTAGCCTTTTCGAGCTCAGCCTCGAGCACCCAAGCCTTTCGAAAAGCTTCCAAAAGCTCCTGCTTACACTTCGCAAGCTCATCAGCCAACTTGGTCGAATCTTGACCTTCCTTTTCAGTAAGGCAGGCCATTCGGATAGACATCTACAAATAAGAAATGATGTTAAAAGAGATACATCAAAGTCACAGAAATATATAAAGATCATCGAAGCCAAATAGCCTACCTGCAACCAGCACTCATTGAGTGCCTCGATCTCCTTCTGTACTCGAAGTGCCTTGGAACTAGCAACGCCTCTTAAACTCTATGGTAGCGAGCTCGAAGTGCTTTTCTGCTCGCTTTCTCGATGCTGACAACATCAGATTGGCCATCAACATCGTGCGACCAGGACGGTCTGGCCCTCTTAACCAGGGTTCATCAACATCCTGTTTGTCGAGGGGCTCCGAGCTCGAACCCAAATGGAAACTCATGTCGGGGAATAACAGGTCGAGCTCAGGAGAGGCATTTGACTTTTCGACCCAGCATTTCTTGGGACTTCGACCTCTGAAGAAGGCCGATCGAAGAGTGGGCCTACCTCTTTCGTTGGAGTGGGAAAAGGCTTAGGAGGAGCCGATTTTGCCTTTGACTTGTGTTTTGGAATCTTCAAAGAAAAAAGACAAGTTAGAAAAAATCAAAATCAACTAAATATGAGATATGGCCAATCGAACTTACTGCGGGTGCTTTAGGAACTTTCAATTCCCCCTTCTGAATAGACAACCTAGCCATGGCTGCCATTCCTCCCTTAGTTGTATTCTTCTTCATTTCCTTGTTGAGATTATTGAAAGCAATTACTGCAAAAACAGATACGATGAATTAGGAACAAGAAAAATACTTAAAGAAAGTAGGTAAAAGAGTTATCGACCCCTTCGTTGGTCGTACGCCAGAGAAATCCTGAAGGCCGGCAAGAAGTGCTCATTGGACAGATCCTTATAAGTAGGCAGCCAGTGATCTGTCTTGTACTTTTGCTTGCCATCAACATGATACCCCATTGCCTGGCAATGAATGGCTACAATAGCCTTCTCAACGTCCATTTCAGGCACGTTAAGGTTCATGCCAAAATTCGGAGGCTCATCAGATAAAATTCGAGGCACGTCCCACGGTTTGTCTCCTTGAAATACGAACAGAAACTCACCTCGAAACAGACCCTGGTTGGTAGGCATCTCAGTTGTGACCTTGTAGGATTTCTTTTGCCTTTCCCCGTCCTTCACCATTATAAGATGTCGAGCTTGGAAGGAATACCAACCAGCCCAGCATAACACTTAGACACCTCGTTGAGCTTGAACATACTGCGCCAAAGGCGCAACGAGGGTTGCACTTCTAACATTCGACAATTACACAAGAAAGCCACAATCGATCCTATCGAATTGGGCATAAGCTGACACAAGGCAATATTATATGCGTCCAAAATATCCTTATACAGAGGGTGCAAAGGAAAACGCAGACCCAGCTCGAAGTATGTCTTATACACACCAATGCACCCAGGGGGTGGCGTTACCACCAAGTCCGTAGCCTGTGGGGGATAAAATACATATGGCAACTTAACGAAGTAAAGACTCGACAAAAACGATAATCCTCTACGGAGGTCCTTTCGCCACTTCCCCGTCGACCAGTGGCCGCTTATTCCTAACTTCTTGTTAGGGGAAGGACAGGGCTCGCAATGGTCTGATGTCGACGGAACTTCGTCTGTTGACTCCATTATTTGTACTACACCAAGGGAAAGAAAAGAATCTAAGTAACTCCTCTTAGTAGGAGGGAAGGCTATTGTAATTTTATTGGGATGATCTAAAAACTCCTTAGGTGCCTCGAAAATTCCCTCACACTCCCCTTCCTTAATAGGAATAACATCGAGTAAAGGATCGGGATTTGGGGTCCAATATGCTATTGTTACAACAGGGGCCCCATCAACCCATGTCTCAACCCATGGCATATAAGGAAGGGGCAGGATATAAGGGGCGCTTGATTCGACAACAGGTTCATTATTTTAAAATACAATAATCCCTACGTCGAATTTATTAAATAAAGGAAAAGAATCAAGAACGAGAAACCATCCCTTGGTCGAAAAAGCTCTGAAGAGGTTCTTCGAAACACTCAGCGCAGACAGATAGCAGCAGGCAAGAAGAGCAAAGGCTTTTTTAGAGAGAAAAAATAGAGAGAGAAAATGCAGATGAGTTAATGAGGCAATAGTGAAGTTATTTATATCTCACCTACCCCCTAAAAGGAAATGAACAATGAGTCCTCTCTAATAAGAACAATTATTCAACATGGGAGTTCGTGCCAAGCATTTATAACAATTCATATACTTCGTATGAGTACATACAGCCGTATAAATACTGGTCAAAGAGAATACGTTGATCCAGGCGTATACCTCCTAAAAATGTTTACTCCCCTAGAGTTGGCCATCAGAAGCACGCTGTTTCATATCACCTCGATCCCTAACCGGGGCAACGTCGAGCAACTTCAGCAACACAATCCTTCCCTTACCGGGGCTACTTCGAACTCGTCAAAGAAGCCATTTCTTTGACGGAGCTACCTCGAGCATTTTCAAGGGACATGACTCATTCGAGGGGCTAACCCGCAAAGTAAGTACATTGACTCATTGGCCCTAACCCGGCGTCCTCGAAGTCTTAAAAGCCCTTTATAACAAGGTGATATCACGTATTTATATAGACTTTTCTCCCTTATTTACAAGCTAATTTGTGCGTCATTGGAGCTCTTCGGAGCTATTTTGTGCTAACTATCGTATATAGTTGCGGTTTTGTGTTTTAGTGTTGAATTGCAGGTTTTAGGGAGTTTTCTCCTTATTCCTGAGCTATTTGGAAGCAACCACGACTTTACGAGATGTTACAAGGCACATAGGATGGCTCACGAGCTTTATGGGTAGTTTAGGAGGTCCCAAGACCTCTAAACGTGAAGAATTTAGAGCCAAGGAGTCAAAAAGGAGTTTTCCGTACTCTGATCGGGCAAAGATGGCCCGATCGGGCAATTAATTAATCATCGGGTGTAAAACTCTCGGACCCGATCGGGCAAGAGGGTCTAATGAGCGTTGAAGTCCCAGGCCCGATCAGGCATTGACTGCCCGACCCGATCGGGTGGCAGGCTTAAGTTTATGATTGTTGCTGCTGCTAGCTGTGCACGCTAATGAAGCAAGATCGGGCGGGTTCTGCCCGATCCAATCGGGTGGGAGGCCCTTCGCTCCCACTTTCATGCTGCTGCTGTGAGATGCAAAAAATAAAGTTGGGTCAATTTTACTATGGGCCTGATCGGGTGGCCCATTGCCCGATCGGGTCCCGTGCCCGTAAACGCGATTTTCTATCTTTTAATTCCGCTTTTAATTAGACTTTGAGAGGTATTATAAATACCTTTTCCTCATTATTTTAGAGACATCTTTTTTATTCAGTTTTATTTCCATAGTTCTTAGCTTAGCTTTACTCTAGTTTAAACACTTTAGATTAGATTAAAGGTGATTGAACCTCGGATTCAATTTTAATAAAAGTTCTTGCTTTCCGTCAATTGGTATTCTTCTCTACTTTAATCTCTTTAATTTATTTTGATTGCTTAGTTTAATTATTCATTTTTTTCATGATGTTGAAATTAGGGTTTCTTATTAGAATTGTTATTATTGATTTAATTATGTCTGAGTAGTTTAATTTCTTGGGATTTGGTTAGGGAAGCCATGTTTATACCTTGATTGTTTGAATTGCTATTAGTTTCTAGGGTTTGATGAGATAGGTTATGGTGTGATTTGTTCTTATTGAGTAATTAACGTTATTGCGCAGTTTCTTTGATTACTTGAGGTTAATAATTGTTTGCACAGATTCTTCTTACTTTTAGAGGCCTAGTACACACCAGTAATTCTGATTATGTTTGTGAGCATGCTGCATATGTTGAATTATGGGCGTTGGGACTTAACCATAGCTTGACACTGCTCTAATCTATCGATTCTCGACCTAGGTTCTGTTAGTTGTTTGATCCTTTGATTTGTATAAGCATGGTGGACCGAACTAATTCCCTAGACCTTTAATTCATAGAGTAAAATCCCTCTTTATATTGCTTTCTAGTAGTTAATTATTAGTTCAGCTGATTTCTATCTGATCTTGTCTGAAGTAGCTTTTTGGCTAAATATTAACTTAGAACTCCATCTCTCTGTGGATTTGACCCTACTTCCCTTGACTACCATAGTTAGAGGACTTAGGTTTATCTTTGATTAGGTGATACGACTTTAGCCTATCACAAGGCACACCCCTCGATTAAAATGAATGCAGGGCTCATTAGCCCTAAGTTTATTCGAGGCACATACTTTTGACGGAACAGAATATTCGAAGTCCTAAAAACCCTTCGAAGCACGTACTTCGAACCAAATAAGTATAGACTTATTAGTCGTTACCAGGTCTACTTCATACCCACCACCAAGACCCCATGGGCTTACAAAGAGGGCGGGTAGCCGAAGTTTTTGGTACACCATCTAAGTGAGGATGGTCGAAGTTTTCTCCTTACACCATCCAAGTGAGGGTGGTCGAAGTTTTCTTCTTACACCATCCAAGTGAGGGTGGTCAAAGTTTTTGTACACGATCCAAGTGAGGATGGTCGAAGTTTTTTCTTTACACCATCCAAGTGAGGGTGGTCGAAGTTTCCTCCTTACACTATCCAAGTGAGGATGGTCGAAGTTTTTGGTACACCATCCAAGTGAGGATGGTTGAAGTTTTTCTTTACACCATCCCAGTGAGGGTGGTCGAAGTTTTTTTCTTTACATCATCCAAGTGAGGGTGGTCGAAGTTTTTGGTATACCATCCAAGTGAGGGTGGTAGAAGTATTTGGTATACCATCCAAGTGAGGGTGGTCAAAGTTTTTTATTTTACCCTCCAAGTGAGGATGGTGGAAATTTCATACCCATTCAGATAGAAGGTGGTCGAAGTTTTTATAAATCACCCAAATAAAGGGTGGTCGAAGTTTTTATGCCACCCAAATGGAGGGTGAGGGTGGTCGAAGTTTTTGGAGCCCACTCAAAAGGAGGGTTGTCGAATTTTTGTGATAGTGATGAGAGGGTGGTCGAAATCTTAGGGTCCACTCTTGGAAGAGTAAGGTCGAGTTTTATGAAGGCGATCGAGATTTGGCCAAAAACTCGACTGAGGTTCGTCGAATTCCTAAACAAACCTCTTTTAGTGAAGGTTGTCGAATTCCTTATCAGAACCCTCAACTTGGGTACGTCGAAGTTAAAGGCACGTCAAATTCTCAGAGTAACGAAACATTCCACTCCACATCGCAGTTTCATTATATTCCTAAAATTCCGACATAGAGCGTGGGGCTAATGTTTGGGCCCGCTCCAGTCATGGCCCACCTTGCCGGTGATATGACTAAAATACCCTTGAGGCGTAAAATTACCATTTTACCCCTGTGGCTTTTATAGGTTAGAAAGTACAGGCTTTCAGTCAAGCCCACTGACAAAAGGCATTCATGACATCATCACCTTCACTAGGTGACGTCACATCATTACAACCTATATATTGTACTTTCATCTAATCAGTCAAGTACGTTTTTACAGGCATACCAAAGCATTTACTTGTAGTATTCTCTGACCTTCTAAGATCAGATCTGACTTAAGCATTAGAGAGACTATCCCGGGGTAGTTCACCGTGCTCGGTTTTGCAGGTACTCGAATTTACTAGACCTCAGACTGTTATTGGTTACTACCCTAGCTGGATTTGGACTTCCCTGAACTACAAATATCTACTGTGTTTCTTGTACCTGAAATATAAACTTTGTTTTGCTTAGCTTGCATGTTTATTGGGCTCAGGTTTTTATTATTCCTAAATCTGTGCTTCAGGAAGTTGAGAAAGTTTGTAGAGATTTTTTTTGGAGTGGTTGCTATTATAGCTAGAAAGCAGGTAATGTTGACTGGGAAACTATTTGTTCTCCTAAGCAAGCTGGGGGGCTAAGGGTGAGGAAGTTCACTATTTGGAATAAGGCTGCTTTAGCTAAGTATGTTTGGGCTTTGGATACTAAGCAGGTTAGCCTATGGATTAGGTGGGTTCATTCTATGTATATTAAGGAGGAGGACTGGTGGTAGTATAATTCCCATGCTGACAGTAGTTGGTATTGGAAACAGGTATGCAAGGTTAAGAATGATCTGAAGCAAGTTATTTCTAGAGCTAATTTGAATAATATGCCTTCTTTTAGCATTAAGAAGGTTTATGATCTGATGATTGGTAGGTTTGAAAGGATTCGTTGGGATAAATTTGTTTGGAATAGAATATCTATTTCTAAGCATAGATTGATTTGCTAGTTAGTTATGCATGGAAGATTAAAAAGTGCTGATAGACTAATTCAGTTTGGGGTGATAAGTTCATCTGATTGATTGATGTGTGCTGGGGGCTGTGAGTCTAATGCTCATTTGTTCTTCCTATGTCCTTATGCTCAGGTGTGTTTGAAGGATGTGCTGCTCTAGCTACAAATGCAGAATACTCAGAAAAATTATCACAGGCTTTTGTATTGTGTTCACAGAAGCAGGAGGAGCAAATATTAGAAGCAGGTTATTACAACTTGCTTGAATGCAATGGTGTATTTTGTATGGCTGGCTAGGAATGATGCTTGGTGAAATGGTCTTGTATGGTTGCCTAGAGTCTTAGAGAAAAGAGTTATGAGCTCAATTTGTATTAGATTAAGAGGGGTAAAACCTCAGAAGTTAAGTAGTAGTAACAGTCAATGGTTAGACAATTTGATTGTTGTGATGTATAGATAAATTGTGTTCCTATTCTGTTAGCTAGGGGGTCCAACCTAGTTGGTTTGTCCTTCTAATAGTTTGGTGTTTAGGTTGTATTAGTGTTATTTTTTTGTGGTGAATATATCTCTTTCTTACTTAGCGGAAAAAAAGAAGTGGTCTTCGCGGTGGCCCGAAACGATGTGTGTGACACACCAGTGGCCACCATATTTTGGCCATATCTTCTTCTCAACAGCTTCAAGACAACCTCAGCTTGAGCTTTTACTTGGCAACTGCTTTTTAATCTCATGAAGCGACGCCAATTGAGAGTATAATACCCTCCCGAACCACTGGTGCGAGATTGATAGAAACCATTCAGGGACGGGTTGCAGCTTGTAGGCGGTGGGAGACGAAGGCGGTAGAGAGTCTAGAGATAGGCGTGTAGAGATCTGGAGATAGGCGGTGGTTGGGTCTTGGACTTTTTTTAAAGAGAAAGAAAGCATTCAGAGACCATTATATAGTAGTCACTGATACATTTAAAGTCGTGGAACCTTAGATTCGTCTAGTCAAATAAAGCCTTAGGGAGAAGAACATTTTTTACGTGCACCATTTCCCATTTTTAGAAGTTACAAGTTACCTTAACCATTTCCTTTTTTTCTTATCACATCAATCCACTTTTTTTCTTTCTATCTATGTCTCTCCTCTCCTTAAATATAGTGCATTAATCCAATAATGCAAGTATTAGAAAAAACAGAGGAAGTATACAACTACATCAAATTTAAGTCGTACGTTGAAAATTTAGGAGCATTGCAAATATTCAAATATTATATAACAACATCATATTTAAGTCATAATTTGGAAATTTTCGTGCATTGCGCACATATTTTAAAAAAAAATAATTGAATTTTCAAGATAATTTGTGCGCCTAACATGGCCAAAACGCAAAACACACAAAAACCATTTATCCAGGATACGGAAGGAACATATGGGCAACAACAATGAATAGATGTGAAAACTGAACATTTTGTTGGACAATAATGAACATCTAGTTGCAAGAAATAAACAAAGGTAAAGGGAACGAACATTTGGTTGAAAAGAAATGAATAGAAGGTATATAATGAAATAAATGAACATGTGAAATAAGACAATTTTTTTATTAAAGAAAGGGATAGAAAATGAACATTGGATTGAAAAATTGAACATGTGAATGACAATGATGAACATATGGTTCAACTACAATAAACAAAAAGATTATTAAAGAACATCTGGTTTGAAGAAATGATCGAATGAATAAAAATTTGGTTGAAAAGCAATGAATGAAAGGTCAGGAAATGAACAATATGAAGAAAGAAATGAACGTGGAAAATGAGATCTTTTTATCATAGAAGGGATAGACGATAATGAACAATTAGTTTCTAAATTGAACATATTAATAAAAATACTGAACATATGGTCAAACAACAATGAAAAAATGAACATTAATGACCATCTAGATTCAAAATTTTAATAAAGGCTCAGTGAATGAACAATATGGAAAAATAAATGAACATGGAAAATGAGAATGAACATCTATCGATGATGACGAACATGAAATTTCGTTGTTTCTTTATGATTGAACTAATTGTCCACTCCATGTGTTGTTCATTAGTAATAAACTAATTGTTCATTATGTGTTTTGGCTAATCTGTTTGCTTGCGTTTTATATTCATTGGCTTGCGTTTTGGGTGACCGCGTCATGTGCATCCTATTGGTCTGTATAGGATAGACCCTTTGCATATTATCAGGTATGCAATAAATTGTACAACTCGTTTGCAAGAGTGATAGGCGAAAGTCGTATCACCTAATCAAAGATAATTCCTAAAGTCCTCTAACAACAATAGTCAAGGGAAGTAGGGTCGAGTCCACAAGGAGACATAGTTTCTATATTAATATTCAATCAAATAACTACTTCAGATGAAATTAGATAGGAAAGACTGAACTACTAATTAAACTAGAGAGAAGGAGAATTAAAGAAAAGGTTTATCTATGAATTAAAAGTATAGGGCAATAGTTCGGTCCACCATGCTTATATCATTCAAGACGTTCAAATAACTAACATCACCTAGGTTTAGAGTCGAACGATTAGAGCAAGGGTTAAGCTTATAGTCAAGTCTCAACGCTCATGATTCAACATATGTAGTATGGTCATAAACACAATCAGAATCACTTATGTGTTCTAAGCCTCTAAAAGTAAGATTGATCTGTAAGAACGATTATTAGCTAGTTATAACTCATGAAATTGGCCACTAACATAAATTATGGATTCACGAACAAATCACATTACAATCACTCTAATCAAAACCTAGAAACTATAGTAATTCAAATAGCAATCATGGCATAAGCATGGTTTTCCTCCCTAAAACCCTAGAAAAGAAAACTACTCACCCATGGCTACGAAAGACAAAAACAATTCTATGTAAAGATTCATAATAGACAACGAAAACAATAATCAATCACTAACAATCTAAGTATGAATAAATAAGAACGAGACAAAAATAAAGAGATTACCGAAATTGAGTCTGAAATATGAACTATACAGAAAACCAAATCAACGATCCAAACTTCAACAATGAAGAGAAAACTAGAGTAATACTAGGGCATAATGAAATTACAATGAAAATAAGACGCCTCTAAAAATAAACTAACTTTTGTATTTATACTAAGGATAAAAAGGATAAAAAAGGAATAAAAACGGACGATAAAATGTGCGTCATTAACCAAAAAGAGCATCCGCCCGATGAGATCGGGCGAAATTCCCTTCTACACATATTGGCCTGGTAGCATTCAGCAAACCGCCCGATGGGTCCAGGCAAATCCGTCCGATCGGGCGGGTCTTACGTCTTTTCAGAACTCAGCAGTAGACACAGCGCAAGCAACTAGGCATAGTAGAATATCGTCTGATGGCGTCGGGCAAAGTCGCCCGATCGGGCGTTTTGACGATCTTCCCAGCAGCAATGATTTCGCTGGATCGGGCGAAACTGCCTGGTGGTATCGGGCGAACTGCAGTTTCTCTTCTTTGACGCTTTGAGCCAAAACTTTAAACCAAGGACGCCTCTAAGCCTATGGAGTGTGGCCTTAGAGCTCCGCAATTCAACATATATGCCTCATAACTCCACCTATCATATGTTGTCGCTCAAAATAGCAGAAAATAGGTAGAAAATTCCCTAAAACCTGTAATTCAACATAAAACACGCAAACCAGAACTAGATAGAGGAGTTAGCATAATTTAGCTCATAAGAGTATAGTTTGACGGACATTTTAGCTCAAAAGTAGGGGGAAAACTATAAAAAATAACATGATATCAAATTCCCCCAAGCTAAACCTTTGCTTGTCCTCAAGCAAATAAATCATGACCAATGGAATAAATTGCCTCACCCCAAGAATAAAATATTCAACACTCAAAACATTTTCAAGACTAAGAATTGTTCAAGCAGGCAAAATTCAAAATTGGTTGTGCAGATCCATCCAACTACCAATCATACAAGCCAAACATCAAATGCAACATCTACATGGCATGTTCTGGAAAGGTGCTCACCAAGGTGTCACTCCTCTCAATTTTGTGGCAGGCAAAGAATATGCCCGAATACTCACCAACCCGACCATAAATGTCCCTTCCCACTCACACTCCCATGTGTTTAAGAAGGTTAAATGTCGCTCATACTAATCAAGTCGAGTCAGTTAGCAGACATGTTCTTTAACTTTGACAAACTGACTGAAAATCAATAAAATAACATTGTAAACACAAGCTCAAGAGGACTTTTTAGGGTTGTAATGGGGCTTAGGCAAGGGTAAGGAATAATTCTAGGAAAGGTGGAAAAACCAAACATGAGGGAGCAAAAGTATCTCATAACAACGCCGAAGGTGGCCAAAACATCTCCTAATAATACCACGTAACCATATAATACATCCCGACTCCTATGAATCGATAATGACTTCCAACAAACCCAACTTCCAAACAATGTAGCATAATTTCTCTTTATAGATAACGTGAATGAAGGAACTTTGAAGTCTTTGAAACTTTGATTTCTCTTTTTTTTTTCTTTTTCTTTTCTTTTTCGAACCAAACATTCACGCAACTCAAATGTTTTTTCTTTTCTTTTTCTCACACTTGAAACCACGTAAAATACACTTTTATTCCCCAAACTACGCAAACCATAAAGACTAATCTCAAACTCAACCCATACAAATGTTCCCCCAAGCTAGGCTTGGGAATAATATATATATATGAAGGCTATGGGAATGTAATAGGGTTTAGTAACACGAAACAGGTCATTAGCCTCAGTGGGGCTAAGGAGGATAAAAGTATAACAAAACTTCACTCTAAGGCTCAAGAATCAGACAAAAGAACGCCTCTATCACAACAAATGTAACAAGTCACCGGACATTAGATAAGTACGAAGTCAAAGTCAAGATCAATCCACTAAAGAGGAACTAACACACCAAAAACAGACTGCATAGTAATATGAATCCAATAGGCTAGAAAAGGCCTCACAGTCTAACCAGTTCAGGCATGCAACACAATGTAGCGTATAATAATCAAAATTCGCTCGAAATCATAGCAATCAGAGATCAAATCATAGCCTCAAAATCACAAAAGCCCATCTATCTAGGAAACTACGTGAAATCATTTTCAATCAAAGAACAACAAGGGGCACAGGGCACAGGGAGGCAATCAAACCAGTCATGATCAATTATATTTTGTTGTGTTTATTTTCAGCATTTTTTTAAAAGCAGTAAAACTAGTCTAGGAAAGCAGTAAAACTATACTAGAAAGCAATAATAGAGAGAGAGAGTACATACAGAGATGATAATCCTCCCCCAAGCTACTCGGCAATGTCCTCATTGCAGCGAGGGAAAGGACTATGACAAGGGCATCCGTCGCCCATGTGAGTGTCGGTGTTACCACCGAAGGAACCCCTAGGTGAATCACCACCAGAAATAACCATCTGGAAAACCCCCAGAAAAACTACTACCGCCAACACCAAAGTCCCCTAAAGAGATAAAGGCTCGAGTTATATCGCCAACATCACCATCTCCATCACCAACATCACCATCTCCATCACCAACATCATCATCTCTACCATCCTCCTCATCAGCTGGCTCACTATAGTTAGGGTTCCACGTGTACCATGATGGCTGCTCTACACCCTCAGTAATGTGATGACGCACACAATAGTAGTCATACACAGGGTACAGAGCCAAGTGTACATCGTGTTCCAAACGGTTAAACCATAGAACCATGTCATTAATAGTATCAACACGCTGGCTAAGCCATAGAATGGCCGAGGTGTTGGCTGTCATCCCCTGATGCAGCTCCTGTAAGGTAGCAGTGTTGGCAGTCATGCCAACCTTCAAGCTCTACAACATCCCACCATACCTGCATAATCTAAATCATTGGGCGGGGAGGGGGAAGAGGGTGTGAGGAAGTAGAGGCACCAGGGTCATCAAAAGTGCGTTGCCTCCGCATATATGTGTTATATAGAATCTCAATGCGGGGCTGCGGGGATGTCTTCCCCCGCTATGGGGAGATGGTAGTGCTGAAGGCCAGGGCGAATCCGTGCTTTAAGGTCAGGGAGCTCTATAGACTCGAGGGCCTCATTGATGAGGACACAGTATTTGTCGTTAGCCTTTCGTTTTAGAATGGGGATGGTCTCAAGGTAGGTAGCATCCAACAACTTAGGGGTCGTGGCAGGACCGTAGTGGGTTTCATCAAACCCAGGGATCCTCCCAGCAAAAAGGGTGAATAACCCCCGTTAACAACACGGCGGGAGGCATAGGTGTCGTCATCACGACGGGTGGGAAGACTGTTAGAGACACGCTACAACTATATGAAAACCTGATGAGGAATTTTATAAATGAGAAGGGGTTGGAGGTAGTGTTTGATGTGGAGTATGCTTGGAAGCCTGTGAAATGTGTTGTTTGCACTATGATTGGTCATTCTACTGAGGCATGTAGAAGGCAGGTTCAGTAGAATGTGAGGATGGTTTGAAGACCTAAAAAGCCTCAACTAGTGGTGGTGGAGAGTGTAGGTGAAAAGGTTGTGCATAGGGTGGCTCCTGTTCCTGATGAGCGGTTTGTAGTTCCTTCTCAAACTCTTAAAATGCCTATTGAGGCTGCATCTGCTCCTGTTCTGGTGGCTAATGCTTTTGACTATCTGGTTTCTGATGAGGTGCCTACAATTGTTGAGATGGTGGAGGGGGATGGGAATCCTCCTCTTCCTAATGGATAGTATTGTTGCTTGGAATGTAAGGGGTATCAATAGTCTTAATAAGCAGACGAGTGTTAGAAATTTCTTGAACTTACCTGCTTTGGGACTAGTGTGCCTCTTGGAGACTAAGGTGAAGCCTCAGAACCTTGGCTCACTTTATTCTAATGTGTTTAGAGGATGGTGTTTCACTTCTAATTCTAGTTGTCATAAGGGTGATAGGATAGTGATTGCCTGGAATCCCCTTTCTTTCTCTGTGGATTTTGTCATGATTACTAGTCAGTTAATTCATTGTGTTGTTCATCCTGTTTTGAATAGGAGTGAGTCTTTTAGGTGTACCTTTGTGTATGCTTTTAATGAAGTAGTGAAGAGACTGGTACTACGGGAGGACTTAGTTAAAATTTCAAGGTTTGGTGATTTTCCTTGGATGGTAACTGGGGATTTTAACTCTGTAATGAATGCTGATGAGAGGATTGGGTCTGCTGTCTCTTTGAGGGAGACAGAGGATATGAGGAGATGTTGCTTTGAGTGTGGTCTTTCTGACATGAAAGGTGTTGGGCAATTTTTTACCTGGTGTAACAAGCAAGATGGTGAAGCTAGGGTGTTCTGTAAACTGGATAGAGTGTTGATCAATAGATTTTGAGGTGATCTTTTTCCTGCTGCTGAAGTAAGATTCCTGCCTGAGGGAAATTTTTATCATACTCCTATGCATATTCACTTGGTCAAGCCTATTGTGCAAGCTAGGAAGGCCTTCAGATACTTCAGAATGTGGAAAGAGTTAGATGGGTTGGACTAGAGATTAGGTGATGTCTGGAATGAGAATGTGATTGGTTCTAGTATGTATTCAGTAGTATCAAAGTTGAAAGCCTCTAAGCAGCTTATAAAAGAGCTGAAGAGGGGAAGTGATGATATCTAAACTCAGAATGCTAGAGCTCTACACCATTTGACTGAGTGCCAGAGGCAACTTCTTCATAATGATATACATAATATTACTTTGAGAGACCTTGAGAAGGAAGCTGCATTGGAGTATAGGAGGATTAATAAACTGTATGTTGCTTTTTTAAGACAGAGAGCTAAAGCTGCATGGATTAAAGATGGGGATGAAAACACTAAATCGTTTCATCAGACCCTTAAATTGAGGAGAATGCAGAATAGTGTGTATAGTATACAGGATATGAATGGCCATTGGGTGGATCAACCTCAGTTGGTTAATGATGCTTTTCTGGACTATTAAAATGAACTGTTGGGTTCTGTTATGACTGACAGGAAAGGGGTGGTGCAGGCAATTGTTGATCTGGGCCCAAAAGTTACTGATCTTCATTCTGTAGAGTTGTTGTCTCATGTTTCTCCTAATGAAGTCTAACTAGAAGTTTTCTCTATTCCTGGTGATAAGTCACCTGGATTAGATGGTTTTGGCTCTTATTTCTTCAGAGACATGTGGCACTTGGTTGGTAATCAGGTAACTCAAGCCATTATTGCTTTTTTCCATAGTGGTAAATTGTTAAAAGAGATCAATGCTACTGTTTTAGCTTTGATTCCTAAATGTAAAGTTCTTGCTTCTGTAGTGGATTTTGGACCTATTGCTTGTTGTAATGTGATTTACAAAGTAATTTCTAAGATTATGTGTATGAGGCTTAAAAAAGGTGTTGTCTGATATTGTGCCTGAGAATCAAGGTGCTTTTATTCATGGTAGAGGCTTTGTGAATAATATTATGGTGTGTCAAGATATGCTTAAGAGCTATTCTAGGAAGAATTGTACTCCTCGTTGTTTGATCAAGATGGACATGAAGAAGGCTTATGATACTGTTGATTGAAGTTTCCTGCAAGAGATGTTGATATGCTTGAATTTCCCTTAGAAGTTTGTTGAGCTTATCATGGTGTGTGTGACTACTCCAAAATTTTCTCTGATGATAAATGGAAATCTGCATGGGTTTTTTAGCTCTAAGAGAGGTCTTAGGCAAGGAGACCCTATCTCTCCTCTTCTCTTTGTGATATGCATGGAATATCTATCTAGGATTATGAAGTTTGTGGGTATGAAGGATGGTTTCAAGTTTCACCCTAGGTGTAATCCTCTTCATTTAAATCACCTCATTTTTGCTGATGATGTGTTGTTATTTTGCAAGGGGGAGTTTACTTTTGTGTATCAGTTACTACAAGGGTTTAAACTTTTCTCTAATTCTTCTGGTCTTAGAGTGAATAAACTCAAAACTGCAGTGTACTCAGCTGAGATGTGTGAGAGGGAAGTCCAAAGGATTCTTCATGTGTCTGGTCTCTCTAAGGGGTCTCTCCCTTTCTCTTATCTTGGTATGCATCTCTGCTCTAAGAGATTAAGTGTTGCTGACTGTCAGATATTGTGTGAAAAGATGACTCACAGAATCAGAGTTTGGAGCTCAAGGAATTTATCCTATGCAGCTAGAACACAGCTTATCAATTCTGTTTTGTTAAGTATTCATAGCTATTGGGCTCAAATTTTTATTATTCCTAAATTGCTAATATTGAACAGATTTGTAGAGCTTTCTTGTGGATTGGGGAGTATTTTTGCTCTAAAGCTGGTAATGTGAGCTGGGAACAGATTTGTTCTGCAAAGAAGTATGGAGGGTTGGGCTTCCGACTGATCAGAACTTGGAATCAAGCTTCTATTGGTAAGCATGTGTGGGCCATCTCCAAGAAACAAGACTCATTATGGATTAAATGGATTAATGTTGTCTATTTGAAAGAGGCTGGTTGGTGGGATTATGTTCCCCCTTTGGATGCTAGTTGGTACTGGATTGTGTTTGTAAAGCTAAGGAGGCTTTGAAGCTTGTTATGGCTGAATCTGAGTTGCTCAATTATGGTTCATATCAGGTTAAGAAGGTCAATAACTTGATGATTGGTGATCTTGAGAGATTTAGGTGGGATAGGTTTGTTTGGTGTAGGTATGCTCTTCCTAAGCATAATTTCATCTGTTGGCTGAGTATACAGGAGAGACTGCCCACTAGAGACAGGTTGTGTGCTTGGGGTGTATGTCCCTCTACTCTCTGCCCTATCTGTGGTGTTAGTGATGAAAACCATGCTCACCTTTTCTTCCAGTGCATTTTCAGTTGTAGAGTAATGGTATCTGTTATGAGATGGATGAAGATCAAATGGGTGGATAAACCTCTAGCTGCTTGGTATAATTGGATCAGGAGATCCAAGTTGTCCAAATTTTAGAAAAAGGTTGTGGTTGCTGCTGTCAATGCTGCAGTTTATACTATCTGGAGGATCAGAAATGAAGCAGTCTGGAATGGGAGTGTTAGCTCTCATAAGGTTGTTTGTAGTAGAATTCAGTTTGAAGTCAAATCTAAGATCAGTGCTTGCATGTCTGAGTCTGTGTCTAGCTTGGATAGGGATTGGTTTGACAATATTTGTATGGTTTGTTAATCGTTTTTCAGGTCTCCTTGTAGTGAAAGGTCCATCCTAGATGGTTCGTTTACTCTTGGGGATCTTTAGGTTGTACTCCTTGGTTTGAGCTTATAATATTTCTTACTTGTTTAAAAAATAAAATTAAAAAAAATCGGTACCCTTAAACATATACATCCCCAACAAAGTGAAATCATCTTTTCTTATCAATTGACCCTCCACCCTAGGAAATAAGGTCCATGCCATAAAGCAAACCCAAATGGCAAATATAATATGGTGGAACAGTTTGGCCGGACTGTGTTGAAATGTAAATGGCCCTTCATCCCTAGTTAAACCATAGTAGATTAGACGAGGTTGCCCATCGACGTGTCGTCGAATTGGCCCCCTGTTGGATAGTCTAAGGACTTGGGCAAATTCAGGCAGTGTATATTCCTGGTCCCTATTGCAAACTAGAAATCTAATGTGAGTGAAAGGGCCAGACCTAGGTTTGACTACCTATAAACTACTATAGACTTCGTAAACAAGCAAAGGTTAAGTCCGAACCCGAACAGTAAAAAATGATTTCATTCCAGTAACACGCATCAGTTCCTTAAAATCATCATACAAACCTAGACTAGTAAGTAAAGGGAGATCAAGAAAACGAGTGGAAACTACCTCACGCTCCCAAAGGAGACGGAATTTGGCTTTCTGCTCTTCATCTCGAAAGATGACTTGAGGAAACCGATCATCAGGTTCAATGTGGTGGTGGTGGTGGTGGTGGTGGTGGTGGTGGAGAAGGAGACCATTGCTGTCTCCTAGAGCTGGAACCTTGACCACGTAAAAGCCGTCCTAAACTTGCCATATAGCCCAAATTAATCCTTTACTCATAAATGTGGATGAAAAATGGAGAATTTGTGTGGAAGATGGGAAAAGATGAAAAGTCGTCCTAAACTTGCCATATAGCCCAACAATTCCTTGGCCTACTAGAGATTATCAAATCATTTCCCTTTTTTTTTTGGTTTTCAAGTCATCAAGAAAAGACACATGCATACCAAAGGCGGAGTTCAGACCTAAATGCCCTCTATATGCACATACAAGGCTAAAGAAATCTACATGCACCCTAAACATGATACTAAATACTAAAATGCAACCTAAACATGACACTAATATGCAACTAATATATACATCCTCCCCCAAGCTAAACCACACAGTGTCCTCACTGTAACACCCCGTAATTTCACTAGAATTTTGTGCGTTAATTTATATGGTTTACATTGTTATTTAAAACTCTAAATATAAATTCGTTTATAAAAAAAATTATATTCTATTAAATAAATGGTCATATTTGAAGCCTGAAAATATTTCGGTAGATAATATGTCGTGCGTATTAATTTTGTAATATAGTTAGTTATTTATACTATAAATTTTCGTTTTGTGTGATTTAATTTTCAAGCGTTAATTATATATGTTCGACGATAATTTTATCTACTCTTATATTTTCAAACTTATAATGTCTTTTACATTTCATTATATATGTGTATATATATATATATATATCGTGATTAATATATTTGCTCGTCTATTTATTTTGGTTGTTGTACTTGTGTCGGTATTGTTTAAATGAACAATGTGACTCTTGTATGAGTATAGTATAGAAAAAAAATGTATGATTAGTAAGTGCATATTTATATTACGTTATTATTCATAATTTTTAATTATAAAAATATTACCATATGTTTCATTTATGAGCGTTTATAATTCTTTGATTGTATTACGTACTAGCAAGTTGCGCACACACCATGCTTAACACATGGGGGTCCGAACATTATGGGCATTAGGGGGATAATGTAAAGTCTTGGCCAGCTTTGTATTCCTTTGAAACGTTTATGATAATGAAAAGTCATACCCCTTCATTCACCCTCATAAACCACCATCATCATGGCCATTATGTGCCAATTTAAATTTTACCTTTAATCACCCTTATTACTTCCCCTTATGCTGAGTTTAAAACTCAGAAAAATCAACCCCCTCCCCATCCCATTCACACGCCATTCACCAAGGAAAAGAAAGAGAGAAAGTCTCCCCGTTTTCCCCTTGCACACCCTCACGAAAATGAACATCACCGGAGATCTAACCGTTAAATCGTCTTCAAATTTGTCAGCATGTTCTTAACATCTATACCTTCACTTTGAACGGAGGAATTTTTAATCCGAGCTTTATATCACCGGAAATCGTGGTCGGAACACCACTGACTGTTTTAGAGGACCCTAAAATCGTTTAAAAGGGGAATACTTTGTTCAATGGAGAAGTCTTCAAGGGAGAAGAAGGTTTTGATGATCCGCACGTTTTCTGGGCTATTATATTATGTTTTGCGGCACTGAAGATCGAGGTAACTAGCGTTTTTCTATCACGTTAGGAAATGAGAAGTAACCTTAGGTTGTTAGAATTATCGTTAGAGAATTTAGTATCATGTTAGGATGAACTTAGAAGATTGTATTTGTACTCCTCTTGTTAAAATCATGTTAGGCTAAGTTTTTACTTGAATTCATGTATCTAATGTTCCCTTTTTCTGCCGTTGCTATTGTGTTGTTGAAATGACTTGATTGTAAATGAATGGAAACTTTGAATTTTGATTTATGTGAATGATTTGGGAATTTGAGAAACTTATGATTTTTGCTGCTAAGCAATTCATTTTGTATGGTGATTGGTTGGTTTTGACTTGTGATGATTTTGTATGAACAAACCCGCGAAGCTGTGTGGTCGCGGCCCGTGACCCAGTTCGCGGTCTGCGAACAGATTGGCCAGCCTGTTTTCAAATGGTCATATCTCACTCGTTTGTTATCGGAATTGAGCTTGTGACCAGTCGTTGGAAAGCTAACAAGATAAATTTTAATGTCCCATTAGAATTTTTTAAAAATATTATCTGTGCTGAGTGTTAGGTCTGTTTAAAGTTGTTGTTGTGTGCAATCTGTGCATAGTTAGCTTACAACATGATTTCGTGTTTCGTAAATGACTTTGGTAGTATTGTGGAGTATCCTAAGGCATGTTTGAAAGTATAATTTTAGTACTTGATACCATTTATTAATTCTTATGCCAAGTTTGAGTTGTCGACGTCGTAATGTTTGGGGGTGAATAACACTGCCCTTAGCATCACTTCGCCAAGAGTTATGTACGGAGAGTATTGTGATTTGATCATAATTTACTTCGTACCCAAACTCAGATAACGTTTTGATGTTCTGTATGTCTTTTGTTGTATTTGTAGTATACTTTGAATTGTTTACCGTATCAATTTGGGATTTGTGAACTTCGATGATTTTGAGGATGTGATGATTTTAATGATTTTAATAATTTAAATGATATTTAATGATTTTGACGGTTTTAGTGGTTTTAATTATTTTTGATAACTTTGATGATTTTAATGACTTTGATGGATCTAATCGTTTTGACGAATTTGATGAATTTGACGAATTTGATGAATTTGATGATTTGAAGTATATTATTTTGTCTTTGAATTTGAAGTTTGGTTTTTAATTGAGTTGAGTAGCCTAAGGGACGGTGTCCTGAAGGTAACGAACATGCAGGTGTTACCCTGCATTGGAGATACCTAGGACTTGTTGTCGTCCGAGAGGTCGGGAGATACTGCGTGTATTATCCCGCATCGGGAGTTTGGCCATTCTTAGACACAGACAGTAGGGAACGTAACCCATAGGCCGTTCTGGAGGTTGCAACCTGACATTTCTTGAGGAGGTGGCCTGCGGGTCACTAGCGTTCGCTCTCTCTATGTTAAATTGTTTATTTTCAAATTGTTAGTGTTTCTGTGATCCCTTTGATGTTGGTCTTTCGAAATTATTTATTTTAAACATCTAAAGCATCCTTCTTAGTACTTTATGTTAAAGTTTGACGTTTGTTGCAATGTGTACATTGCCTTCTTTTGTTTCTATTTGTGTTGTCTTGTCTTTGACGTTTGTTCTAACTTCATTTAAGTTTACTATTTGTTTCCTAAATTGGGCTGGGAGAACTGCTAGTTACTCCCCAGTGATTGTGGAATTTTTGTTAATATATATTGCAGATGACGATGCTGTTTAGAGTTGTTACAATATGGATCGGGGTTGTGCGTTTACCCGCGTAAGCAAGAAGGTTGTGCTAGTCATAGTGGACGAGCATTATGAGTCTGAGATTAGGACTAGTTTTATAGTTGGTCTCAAGTAGTTTACCTTTGTTAGTTTGAATGTTAGTTTTAGAGTTGATCTTTTGGATTTTGGTTTTATATTTCGAATTTGGTTAAGTTCTGAGATTATGGATCGTTATGGTTATGGATTGGGCTTGTATAGTTAGAGATGAGGGTATGAGACCTCATTCCTCTTTCTATATATATGATTTGGAGTTTTGATTACTATTATGGGACTCGTTGTTTATTTTAGTTTTAATTTTACCCCATAGAGTGACATTCTCGTCTCGGTGGTATTTCCGCTACCACTGATTTGATCGTTGTTACATTTATTTAAGTTAAAGCTTAGTTGGTAAAAGACGGAATGTTACAGTCCTCACTGTGAAAAGTCTAATGATAACAATAGCAAGGGAGGGGAAAAATCTCGCCTCAATGGTCGAGAGGGGGGTCGGGAACCACGTGAGTAGAGCTTTGCCCCTTAAGGTCATCAATCGAGCTCCTAATGACATCTTTATATATTTGCAATATCTTAATCAATTCTGTTATAGAGATGTCATCAAGAGCCGAGTCAACAATAATAGGATAAATACATGCATCATCAAGGAAGACATACTTAAGGGAAGGGGGAAGGGGTTTGAACTCTACCTTGGGAAGAGGCTTAGTACTCTCCTCCTCAGCAACGGAAGTGGCTAGAAATCCCGACCCAAGTGTTTCCTCAACGGTAGCACCGTCGAGAAGCATAGACAACTCTTTCACCTCTTCCATATCAAAACTCGGCTCCTCAGTGATAGAAGTATAGGGTTCATCATTAGTGTGAGCTTCTCTCTCAAAACCTTCCATTTCACTCTCCACATGACCAACCCGAAAAACTCTCTCTATCATGGGTCTCTTTAATGTTTTGGAGAACTCAAACACAACCTTCTCATTGGCTACCTCAACTGTGATTGTATCATTTCTGCAATTTATTACGGCACCCAATGTCTTCAGAGCTTCTCTTCCAAGAATGAGAGGAGTCTCCGGATCTTCCTCCATATCCATCACCACAAAATCACACGGCACCAAGACATGCCCAACTTGTATTGGAATATCCTCAAACTCACCATGCGGCGCTCTCAAAGATCGATCCGCCAATTGAGTAGTCTTCCTTGTAGGAAGAAGAGGGAAGTTTAGGCACTTAGCTATGGATAAAGGCATCAACACACTCGCACCCAAATCGGCCAATGCACCCTTAGGCTCGAGGTCACCTATCTTCACCGGCAAAGTGAAGCTTCCAGGGTCTCTTTGCTTCTTAGGCATATCTCGTTGCACTAGAGCACTTACTTTGTATGGCAATTTAATAACCTCGTCTTCAACCTTTCGTTTGTTGGAGAGGATCTCCTTCATGAACTTGGCATAGTCTGGCATTTGAGACATGGCCTCAAGGAATGGAATGTTTATTTGAAGACCTTTCATAACTTGGAGGAACTTAATGAATTTGTCGCTCAACTTCCTCTCCACCAACCTTTGAGGATATGGGACCGGTGGCACATAGGTCTTAGGTGGAGGAGGTGTTGACAATGGAGCTTTGTCACCAACTTGCTCATGAGTTTCATTATCTTCTCCTCCTTTCTCAACATCAACCTCCCTTTCATCTTCCTCAACTTGATTGTCCTTCTAAACCACCTCAACTTCACTTTCTTTGCACTCATTAGGCATCGTGGGGCCCTCATAGTTTGTTCCCGATCTCAAATAAATAGCTTTGACTTGATGTAGGTGAGGGTTAGGAATGGGTTGGCTTTGAGGTTGATTTGTGGGGTTAGAGGGGTTTTTCTCAGCCACTTGAGCCAATTGGGTTTCAAGCATTTTGGTGTGAGCTTGTAACTCTTGAAACCTTTGATCATGACTTTGTTAAGCTTGGCTTTGAAGAGATAGGGATTGGGTTATGGTTTGAAGTTGTTTAAGAATTTGGGAGGTAGGATCGGAGGAATGGTGGGTTCGGGATTTGGCTTAGGAAATGGTGAGTTTTGAGGGGCCTTTTGGAAGTTGGATCTTTGATGAGGGGCTTGGTAAGTGTTAGAGTTTTGAGAGGAGGATCCACCTTTATTGTAGCTATGAGTAAACCCTTGTTGAGGTTGATTAAAGCCTTGTTGAGGTGGATGCCACCCTGGTTGAGGTTGGTTGTAGCCTTGGTTATAGCCTTGTTGAGGTTGTCTCGACCCTCCTTGTTGATTGTTCCTATAACCTTGGTTACCTTGATAACCCTCTCCTCTACTATTCAGCGCCGCCACATGCTCTGACTGAGATCCTCCACAATAAGAGGTATCATGGTTTGTACCACCACATATGTCACAAGAGAAAGCATTCACTTGTGAGGGACTAGATGATGCAAGGGTGATCTTTGAGAGCTTCTTGTCAAGTTGATCAATCTTCGCTTGAATTTTATCCATTGGGTCCAACTCAAACTTACCACCCTTCTTAGGTTGAGCTCCTCTCCTTCTTCCACCCCATGAGTAGTTCTTGATCACTTCTTCTATGGTGGACTCTAATTGGTCTTGCGGGATCTTAGAAAGTTGACATCCCGCCCCAGCATCAAGGTTAGCACGTGACATAGGATCAAGACCATCATAGAAGAATATCATGAGTAGATTTTGATTGAACTCATGGTGAGGGCACGAACGAATCAATTCCCTAAACCGTTCCCAAGCCTCCGCAAGTGTTTCATCACATTCTTGCTCAAAGGAGGAGATCTTCCTCCTAATATCTGCGGTTTTCGACTTTGGGAAATACTTCTTCAGAAAAACCAATGTAACTTGCTCCCATGTAGTGAGGAAGTTAGCAGGCAAGCTCTTGAGCCAAGATTTTGCCTTTCAGGAAAGAGAAGACCGGAAGAGATGCATCTTGATATAGTCTGGAGATACATCATTTGTTGTTATCATAGCACAAATCTCCAAAAATCGACCAAGATGATCAAGTGGATCCTCATCGGACCCTCCACAAAATTGGTCTGCTTTCACTATCCGTGTGAACTGAGGGTGAATGCTGAAATTTGTAGTGGTTGTGGCGAGTCGAATTCCACCTTATAAAACATAGGACCCCGGATTTTCGCAATCCCTGAAAAGCTGTGCATTATCCTCACCCATGTCTGATTCACTTTCACTTGTTGAACTTGAGATTGGTGAATTTGGTGCAGAATCCAAGGTTAATCGTTCCAATCCTCCCCGAAGCTTTCGCAAAGTGCGATTAATTTCCGGGTCTAAAGGCAAGATGGGCGAGCCGTGAGTTCTCCTTCTCATGTACCAAAACAAAGCTAAGCAGAGGATTAGCGAATAACAACACAATAAAAAAATAAAAATGACTTAAGCAATACTAAACTTAAGTAAACTTCAATCAATAGCACAATTTCCCCGGCAACGGCGGCATTTTGATAAGAGGTTTTTAGTGTGTCGTTAAGGCACTAAGAACCACTTAGCAAACAAAACTTATAAACCTAACGAGCAACTACTAATAACGTAGTAATGGCAAGTCAAGGGTCGAACCACAAGGAAATTGGGAATGACTTTAGTCTACTAAGTCCAAAACTACCTAAGCGAAGGGTTTTTGGGGTTTGAGATTGAATTAGGCACCAACTATTCAACTAGCTATCGAATAAAGACTAATAATCAAATAAGAGAATTAATATAATAAGGAAAACCCTAGATTTTGGGCTACTCGTATGAACATGGGCTAGACAACGATAATTGACGCTATAGTGATTCACAACGATGACAATACAAGGTTAAGTTTCCCTCTAATTTACTTGAGTCCTCTCTCAATCAACCAACCAAATCCTCTTTCGAATGGTCTTTGGTCCATTGATTAATAAATTCAATGAGATTGGAAAACCCATAATTAAAGGATCCCCTTAATTCCTACCCAATCCCTTGTTCTAGAAATCAAGTCGAAACATGGAATGACAAAAGGGATTAAAGTTCGATTAAGAACAATAGAAACCCTAAGTGCCCTAGCATAAACGTGATCAAGATCTATCCTAGGGTGTCAAAACACCACATTCATTGCATAGACAAACAATTGAATCATAAAAGGCATAGACAATCTACATTAAGCCCTTAATTCATACTTTCACCCAAACCCTAGATAATGAACTACTCCCTAATCATGGATTCTAAGCAATTGAGATTAAATAAATTAAACATGATTAACAAAGCAATAGAAATAAAGAAAAGAGATTGAAAGAAAATTACTTGAATTGAATTAATGATTCGATCTTCAAAGTTGGAACAATGAGAAAAACTAAGAGTTTTAGAGTTTAGAGAGTTTCACTAAGTAGTTAGAGAGTAAAGTATGAGATAATAATCGACAAAAACCCCAAAAAACTAAATATAAGGTTCATTAAACTAAGACGGAAAAACGGGGTCAAAACCCGAAGTCAGGTCGCCACGGTCGTGGTGAAATCACCACGGTCGTGGCGCCTTAAAATTGTCTAGACAGCAGCTAATCTCCAACGGACTGACTCAACGAAGTCAGGTCACCACGGCCGTGGTGATTTTGCCACGATCGTGGCCCCTGACTTTCATAGGATCAGTTCCAAATCTTCAACAGTCTGTCTTTCTTGCTACAGGTCCCCACGACCGTGGTGACCTACTGGTCGGCGGACATCTCAACTTCGAACGATCATATCTCTCTCGTCTCTTATCGAAATTGGGCTCATGACCAGTCGTTGGAAATCTATCGAAACAAGCTAACACCTCCAGCTGGAATCACCTTAATTTCGATTTATGGATACAACGTTATGTAAATTTGAAGTTCAACATTCCACAACTAGTCTTCCAATGATCATATGACTTCAAAAACCTGCTAGTTAGCCTGGAAATCATCAAAAAACAACTAAACAGAAAATGAAGTGACAAGATAACTCAAAGGTGAAAAAAACCATGCAATGCTAAGCTTGAATGCTCTAAACTACATGCAAGGACACTAACAATGACCTACAATTAAGCACAATAAAGTGCTTATCAGTGGTGAAAGATGGAGATGGAAGGAAAAGCTTGGTGGAAGCTTTAATGGAGTTTTAAAGGAGAAGGAAGGGAGGTTGAAGGTGAATATTGAAGATAAGGGAGAGTAGTGGTGAGTAATGGTGGTTGGAAATGGGGGTTTAGAGAGAGAGAAATTTGTTTTTTGTGAGTGAGAATGTTAGTGAAGGCAAAAGAAGGCCCGTGCTTTTTACCCGTTGAAACACCTTTCCGCCTGTTCGGGCGAAATCGCCCGATGCCATTGGGCGAAATGTCTACTTCCCTGTTGTCTGTAATGGCCTGATCGGGCTGAAATCTGCCCGATCGAGTGATTTTTATGCTCAAACCTCCTTTATTGCGGCCTTGATCGTGCTCAGTCATCCGGTGTCACTGGGTGGAATTTCATTCTTTGAAGTGCAGTCCTCGTTCGGGAGGAAATAGCTTGATGCCATCGAGTGTTTCCTTCTTTAACCATGATAAAAGACGTAATACAAGCACGATCTGGTTGTGGCACATGATACCGTCGGGCGAACTGCTTTTCAGCCTCTTTTTCGCTCAACGACAGCTACCCAATGGCCAAGTTCCTGCATGAACTACACTCATAACTGCTATTAGTACCCTCTCACTCTCTCACTAAGCTACAAAAACTATCAAAAAGAATTTAAGGGAAATAATTACGGGTTGCCTCCCACAAAGCGCTTTATAAAGGTCCCGCATGACAATATTACCTGCTTAGTCAAACATCATCTGATGAAGGAGATCCGAAACGAATTTCCTCCACACAACCAATGAATGCACCCTCATGGTACAGCTTCAGACGCTGCCCATTAACCTTGAATTTCTCACCTTTTTGACTAACGACCTATATAGCTCCATGTGACTTAACTTCAATCACCTCAAAAGTCCAGACCATCTAGACTTCAACTTGCCAAGAAATAATCTCAACCTTGAATTGAACAGGAGCACTTTATCACCAATCTGAAACTCTTGTTTCTGAACCACTTGGTCATGCAACTTCTTCGTTTTCTCTTTGTAGAGCCTATGATTCACATAAGCTTATAAAGGAAGCTCGTCTAACTTATTCAGTTGAAGAAGTATGACTAGAGGAATTATTGGAAAAAGGATATATTAGACCAAGTGTGTCACCATGGGGAGCACCTGTTCTATTTGTAAAGAAAAAATATGGAACTTTAAGGTTATGCATAGATTATAGGGAGCTTAATAAGATAACCATCAAGAACAAATATCCTTTGCCTCGTATAGATGACATTTTTGATCAATTGTAGGGTGCATCAGTATTCTCGAAGATAGACCTACGATCTGGATACCATCAATTAAGAATCAGACCATCAGATGTTCCAAAAACTGCTTTTAGGACCAGATACAGACTTTATGAATTTATTGTTATGCCTTTTGGTCTTACTAATGCCCCAGCTGTCTTTATGGATCTCATGAATCGAGTTTTTAAACCTTATTTAGATCATTTTGTTATTGTCTTTATCGATGATATTCTAGTATATTCCAAAGATATGAAGGATCACGAGGAACATTTGAGTATAGTCTTAGAGACTCTGAGAAAGAACCAGTTGTATGCAAAATTTAAAAAGTGTGAATTTTGGTTCGAGAAAATATCATTCCTAGAGCATGTGGTGTCTAGAGATGAGTGCAAGTCGATTCTCAAAAAATTGAAGCAATCACTAATTGACCTCGACCCACAAATGTTTCAGAAGTACGAAGCTTTTTCAAGTAGCAGGATACTATCGTCGATTTGTGGAAAACTTTTCCCGAATAGCTCAACCTATCACAAACCTTATTAGAAAAACTACAAAATTTTAATGGAGCGATAAGTGTGAAACTACATTCCAAGAGCTTAAACTTCATCTAACCACAGCTCCAATCTTTCAAATAGCAGGATACTATCGATTTGTGGAAAACTTTTCCCGAATAGCTCAACCTATCACAAACCTTATAAGAAAAACTACAAAATTTGAATGGAGCGATAAGTGTGAAACTGCATTCCAAGAGCTTAAACTTCGTCTAACCACAGCTCCAATCTTTACTCTTCCTAGTGGTACAGAAGGTTTAGAAATATATAGTGATGCCTCCAAACAAGGGTTGGGGTGTGTATTGATGCAACATGGGAAAGTGATAGCTTACACATCCCGTCAGTTGAAACCTCATGAACATAATTATCCTACCCATGACCTTGAACTTGCCGCAATTATATTCGCATTGAAAATTTGGAGACATTATCTATATGGGGTTAAATGTAAAATTTACACCGATCAGAAAAGTCTTAAATATATATTCACTCAAAAAGAGATTAACATGAGACAAAGAAGGTGGTTAGAATTCATAAAGGTTTACGAATTAGATATTCAATATCACCCTGGAAAGGCCAATGTGGTGGCTGATGCTCTTAGCCGGAAAAACTATGTTGCCCTTAATCTACTAAGCACTCAATCTGGTAACCTAAGAGAAATCCAAAAGTTAGAAATTGAGTTGATTATAGGTGGTTTAGAAGGATCGTTAGCAGCTCTAGAAATCAAACCAACCTTGAGTGAAGAAATTAAGGAACTATAAAATACGGACCCACAGTTAGAGAAGATTCGTGAAAGGGTATTGCTTGGGAAGGAAATTGGTTTTGTAGTACAAGAAGATGGGTCACTTCGTTTTCAAGGAAGACTATGTGTACCAAATCAGGCAGATTTAAAGAGAAAAATCATGAATAAAGCACATAATACCCATTATTTAATACACCTAGGAGGAAACAAGATGTATAAGGATTTGCAGAGTATGTTTTGGTGGAGCAACATGAAACGAGAAATTGCAGAATTCGTTGCCAAATGTCTGACTTGCCAGCAAGTAAAAATAGAACATCAGCGCCCTTCGGGACTTTTGCAGCCTTTAGATATACCCACTTGGAAATGGGAATCGATAGCAATGGATTTTGTTACAGGATTGCCAACTACCCCTCAAGGGATGAATTCGATATGGGTAATAGTAGATAGGCTTACGAAAAGTGCACATTTCCTAGCAGTTCATAATACTTAGGATCTTGAACGGTTAGCAAAGAAATATGTTGATGAAATTATTAGGCTTCATGGAGTGCCCAGTTCTATTGTATTTGATAGAGACTCTCGATTTGTATCTAAATTTTGGCGAAAGCTACAGAATGCTTTGGGTACACAGTTAAATATTAGCACAGCTTTTCATCCAGCTACAGATGGTCAAACCGAGAGAACTATACAAACTCTAGAAGACTTGTTGGGAGCTTGTGTGTTAGAATTCAAGGGTTCTTGGGATATGTATTTACCATTAATAGAATTTTCCTATAATAATAGTTACCATGCTAGCATTGATATAACCCCGTATGAAGCTCTATATGGTCGCAAAGGTAGAACCCCATTATGTTGGAGTGACATAGATGAAACAAAATAGTTGGGCCTGAAATGATACAAGAGACAGCTGACAAGGTCCGAACCATTCAAGAAAAAATGAAAACCGCACAGAGTCGCTAGAAAAGTTACGCTGACCTTAGAAGAAGACATATAGAATTCTCAGATGGTGAGTCGGTATTTTTGAAGGTTTCACCTACCAGAGGAGTAATGAGATTTGGGAAAGCAATAAAACTTCGTCCGATGTACATTAGACCATTTGAGATTATCAAAAGAATTGGGAATGTAGCTTATCGTCTGGCACTTCCGAACGAATTTTCTCGAATTCATAATTTGTTTCATGTTTCACTTTTACGTCGCTATATACCAGACCCATCCCATGTTATTAATATACCCTCTGTATGAATTGAGAGATAAGTACCCACACTTATTCTAAGGTAATTTTCAGTTTCGAGGACGAAACTTCTTTAAGAAGGGAAGGATGAAATAACCGGGAAAATATATATACCTTGAAAATAATACTACTAATAAAAAATAATTACATAATCATAAAATATATGTCTTATATTCCTATATATGTAATTTTGGTGCTTATATGGTCACTTTAGGTGATATTGTGTGTTTTCTTGGGTTCATACATTTATGTGGGACAAAATATATAGATATGGATTATCTTTTTGTTACAAATGAAATTACCATAGTGTAGTATATTAGGTAAGGATTAATAAAAATATCAATTACTATCTTATGGGTTCATAAAAGTATCTAGTAGAATTTTTAACAAGTTCCACTTTTAACTAAAGTACTCATGTCTTTAAAATAGTTAATCGTATAACCTATGTTTTATAGTTTTTGGAATCCTTATTAATCATTCTACCTAGAACTAGACAATTGTTACTTAATTAGCAAATAATGGTAAATACGATTTTTACTTTGGATCAAATAGATAAATCACTTTTTACGTGTAAAAACAATGAGTTATACAATTTGAGGTGTGATGATATTAGAGTAGCTAGTAGTAGATGTATGTTTTAGAAGTGGCAACAAATGCATGGAAATCAATACAACATGAATGTCACTTTCATTCAGCAAGGTAGATAGCTAATTATGTACGTAAAAACCACCGACATTGTTGATCTATATAAACCCCAACATGCTTCCCATTGAGAAACATATCACAAAAACCACAATCCACATAAACAGTAATTGCGAAAAGGAAATACCTAACTACTTAGGTACATTCTTGAATATCCCTTCTTTGTGTTGTTTTGTTAAAATATTTTAGTTATACTGATATTCTTAGATAATGTTATAGTGTGGAAAAAATGAGTTTTCATACTAATTTGGTATAATGGTTTTGATGCTAAAGGTACATTGCTATTTGTTAATTATGGGCTAATATTAAAGCTTATGGTATAACTATGATATGATTTTTCTACCATACGTAATAATAATAATACGAAGATGTTATTATAAGATGAAAGGTATATGGCAGAGAAAGGATACTTGTATCTTATTTCGGAGTGACGTATGTCAATGAGGAGGTGTGCACACGGATTTGTCAGGAGGGGCTAAAAGCCCGTACATAATATAATAAAAAAAGAGAAAAGATTAAGATTATAACCAGGTTAAACCTGAGGTGGGCTTTAAGCCCGGGATATTTCTCTTGCCTAACCGAAAGTCATAATTAAAACTTATAAATTGAAATGTTACGATTTTATTTTCAAAATGTTTAATAAATTGTTGTTACGTGATATTAGGAATGTACTGGACCCTTTTGGGTTGACTTTTTATTAAATGTATTGTTTTCAGGTACAGGAGATAAGGAGGGCCAAGAGTGAGGTTTATAAAATTATAGGTAATATATATATGTTATAAGTTACCAGTACTGTTATCCTAAGTTTTATTATGTCATTAGTATGCTTTACTTTCGCCTAGTATTTCTATTTTTAGGAATACGGCAGCAATGTCTTGTAAACATTGTAATATCATTTTAAATAAACCTGATGTAATATTTTGGTTCGACCCTGGTACTGGCATGTGTTATTCAAAACTATTAAAATTACAGGGCGTTAAAAATATGATCTTCTTAAACAATGTCATAACAACAGTTGAATCATTTGTTGATAATGCAATAGCTTCCACCCGTTTTGTTACATAGTCGACAGCCACTAAAATGTACTTATTCCCACACGAAGTAGGAAAAGGACCCATAAAATTAATTCCCCAGACATCAAAAGGTTCAACCTCTAGAATTCCACTTTGTGGCATTTCTTGCCTCTTAGATATATTACCCGACCTTTGACAAGCATCACAAGACAAACAAAAGGTACGGGCATCCCTAAAAATTGTAGGCAAATTAAACCACTATGAAGATCTCTATGACCAGTAGCTTGGGAACCTAGATGACCACTAGAGGGCATACTATGACAATGTTTCAAAACCCCCTCCATCTCCCAAGCAGGAATACAACGACGGAACATTCCGTCATAGCATTGCTTATAAAGAAGGGGATCCTCCCAAAAGTACCTTTTAGCATCATGGCAAAACTTTTTTCTTTGCTGATAGGTAAGATCGGGAGGATGAGAACCACCAACACAGTAATTTGCAAAATCAGCATACCATGGGGATTGGGAAGAAACAACAAACAAATGATCATCAGGAAAACAGTCATCAATAGGAGAATCGAAATCATACTCAAACCTCAACCAGGAGAGGTGGTCAGCAACCACATTCTCTGCACCTTTCTTATCTCTAATCTCAAGATCAAACTCCTACAACATCAATATCCATCGAATCAATCTGGGTTTGGCCTCCTTCTTGGCTAACAAATACTTTAATGTTGCATGGTCAGTATGTACAATCACCTTCGAACCTATCAAATAGGTTTGAAACTTGTCCAAAGCATAAACTATGGCCAACAATTCCTTCTCTGTCGTCATAATTAACCTGGGTCGGATTCAAGGTTTTGTTGGCGTAATATATAGCATGGAGCACTTTATCTTTCCTCTGACCAAGCACTACCCTAACAGCGTAATCATTAGCGTCACACATTATCTCGAAGGGAAAATCTTAATTGGGTGGCTGTATAATAGGGGCAGTGATCAATGTCGTCTTAATCCTGTCAAAAGACTCCAGAGAAGCCTTAGTGAAAACAAATGTGGCATCCTTAAGCAACAATTGAGTGAGGGGTTTCACAAACTTTGAAAAATCTTTTATAAACCTGCGATAAAACCCCGCATGACCAAGGAAACTTCTCCCTCCTTTGATATTTATTGGAGGGGGAAGTTTCTCAATCACTTCAATTTTTTCTCTACCAACATGAATGCCACGCTCAGAAATCAGGTGGCCCAATACAACACCTTCGTTGACCATAAAATGACATTTTTCCCAAATTAAAACAAGGTTCACTTCAGCACATCTCTTCAACACCTTGGATAAATTATGCAGGCAAACATCAAAGTCAAACCCATAAACACTGAAATCATTCATAAAAACTTCTATGATATTTTCAATGAAATCAGAGAATACGGCCATCATACAACGCTGAAAGGTAGCAGGAGCATTACACAATCCAAATGGCATTCTACGATATCCAAATGGCATTCAGTTGAAGCGGCTCGATCTACCCCACTAAAATCCTTTTTCTTAGTTATCATTTCTTTCAAAACCTTGGCATAAAAAGGTACTTGAGAAATAAGTTATGTGAAAGGGACCGTTACCTCAAGGTTCTTGACCATAGCCAAGAACTTACCAAGTTTTTGATCGAATTTTGACTTTTGCATCCTGTGAGAAAAAGGTAGTCTTGGTGTAAAAGGCGTTTTCGAAACCTTTTCCTTCTGCTTCCCTTTCTGTTCAGCTTTCTCAGGCAATTCGACCTCAAACGTCGAATTCTTCTCTAAATCCTCCTCTACTACCTCCTTCTCCTTGCTAGGAGCAGCATCATCATCAATGGTCATAGGAGGAGCATTATAGAAGTGCCACTACAGAGTGTAACGGTATTTTCTTGCTCATTCTGCATAGGCTGCCCAGGCAATTATCCCTGCTGCCTCTGAGCATTGTTTCCTGCCAATTGGGAAATCTGAGTCTCGAGAAGTTGGATGTGCTTCTCTTGAGCCAGCATATGATTTTCTTGATCTCTTTGTGCCTCCTTATTAGTTTTCTGCATTGCCAGCATCAGCTTCATCAGTTCAGATGTAGTAGGCTCTTGTGGGGCTGCATTTTGTGGTGTTGGCTGAAAATTCTGTTGAACAGGTCTTTGAAAACCAGGGGGATTTTGAGAATTCCCTTGGTTTTGATAATAGTGGGATCTTAGGTTATTTTGTGGAGGTTGATAGGAATTTTGTGGAGGATGGTAGGAATTTTGTGGTTGTGGGTTCTGAACATTATTACTTCAATAAGAGAGAAGTGAGTTATCTCTCCACCCAGGATTGTAGGTCTTGGAGTATGGATTGTTTGGTTGTCTCTGTTGAAAGGCATTTGCCTGCTCCATCTGATTCTGACCAAACTGACAATCGTGGCCAAAGTGGCCCTAATTACCACACACCTCGTAGTAAGATGAGGTAATGGGTGCAACAGCTGACATAGCAATGATGCTCATAGGAGATGTAGAGGAACTAAAAGGCTTCAAATTGTCAAACTTCTGATTTAGTTGTGCCAATTGAGATGCAAGTAATGTAATGGCGTGAACATTAAGTACCTTCTTAGTGTGACTCCTAGATGAGGAGTGGTCATTGGCAGCAAGATTAGCTAGGAAGTCATAACCTTCATATATTGCCTTCTCTAAAAAGACTCCTCCTCCAGACGAACAAACAGTACTCTTCGTCTGGGGTTGCAGACGATTGTAGAAAGCCTGCGTCAGAAACCACTTATCTATATTATGATGTGGACACTCCCTCTATAAGTATTTAAATCTAGTCCACGCCTCCCTCAATGTCTCATCTGGCTCTTGGGGAAATGTGGCCAACTTATTTCTGATGTATGATGTCTTTGTGGGAGGGTAATACTCTTTGAGGAACGCAGCAGAAATCCCCGACCATTCTGTCTCAGTGATATCACTGAACCACCTCTGAGCTTTGTCTCTGAGTGAAAACTCGAACAACATGACTTTCAACTGCTCAGGTGTGACTCCTTAATGTTGACCAGTTCTGCAGAGTTGTTAGAATCATTACAGATGATTGGCCGGATCTTCAGTAAGATGCCCACCAAACTGATTTTGGTGCACCGTGTTGATGAGTGCAGGCTTAATCTCGAAATTATTTGCAGCTATGGTGGGCATTTGTGGACCAGTAGGTATGCCTTCAAGATTAGGCACCCCATAAGACTTCAGTGACTTTGCCATTGGTGGTGAAAAAGTCTTTGAATCGGGTTTTTCTTGTTTAAACTCTTTTCTAAGGTCCCGAAGTATCGCTTCTGTATGTGGATCACCTGGAAATATATGTTTTCTTTTTGTACCTGGACATAAAAGAGAAACAATAAGATAACGGTGAGAGTGGCCTCAATTGGAACGGGGGATTCCAATGAGGCAAAGGAGAAGTACGCTAAATAATCGAATAAAAACTAGAAAACTAGCCGTCTCACCGGAAACGGCGCCAAAAATTGAGAGGCTAAAGTCGTATCACCTAATCAAAGATAATTCCTGATATCACATATTTATATAGAGTTTTCTCCCTTATTTACAAACTAAATTGTGCGTCATTTGAGCTCTTCGGAGCTATTTTATGCTAATTATCGTTTATAGTTGTGGTTTTGTGTTTTAGTATTGAATTGCAGGTTTTATGGAGTTTTCTCCTTATTTCCGAGCTGTTTGGAAGCAACCACGGCTTTACGAGATGTTACGAGGCATGTAGGATGGCTCACGAGCATTATGGATAGTTTAGGAGGTCCCAAGACCTCTAAACGTGAAGATTTGAGAGCCAAAGAGTCAAAGAGGAGCTTCCAGTACTATGATCGGGCAAGAAATGGCCCGATCAGGCGCAGAATTATTGATCGGGTGGTGAAGTTTCGCACCCAATCGGGCGGACATCACCCGATCCAATCGGGTGGAAAAATCTAAGAAAACGTGCCAAGAACTCTTACTACCGACCCGATCGGGCTGGCCCAAAATCAAATATGTGAATATTGTTGTGCGTGTTGCTACGCGCTGAGGACAAAAGCCGTTTCTGGGCCAAAGAGTCAGCCCACCTGTAATAGCTCTTTTTTAGGAGCACCTTTATTAATTATTAATTATAATATTAGCTTAATTAATTTCTGAAACCCTTGTGTTTTAAATGAAAACTTATATTTGATTTTATTATTATAGTAGGAAGCTGTGCTATATTTATTGACGTAATTATTTTAAATTATATTTATGGAATTACTTTTAATAATTTAGAGCTTTATATTAATATAAGAAATAGGCTTGAATTATTAGTTTTAATGAGATTTATATTTCAAACACACAAATTAATTATATTTGTGTTGGTGTTTACTAAATATAATAGAAGGTGGTGTTTAATTTAATAAGGTTAGAAAAAAAAAGGGAAATCAAGGGTGAGGGAGGCGTGGCAATTGAAAAGAAGGGAAAGGGAGTGTGTGTCATTAAGTGAGAGTGAGTGAGGGTGACTCAACAAGTAAAAAATAAAAAAAAAAAGAAAAAAAGGAGCTAAACCCCCTGTAGTCGCCCAGAAAGAAAAGAGAAGGGAAGAGAGCTGGAGAAGGGAGGCGAGAAGAAGAGAAAGAGAGAAGAGGAAGATGGAGGGGCGACGAAGGAGCGGCGTTGATGGCTGCGTGGAGGCGGCGCGAGATGGAGGACGAAGAATTGAAGAAAAGAGAAAGGGGAGCATGACGGGGGACACGCGAGCGAGAGTCGACCACCGTCGGACCTAGCCACACCATTTCAGGCGGTTCTCTGGCACGAAAAGAGGCTGGGGAAAAAGAGGGAGAAGCCTAGTGTATCAAAACCCTAACTTAGTGTCAGAATTCAACCCTAAATTGAGATGTTTAGAGAAAAGGGTAAAGAAGATTGGGTGAGGGGCCATAAACCACCGTAAACCACCACCTCCACTGCCATTCTTGCTTATTTTTGAAACCCTAACTGAGCTACTAAACACTTTCACATGAAATTGCTATTTCTTGATTTACTAGATTGAATCTATATACTTTGTTTGATAGATTTCTCAAATTATTTATGAATTGTGTGAAGTTTGTTTGTGATGTTGTTACTGAATTGAGGGAAATTAAGTATTGATTCTATGTTGTGGAAATTGATAGTAGATTGATTTGAAGTATGAAATTGTGTGATATTATTTCCCGAATTTGGGCTCCATTAGAGTATATATCTTCTTGATGTTAGTAACACTGATATTAGAATCTGAATTATGAAAATCAGTAGAGGATTGGTTTAAGGTATGAATTCTGTTAAGATTAGAATAGGTGACTCAAACTAGTGTTGGTTGAAAGTTATGGGATGTTGTGATTGTGGGAATCGAAAGAGGAGTGGGAAGCTTGCGTTTTGTCTAGTTAGTAGCGGGTAAATAATCTGAGTTACCATGTATAAACGAGTATTAATTTCTAGGGATTTGGTGAGGGAAGCCATGTTTACACCTTGATTAATTGAATTGCTATTAGTTTCCAGGGTTTGATGAGATAGGTTATGGTGTGATTTGTTCTTATTGAGTAATTAACGTTATTGCGTAGTTTCTTTGATTACTTGAGGTTAATACTCGTTTGCACAGATCCGTCTTACTTTTAGAGGCCTAGTACACATCAATAATTCTGATTATGTTTGTGAACATGCTGCATATGTTGAATTATAGGCGTTGAGACTTAACCATAGCTTGACACTGCTCTAATCTATCAATTCTCGACCTAGGTTCTGATAGTTGTTTGATCCTTTGATTGGTATAAGCATGGTGGACCGAACGAATTCCCTAGACCTTTATTTCATAGAGTAAAAATCCATTTTATATTGTTTTCTAGTAGTTAATTAGTAACTCAGCTGTTTCTATCTGATTTTTTTTGAAGTAGCTGTTTAGCTAAATATTAACTTAGAACTCCGTCTCTCTTTGGATTCGACCCTACTTCCCTTGACTATCATTGTTAGAGGACTTAGGATTTATGTTTGACTAGGTGATACGACTTTAGCCTATCAATTCCTAAAGTCCCCTAACAACAATCGTCAAGGGAAGTAGGGTCGAGTCCACAAGGAGACAGAGTTTCTATGTTAGTACTCAATCAAATAACTACTTCAGATGAAATCACATAGAAAGACTGAACTACTAATTAAACTAGAGAGAATGAGAATTACATAAAAGGTTTATCTATGAATTAAAAGTCTAGGGCAATAGTTCGGTCCACCATTCTTATACCATTCAAGAGGTTCAAATATCTAACATCACCTAGGTTTAGAGTCGAACAATTAGAGCAAGTGTTAAGCTTATGGTCAAGTCTCAACACTCATGATTCAACATATGCAGTATGGTCATAAACATAATCAGAATCATGATATCACGTATTTATATAGTGTTTTCTCCCTTATTTACGAGCTAAATTGTGCGTCATTGGAGCTTTTCGGAGCTATTTTATGCTAATTATCGTATATAGTTGTGGTTTTAAGTTTTAGTGTTAAATTACAGGTTTTAGGGACTTTTCTCCTTATTTTCGAGCTATTTAGAAGTAACCACGACTTTACGAGATGTTATCGGGCACGTAGGATTGCTCACGAGCTTAATGGATAGTTTAGGAGGTCCCAAGACCTCTAAACGTGAAGAATTGAGAGTAAAAGAGTCAAAAGGAGTTTTCCGTACTCTGATCGGGCAGAAAATATCCCGATCAGACGAAGATTAATTTATGGGGTGGTAAAGTTTCGCACCCGATCGGGCGGACGTCACCCGAACCAATCGGGTGGAAAAACAAAGAAAATATGGTTGGCAATTAAAGCCCAACCCGATCGGGACACAAGGCCTGATCGGATGGATGATCGAGCATAAACTTATCAAAGATTGTTGCTGCTGCATTGCATAGTCCAAGGGAAGCCAGCAGGGCTTCGTGTGCTGGGACCCCATCGCACGCTCATGGCCCGATCCAGATCGGGCGGCCAAATTCAACTGCTGCTTGGGCTACGTATCAAAGATGCTGATGGGCCCAGATTTTTTGGAGGATTTTTGATATTGCGTGGAAATCAATTAGAGCCAAGGCATTGAATGTGGGCGGGGGCCAGCTGTACAATTCTATCATTTATTTTCTTAAGTCTAATTAAGTTTCAAACTCAAAGGGAGTAGGATTTATCTTTGATTGGGTGATACGACTTTAGCCTGTCAAATTTTGGCGCCGTTGCCGGGGAGACGGCTAGTTTTCTAAGTTTTTGTTTGGTTATTTGTTCTATGTCTCTGTACCTCATTGGAACTTCATTGTTCCTATTTAGGTACATTTTACTGCTTGTTTTTGTTTCATTTGTATGCCCAGGTCTCGAAGAAGAGGTACCCTCATTCCTGAGGATCCCGATTTGACAAAGACACTGAGGCAACTTCGAAAGAAAAATCAGAGTGAAAAGCAGTCTGTTCAGCTGAACACCTCTGGATCAGACACCTCGAGTTTAGTTATGTCTAAATAACTGAAGTCATATGGGGTGTCCAACCCAGATGGTCTCTCCATTGGACCTACTATGCCCACCATCGCCGCAGCGAACTTCGAAATTAAGCCTAGACTCATCAGCATGGTTCAGCAAAATCAGTTTGGTGGGCATCCTACCGAAGACCCAGCAAATCATCTCCAGCGGTTTCAACAGCTTTGTCGAACCGTTAAACATTACGGCGTCACTCCAAATCAACTAAAGGTCATGTTTTTCGAGTTTTCATTGAGAGATAGAGCCCAGAAATGGTTGAACGATGTGAAAGAAACTGAATGGAGTGAGATTTCTGCTGCGTTCCTGAGAGAATATTATCCACCTACAAAAACTGCAGAAATCATAAACAAACTAGCCAAGTTTTCCCAAGAGCCTGATGAAACACTACGGGAAGCGTGGGCTAGGTTCAGAGATTTGCAAAGAGAGTGTCCACATCAGAACATGGACAAATGGTTCTTAACGCAGACATTTTGCAATAGTCTGCAGCCTCAGACGAAGAGTATTGTTGACTCATCTACGGGAGGAGTTTTTCTTGATCAGGAAGTGGATGTAGGCTATGATTTTCTATCAAACCTCGCAGCCAATGATCCTTCCACTTCCCGTAGTCTCACGAGGAAATTATTGGAGGTAGATGCCATTGCATTACTGACTTCGCAAATAGCGAAGCTAAGACAGAAGATGGAAACATTGAGTTCCTCTACCTCGACACCACCTCCCTTGAGTATTAATGTTATGTCTGCCGTGGCACCCATTACCTCATCTTACTGCGAGGTATGTGGTGTGCAAGGTCACTTTGGGCATGACTTTCAGTTCAGTCAACATCAGATGGCACAGGAAAATGCCTTTCAACAAAGACCACAAAAAACTTTCCCCCTCCAAATAACTACCAAAATCCAGAAAACTTTCATCCCACATCACAAAATCATCCCAAACCCTCATACTACCAACCCCTCCTGGTTTTCAGAGACCTCCACCACAAAATTTCCATCACCCTAATAACTTCCAAGCCCCACAAAATTTTCAAATCCCACCTCCACAAAACATAAACCCACAAGAGCCTTCTATGTCTGAATTGATGAAGCTGATGTTGGCCATGCAAAAGACCAATGAGGAAACACAAAAGCATATGCAGGCTCAAGCGGAGGCACAAAGAGCTCAAGAGAAGCACATCATCCTTCTCGAGACTCAGATTGTCCAGTTGGCTAGCAATAGTGCTCAGAGGCGGCAAGGGGAATGGCCAGGGCAACCCATTCAGAGGGAGCACGTAAACGCCATTACTCTTCGTAGTGGCGTTGCTTATGATGCTCCTCCATTGCCCATTGATGAGGCTGCCCCGACTACAAGGAAAAAGAAGGTGGTGGAGGACGGAAAAGGGAAGAGTTCGACGTCTGAAGTCGACTTATCTGAGGAAGCTGAACAGACAGGGAAGAAAAAGGAGAAGGTTTCTGAAGCGCCTTCTACACCAAGGCTACCTTTTCCTCACAGGATGCAGCAATCAAAGGTTGATCAGTAGTTGGTAAGTTCTTGTCTAGGGTCAAGAACCTTGAGGTAACAATTCCAATCACAGATTTAATTACCCAAGTCCCTGTATATGCCAAATTTCTGAAATACATGATCACCAAGAAAAGAGACTTTGGTGGGGTATAACGTGTCGCTCTTACTGAAGAGTGCAGTGCTTTTATTCAGAATAAAACCCCACCTAAGTTGAAAGATCCTGGTAGTTTCTCTATACCCTGCCATCTTGGACCTATTTTTATCGATAAAGCTTTGTGTGATTTAGGTCTTTCTGTTTCTGTTATGCCATTATCTTTTTATAAGAAACTGAATAATGCACACAAATCACTTTACAGATGGCTGATCATTCTATAAAATACCCCCTAGGTGTTTTAGAGGACATTCCTGTTAGGGTCGGGAAATTCTACATTCCTGTTGATTTTGTGGTGTTAGATATGGATGAGGATGCCCAGATTCCTATTATTCTGGGTTGACCGTTTTTGTGTACTGCTGGTGCTGTCATTGATGTTAAGTCTGGATCCTTAACTCAGAGTGTTGGCGATGATAAAGTGATTTTCAAACTAACCAATGCTGTTAAGGCACCTATGCTTGAACAATCTTGTTGCAAGGCTGAGGCTTTGGATGAGGTAGGTGTAGAGAAGGTTCAAATTCCACCTAAGGTTGCCTCACAGTCAGGAGGTATTTGGAGAAGGAAGATGTTTGATGAGGGTGGAACTCACTGCTTAGCCCCTCCGATTTGAGAGATGGAGGTATTAAGGTCGTGCGGGACCTTTATAAACCAGCATTGTGCGAGAGGCAACTTGTATTTTTCCCCTTTTTCCTTTTCTTTTTATTTTTCTTATTTTTTTTAGTGAGCGAGAGTGAGGGTACTAACGTTGTATTTCCTCTTAGCATCGTCCTTTGTTCACCTTTTGGCATTGAGGACATTGTCAAGTTCAGCTTGGGGGAGGATTTCTGTTTGTATTCCCTATCTCTTTTACTGCTTTTTAGGATAGGTTTATTGCTTTCGAAAAATACTAAAAAAATCAATGGTTCCCGTCACTGGTTTAGTTGTCTCCCTGTGCCCCTTGTTGTGCTCTAATTGAAAATAATTTGACTTTGTTTTCTGGATAGCTGGGCATTTGTGATCTTGAGGCTATGATTTGATGTTTGATTGCTATGATTTCGAGCGAGTTTTGATTACTATACACTACTTTGTGCTGTATTCCTGAATTGGTTAGACTGTGAGGTCTCTTTGTAGCCTATTGGATTCATATGATTATCCAGTCTGTTTTTTTGTATTAGTTCCTCTTTAGTGGATTGATCTTGACTTTGACCTTATACTTGTCTGATTTTCGATGACTTGTAGCATTTGCTGTGATAGAGGCGTTCTTTTGTCTGATTCTTGAGCCTCATAGTGAATTTTTGATATACTTTTATCCTCCTTAGCCCCGCTGAGCCTAATGACCTGTTTTGTGTTACTAAGACCCTTATTATGAGCCCATGGCCTATATTTAGATACTATTTCCAAGCCTGGCTTGGGGGAGTTTTTGTATGGGTTGAGTTTGAGATTGGTTTCATGGTTTGGTGTGGTTATTCGAGAATTAAAGTGTATTTGTTGTGGTTTGAGTGTGAGAAAAAGAAAAGAAAAGGCAAAGTTTGAGTTGCGTGAATGTTTGGTTCGTAAAATAAAAGAAAAAAAGAAATAAAAGTTCCAAAGAGTTCAAAGTTCCTTCATTCACGTATGTTTATAAATAAAAATATGCTACTTGTCTTGAAAATTGGGTTTGTTGTGAGTTTTCATTGATTCGTAAGAGTTGGGATGTATTTTGCGGTTTTATGGTGTTGTTGGGAGTCGTTTCGGCCATCTCCGGCCTTGTTTCGAGTAAATTATTCTCCCCCATTCTTGTTTTTTCCACCACATTTCCTAAAAATATCTCCTACCTCTTACCTAAGCCCCATTACAACCCTATAAAGTCCTCTTGAGCTCGTGTCTGCATTGTTTATTGGATTAATTTCGAGTCATTTTGTCAAAGTTAAAGAGTATGTCTGCTAATTGAGTCGACTTGGCTAGGATGAGCGTCATTTGACCTTCTTAAACACATGAGAGTGTGAGAGGGAAAGGCATTTATGGTCTGGTTGGTGAGTGTTCGAGCATATTCTTTGCCTACCACAAAATTGAGAGGAGTGACACCTTTGTGAGAGCCTTTTCAAGATTTGTATGCCTTGTGGATGCTTAAATTTGATGAATTGCTTGGATGATTGGTAGTTGGATGGATTTGATTAGCCGAACTTGAATTTTGCCTGCTTGAACGATTTTTAGTCTTGAAAATGTTTTTGAGCTTTGATTATTTTTATCTATGGGGTGAGGCATTCTATTCCATGTTCATGTTCTGTTTGCTTGAGGACAAGCAAAGGTTTAGCTTGGGTGAGTTTGATATCACGTATTTATATAGAGTTTTCTCCCTTATTTACGAGCTAAATTGTGCGTCATTGGAGCTCTTCGGAGCTATTTTATGCTAACTATCGTATATAGTTGTGGTTTTGTGTTTTAGTGTTGAATTGAAGGTTTTAGGGACTTTTCTCCTTATTTCCGAGCTATTTGGAAGTAACCACTGTTGTACGAGATGTTACGAGGCACGTAGGATTGCTCACGACCTTTATGGATAGTATAGGAGGTCACAAGACCTCTAAACGTGAAAAATTGAGAGTCAAAGAGTCAAAAGGAGTTTCCCGTATTCTGATCTGGCAGAAAATGGCCCGATTAGATTGATCGGGCGGTAAAGTTTCGCACCCGATCGGACGGACGTCACCCAAACCAATCGGGTGGAAAAACAGAGAAAATATGGTTGGCAATTTAAGCCCAACCCGATCGGGCACACAAGGCCTAATCGGGTGGGGGATCGGGGAGGCCCAAACTTATCAAAGATTGTTGCTGCTGCGTTGAATAGGCCAAGGGAATCCAGCTGGGCTTCGTGTGTTGGGACCCGATCGGGGGCTCATGGCCCGATCCAGATCGGGCGGCCAAATTCAACTGCTTCTTGGGCTGCGTATCAAAGATGCTGATGGGCTCAGATTTGTTGGAGGATTTCTGATATTGCGCGGAAATCAATTAGAGCCAAGGCATTGAATGTGGGCGGGGGCCAGCTGTACAATTCTATCATTTATTTTCCTAAGTCTAATTAAGTTTCAAAGTCAAAGGGAGTATATATAACTTTTGGTTCTCATTTTTTTTAGAACGTTTTTTATCTATTATTTTTCCATTAATGAGGATTAGTGGATTTCACTTTATTATTTTTCCATTCAATTAGTTTTAGAATTTGAATGGGCTTTCTTAGATAAAACACTCTTAGGTTAGCTTGAAAAGGTGATTGAACATTGGATTATCTTCAATAAAGTTTATTACTTTCCGTCAATTGGTACTATTCTTCTCTCCAAGTAGTCTAATTTTCAGGGATTTAGAGAGGGAAGCCATGTTTATACCTTGATTATTTGAATTACTATTAGTTTCTAGGATTTGATGAGATTGATTATGGTGTGATTTGTTCTTATTGAGTAGTTAATATTATTGCGCAGTTTCATTGATTGCTTGAGGTTAATAATTGTTTGCACAGACCCGTCTTACTTTTAGAGGCCTAGTACACATCAGTAATTATGATTATGTTTGTGAACATGCTGCATATGTTGAATTATGGCCGTTGAGACTTAGCCATAGCTTGACATTGCTCTCATCTTTCGATTCTTCACCTAGGTTCTGATAGTTGTTTGATCCCTTGATTAGAATAAGCATGGTGGACCTAACTAATTTCCTAGACCTTTATTTCATAGATTAAAATCCCTCTTTATATTGCTTTCTTTAGTCTAATTAGTAGTTTAGCTGATTTCTATCTGATCTTGTCTGAAGTAGCTGTTTAGCTAAATATTAACTTAGAACTCCGTCTCTCTGTGGATTCGACCCTACTTCCCTTGACTGCCATTGTTAGAGGACTAAGGATTTATCTTTGATTAGGTGATACGACTTTAGCATGTCAAATCACTAATGTGTTCTAAGCCTCTAAAAGTAAGACTGATTTGTACGAACGATTATTAGCTAGACATAACTCATGAAATTGGCCACTAACATAAATTATTGGTTCACGAACAAATCACTTTACAATCGCTCTAATCAAAACCTAGAAACTATAGCAATTCAAATAGCAATCATGGCATAAACATGGTTTTCCTCCCTAAAACCCTAGAAAAGGAAACTACTCACTCATGTCTAGGAAAGACAAAAACAATTCTATGTAAAGATTCATAATTGACAATGAAAGCAATAATCAATCACAAACAATCTAAGTATGAATAAATAAGAACGAGATGAAAATAAAGAGAATACCGAAATTGAGTCTGAAATATGAACTATACTGAAAACCAAATCAACGATCCAAACTTCAACAATGAAGAGAAAACTAGAGTTCTAATACTAGGGCTTAATGAAAATAAGATGTCTCTAAAAATAAACTAAGTCTTGGGATAGAAAAAGGATTAAAAACGGGCAACAAAACCCACGTCATTAACCAAACAGAGCATCGATGAGATCGGGCGAAATTCCCTTCTTCAAATATGAGCCTGGCAGCATTCAGCAAACCGCCCGATGGGTCCGGGAAAATCCGCCCGATCGGGCGGGTCTTACGTCTTTTCATAACTCAGCAGACACAGCACAAGCAACTGGGCATAGTAGAAAAACTGCCCGATAGCGTCAGGCAAAGTCGCCCGATCGGGCGTTTTGACGATCTTCTTAGCAACAATGATTTCGCCTGATCAGGCGAAACTGTCCGGTGGTATCGGGCAAACAGCAGTTTCTCTTCTTTGACTCTTTGAGCCAAAACTTCGAACCAAGGACATCTCTAAGCCTATGGAGTGTGGCCTTAGCGCTCCGCAACTCAGCATATATGCCTCATAACTTCTTCTATCATATGTTGTTGCTCAAAATAGCAGAAAATAGGGAGAAAACTCCCTAAAACCTGTGATTCAACATAAAACACGCAAACCACAACTCGATAGAGGAGTTGGCATAAAATAGCTCCTAAGAGCATAGTTTGACACACATTTTAGCTCAAAAGCGTGGGAGGGAAAAACTATACAAAATTACATGATATTAAAGAGACTGTCTAATTATAATGTTAAAATTTAGGCAGGCCAAGCCCAATAAAATTAGGCAGGCCTAAGCCCAATAAAATTAGGTAGGCCCAGTAGCCCGCCCGCTCTCTCCTTCCCAGACGACGCGTCCATTATGTTGCGTAATTTTACTTTCGTTTGAGACCAGTTTAATTTCTTTGGCACCAATTTGCTCTCTTTTGGCACTAGTTTAATTTCTTTGGCACCAGTTTTATTTATTTTATGGCTATTTTATTTTTTCGATTCCTTGTTTAGCACTTCACTTGAATTAGCAATATAATCTGATTTCACTAATTTATTTCTTATTTTGATTTTTTTTTGCACTGCCTATTGATCAAATTTGCTTGAAGTTGGGCCGTGACCTAGAAATTTGCTACAACATGCACATAAGACGGTTAGAGGAGATCAAACAAAGTATGGCAGACAAGTCTCAAAGTAGACAAGATGGATCACCCACATGACTCAAATTTGCAAAACAATTCCCACAATTTTGTTATTTTGCAAAACATTGTTGATGTAAATAGTACTCAACCTTAGAGCATCACTAATGCTGAGCAAAAAAAACAATTCTCAATCCTCTCTTTTCTTATTTCTCTCTCATCCACATCACTTTAAAAGATTTTACAATTGAGATTTTTTTCACTTCTTAACAATGATCTTTTAAAAAATCTCAATTCACTTTTCTCTTCTACTTCCTCCTTTTCTTTTACCTGCAACAATTGAAAATATTTGTGAGAGGTAAAATATTCCATTGTTGTAACTAAAAAAATGGAGGAAGTACCTTTTGTCTATCCTACCATATTTTCTCTCTCTTCACCCAATCTCAATAGTACACTATATATTAATTAATTAAATTGATCAAAATATAGCAAAATGTACTAATAGAGAATGAAAAATTATGAATTTTGGAATTTTTTTATAATTTTTTTATTTTTAATTTTTAAGATATTAACCAATGAAAAATGTGTTCCACAAATTATATATAGTTGTTGTCACTCCAATCACAAAGCGCTATGTGGCCTGACGCGCGTCAGAAACTACGGGCTGCTTCATGTTGAAACGCAGCTTCAACCTGTTTCTCCCACTGTCGTTTTAATGGGCTATATATTTTTTTCTTTTCTCTCTCCTCAATTACCACATCGTATAGTATGAGAAATCTCAAAAAATTCTCGGTTCTGTGAGATTTTGCAAATTCAACTCCTGAAATTTATCAATCTTACCATTAAGAAGTTTTTTTATTCTCAACACAATTGAGATTCTTTTGAGAAACCCATTAAGAATGCTCGTAGGTTTTATTTGAAGTAAATTGAGTAGTAATAAACTTGTTGATAAGTAACTATTAAATGTCAATTAGTAACCATTATATGCCAAATGTCAATAAGTGACTCTTAAAGCATAAGTTTGTCTACTAAGTTAATAAATTACTACCATTTTTCATTTAGATGTTATTATAATTTATTTGGTGTCTAATTCTATTCATTTAGTACTTTAACTTTGTCTCCTATTGAAACATAAGAGACTAAATTAACAAACGTCAATAAGGGGCTACTTTAATCCATTAAGTCATTAAGTTAATCTATTTAGAGCCCAATTTAAATTCACATCAAATTAAAATCAACTTTATAGTAAAAGCATATTGTTGAACAACTAATAGATTCTAAATACTTCCTCCGTTTCTTTTTAATTGCAACATTTGCCAAAAATGGAAATATCAAATTAATTACAACAAATGTTTTCTTTCCTTTTTTACGAGTCATTTCTCTCTATCTCTCTCCTTATCACATCACCCACTTTCTCTCTCCATCCCTTTTATACTCACACCAAAATTTTGCCTAGGAGTCCACCCATTTGACTTAGTTGCAATTAAAAAGAAACGGAGGAAGTAGTTTCTAATTTAATCCATTTCAGCACCACTTTAATCGATTTTTGGAGTATTTTAACTTAATAACAAATTTACATTCAATCAAGTCGCTCCCCCTTTCTTCTACCTTTTCTCCATTTATTTTTTGAAATTTTCACCAATAATGAAAACATGGAGTTTCAATCACCATTATGTGTTCTTCCTTCTGTGAATCATTTCAGTTTCTCTATCTCACTCTTCCGCCAATCTAAAGGTAAATTCATCCGCTGATCAGCTCGTGATCCCCTAATTAAACATTAAAATCGTTAGACAATGATTGTGCCGGACTAAGATGTGAGACTTGCGCGACAAATAGAAATACTCGTCCTCGATTCTCTGACTCAACCAATTATTCCTACATCTAATGTGAATTATTCCTTGTACGTTCTCACGTTCTTTGAATGAAGTCTTCGAAATCCTACTTCACTCATACTTCCATGGCGGAAGAGGTTTGCATGGAGAGAGAGGCGGGAGAGAGAATGAGATCAGCAAAGAGAGAGGGGGGAGAGAGGGAAGAAGGAAAGGGGGTGGTTGTGTGTCTAATGAAAATGAATGGAAAGTGAGGTGGGGACGAGGAGGTTTAAAAGTTAAAAAGGGCGAGAGAATGATCGTCGTCGAAAGCATGGGAAGGAAGAAAGAGGCATAGGGCAAAGGGAAGTTTCGGATGATTGGGCTTTGTTATCTATTGGACTTGAGCTGCGTAATTATAATGTTATAATTAGGCAGTCTTTCTCAATAATTTTATTATTTTTTCTTATCTTTATAATGATTTGATCTACTCTCCCACTCCAAATACTTCGTTCGTTTTTTTCTTGCGCCATTTCCCATTTTTAAAAGTTACAAATTACATATACCATTTTCTTTTTTGGGAATTAATTCTCTCTACCTCTCTTATCACATGAGTCCACTTTTTTTCTTTCTATCTATCTCTCTCCTCTCTTTGAATATCGTGCATCAATCTAATGGTGCAATTATAGAAAAAGCAGAGGATGTATTTAACTACATCAAGTTTAAGTCCTACTTTGAAAATTCGCGTGCATTGCAAATATTCAAAAAAATATATAACTACATCAAATTGAAGTCCTACTTTGAAAATTTTCGTGCATTCCACACACATTAAAAATCTAGTTGAACTTTTAAGATAAGATATGCCTAGCTAGGCGAATTAGCAATGGCATGATGCTAGAAAATGTAATGTAAATACAATGAAAAAAGTGAATAATGCTTAGAGCATTTTGCCTCTGAATAAGATGCAAATGGTTTCTAACAGTTGTGGAGTCATTACATTAGCAATTATATGCAAATTAATAACACCAGGGTGTGTTACAGGAGTTGATCAGCATGCCGAAATCTGGAGACTATCAGCAAGCTTTGTACCCTACAACCCACTGGTGGACATATCGGCGAATGAATTGATTAGCTGCAGCAATCAACAATCAGCAATGTTGTGTAATCAGCTCACCATTTCAAAGGAATTTAAGGAAAGAAAGCAATGTTTCTTTGCAATTATTTAGAATGCAGGACACCCAGCAAAGACGGCAGCATTTGAGCTAATTTTCTATAAATTCAGAACAGTTTATGAGCTAACTGAAGAACCTTAGTCTAACACATAGTAAAGGTTAGAGCAACAGCACTCGTCAGCTAATAACATGTTCGGAACTGCTATTGAACGCATAATCTTTAGATATACTATGATTCTTTGAAAGTAGGTTCATTAGCCCTTTCTTCTATCTCGCCAAGAACTCATTGACAGGATCCGGAAGTTTTTCGATCATTCTATACGGTGGTTACGCCATGTAGGCTGTAGCAGTGCAACCCTCTTACAAAACCGGAAAGATAAGGAAGGTTTCAGATAATTCATCATTAAAATCAAATAGAAGTATTGTAAAATGATTTGATTGGTTTTGTACCTAGTTGGTTCACATAGAAAATGAAATGATGTTGTGCTTTACAAGCCATGAAATGATGTTGTGCTTCACATAGATTTCAGCGGTGGTAGGATGGTGACTGGTGGTGGTGTTCGGCGGTGGTAGGATGGTGGACTGGTGGTGTTGGGTGGTGGATGGGTGGCTGTGCGGTGAGGTAGGGGTGGTGGCTGTGATGTGTCTGCATGGTGGATATAGTGGTGATGGTGGATGTTGTGGTGGTTGTGGTAGTCAAAGGTTGGTCAATGGAGGTTGAAGTGTAGAGGGATATTGGGGAATCCCAAAACTTGGGGTAGGAAGAGGAATCATCTAAGGGTAAGTGAAAATGGATATGGGGTAAAGAAAATGGAAAAACTAACCAAACATCATCTAAGGGTTTCAAGTATTTTCTTTCCCTTTCCCTTTCTTGAAACCCCCTTTCCAAACACCCCATTAGTATATTGTGAAACACTACGAGCTTGATAATGAGACTCTATATTGTTTATTCTACAATTTTTAGAAAGCTATCCAATTCAACATCTATATTGGGTTCTGAATTAACTCAATCGTTCTAATGTGTCATAGAAATTACCAGTACTTGAGCTCTACACAAAACCTGGGTCATAAAAATAAGGTGCGAACCACCCACACTCCTTAATCAACTTGATATGTAATTAGCCGGTCCATAGCCATAACTAGAGAGATTCCCAGGCATGGTTTAGAAGCTCCATCATCTCTTCACACTGGTTTGTTTTGGCTCACTTAAACCACTGTTAACTACCAGCTTAATGCTGTCTCAATGATTTCAACACCCTAATCTTCAATTCTACCTCTTGAGTTAAACTACCGGGAAAACAGAAGACTCAAAACAGGACGAGAACTGACCCCGAGCTTTGGCTTGCTCAACTCGGGTTGCAACACCTGCATTTTAAGTTTTTTCGAGACTAAATATCCAACTTCAAGTTACTATGAAGATCAACTTGTTTTAATATTATAAGTTTATAACCAAGTGTAAACTCTTTTCTGTTAGAACCAGGTACCAACTAAGACTTGATAGCCGCACAGACAGGCATTCCGCTGAATCTGCTTCCTGGGGTGCAACAAATTCATACAGAAGCACTGAACTGGAAATATCCTTGCGAACGAGGATTTTCAAAAAATGGAGTGAAGTTGGCTTTATTAATATCTTATTTATTAAGGCTCCGTCTTATGAAAACTATCTTCCAAGTTTATGTGGTTCCTTACCAAAAAAGTTAAAGAAAAAAGGATACAAGGGAGGAAGGAAATAGGAGGGTAATGAATAAGGAGGAAAATGTGTTTTCTTTCCTATGGAGAAAATGTTTTCCACTCAATCAAAAACGATATTTCACCATCTGCAGACAGTTATAGCGTCACCACACATAATTTCATGAGATTTCATCCTAAAATTAATTGGTACTAGGTGGAGACCGAGTAGCCCACTAAACTTATAGGTTAGTCATCTTTATGTGGGATCAACATGTGGTTATCTCTATTAACTAGAAAAACTACTTTTACAAACCGAATAAAGAAAGATGGAAAAACTAGTTTTTCGGGAAGACATTTTTCTTCCACGGAACCTAAGTTAGTAGAAGTCAAATTAATCAAGCCCACTAGGACATGTAATTCGAATGTTGCCATATATTAAATTTGTTAAGCCGTTTTTTAACTAGGTGTTTGCTACTTCTCTTGATATTCTTCCTAGAAATATGCAAGTTTGCATAACTGATTTCACTTTAGATTTTATAATATGTAAAATAAAATAGTTTTAGCCTGTTTACAAACTTCTCTAGTCGAATTTAGTTGTGCTCTACTCATGAAAATCCAAAGCCAAACTCTAATAATCACAAAAAAGTAGTCTTTTCATCACCTCAACCCACATTCATCGGAAACTAAAAATGTAGCCACGACCTCAACAACCTTGGTCGTTATGTATGTCACAAGCAAAACACATTTGTTATATAGTAGCAATCTCAAACAAATTGGTTCCTGGAAGTCCAAACAAATGTACTTTCTCCAAACTAACTGAAACAAGTATCAAATTTCATATATGATTGTAAAAAGTTTAGATGCTCAGCAAAAAGATGGAAATAGATATCACAAGTTCACAATATGATACACGCTCAGAAAGAAGTCCAAGCACAAGCTTGTTTTAAGTGTGGGGGAAAATACTAAAGAGCATTTAAGAACAAGAAGTTAGAGACATCTCTCAACCTAAACTCATGACCTGAATTATCTTGTAGCAGTGTGCCACTCTTGTTAGTCACAACAAGGCATGTAAACTCCCATCCATTTTAACCATTTCTCATGTTCTTCCTTTTCCATTCCTTCAATTTCAGGTTAGTTTTAGTAATAGAGGTTACACTTATTAGTTATTACTATCCTAAGCCTATAAAAAAAGGAAGAACAAATACCTCAATGAAGAAGAATGTAAAGTTGTTTGTTTGACAAAGAGGTAGAAACTAGAAAGTTACACTAGATACAAAGTTCTACTTCCTACAAGATGGACGCAAATGCTTACCAGTTACCAAGTTTCCTAGGCAAGTAGAACTTTCAATTGGAAGTTTTACTTCCCCTGATCCATCAAACAATTATAAAAGGGAAAAGTATTATGTTTCATGTTCAACCAAAAAAACACTTAGGCGTTGTTCTTCTCAGTTTATCAAAATAAGTCCACTCGAGCAAAAATAAGTTAAGCTCAACAAAATTGAGAACAACGTTGAAGACTCTTCACCAATCAGTATTGTACAATTAAAGGAAAGAGAAGAAAAAAAAAAGTCGTAGCCAATCAATCATCCTAGAGCTGCATGCTTCTGGAAGTGCATAGGACTATAAGAGTTTAATATAGAGCTACTCTGTTTCCCAATTGGCCATTACACATACAATGCTACAAATTCTACTATAAACAACTTAAACCCACATCAACAACAAACTCTAGAAGGAATAGAAAAAGTAAAGCCAAAGCAAACCCTGTTTTGTCACTTTGCAGTTACACAATCAACCATAAAACAGTAAGGGTCACATGAAGCATCACTCCTTCTCCCAATAAAGCACTTTAAACATATCTAAACACTAACATAAATCGTGATCTGAAACCGTTACCTTTGGCCATCGAGATGATTAGGGTGGGCACTAGTGGCAGCAGTCCCATAAGAGCCATCATCCCCAGGAGGATGTCCACTCTGCCACACACTCTGCCAAGCAGACGAAGGCGGGGCCCCATAAATACCGGCCGCGGCGGTAGAAGGATCCATAGCAGGCCTCCCAATCATAACCCCAGGAGGCGCAGGCTGGCCCATAGGAGGGTAATAATAGGGTACACCACTAGCAGTGGGTCCCACACCCACACCAGGAGGGACACCAACACCAACACCAAGACCAACAGCAGTAGGACCAACAATCCCTAAACCAGAAGACTCATCCTTAATCTCATCTCTAGGAACAATATCAACAAGAAAATCAAAGATATCAGTTCTAGTAATAGCAGCAGCAATATCATTCTTCTGAAGAGTACGTCTTTTATTCTCTTCAGCATGAAGCCAAGAACGGATAGTAAGCTCAAGAATGAAAAGCTCACAAGCCTTAGCGAAAAGAATAGGAGCTTCAGCAGAGATCATACGCACATCTTCATCGGCTTTCATGATCTTCTTAATGCGTGCTAATGGAAGTTGATGGTTTTTGAAATCATTAGCTTGTTCAATGTCTTGACGTTGGTATGTCCAGAACATTTGGAGTTGTTGTTGTTGTTGTTGAAGGAGGTGGTGGTATGGCCCACCTGATGATGCTGCTGTTGGTTGCGCTTGTGGTGGGTATCCGGTTGTAAGTGGCGGTGCTGGTGGTGGTTGTGGTTGTTGTTGTTGTTGTTGTTGTTGTTGGTTGCCCTCCATTTTTTCCGGTTGTTTTTTTCTCTCTCTATCAATGAATGTTATTTAAAAAGGGGGGAATGAGTGATGAGGTGTTGAATTGGGATTGGATAGGAAGAGGATTGTTTGTTTATAAATAACTGATAAGGTGGGGGTGGGCTGTAGTACAGATTTCACAATGAAGATGGTGTGGGATTTGGGAAGTGGGAAGGGTCGCTTTTTTTTTATTTTTATCTATTTATTTTTTGGAGCATTTTATTTAAGTTTTTTATTGAGTGGTTTTTCTTTATGAAAAATTGGATGGTGAGAGATGTGGATGGAATTTAGGCTTTGGATTGGGCAGGTACTTCAGTTGGGATATCTTAATTCTTACATGCATAGAAAATAATAGTATAATTCAATTAGGAACTGGCCCACTTGTAGACTTGACATTCAGCCATTGACTAATTATGTAATTTTATATTGCCTTTTTCTTATGTGAAACAAAATTTGGTGTGGATCATTGGAGGAGTGGTGGATCACTTAGGGGTGTTTGGTTGGGATATTTTTAATGGAATGGAATGGAATGGAATGGAATGACATCCGTTTTATTGTTTGGTTAGACATTTTTAGGGTAGAACCTCATACCCAAGGTATTCTATCTCCATTCCATACCCCTAGAATCCCAATCTCCCCTCCCCCCCTAAGATTCTAACTCCATTCCACTCAAGTTTCAAACCCTAATTTGTGTGGAAGGGAGAGAGAGAGGCTAAACCTAGACAAGATAAGCCACCCGTCGCCGGCGACCATTTTTCGACCACTACTGACCGTCGATCGGCGACTATTTGGAGAAGATATGTTCTCTTTTCGGTGCTGCTGTTCAATTTCTATTGTTGTTGTTCAATTGATGTTGTCGTTGTTCAATTTCGTAGGGACTTGTTCAATTTCTGTTGCTATTGTTATTCTACAGTAACAAATTGAGAAGGCAGTAATGGATTGAAGAATTGAAAAATGGTGTGATATGCTGGTTGTTCAATTATAATAACTTTACCAACTTTGGCCATTGCAATATAGTATTAATTTATTATATATTATCTCATTGCCATTGCTTCACCAATTTTGGCCCAGATATTTTTCATTAATTTTATATACTCCATTAATTTTCCATTAGTGAATTCATATAATAGTTATTCTAAGGGCCTATGAGACTATATTTATTTATATAAATATATATATATATATATATAATATAATATATAATTATATTATATATGTATATATAATTACTATTAAAATAAAAACTAGATGCAAAATCCATTCCAAGAGTGAACCAAGCAGTAGAAATGGATATTGAATCCATTACAGGTTTGAACCAAACAGTTTCAAACTGGTATGGGGTTCTGGATCCATACCACCCTGGTATGGACATCCATACCATTCCATTCCAGTTTAGTGAACCAAACAGGTTAGTGTATTTGAGATTAGGGGTCTTCGCCACTCTGAAATCGGATCGGATTGTAACTCGAATTAAAATTTGAAAACCGGAAATCGAATTGGTTATAGGTTGGACTAGGACATGATTGGCAAATGGGATCAGAAAGAACAAAAATATACTTCTTCCGTTTTTTTTTAAGTGATACACTTTCTAAAAGTGGATGTTTTTTTATAAGTGATACACTTTAAAAACTTTCTAACTCTGGTAATATTTACCTTATAAAATGACAATATTACCCTTACTTACTTATCTAACCAAACTTAAATAAAGGGGACCACACCCACTTACCCTTACTTACTTATTTCTAAAGGGGACAACACCCACTTACTACAATTAAAATCCACCTATTACACTTACAATCTTTTGCCTCAAAAAACGAAAAAGCAACTTTGTATCACTTACAAAAAACGGAGGAAGTATATGAAATATAATGGCTTATGAGTTTGAGGGGTTTATGTGGTGAAGGAAATAATGTTGTGCCATCGATACAAGCAAATAGTGTGGCTGACTTAAGAGTTGCGGACATCATTGATCATGAACAAAAGTGCTGAAATTTAGAATTGGTGCGCAGGACTTACGCAGGGTGCTAAGTCTGAATATTTCCCAGTATAGGGCCTGACACCAAATTCTATCCACTCGGTGAGCTAGGGATACAAGTTGGGATGCTTGGGTCACAATATGGTGTGGGAGATACGTTTGGACAAGAGTGAGGATGAGTTGTGGAAGCAGGTGTGGGGCTAGTTGGCCCTCCGAACTAGTGACATATTATATGAAGGGCTTGGAAAGGGAGTTTAGCGATGAAGGCAAATTTATATCATCGACATATTAGTCCGGATAGCGTGTGTGGTGTGTGTCATGCAAATGAAAAAACATAGATTCATGGCCTATTTGAGTATGATAAAGTTTGTGAATTCTGGAGGTGTAGTGATTTCAGTAAAATTCTATGACAGGATCCTTCTTCATCCTTTAATGAGAGGCGGGCTTTTGTAATACAAAAAATGGGCAAGGAGGAGGTGGTGAAATTCACGACTTTGGCATACGCGACGTAGGCTTGTCGGAATAAGGTGGTGTTTGAACCAAGGGAGAGGATATCGGAGTGATTTTGGCATCAAATTATCTGAAATGGGTGGCTGACTACAATTGCTACGCTGAGCAAGTTTTCAATAGAGTTCGCTCTTCGTTGGCATTGGTGACTTCGTTGTAGAAACCAAGGAGGGGTGTGGTAAAAATCAATGTTGATGCTCATTTGCGCACTAGTGGCATGGGCTAAGTGTGGTGTTATAGGATGATGAAGGGAGAATTTGGGTAGCTGCAGTGTGGCGAGGGACACGCTGAGAGGTGGAGTTGTCGAAGGCTGTGACAGTTGGTTTGGGCTAAAGGTGGATATTCGATTGGTTTTGAGAAGGTTCATCTGGAAAGTGATTTGTTGCCTTCAAGGCTGGTGTGTGCTGTAAGCGGCGACAAAGAGGGAGTTTCTACCTTATTCATGATGTATAAAAAGATTAAAAAGGTTGGCTTTAAGTTTCAATGATTTTTGTTTTTCTCATGTCAAACGTACTGGAAATGTAGTAGCACATTTATTGGCTAGATGGGAGTCGGTGTCGGAAGTTGAACATGTGTTGGCTTGATGTATTCCCCAAAAGTATTATCACTTTTGCGGAACATGATCTTATGTAATAAAAGTTGAACATGAGCATGGTGCTCCATACTGACGTCATAATATACGTCAGCATAGTGCTCCGATGTACATCAGAAGCATTCTAACGTACACAAGTAAAAATTTTGAAATTCAAAAATTTAATTGGCGCCACTAAACTTAAAATATGTTCACTAACCTTAAGCTAATATTGATTCTCGATATTGAACATGTTCAAGTAGAAATACCATATGTACATCATAAAATACACTCAAATTTTTTACAAAAATTGTTCACAATAACTTGACATATGTTCATTTATATAACTTTATTGTTCATTATATTTATTCAAGATGTTCATTTATTTATATCAAATGTTCATTGTAAAATCACGTTCAATTTCGAAAAAGTTTTTGTTCCAATTAACTTTGACATTTATTCTTTTATATAACTTTTTTGTTCAGTATGGTTTTTAGATATGTTCATTTATTGATTTCAAATGTTCATTGTAAAAATCAACTCATGTTACTTTGACATGTTTTATACATAAATCTAATATTCATTTACAATGAACATTTGATATCAATATATGAACATATTGAATAACCAAAATGAACATTAGTATTATGTAAAAATATATGTCAAAGTTATTTAGAACTAAAACTTTTTTGAAATTGAGTGTGATTTTACAATGACATTTGATATCAATAAATGAATATCTTAAATAACCATAATGAATAATAAGGTTATATAAAAGAACATATGTCAAAATTAATTGGAACAAAAACTTCTTCGAAATTAAGTGTGATTTTACAATGAACATTTAAAATCAATCAAAGAGCATATTTAATAGCCATAATGAACACTAAAGTTATATAAAAGAATATATGTCAAAGTTAATTGGAACAAAAACTTTTTTGAAATTGAGTATGATTGTACAATGAACATTTGAAATAAATAAATGAGCATATTTAATAATCATAGTGAACAATAAAATTATATAAAAGAACATATGCCAAAGTTAATTGAAACATTTGGAGTGAACTTTTTTTGTCAAATCAATTCAAAAGGTCAAATAATGGAGGAGAGAGAAGAAATCAGCCTCATAATGTTCATTGAAGATGAAATAATATTCATTTCGTACTTTATTTATTAAAATGTCTAAAATTTGTTTATGTGTACATTGAACAAAGCCTAATGTATACCGGAAGCAGGATGCACATCCTACTTCCGGGTATAGGATCTAATTTGCGCTTAAGCATTGGAATCACTAAAAGAATTCAACAAAACTTCGTGTGATTGTCATGCAAACACAACTGCATTAAGAGTTGGCTGATTGTGTATAGACCTTCCGAGTTGAATTCAGACTCTAAACCATATGAGTGAGAGTGAGTGTGAGTGTGAGACTAGCAAAGTTTTCTGGGAACATCAGAAGGAACAACGCATGTGAAGTGGTACAGCATAACCATGATCAAACAGTAGCTGATAGTATGATTCTGAAATATGAAAAGGATATTCAAAAGAGCGAAAGTTTTGCTTTCCTTCCTTAAATTTGCCATGATAAAAAAAAAATTGATTAAAAGTAAAATGTTAATGCGGATCAGAAATGTCTGCAATATTAGTTTCTGCAAGGGTAGAGACAACGATAATTACCGGAGAAGAAAGAAAAAAAGTAAAGAATTGCTATCATGGAGAGCTCCCAAAAGAATTGTATCCTGATCTTTACCATCTGCACTACCCTGATATCATGAATAAACTATATTAGCAAGTTTTTTAAGTTTCTGTACCTATAAGAAAAAAGACCTGTGTGCCTGTGGTAAGTGAAGCTGTACACTACACAAACGATCCCCTTTGGGTCGGTCTCAAAAAATAAATGATTAAGCCATTGATTTCCTCTGCAGCTAAAAGCGACGAAAGAAGCTCCAATGCTCCATGAAAACTCCCACACCGGTGTTTCAACTTCTAATAAATCTTCAGCAATCGCGAAGACGATTTTTTAGACCCACTGCAAGTCCAGAAATCTACTGCAAGACACAGTACGATGTAATGGGAAACTTTTTCCTTCCTTGAAAGGTAATTGATCAGCATGATCGCTATCCAACCTAAACACTTACCCCATCTCCCATCTTTCGTGTTTCACTTGTTGTAATGTTACTCCAAATTGCTTCTTTCAAATCAGCTACATCGTCTCTTGCAACTTTCTCAGTAGTTTCTTTCCTCGTCTTCTCTATAGCTTCTGTCTTCACCTGAAGTAGTTCAATTGGCGTAGCAGCAGGGTCAAGCTCCCAGCATCCCTTGGGGGCAGTACCAGATTCTTGACCAGTAAGCAAAAAAGAGGGAACTTGATGAGAAAATCTAAACATCTCTTCTCGCGGAATTACTCTTACTTGTTCCTGATCTATGTGTTGGCGGAACACAGTCTTGAAACCGGTAACCTTCACCAACGGAATTACAGTTGCTCCTTTCTCCTCGTTGTAATCATCAAGAACCTCTACCATGTCATATTGGTGTATTACCTCATCTGGGGTATGCTCATTCCACTCAGCAGACCAATTCCTGTACACAGCCCAGACATCTCCCTTGCCTGGGTAGATTCGGATGGCACCTCTTGCACCTTTTGTCCACTTCACTCTGTGTGAGAAGGAATTAACACTTTTGTTGATTTCATGCCTACCTACTCTAAAATCACCACTGGTTTTGTAGAAGCCACAGCCAACCCAGTTTATGGACCCAAATTCTGAAGTGCTTTTGGAGTTAAGCCAACTGATGCGCATTTTAAACGGCTTCCTTGAGATCACACTATGAATCATAGCATAGTAACGAGGCATACCATCATCATTATCATAAGCTGCCCAAACTTGACTATCACCAAAAGACTTTTCAGTTCGATCCTTGTCAAAATCATGGAAATCTGGATCTGGAACAGTCATAGACAACTGCACATCCTCAGTAACCTCAGTGTCGGGTGAAAAGGTCTTAAGTTTTTCATCTGGATATCTGTCTCCAGCACATGTGTCAGGCTTGCTTCCAACGGTTTTCACTCCATTTAGATCAGCACTCCGCTGAGTTTTAGGATAAGATAATTTTGGTTTTCTCTTCTGATTTTCACAGATACCAAACTCCTTGTTTGAAGCCATCAGCTTGGCATCCATTTTCTTCCACTCGTTCAGCTTCTTGCAAATTTCATTCTTAGCTTTCGCCATCAACATATTTCGAGTCTCAAGTAAGGACAATTCTCTTGAGATAGCTGGCAATCTAGTCGCAAAAGAGGCAACCTTCTCCGATTCAGTGTTACCACTATTGAACCCGTTAGAATTACCGATGCCAGATGCAGTATTACCCCTTGATATTGGATCGGTCATTTGAATTCCACTGCCATTCACTTTATGTTCATTCGTACGCCTTCTTCTTTTAGGCTTTTCACCCTTCCCAATAGAGCATGCTCCATTACCTTCACCAGCGTTAGCTCTTTTCAAGGCATTGGTTTTACTCTTGATTACAGCTTCAAGGGTAGCACTGACTTGTGAAGTGTCATGCATTTTCTTTGAATTCCCACGTGGCAACTGAATCCCATTCATAGCTTGTGCAGTTGATGAAGATGTCGCTGGCATGGTTCCTGCACTTCCTGAAGTGTATTCACAGGCGCTACATTAAATTTTGGCTAAATTTCAGCTAGGAAGACGGAATCAGTATCTAGCAATCTAGTTATTACAGCAAGGCATTTGCTTGGTTTGACACTAATCAAAATGAGGAAATCATAAATTTTGTCATTACAGCACAACAAACTCAATGAACCAACACTTTTCACATTCAGTGATTAGTTGCAGAGGCAACCGAACATTGTCACAAGTGTATAGGCAAGGGTAAGAGCCTCACAAGTGTATAGGCATTGAACTTATTGCATGGTATTATGAATTTATGATGCACTAATATTATTTAACAAAATAAAACTTGAAAAAACATATTCAGGCAGCTGCTGGGTTTTATACAATTGATCCTAACATTCTATATTCATTTACAAAGTTGGAGCAAAGAAGAGTCATAAACGTACCTGAGTATCCAGCTGATGAAGGATAGCTAGAAGTGCCTTGGGGCACATGAGCAGGCTGTGATTGGTTAGCATTTGTTTGTGGAGGTGGGATCTGTATAGCAAGAAAGGGTTCCTTGCAGTTGTAACATTCAAGCTTTTTGTTGAGGTAGTAAAGAACATACTCAAAATGCATCTTGCAACTGGTACACATAGTCCAAAATGTATTATTTTGTGGTGGACGAACTACATTTATATGGGGATTTGGGGCATTCTGGCTCCTCATGTTAAAATTACCATTATTGGCAGACCGATGGATACTACCCCTGCCAACTGATTTCGACGGCTTTGTTGGTACCACTTTCTCAAATATCCTCTTTGAATTTCTTTTCTGATCAAACGCTGTTCTCCTGGTTTTATCAGACAATAAACTCCAGGCTTCTGAAAGAATTTTAAATGCTCCCTCTGCACCAACTGATTTGTTTTTGTCAGGGTGGAGCGTAAGGGCAAGTTTTCTGTACTGTTTCTTCACTGTTTCATCATCACTTGATGGCTCAACACCAAGTACTCCGTACCAATCAACTTCCCCATTTATTTTTCTTTCAGCAGAAAGGTAAACGTTTAAAGTTGCCAACAATGGTTGAAGACCATCCAGCGCAGGGAACAAGTTATGAGCCTTCATAGCAAACTTCCTTGCCCCAATTATATCCTTCTCCTCAAATTTCTTCTCAGCAAGTTCTTTAGCCTTAGCAGCCTCATCTTTATTGCATTCCATTTCTATATAGGATTCTATGTATCAAGTAGTACTTTTTCACGCTTTCCTGACAATAGATCCACAGAACCAAATGGCTTCTGCTGTGAATATTTTGTCAAAAATCACTAAATGCCAACTGTCACTGATGAGTTTCTGCACCAACACATAAAACTAAATGAAAAGCTAGTAAGATAGTGGCATTCTCGACCTCTACATCTCATCAACTAGTCACAAACATGATTATAAGCATGAAACATAATCTTCCTGAAACGTAGGAGACAGAGGATATTAGGGAGTAGGTGTGATTCATGGGCTTGCAGGAGGTCACTCAAAGGGTTTAAACTCAAAAGCTCGTCAACTCGCCAAGTCCAGAGTGTTAAAACTAACAACTGACAGACGGCATCCAGTTAGACAAACATATACAGCATATAATGGACTTCATTGTGATCAAAATGTGGCCATAGCTAATATTTCACATAACTACCTAGTTCCTGACACAGTATTATCACTAGCATCAACATATAAATGTATCGAAGTCCAACAGAAACTGGTTTAGAGTCTTAGACACACCTCAACAATGACAAGTCTAGCCTGATATTCATACATTACCAAACTGTAATACATCAATCTATTTACTTCCCAACAAACTAAAATCTCAGCATAAAATACAACAAATCAATTTGGGCAAAAAATTCCCAATACAGAGAGCCAAATGGGGAGTCATAATAAGCCAATGAAGAACTCTAACAAACCACCAGTACCGCGCCCCGACAAAATTCAAAGTGTCCTTCACATGAGCAATATATACAATTGTGATGACAAAACAAATATTATGATAACCATGATCCAAAAAATAGCTCACATCTCTAACACAAACAGACCAGATCAGAACAAAAGATGAACTGATTCTACCTTCTTATAAAAGCAACCTTAGTCCTGAATTGTTAATGTTGCACCCACAAACAGCACAAATTCCTACTGAGCTCTGATTAAACTCTAAAAACCCAGAATTCAAATAAACCCATTTGGGATAGATCTATACAAATTATATTCCAGCAAGAGTCAGTACTAATTTCAAACAAATTTGAAGTAATCCTAGCAGAAATAGTACAATTTAACTGACATTGAAGTTCACTCTACAATCAAACCCTAGGCACATTGAGATTAAGATTAAATGAAACAGTAAAGCAATCAAAATTATAATCTAATAATGCGATAAACTTACCTTTTGTTTAAATTTTGATCATCAAAGTATTAATGTAATACCCATATTTTATCGGAGCCTGGATAGGTAGATGAAGAATCTTTTCCACCCCAAATTACGACGACTCAGACAAACACAAACCCTAAGATTTTTTTTTTTTACAGAAATATCCAAAAATAATTTTAAAAAAATTGAACTCAAGAGTTTTCTTTGTATTTAAAGGTATTTTGTTAGGCTAACCAAACTCTTTTTTTTCAGATGGGTTAAAATCCTAACCCAGGTCAACTCTTAACTCAGGTTAAAAAATTGCACATGTCAAGCTGGCTAAAATGTGAAAAAAGTACAAAAGATTTTTTTTTATTTTTTATAAATTTACAATTTTCATTTGAACTAATCTACTATTTTAAGTACTTCTTAGAAATAGCTATAAGTATTTTATCTCTTTATTTGGGATAAGAATTTTTTTTTTTATTCTGGATAAGATGACTCGATAAGAGAAATTTTGTCACATGTAATCTAACATTTTGCATAAATTACACTATAACTACTTTACTTTGCTTAGTTGTTGAGTACAACCTTATTTGCTTATGTGAAATGGGTTAGATCCGACCAAAAGATACTCGACAACTTACTCGTAATATTTAAGTAAAGATGACTTGGTGATTTTGGAACTTTTGTGGAGAGAAAATGAATCTGGATTGAGCGGAAATGAAAGAAACCATGGACAAGTGTTTTGGTGATTTTGGAGCTTTGTCTATGATGGAGTGATGTTGTTTAAAACTTATTAATGTAAATAGGATTATTTTATGTGCCAAGGAATGATTTTGATAGCTATGTATACACGGAGTAATCTTTTAGAGTTGCCAAGATTTGGCCCTAATTTGGTGGATTAGAGACTTAATGTTACAAACTTTTGAAGAGAATTAGAGTGCAGTTCATTGTTTTTCTCTTCTTCTACATTGTGAAACCTCCATCGTTGATCAGTTTTTATTGCTCGGATTGATTGCAAGTTTATATATTTTGTTCCCACATTATAGTTCTCCATCTTTTGCATTAATTTCATTCGATTTCTCTCAAGTATTTTTCATCTCTAATCTACTTACCATGTTTTCTTTTGTTAATCTTAATCAACTTTATATTCAATTTCCTTGCATAATATATAGTGAGTGGCTTTTTATGCTAGGATTCTAGTGAAACTTGGTAAAGGGGATCGAGTTAAATTGTTGTTCTTGAATTGGTAAAGGTTTGTTTATAAATTGTTTCTATTGATTGATGTTTTAGGGCAGGTTACTAATCATTGGCCATGATTATGAATTTGTATAGTGGATTTTTATTACCATTGTCTATGTTTATTTAAAAATGCAATCCTAAACTCAATTTTTATTCTAATTTATGACCATCAGATTGGCGTAAATTAAGAAGGAAAACCTTTTGAAGAGCTCTATATTATTTGCAAGTTTTTAAGTAATGATGATAGGCCAGAGGGCTATTGTTGCTTATTTGCTCTAGTTTACTACTATTCGAGAGAGGTAGTGAGAATTTTATGAGTAGAGTATCATGTTTATCCCTATTTTTCTTAAGTTGGTTTCTCGTTTGACCCCCTAATGCCACGTGTTGCTACATTTCTAGTGTTATTATTCCAATATTCTTAGAACATCTTTTCATTGAGTTATTTTTGCATTTGGTTTATTCTAGAGTTACTTTTAGTTATTACTAGTATTAAATGCACGTGATGCGTGCAAAAACATATAAAATGGAAAGTAGAAAGGAAAATTAGATAATTTGTTTATGATGTGTTTTTCAAAATAAAAAAGTTAGTTATAGAGTGAGATTTATTCCATTTAATTAGGAATAAAAAAGAAAATATTGATTTTTGGTGTCACCCACCTCTTGTCTTATAGAATAGAGCTTCTCTTCATCTAACCAAAAAAAAATCCTCAAAACTAGAATTAGTTAGACAAATATAAGTACTATGCAATCCTGGTCCTCAGCCAGGGCAAGCGAGGCACCCGCCCAGGCCCAGGGAAGGAAGGCCTAATTTCTATCTTAGAGTGGACTTACATACAAAATGTATGCATATTGTTATTGAAATGGTGAGCTAGCATAGTGGTCTGGGCCTTTCACAAGAAACTATCATTTCATTTTGCCTTACAAGTCTGACGTCTTTCGTATGCCAAATGCTTGCCCCTTTTAGAAAATTGATGATTAATATTTTCATAATACGTAATAGTACTTTCCATTCACAAAGCAAAATTTGTGTACTGTGTATCCCCAAAGTTATATTAGGGACCTCATTCATTTTTTTCCGTTCGGGACCTTCAAAATGTCAGAAACGACCCTGGTACTACGCTCACTTTCCTGACGAAGCTGATCAATGGACAAGACTAGGAGTGAGATTTATTTTATAATTTCCCTATTTTAGTGTAAGGTTATGCTTTAACTAAGGCCTAATGGCTTGTGTTGGTCTCAGAGATAAGTTTTTGAGTCAAAGAGTCGATATGGATGGATTCAATACATACATGCTATACAGATGAATTATTGAACAATGTTGCTTGTGTACTATTACAGAGTATATCATACAAGGTATAGCATACAATGCATGGAGCTATTGTTATTTTATGGAACTTTTTGTGATTTTCTTTAAGATAACAAATTCAAAAGATAAAACATAAACTCATAAACAACATACATATCAATAACAATAAAACCACTTAGATTAAAAAAATATATACTGATAGTTTCAATGAATAGACCGCTAGTGAATCCGCAACCTACTTCCTATATGGTAAGGTCGGATCGAAATCTCCAGAACAGCCTACAAGTTATGTTGCCTACCATGTATGTCTAAGATTGTTCGAACTCTCGATGCGGGATTAATACCCTGCTCCATACCTCCCGACCCCTCGGGCGACAATTAAACCAAGGTAAATCTGATGCAGGTTAGTACCCTGTTCAACACTTCTTGTCCTCTCGGAGTGCATGTTCTTTACCTTTGGGATACCGTCCCTCCAGCTAACTCATACTCAAAGAAAACAGAATATCATAATCTTCTAACTTCAAATTTAACTTTGCAGATTAATGCAAACTTCGAAATTTAATAAACTCTTCAAAAATTAATAAAAGTTTCGAAGTTCAAATATACTCTTCAAGATAATATTTTTAATAAATTTATAATGACTACAAACAATAAAAAATTTCATCGAAAATAAACACACTTTTAAAATACTTCATATTTCCAATTTAACTCAAATAATCCAAGCATAGATTAAATAACCCATCTGTCATCGAAATACTCATCAACAAGACTTAATGCATCAAATTACATCATCAATCATATTCGTTATTCTGAGTGTCGGTACGAGGATAACTATAACGTTAATTTACAATATTCTCGGTACATTACGCTTGGCGAAGTGAAAATACAAATTAATTCTCCCTTGAGCACCACGACGTCGATAACTCAAAAGGTATAATTACAATATCCAACCTCAAAACCAGTTCGAATAACATGTTTAAACTTATACAAAAATAAACAATATCACAAACTGCAATGAAAAACATTCAAACTCATGAAATCATACTTAAACATATTGCAATAAACTGATAAAACAATTTATGTAATACTCCCTCCATCCCAAAATGTTCTTCCCACTTCATTATCTTATACCTCACATATATTCAAGAAGTGGGAAGAACATTGTGGGACGGATGGAGTATAAAACAAAGTCACAAAATCCGAATCAACAAGGCAGTAGCAAGTCGTGGGGTGCATTAGTGCAGATTAGATCCACCTCTCGCGGGCCATGACTAGTTCCTATTTAGGGCCTCGTCTACGTTACATAATTCTGGAAAATACTTCAATAAAATCTTAACAATGTAAAGACTTCAAGAATATGAATTCGACAACATAGGCATGAGTATTTCGAACTTCAATCATCTTACAAGAATTAACATAATTATTACAAGAATAACAACTAGTTAAAAAATAACATTAATAATGGTAGTAATACAATATGCAAATATGATTGGCATTGTAATGTTTTTTATGAACTATACTAGATCTGATATAACATACTACCTCCGTTCCAAGAGTATTGCAACATAGGGGGTTGGCACATTTATTAAGAAAAGCAAAAAAGTGGGCCATCTTCCCCACTTGCATCATGTGATAATAAGTAATGAAGAGAGAGAAAGGTTGCACATGTGATCTTTTTGGTGATTAAAATAGAAAGATTGCAATTAATATGAAATTGCCAAATAAGGTAAAGGTTGCAATACACTAGGAACAGAGGTAGTATGTTGTTAGTAAAATGAGTAGGTATACTCAAAATCCTAACCGGGAGCATTAGATATTGGTGCCTTGATTAGATAGTTGAAGTATTTAAAAGACATTACCAATTGGGGTTTGCATTAGAACACCCTGTGTTCTTAAAGGATTTTGTGATGTCAATTAAGTGTCTTGTAATAAGGAGATTCAACCTACTAATGGTTATGTTTTTACTTTTGCTGGAGGTGCTATATCATGTAATTCATTAAAGCAAACTTGTATTGTCAAATCTACAATGGAATATGAGTTTTTTTTGCTTTATAATTGACAGCTCAAAAAGCTGAATAGTTAAGGAGTTTGCTAGTTGATATTCCATTGTGGAGGAAGCTACAACTTCTATGTTATGTGACTCACAAGCAGCAATCAGGTAACGAAGACTCAAGTCTATAATGGAAAGAGAAGATATATTCACTTAAGGCAATGCCATAGTTAGAAAGCTAATTAAAAGTAATGCGTTACAACTCGAGTAGGTAAAATCAGGGAGGAATACTAATGATCCTCTCAAGGCCTTTGGAGAAAAATGGTATGGGAGTGAGCACACGGAATGGGTTTAAAACCTATTGTGAAATAAGTTGTGGTGGATACCCTTCCTAGGAATTCCTAATTTCAAAGGGTAGAATGCTATCATAAAAGAACTCATGTTTTGTATACTACTACCATTCCTATTAATAAAAGTGATGTAATATTTTATTATTTTGTTATATGTGTAAGGATGAACTTCAAGCTCTTAATAAGCTCTTAGCCTTGTTTAAGGTGGTTTGTGACAATACTGTAATGCCCCGACGTCTAATTACCTGATTAAGGCATTAATAGCAGCGGAAAAACCCTATTAGGTCGAGGCAATACTGCCGTATTCTCCGTTAGAAAAATACAAGGCAACATTCAGATATTAAACTTGAACCTCAACTTGATTAAATGATAAACAAAGTAACTTAAGAACCTTATTACATTTAGTAACAGTAACCTAATACTCTAGTAATTCTTATAGTTCACAAAAAGAGCAAGTGAGATAACTACTACAACTTATGAAAGTGATTCCTTGCTACTACTCGTTATCGTCTTCCCCAGCTGTACCTAAAACATAAATACAAAAACGGATGAGTCGAGAAACTCAGTAACATACTACTCTAGCAACGTAAATTCATTTCAATTCATTTTATTTATAAAACAGGGAAGAGAGAATAATTAAAACAATGATGATTACAGTATAACCCATTCATTCATCATTCCCTTTTATCAGATTCATTCTGGTTGTTGGGCAGTATTTCAGGGGTGGGACGTCTCCCACAATGGGCCAGTGCCCCAGGAAAAGAGCCAGTGTTCATCAGGAATAACATTAGCGGGCCAGTGCCCCAGGAAAAGAGCCAATGCTCATCAGGAAAACAGGATACAGCTCGGTACGTGCACGACCATCAGTCAGGATATATACAGCCAACAAACCAGTTCTTACACTTGAATTTATCATGTTTCACCTCTTTTAGGCAGTATACAATATTCTCAGTCATTCAGCTGTACCTCATTAGGTATAATATCTCAAATTTCAGTCATTCTATTAAACTTCATAATATTTCAGTATTCATGAAACATAAATCATGCATTAAATAACCCCGCAATTCAAGAAAACTCATAAATAATTTATCACGTCATTATAATCCCTTTCTTATATTTTCAAGGGAATTGCAGATACTAGCAGTAGTTGTTACCTCAGCTTGCAGGACAATAGTTTTCTTCCTTACTTGCTGACATCCGTTCATCCTGAGCTCCGGGAACGATTTTCTCTTTATTAACAGGAAATTATATTATGAAGGAAAACGTATTTGAATATTTGAAACTAAAATTATAAAATCGTTTTCCGCTAATAAAATACTTTTAAGAAATATAAATGAGAAGATACTAATGTCTGCTTGGTAGAAATCGTCATCATCATTATAATTTAATATTTGAAAAGAATATCATGAGAATTGAACATTTGGATATTTTGATTCTTGATGGTTATGGTTTGGGATCGGTGTGAGAGTTAAATGAAAGTCAAATAGAAGAGAATGTTGACTTTAATTCCCAATCTATTGAAAGAAGCAGGAACATTAAACAGACCAAATGGTCTGCTCTTCTACACACACACGAAGGAAAGAAAACAGAGTTGGTTGCCGGCGGTGTGTGGTGCAGGGCCTGGTAGAGGACGGTTCCGGCATTTGACACGGCTGGTGGTGCTGTGGCGATGCGGTGGTGCTGCGAACTAATCGAAGTCAGAGGCAGCAGCGTCAGCGTGAGCATCAGAGAAAATGAAAGGGAATGAAAAGGGGTGAAGCTGGTGGTGATTGCGGTTGTGGTGCGACGCTTGGCGGTTGTTCATGGTGGTTCTGATTGTTGTTGGTGGTTTGTATGGCGGTGGTCCGGTGAGTTGGTTTTTAGCTTAGTTCAACTCTTTAATGGTGAATTATGAAAATGGAGAAAAAGAAGAAGAAGAATTTTTGGGTTTCTTTAGAAAATTGGTAATCTGATTTTAGAGTGAATTGGATTGAAATATGATCTATTTATAAAGGAAATCAGTGGATAGTGTTCAAGTTCAAGTTGGGTTTTACCTCTAATGGATAAGCATAGATGAAGAGGTTAGGTTGATGATAATGCTTGTCTGATTTTCTCATTCTTATCTAAAAAGCTATATTCATACTCATCTGATTGTAGGTCCAGCCTTCTCTTCTTATCCGTTTGCCTCATGGATGCTCCAATGGTGGTGAGAAAAGAAGCAGGAGGTGGAAGAAGGAGGAAGAAGATGGCAACACTTTATTTTCTAATTTTCCTTTTCTTTCTTTTCTTTTCCCTTTTTCTTTTTCTGATTTTTATTTGGGTTTAATGATCAAATTTGGTTGGCTTGGAACTTGGGTTTGGGCTCTAGGATTGCTATAGACTTATAAATTTTTTTTGATCAAATCTCTTTATTAATATGAAATAATCTATATAATCAAGAAATCAAAATATCAAGGTCAAAATAACTTTAAAATTCAATCAAACTATATTTTAACAAGAAATCTTAATACATTAATTAAAATAACAAGGTCATATTTAAGCTAATAATCTTAATTATTTAATAATAAAAATAAGGATAAAAATCGGGATATTACAAATACAAACTTGATTAACTTATCGATGTGAATGTCGGGGTTATGTTTAATCCCCTATAAAAGTCCATAAGGCTATTAGGACTCAGAGGCGGATCCAGAATTTTTCAGATGGTGGTTCACCACCAATCGCCGATCACATATCGGAATCAAATGTCCCTACCAACTTCACCAAATCCATCTCGTTATTATTCTTACTATTGCATTCAATATCTGTCCCAACTATTATTCGTAGTAACTTGGTGCTCCATTTGATTATTTCCTATGATTGATACTCCTTTTCGATATTATGTTTTTTTATCTTTTTGGGTTTAGTTATCATTTTTTGGTCCTAATCCTCCTACATTTCCCTTCATTTTTCTTAATGTCATGATTTATCCATTTTTTAATTTGTCAGAGCTTAATAAAAAAAGACAGAGAAGATCCCATGATCCTTAGATGCCCCAATTCTTAACAAAATCAAGCAATTACAAACTGATTCATAAATTTGGCTTACAACAGCCCCATTACTGCAATTAAAGTGATTAATATCATCATAGCAAAGCTCAAATTTCTGTACAAAAAACACTTGCAAATATTATTCATGTAAGCCATATCAATATACAATAAGAAAATAAAAGAATCCCTCACTTAGGGTTCTAATTATGCCAAACATAACTTTAGATCATTAAAATTAAGCTCAAACAGGTCAAGATTAAACTCAGCTTCCACGCCACGGCTCAAATTCTAACAATTTGACACTTTTTCTTTCCAAGCAATGCACATTATACAATCAATTTCCTAAATTTCTTCAAAAGTATGACCAAATAACACTATAAAGAAGTCATCCAGCTAATACATCATTCTTCCAAAACCATCCTATACAAAAAAACCTAATTAAAGCCAAATGTCAATCGATAATCCCCAAATTAGCTCAAAGTTCCTCAGGAATTAGCAAACAGTTTTCCCACAATAATCGAATTATTAAATTGAAGAAACAATTAAAAACTAAATTTAGAGAAATTTAGAGCAAATCTATAACCTGATTTTGAGTAATTTGGAGCAAAAGTGAGCCATAAACAGATAAACTTACCTCAGTTGGTCAGTCCGTCGGTGGCCTTTATATCGTCGCTTTGTTAGATTCCAGCGTCGGTCAGGAGCGGTGAGCCGTCGTCGTGGTCGTCGAAGGCGGATTGTGGTACGTGGACTCCATGCCTCCGTGGTCAGTGTTTGATGTTCCTAGAGACGCAGACGCCAAACCAATCAGCCAATAGCCGTCATCGTGGTCTTCGACTCGTCGGTCGTCGTCGACGGTGGAAAAATACGATCCGGCGGACAGCGGTGATTGGTGACTGCGAATTAGGGAGTCCTTCGAAGAGATAGAGGGGCTAAGGGAGAATTGGAGTTTGGGAGAGGGAGACGCACGAAGAGAGGACTTCTTTTTTTTTGTTTTTGAATCTTTTTTTTAAAAAAATAAAGCATTTATGAAAAATCCAAGCAAACTATGGGGAACTTATTACCAACAGTTAGAACACTTCTTGATTTGAAAAAAGTTGAGTGCGCAATCAAGATTTGCAAAATTCGTAAAAGGTTAACCTACCTAATAAGACAGTAAGACATATTTATATGTATTGGATATCAATTCACCAAGTCTTTTGAAACTTCAAAATAGAGTCTCTATTGCCCAAATTTCATCGTCGAGTTTGTTTTCTCATTCTTTCGAATCATTTGGGTATTTGTTGGAGATTTTTCTTCTTATAAACTTCAACTTTTTTGTTTCAAAAGAATAAAAAGAGCTAAGTCCCACATATGTAGTTTTATGAGCATTACTTCCTTTATTTATCCTCTTATGCTAGAGAGGTATGTTTGGAGACTAGAGGGCATAATTTAGTAACTACCACACACGCATGCGTGCATTGAGTTTGAGTCGTGGTCTTGGACACAAGCGTTGCGCAACGCATTCCTGAGTGTGTTCTTTTTGCAACTCGAACCAATTTCATTCCAAAAAAAATGGCAGTTGCAGATTCTCATTGATTTATTGTTGTTGCAATTCTTATATTACCTCTATTTCTTTATTTCATGAAACTGAACCACACTCTAGATTCAGTTTTCTCTTGGCCCCTCTATGGATTATATTTTTCTCTGCTCTCCTCATCATTGATACACTAAATTCTGAAAAATTTTCATTACGTCTTTTCTTCTTCTATTTTTCTCTAGACAATATTCAAGAGTGCTCTTAATCTATTTTTGTGTCGACACTAGAAATATAGAAAATCGTGTATCATTAGAGGCTAGTTGCTAAGAGGTCGTGTGATGTAGCAAGGAAAATTCAACTTTAGGACAAGTTTTCATTCATGACACGACTACCATATAAATTTGTTCTGATTTACACTGTTTTCTGTTCCTACATATATAAAAGAACCATCTATTATATGCATCCCAAATTTACTCAAATAAATACAGTATAAAATAATGGTTATGCGAATGTTTATGCATAAATATCCTAGACAATATTAGCACGGATGATACTATCTAATACATTAGAGCATCTAAGATGGCTAGCTAATAAGTAATAAGTCCCTTATTGCTTTTGATTTGCCACATCAACATATACAATTACATAGTTGTAGAGGTACAATTTGATCTAATGGTGAGGTACAATGCAAGCAGCTAGAAAAAAATTCAGATGCAAAAATATGTAACTTTATTTCTGTACACTTTAATATTCATGGCAATATAATGATAAATATTTCCTTTTTTTTTATCATTCTAAGGTAGTGGCTTGTTTTAATTACCTAACTCATATGAGCTATAATATCTAATGGTTAGGTACTAATTTAAACTTTTAGGAAAATTATCATTTTGAGTATATGAGGTTTGACAAATTATCATTTTGGGTACCTAAGTTTTCGATGATATTAATTTAAATACCTGAGGTTTGACTATAGGTTCAATTTAGGTACATCCATACAAACGGTGTTAATTTACCCTCAAGTGTGACCCACTTTTTAAGATAATCTATGGCCCTAATCTATTTCAAAGATCTAATGGCTGTTATTATTTTCAAAAAAATAGGAGCAAATCCAATACTACTTTTTGATTTAGATTAGGGTCATTGATCATTTTAAGAAGTGGGTCTAGACCTGTCAAAATCCGACCCGACCCAAAAGCCGACTCAAAACGACCTGAAAATGATGGATTTTGAATACAACTTTTTGGCCCGAACCCGGTTGTATCCGAACCCGAGAAAACCCTTTTTTACCCGATCGACCGGAAAATCATTATATTTATAGCAATAATAGTATGAAATTATGAAAATTTTATTGTTAAAAGCACCTTCAACTAGAGTATTTGGTTCCAAAAATGAATTTTGTTAAATGTGGATGTAATTTTATGGTTGAATTCGGCTATAATTGACTATATCTATTAGTATAACTTACAATTTTCAACGTATATTGTGTATATTTTGTTACATATAAGACCCAAAAACTAAATGAAAGAAAGAACAAATTTAAATCTCTTAACCCATTGGGTCTACCCGAAACCGAACACGTTGGGCCCGTTGGGGTCTTAAACAAGGTCTATTCGACTCGAAACCGAAAATATTTTATTTTAACCGATTCGTTTAACAACTCTAAGTTAACACCTTTAGTTCGGAGGTACTTAAATTGAATCTATTAGCAAACCTTAAATACCCAAATTGATATTACTATTATTGAAAACATAGGTATCTAAAACGATATTTTATCAAACCTCAAATATCCAAAATAATAATTTTGCAAACTTTTATATACTTTACAAGCTAATCCTTCTAAAGTGTATGCTCTTATTAGATTTAATTTTAAAAAGTACTAGGGCCATGTAGAAAGAGTGCGTGAAAGGCTCAAAAGCGTTGTAAAAACTAAATAGGATTAGGACGAAGATGAGTTCGTACTTGATTGCTCACCTTCACCCTCCTCCCCAACTTTCATTCCCAAAAACCAAGAACACCATCGCTTCCCCCAAGCTCAAACCCAAACCCAAACCCAAACCCAAACCCATCCTTCTCACCAACTTCCTCTCATTCTCACTTTCCCTCTCAATTGCCTTATCTTCTTCGTTACCCTCTTCAGCTCTTCCTTCTTTAAATTCCAAATTACAACCCCCTTTTCTATCTCCTACTACTCCCTTCTCTCAGTCCAAAAACTTGCCTATTGGTTTGGAAAATGGGTATTTTATCTATCCCCTTTCTTTCTCTTCTTTTTTTGTTTTTGTTAATGCATTTTCCTATTGATATTTGCTTGATATTAGTCAATAATGAATTCATCTTGTTAATGCAGAAAAGTTAGAGCTTGTCCATCGGTGAATCCTGGTTGTGTTACTACTAACCCCAAGTCTTCCAACTTCGAATTTCCATGGCAAATTCCTTCTGATTCCGTACAAAATGCTATTCAGGTATTAGCACAAGTTTTACTCTTTTATTATTTACTGATATGATTTGGGTTGTTGTGCTATCAAATAAAGCAAAATGTCTGTTTTTTTGGGTTATTTCTTAACAGTTTATTTTGTGGTATTTAAAATATGAAATGAGCTCAATTTGATAACTAATTCAGGGGTTTACTTTTCTTGGAAAACGTTTTCCTTCCGACCAGATAGAGCCTAGAACGATATGTGATTAATTAGTATTCATGCTTTCTTGTTAATTGCCACTGGTTTTCCATGAGGTGAGAGGTAGCTTGAGGGTAGAACATACTTCTGTTGTTTCTTAATAGATGCATCACATTGAGTAGGCACGTTTGCCAATACTCCACTTTGACCATTAATAACTCTAATTATAAATTATGAAAAATATAGTTTTAAAAAATAGGAAAAATTGATAAGAATAATCCGACTTTTGGTCGGTCTTCCATCAATGGTACCACCTTCATTTAATCTAGCAATAATCCCATCTTTGACACCCATATTCTCACAATGGTACAGGATGATGACAACCTGTTTGACCGCCAAAATTACCGTTGACTTTTTAAAGAAAAAAACATAAAAAAACCCCACCCCTTCCTTCCCCATTACTGCCACCCCCCTGCCACCCTTCCCCTTCTCCTATGGCTGCCTTCTTTAACCACCATTACAACCACCATTGCAACTCCTCTCCTTTTCCCCCTCCCCATTCGTGTTTAACAGCCGTAAAACCGGCCTCTTCTCGCCGGAAAAATACCGCCATTATCCCTCTATTTTCCCTCCTTTTGTGGCTGCTGCCACCACATGCTCTGCCACCCAGAATCACCCAGCCACCCTCCTTCCTCTCGCATTATGTCCGCCATCCAAAAACCACCCCCTGCTTTCTTTTTCTCTCCTTGCTTGATCTCTCTGGCTGCTGTCCTCCTCCCCCCACGTTACTGCTGCCTAGTGCTGCAGTGCAGCACCACCGACTTCCCAAGCAGCCCTCATCCGCCGACTTTCTGGCCACCTAGAAACCGCCGGCCACCACCCCCAAGCTTTGCTCAGAGGTGGGGGAGGGGAAGGGGAAGGGTGGCAGAGGCGGGAAAGGGGGAGGGGAAGGGCGGCAGAGGCGGGAAAGGGGAAGGGGAAGGGTGGCAGAGGCGGGGGGTTGGGGGAGGGGTGGCGGTTGAGGTGAAGGAGATGGGGTTGGGGGGAAATTTTTTTTAAATTTTTTTAAAGTTAATTTATAAATTATACTTAATTAGTGGTTAATTAAGAATTTAGGTTTAAATTATATTTAATTAGCTATTAATCACGTAATTATGAGAGTTAACCTGTAATTGTAGGTCACTAACAGGTGAGGGACCATTGAGAGAATATGGGTGTCAAAGGTGGGATTATTGCTGGATTAAATGAATGTGGTACCATTGGTGGAAGACCGGCCAAAGGTCGGATTATTCTTATCAATTTTTCCTAAAAAATATGCATTGAGTTTAACATAATAACAACTTAAAAAATAAAATTTATCTTAATATGTTGGTAATTAAACATGGTCAAAGTTAATTTGTAAATAGTGTGAAAATGCATTTAGTAAGAAACAGAGGAAGTAGTTAGTTAAGACAAATGTTTGGTTTAAAGAGAATGTATTTAAAAATTTAAAAGCAACATAAAATAGGACAGAGAAAAGAAGAGAGAGAAAGGAAGGCCCAGGGAAGTAATAACTCTAGGAAGTCATTTTAGAATGACCAAATACTTGGTGTTTGGTTGTTTGAGGAGAGAGAAAGGGAAATTTAATAAATACTTTCTCCGTTTCTAAATAAGTGACACATTTGCATAGTGTTTACAATTCACAGTTTAGACTTTTATTAGCTTTGGTGATTTACATGTTAAGAAAAACATAGTCATGTGGGATCTTGTAATATTCGTCTCAATGTGGAATTTTTTAATATCAACTTTTTAGAATTTTTACTTATTGATAATTGTAGATATTAATGCTTAAAATAATGCATTGGCAAACGTGAAAACAAAAAGTGTGCCACTTATTTAGAAACAGAGGAAGTATATAATATTGTGTTGAAGACTAAATATTTGGACTTTGCTAACTTCCCTCTTAGGCCGTAAACTCTAAAACTTCACATCATGGTTCTGAAACCTCGCTCATGAAATTGACTATAGATAAGGACATAAGGTAACGACATCTTCGAGGAAGTCCTATGTACATCTATCCTTTTGAACATGGTCTAGGCAAAGTTATACTCCCCCCATTAGCCAATTTGTATCACATTATCTAACCTTTATAACTGAATATATGACATGATTTTTCAATAGTTTGATCATGTGTACATGCTCTATGAATATATCCAAAATATGGTACCATTTTGGAAAAGGTAACAACTTTTTCAAATAGTACTCCGTCTGTTTTTATTTAATATTTAATAGGGACATTAGTTTTATGTCACATCTTGCAATGCATATCTTTGATCACGAATATCTAAGTTGATATTAAAAGACTACATCTTAAGGGGTCATTTGGTTCACTATTTTTAGGCTCTAAGAAACGGAATCAATTACCAATTCCTTTCTTCTTGTTTGGTTTGACCTTTCATCATTCCATTACTAATACTTGGTGGTAATAGAGTCCTCTAATTTGTTTCCTTCCCCTCCCTTTCAAGTAAAAAAATCCATCACTTGTTAGTAATGCTTACCATTCCATTTTCATTACTTAGCTTGGACTAAATTTCTAATAAAGATCACCATTGTTGTTACTATTTCGCTCATTTATTTGTTTCTATTCATGTTCCATTCTATATATCGAACCAAACAACCTCTAAGAGGAATCAAACAAGATCCTGCATGACTATTTTTTTATTTCTCGTGTATAAATAACATAGGATGGTAAAGTCAAAGAGTAGAATTTAAATAGTAGCAAAAGTTAAATCATTCCAATTAAATAAAAATGGAGGGAGTATATATTACTATTAGAGGGAGTAATATAATCATGTTTCTTCTTTTTGCCCTAGTCTTACCACTCTGAAAATTCACTTGCAGTGGTTAGGCATACTGAAATTGAGCCAATAATGATGGCACTCCGCACAACATTCCATAGTGAACTGAGAAGCATTACCTTGTCTTCATATAAGTAATAACCTCAACCAATCTGTGTTGCAAACCATAGGCAATCAGATATATTATTAATTGTTGCTCTCTGCTCACAACTGCCATTCTAAGGATTTGCAATCTTGCAGATCCTTCTAGGTGGAGAAACTTAAGCTATTGTGGTGATAGGGTTCTTTTTTTTCTTATCGATAAAGATACTAGAAGGAAGTTAAGGAACCCTTAACACGAGGGAAAGCCCTAACACATCAAGAATCGAAACTAAAAATAATCCTAATACTATAGAGTTCCTATCACCATAATCCTATGGCGTTAAGATTATCTAAATGACAAATAGGGTTCTCAGAGATGCAGAAGCAAGCTTCTATTTTAGCACGTGTTGAGATTGTGCTAATCTTAACTACTTTGCCTCCGCCACCCCCCCACCCAAAACCCAAACCCAAACAAGCAACCAACTTTTATCGTTAACGTTGGCAGTAGTATGCTATTTGATATCCCTTATATTTCTTAAGGGGCATATCTGCATATGTAGGTGTAAGTTACTTTTTTAGAATGAAATTCCTAGCTGACACTGGATTTGTGATGAGACTACTAGCCTAAAGTAAACTCCATAAAAAAAGGGCCAGACTGAGCATGGGAAGCTGCTGTGCTAATGTTGGACTGCCTTGAGCATTTTGGAGGTGTGGGGAATTGGGAAATCCATTGTTTTTGTTATATTTGCTGCTGGAAGCTTTCAAAGAGATCTAGAGGGAGAGGAGGATACTCTGTTGCATTCTTCTCTCTTGTTTACATCTGTCTGTTAACTGTTTGTTTGCGTTTCCTTTCTCAACCTTATTTTGTAATGCATAATATTTTATGATGCAACTTAAGTCATAAAATAACTTGTACAAAGCAAAATTTTTTACTACACTCTAAACAAGGGGGCTTCTCATTTAATTTTAATTTTAAAAAAGCTAGTCAGTGTTCTTCTAAGCTCGCTATTTTGTGATTCTATCCTTCTAGCCCATATTACATAGATACGTGATGACACAAATTGTGGGATTGATGCAGAAATTGCAAGAAGCAATCCTGAATACACAGAAAAATGCCAAAATACAAGTCGTCGAAGAAGCACCAAATGGTACTTGTAGCATAAGTGATGTTTAATTACCTTCTTTTTGCATATAGGTATTTGGTAGCGTACATGAACTGAAACTGTAAACATGCAAGCAAAACACATAAAACATTTGTTATAGGCTTCATAATAGAGTTGTTGTACATGAACTGAAACTGTAAACATGCAAGCAAAACACAGAAAACATTTGTTTCAGGCTTCATAATAGAATCGTTGCCAAACTCATTTTTTCATTGCTACACTCGTAATTAGAACTGACTCAAGTAGTTGTTTCTTGTTATACCTTAAAGTAATTTATTTCGTTAAGAAAAAGTAAGCTAATCATGAAAATGATCTCCCAGGACAATACCTTCGAGCTGAGATTGATGGAGGATTTGGTCGAGACGTGTTGGAATTCTTGGTGAAAGGAGATGTTGTGACATATCGTTGTATGGCCACCAAGGTAAACTACCTCTACCCCTTTACAACAGCTTTTGGGGATTCAAAAGGCCAACAAGAGAGAATGAAAAAGATTGTGGAAGAGTTAGGTTGGTATGCTCCCAGTTTGGACTTGATGGATTAAATTGACTGTATTTTGATTCTATCTTATTGTAGTAGTTGATAGTTTGCAGATCACTTTTCCCGACTGAACAAATTGAAAGTGTATATTCGATAAATTCACTGTATACTGAAATGCGTTTCATCACGGAGGGGGTACTTTTCAATTTTGATTGTATATAAGCAATTTCCAGTGAAAATTACTTTGTTTGCACGTTTTGTTTATCTTAGTGATAATTTTGTACCTAGCCTTCATAGTATTTCTATTTTGTAATGATTTATAGAGAAAGTTGTAAGAAACAACATATGAAAGTTCCATTTTGTGAGAAACAATCTCATACTTTTGTGTCAAATAACCTTTAAACGTGATTGTTTTGTACTCGAGGCCTTTTTCCCGTGTTGATCAACTAGTTTTGGTGTTGATTGGTTATTTGTTCTACTTGTATCTCTTTCCTCTCTTTTTTATCCGTTGGAGTTTCATTTCCCTTTATTTGCTCCCTTATATAAACCCTATTCACCCATAAAGTAAATCAAATATTCCTCAAAAAAATTCCTTCATACCAAAAAATATTGATAAGCAATGCACAAATAACAAGTCAACACCGAAACTCGTTGGTCAACACCGGGAAGAGGCCCTGAGATTTTATCTCACAAAAAATAATGTTTAAAGGTTTTTTGTCATCATAAAAGATTTTTAAAGTTGTTTCTCATAAAATGAAGCTTTTACAAGGTTGTTTCTCACAAAATTTTCTTTTTTTTAAAGAGGTACAAGAAATATTTAGGGAACCCTTCTCTCAAGGGTGAATCAATTATCAAATAAAGAAAAATGATACAACATAGGATCTTGCAAAACATCGAACGTCTGACTTTTGTTGTAATGTGATGTTCTTGCTTAGAAAGATAGTCTGCTATTGAATTTGCTTATCTGAAAATATGATGCATTGAAGATGAACGGAATTAGGCAAGTAGGTGACGAATATCATCTATAAGTGTTTGAATACACCAGGGTGTCTCAAACTTTCCTCGTAGTACCTTGATGATGATGAGGTTGTCTCCTTCGATGACAAGATCTTTGAGTTTCATATTTTTGGCTTGAATCAAAACATTACGGAGGGCAGTAGCTTCGGCAATTGGAGGGGAAGAAGGTCCGAGATTGTAAGCCATGGCTTTGAGAATTTGTCCAGTAGTGTACGAAGTACAGTATCAAAATTGAGCTTGACGATGTTTGGAGGAGGAGGTATCCAACCTACTTGGATTGAAGTGAGTAATCTATAAGGGGTGGGGTTGTGGAAGTATGAGTTAGTGTCGATGGAATTACGCAAATTCCATTCAAACATGGAGTATTTTGTAATGAAATACCCCTTCTTTATTCTGATGAATAGTTTGACTTCTATTTTTATATTAAAAGATGTATATATTGAGAGAGCAGGGATTAAATGAGAAGGATCTTAAAATGAGAAAGCTGAGACGTATCGATATGTATATTTTGTGAACTAAATGTGCATATTTTTTTTGGGAAATTCTACATGGTGACTTTCAACTATTGAAAATTCTATATGGAGAATTTTTTTCCCAATTCTTTTTGGTGACTCTAAACTTATACTATTTCTTTTCTATAACCTTTTCTCATTACAAACAATATTAAATTTTAAAAAGGAAAGATTGTCAGGAATAAGTCAACCTTTGCGTTGACCTCTTCTAACAAGTCAACCTGAATATATTCCATTAACAAGTAGGCCTTATAGCCACTTTTGGTTTTAACTATGTTTTTTAAACGCTTACCTGCTATAGGGGTTGTAACAGGTAAACTTATATTCGTTGCAGGTAATGCATTTAATCTTTATTTTTTTCACATGTTATAAAAGCAAACCCATTTCTCTTTCTTCCTCCTCTATTCTTAAACTCTCCATTGAAGTCTCTGCTTCTCTACTTCTTCTTCGAAATTTTTTAGATAACTGGAATTCATAGCCGTAAACTCATCCAATTTACATCCTCCCTCCACGCATCATGTGTCCATACTACTCCCAAATTTAGCCACAAATCTAGCACACGTGTCATTATCTTACTTGCTATTATAAAAGCTTAATTTTTGTATATCGTAAAATTCTAGTGAAAATAATTAAATCAGAGAATAAAGTTAAATCGTCCATAGAATTCATAATAGGAGCTCTACAGTATTTGGAGTCTACTAATGTGGATTTGTCGATACATTTAATACCTTTTCTAAAATAGTAGTTGAGTCTGTAATTAGATTTTGCCTACGAGTTTTTACTTTTTCACTTGAAAAGGGTTTTTCTTGTTTTAGGCTATTTTATGTCATTTTATTTATTTAAATATTGTAATTCAAATTGTTGTTGAGTCAATAGTTAGTGAAAGTCAAAGTAGAGAAGTCTAGAGTCAAAGTTATTGATCAAGATGACAACATGGAAGGAAGAAGGAAAGTCAACACAAAGGAAGGAACTCAACAAAAGTGCCGCCTAGAAGATAGAGTTTGGAAAATGAGATAAGGTGGTTACTAAAAGATGAAGTTTGGAAGAAAAGATAAGATTTGCAACAAACTTTCCTAAATTCTAAGGAAGTTTGTTAATGTCTAATTAGAATGGGATAAAGAAAGATATTAGGCGCCTAACTTAAGGTTTTCGTAATTGTTTTCGGTTTTTGTAAGGGTTGTGGGCGTACTATAAATATGTCATATGATCAATAAAGTTTAGTATGCATTATTCAGAAAGACAATTGTTTTCTTAAGAGCTTTAAATTCAGAGTGAGTTTAACAATCAACCTTTTAATAATTTTTAAGAATGTTAAATATTGAGAGTGCAAAATACTTCGGTTCAGGAATGTTCTAAGTAGTTTTGTTATTTAATTTGTGTAGTTCAGGAATGTTGACATAAATTAAAGTATCCTCTTACTTGAGTGTTTAATTTTCGGACTTATACACAAAATTTAAGTCCTTTACTTTTGGATTCTTTGATTGTTTTCTCTTTTGAGAACGCAATCTCATCATCTACCTTCAAGACACCTAATGTTAAGATTAAAAGTATACAATCTGGTAAATTGGCTGGAAAGAATGACGTGACTTACACACGGGAAACTCCTAAAAGCAAAACTAAGAGAGCGAAATCTCCGACATAAATCTTAATTCATGAGCTGTACTAGTCAAAAAATTGATGAAATTGCAGCCACCCGAAGAATAGGCAGTCAACTAAAGCAAGCTTAATTTAAGGAAGTCACAAGATTCCAAGCATTGCTCATGCAACCACTTGTGTCTAGATGTAACCAAGGGGGCAAAGCGCCCACACACCATAGGAAGAAATCATATGATACCATGGACAAATGCCATAATTCAACTTCTCAATTGGCGAGTGTTGTAACATTTACAGTTTGGACAGTTTTGAGCCACGATATGGTACTGGATGCAAGATTTTGACCAACAGTTGTTGCAAAGGATTGAGACCTGTACAGATAGATTACGACTAATAGCTCTTAAAGGGGATAGATAAGTGGAAGTTTGCACAAAACAAACATACCTATTGTGCGAAGATTCGAAATTTGATTTTCTTTGGCATGAAATTCTGGACTATAAACAAAGAACAGGAGAGAGAGTGTTTTTTAGGTATGCGAACAGTTAGAGCAATGGAAATGTAGAGGGAATAAAGTTTTCTTCAGAAGTCAATAAGTCAAAGGTAGTGGGAGAATTAAGAAGTGATTTTATATGTTTATGAGGTAAAAAAACTTGTTGAAGCAAAATTGTATACAAGGTCTACTTGTTAATAGAATAAATTAAGATAGACTTATTAAAAGCGGTCAACGTAAAGATTGGCGTATTCCTGATAAATTTTCCTTTAAAAATCGATTAAAGGTTAGAATTGTTTTGATAAAAGCCAATAAAGCCCCTCCTTTACAATCCCTACCCCCTGCTAGTCCACCCCAACCATTTGTATCGTCCATCCCTTTCTCTTCTTCTATTAGTGTTATTCTATATCTTTTCCTCCATAAAGTTCCCAAACATTAAGTCAAATGGAAAATTTTTGATCGTCAATAAGACATAAAGATTGACATTACTGCAAATTTCGTAACTTACCACATTAGGGCCCAATTTGCAGATTTTAGATTGATTCGAAACAGAAAATTGAAGATCAGCCATATTTTGCAGATTATTAACGAAAAAGATATTAACATCATTAAATTCTCAAGATCAATTGCAATTTTCAACTTAGCAGGGTTAATTCAATACAAATACATTGAGATATGAACTTTAGAAAACAAGAATTGAAATCTAGGAAAGGAAGGTGTGCAAAAAGAGGAGCCATTTACATTAATCATGGAGAGGTGAGAATGGAAGCTTGAGTAAGCTTGTCATTCGAGAAACTCATCCCGGAACTCGCAAAAGACAATGCCGATGAAAAAAACGATGATTTCTGACAGAAACTGATGGAGGTCTACCTAGCTCCATTGACTCCAAGACCAAGAACATGGTTGCTTGTGTGTTAAGGAATGTTCTGAATTCCCTTAAGAGTATTGAGTCCTTTAAGTCCCTTGAAAGTGTCCTTAGCTTAGTTAATTGATTATTGACTAAGTTACTATCTTTATTGCTTTATTAGGAGTCTAGTTAATAAAATGTACTCTTAGTTAATTTAATGTCATTTTAGATTAACTAGGAAAGTCTTAGTTGAGTTGTAATTTCCTTTTTAGAAAGTAGAAAGTCAACTAGGGTTGCAAATGGAAGCATGGACGAGTGAAGCTAGAAAATGGCGCCTAAAACATCAGAAAATGGCGCCTAGGGTTTACTAGAGATAAGGATAGAAGGGAACTTCTATCTTTACACAAAATGGGCGTCCAAATCCTATCTTATGCACAAAATGGGCGGCCAAGCTACAAGGATCAAGCTAAAGGAATCATTTTCCCTCCAAAGCTCATCTTAGGCGCCTAATCTAATTAGATTAGGGTTTGGTTTCCTACTTTGAAGGGATAAGTGAGAATATCAAGGAAAATGGTCAAAGATGGCGTCAAAAATGATAGAGTATGAAGGAGATCGACTTCAACCCTAGTTAGATAGGTTTTTAGCTTAATTAGTTTAATTATTATTTTTATTTTCAGTAATTATCTTTTAGAGAGTCAAGGACATGTATTTAAAGGGCACGAGTCATTAATAAACATTATTAGACGTTTTATACACATTGAACTTTCGAGTTTCTCTTGCTTTGATTAATTCATCATTAATCCAAGCGCCTATGCTAGCTTGATTTTGAGCTTGAATCAAGTGGTGTTCTTAGGACCTTAATATTGACTTAGTGGTGATTTCTGTATCTAAGTTAATTTAAGTAAAGCTTAACTATCATTCATAATTCATAATCAAACCTATTCTGCCTAGAGCATAGCCAGAATATAACAGAAACCTGGTGAATTTTAAACGAAGATGAAGAAGACACCTCAAATGGCCGGGGGCGAAGGGCATGTACAGGTGACTGAACTGGTAGGGAGGGGAATTTTTTCTTTTCTTTTCATTTTTGTTCTTGAAAATAAATTTCTGACCTATAAACAATTATTAAAATAAAAAAAGATTATTACAAAAAAGAATATTTTACAAAAATAATAATAAGTTGAGGGTCATCAAATATAATTGAAAGAAGTGGATCTAGTGAAAACCATTCCTAATGCTGAAAACTGAAAACGGAATATTACAACCATTCGATTATGTAAGGTATAATGTGATGAATAAAATTCACGGATGAGCGAGCATCTTTCCAATAACATTGCATTTCTTACAGAATGGAGGAAACCAATCATATACCATAGATTGAGATATGATTTTTCCCACTTGGATCAACAATATTAATAGTTTTCTGTAGCACATCCATTTCAATCAAGAGTCTAGCAAAAGATACTCTTAGAGTTTTAGAAGTGTACTCATCAGCATACATTGGAACTGCAATCAAGCTACCCATTCTACTTAAGGAGTCTTCACTCGAACAATTAAGTGAGAGATTTGGTAGCTTAACCAAGATTGGCACCACCTTCAACACTTCATTATGAAAATTGAAGTTGGCTGCCCATTGCTTCACAATCATTAGTTTGCCATAAAAAAGATGAGGTCTAGAAAACAGAACTGCATCTCTAATCTCATTACTCAACAATCTAATCACAAAATATCCCTCTTCATGTTTAAACACTTGGGGTTCCTCAGCTAAGTTCCATTGAGAGATGACAAAATATTTTAAAGCAGTGAAATGTTAAGGTTTTGCCTCACCACATACACAATCACAACATTAAGCCATTTCTCAGTCATTCTATCTACCTACTTTTCTCAAAATGAGCAGTTTGAATCCCTTGTATAATAGTAGGAGCTACAAATTCACTCGCCAGCTATAATAGTCACAGCAGTTTGCACCAGCTAAGAGACCGTTAGAGAGAAAAGCTTATACCATTTTTCAAAAAAATTTAGAACCAACGATACTGATAATAAGACTCGCCAAAAACTAAAACGAACGTTGCAAATACAATGACACCTATAAATATTAAGATTTGATAAAAATTTGCGAAAAAAACCTTATTTGTTTTCATTTTTGTAAAAAAAACACCTTATATAAAATTTTGGGATATTTCTAAAGGTACCCCGGGGTTAGGGCTAATTCCTCGGGTACCCCTCTAGTTTTCGAGGTAGCTCAAATGCCACTAGGGTCAGTGTCTGTGGTTTAAATGCCCTTAATGCTAACGAAGTTAAGTTTTTTGTAAAAATTTTCAATTTTATTTCAATTTTCATTTAAAAAAACAGAAAAATAAAAAAGTTATATAGGAAATAAAATAAAACAAAATTACCCCACCCCTCCCAATCTCTCTCCTCTCTCTCCTCCCCCCTCCCTCCCAGTGCTCAACCACCTTCACCATCAACGTTCCCCCCGACTCACCCCCTCTCTCTCCTCCCCCTACCCTCCTACTCTACCACCACCCACAGCACCACCACCGCCTTCGAACCCCACCCGCGACTAACCACCGGCCTAATTGACCCACCTAAGCCCTAAAACCACCCCACTCTTTCTCCTCCCCCACAACCAACTCCCCTACTCTGCCCAGATTTACCCGGCGAACCACCGACGAGCCCAAAAACCAATGATAGCACCGCGGTGGTCATAGAAACGGCCGACAACCACCGCCCCATCCTTCCGACCCTTCAAAACCACCGCAATCACACCTTTCGAACCCTTCAAAACCACCGCAACCACACCCTTCCCCCCTTCAAAACCACCACAACCACACCTCCCTAACTCACCTCCTCTCTTCCCCCCAAACTCGCCCTTCTCGACCGGCGCAACGATATTCACCGTGAAATTCCTCTTCAAGCCACTGATCGAGCCACTGATTTTGTGCGAGGTGAAGAGAAAACAGGGGAAGAGAAGGGGGTTGCGGTGGTGTGGCTGGGGGTGAGCCGATCTGGGTGGCGGAGGGTGGGGGGAGGAGAGAGAGGGAAGGGGGGGGAGGGGTGGCTGGCATTTTCAGGGGAAGCGGTGGGGAGAGGAGGGAGAGGGTGGGGGGAGGAGAGAGGAGAGAGGGAAAGGGTAGGGGAGGAGTGAGGGAGAGAGGGGGGTTAGTTTTTGTTATTATTCTCTATTTTTTTTCTGTTTTTTTAATTAAAATTAAAGTATAATGAAGAAAGGTAACGGAAAACTTAACTCTGTTAATATTAAGGGCATTTAAGCCATAGACACTGGTCCTAGTGGCATTTGAGCCAGCTCGAAAACCAGAGGGGTACCCGAGGAATTAACCTTAACCCAGGGGTACCTCAGGAAATTTCCCTAAATTTTTTGTTAGAAAACACCTTATATGTCACTTTTTATCAAAATGCACACCTTGTTGTTTAATTTTAGCTAAAAAGTCAAATATCCGATCATTAAACCTCTTAATTTTCCTCCATCCTTTTTTTGTGTGGGACACACACATCCATAAAAAAATTAGTCAAAATCTAACGCGCAAAGATGAATTTAAAGTTGGAGGGTCAATGTCTAAAAGTTGGAGGGTCAAAATCTAACAAAAATGTGTGCATTTTGATAAAAAGTGATATATAAGATGTTACCTCAGAATCAATATATATATATATAAAGAAGCTTTTTGTATTAGGTGTTAGGTGTTTAAAAAAAGAAATTGATTTCTCAAAATAATCAGACGTATGCAATTGGAAAAAAATCTATCTTAGATGATCTATCTATTAGTCTACGTAGATTAAAAATAATAACTTTTTTTATTATTAGAAGTTCTATCTATACTAACTATCTATCGCATGATAACTTTGCTATGTAAATAGAAAATCTATCTCAATAGAAAATCTATCTATTAGTACTACATGGAATCACACCGAGTATAAATAGTGACACCTATACCCATGTTCCTTGCCTAACTTTTTTGCTACCTAAATTTTTGACAATTCACACCAACAATTTCAATGGCAAGGTAATTTTGCAATCGCATGTTTTCCTCATAAAATCTTAATGTTTTGGTATGGTAATGTGTATATTGATGTGCCTATTAATGCCTTTGTGTTTGTCAGTTCTAAATCTTCGAATTCACTCATTCGTCAATTAAACTCGAGCAAGAAAGAGTGGAAAATTAAAGTACGTGTTACAAGGCTTTTTGATGTTTTTATTTTCGGCAACAAAATAGCTTAATAAGTACAGACATGGTGCTAATAGATGAAGAGGTATTTTTTTATGAGTTTCTTATTTCATAGTCTTTATAGGGTTATACATTTGATATTTTGCATGAACTTATTGTATTTTTTGTTATTTGAAGGGTGATTATGTCCACGCCTCTATAAAAGCAAAATTTTCAGCACACTTTCGTACAAAGCTCGTGGAGGGAAAAATCTACACAATTAGTTATTTTTCCGTTGTCCCGAACAAAGAATTATACCGCGTGGTCAGTGATAAAAAAATAATGATCCAATTCTTTCAAAATACAATCGTGAGGGCTATTAGCAAGGATGATGAAAATTTTCTATTACATAGATTTGATTTCTTAGAATTTCACAATGTACATCGCTTCTGTAATAATGCAACACTTCCAGGTTTATAACTTAATCTATTTTTGATATATCTAATAATTGTTATTTATTATTATATTTCTAAACTTTTACCTTTTTCACCAGATGTGGTTGGCATGGTTGTCAATGAAGTTGGTGATGCAATTGAAATAGAAGACAAATGGTACACTTTTTTGGTTATTCACAGGCCCGTCTAAGACCCTGTGCAAGGTGAGCACCCGCATAGGGCACCGCCCCAGACCAGACGGAGTTTATGTACATTAGCATATTGTTTCGTATTCAGCTTCCATATAACACTTTGGCTCAGCGGTGAAAGTGTCATTTAGGGAATTGTTAGTGGAGCTGGGTTCGAATCCCAACATTCCCAACCCTTAGCAAACTATTTTTCCCCTTTTGACTTGGGTTTTGCTTTGTAATTGTTATTTGTAAGCCACGCATTTCTAGCCCTTTTTTTCTTTTCATTTTGTTGTTCACTTTCTGAGCCATTTTTTATTTTTTAATGTTGTTGATTTTATAGAGATAGTTTTCCACTATTTTTCTCTTTTTCTTATTCTGGAGATGTTTTCTAATTCAATTGGGAAAAAACTTTTATGACACTTTCTTTTACAATTATCATTATGCAAAATCAAAAATAGTATTTTTGTTTGAGCACTTTGTTATTTACATGTTTTTGTGTATCTATTTCCAACTTTAAAGTTGTTATGAGTGGCACATCTTGTTTAGAAAAGCAAGAAAGCTCGTGCATTTTGATATAGAAACTTATATAACTATTATTTTATTCTATCAAAGCATATATGAGATTCTACAATTTCATAGATTGGGCTATGCTGAGGGGGAAAATATAGATGACTTTTTAAGTAAGATTTTATAAGAAGATTGTATTTGCGAAAATAAGCTTTAAATGTATATAAGTTATTCTGTTGTCGTAATTTTGTACGGGTCTAATCTTTAATTTTGCACAGGGCCCCCACTTTCTACGAGACGGCCCTGGTTATTCGAGTACACTACATAGATCAACTTATTAAGTGATCCTCTATTAACTAACACCTTTGTTAAATAGAGTTTAAAATTTTATGTTAATTTTTTTTATTATCAAGATGATATGGTGTGCATAACATACAAATCTTATTTACAATTTCTTAATGGTTGACATTTTTTGTTATTTCCTATCAGTGGACAAATAATCCAATTGAAGATGTGGAATAATTACTTTGTTGAATTTTCAAAACAAAAAAACTTACTTGGTAATTCTACTAAGCCTTTTCCTATAGTTGTTACTTCTACAATGGTGAAAGAATTTAATGGTGAGTACAATATATTGCCTTTTTATATATGCAATTTATGATTAACTTCTACTTACATTTGGCATGTATTATTTATGTAGGCGTGATCAATTTAGCCACTTCACAATCGACTAAGTTCTATATAGATCTTGACACTCCCGAGGTTAACGAGCTTAAACTTCTATGGAAGTATAATCCAATAATGTTTTTTTAAATAAAGTTAGACTTCTAACCAACTTTTTTTATTAACAATAATTATCTTTTATCATTGTTGTAGTAAAAAGTCAGATAGTGCATCTATTGGAAAACTCATTATCAAAAGTTTCAAAGTGGACCCGAAGGAAATAATCTCCAAGAAAATTGATATTGCTACTCTTCTCAACCATGTTCCAAAAGCAACTGAAAAGGTTTCTTTATCGTTTATTGTTTCTTTATATTATTAACTTTAACCTAAGATTAATTAGTTTCTTATTTTATGATATTTGTAGGACTTAATCTTCTATTGTAAGGCCAAAATGACAGACATTATGGGTCAGAATGGGTGGTATTATATATCATGCCCAGACTGTATAAAAGGTATCACTACAAGAATTACCGAATTTTAGTGCTCGGAATGCAATAAATCAGTCAAGAGGCCTATTCCAAGGTATCACATGCTACCAACATTAGTGTTATTTTTCTTAAAGCTTATTATTTCTATTTATTTATCTAATTTATTATACATGCATTCTATTTATTTATCTAAGGAAAAATTGACAAGAACAGTCCAAACTATTGGCCATCTTCTATAAACAGTCCAAACTATTGATAATCCATGAACAATCCAAACTATCACTACTATCTTCCATAAACAGGCCAAATAACCTGTTGACCTGTTATAACAAGTAAAACTTATTTTATTTTTATTTATCTTTTCAGTTTTAATACCATTTTTAATTAACTAAAAAAACAAAAAACATTCCTTCCCCAACCTTAGTCCCCCACCTCAGTCCCTGCCATCCACCCCCAGCCCCCCACCCCTTCCCACACCCACACCGCCACCACTAGGGGTGTGCACAGGTCCAGAACCGGATCGGACCGGACCGGAACCGATTGGACCGGTGGACCGGAATTTCCGTTTTTGGTGGATCGGAGACCGGACCTGATTTTTCCGGTCCGGTCCGGTTTTGGACCGGAAAATTCAGGTCCGGTCCGGTTTTAGACCTATTTGGGGCCTTTTTTTTTGGCAGAAATTTATTCTAAAAACGACTTTAAACCTGTTTGGAGCTATTTTCGGACCTGTTGGACCTGTTGGACATGGGGTCATATTGACCATAAAGTTCAATTATATGTGCTCAATACATAATTCGCTAAAAATGCATATCCAAACTCCAAAATAATTAGCTTAAAGTGCATATCCAAAATACATAATTATCTAAAAAATACATATCCAAAATACGTATCCAAAATACATATCCAAAATAGTTTTCAAATCTTCACCAAATGCAACTATATAAGCTTGATGACATTCTATATCAAGGTGTCCACATATACAACATCTGCGATGTCATCTTGATGCTCACTTTGATAATCTGCGAAATAAAAACAAGAGAAGAAGATTAATAACATGATGATCCAATGCATTACAATTTACAATAGTTACAAGTTACAACTATAAAAAGAATGAAATAAATCTAATAATCACCTTTCTCAACTTCCTCTAACTCTCGCACGTTTTCCTCCACATCAACACCCGATGTCACCCTTTTCCGAAACCAATCTTGAGTACAAATGAGAGCTTGCACCATCTTTTACAATTCAATATATAAAAGTTTAATTAGTGAATCAATTAGAACAAAAAATATGTATTTTAAAAAGTTACAAAAAAAAAAAGATTCATTACCTTAGGAGTCAATGAACTCCTAAATGGATCAAGATGTCGACCTCCTGCACTAAAAGCGGACTCTGATGCAACTGTAGACAATGGAATGGCTAGTATGTCTCGAGCCATACGTGAAACAATAGGATATCGATGCCCATTACTAGCCCACCAAGACAATGCATCCATTTTTTCTTCGTCTGCCCCTAATTGCTCATTCAAGTATCTCTCAAACTCACTCCTTACATACCCACTGCTTGATCCCATCAACTTTTTAGCTTGATCAAGAATGATTTGCCTAAAATCTTTTCCTTTGTTATTACCTTCTTCACCATTCTCTTCAACTTCCATTACATCATCAAAATTTTGCGCATTTTGCATACCGTAGAACTTTCTATAATCATCAAACAAAGAATGGGCAAAATCCTTCACATCAGCAGCTAGTGCCCTACCTTTCTCCATACCATACATATTAGTGAGAGTCAATTCAACAACTAACAACTTAGTATGAGGATCAAGAATTGCAGCCATATAAATCAACTTATTCATTTTTTCCACAGCCCCCCAATATTTTTCATACTTCTTTTTCATTGATAAATTGAACTTTCCCACCTTTTTAAAACAAGTTTTTCAAAACTCCCACCTTTGTTTTTTTTTTTTTTAAAACTCCCACCTTTAAAACACAAAACGTTTTAAAGATCCCACCTCTTAACAGAATCCGTTAATTAAAGTGTGTTGTGGGGTCCAGTTATGTCTTAGGTTGTCTCTTTCTTGTTGAAGGCCACGAATTGGGGGTTTTTGTTCATTTGTTAAGCAATTGAAGGTAGAAATTGAAGCTCGAAATTGCAATTCAAGTTAGGGTTTTTGGAAGTTGGTGATTGCGCACCACATTTCAGAGGTTTCACTACAATTCGTTAAGGTAATTTGTAGTAATTGTTGAGTTTCTTAATGTTTTCATATTTAGGGTTTGTTAAAGGTCTCTTTAATTACTTTTGAATAGAGTTCAATTGAGTTGGTTTGCAACCATAATTTAGCAATTACAGGTTTGTTTATGAAAATTAAACCCCAATTATGCATAAATATTGTAGTGTTTTTAATGCAATTGGAGCTTTAAATAACCTACAATAACCTTCTTCAATGCGAATCTGAGATGGCCCACCTGATTAAAGTTGTTGATGATGCTCAAATGTTGATAGAAGGAAGATGACAAGATTCGCAGTAAAATTTTGGGGTTTACTGGTGTTTTACCTGGCTGAGGAAGAAGAAGAGAGAGAAAGATAGAGTAGAGGAGAAAGAGAGCTTCGTGGCTTTGAGAGAGAGAGACCAAGAGAAAGAGACAACCTAAGATATAACTGGGCCCCACAACACACTTTAATTAACGGATTCTGTTAAGAGGTGGGATCTTTAAAATGTTTTGTGTTTTAAAGGTGGGAGTTTAAAAAAAAAAACAAAGGTGGGAGTTTTGAAAAACTTGTTTTAAAAAGGTGGGAAAGTTTAATTTTTCCTTGATAAATCCATAGCCTTAAAGTTCTCATCATCACTTTTCTCCCATTGATTCAACACATTATATACTTGACCAATGTCAAACAAGCCTTTATTACTAGTCACATATTGAGAACCAGAAATGCGACGAGTCAATTGGTAAAACTCCTCCAAGAACACTACTAACCTCTCTACATTTTTCCAATCATCAAGCTCAGGAGGCTTTTCATTATCCTTTAAATTATCTCCATCAGGCAAAGATAACCCATTAAAAACACATTGAAATTTCAAAGCAGTATCCAACATTGTGTACGTTGAGTTCCAACGAGTGGGGACATCAAAAGACAAAGATGATTTGCTTTCTATATTAGCTTTTTGGACAAGTCCTTTAAACCTTTGAATTCTTGCAGGAGAATTTTTCACATACTTAACAGCATTTCTAACTCTATCGATGCACACACCATGTTCTTTGATGTCATCCCACACAATAAGATTAATTATATGAGCCATACATCTAACATGTAGATACTTTCCATCACCAACACATCCGGTTCGTTGAACCATTCTTCTCAAGTGTGCACATGCAACATCATTAGAACTAGCATTATCAACTGTAACAGTAAAAAGTTTATCCTCAATACCCCAAAGTTCCAAACAATGTTCAACCGCCTTTCCAATAGTATCACCCTTATGACTAGAAATTGGACAAAAGTTAATAATCTTTTTATGCAATTTCCAATCATTATCAATGAAATGTACCGTGAGACACATGTAGTTAATTCTTTGGATCGATGTCCAAGTATCAGTTGTAACACATATTTTTTGACAATTCATTAGTATTTCTTTCAACTTTATCTTTTCATTATAGTAAAGTTGAAGACAATCACGAGCAATGGTAGTACGTGAAGGCATATGAAGACTAGGACAAGCAAGACTCATCACATCCTTAAATCCATCTTTCTCTACAAATCTAAAAGGAAGCTCATCAATAATAACCATACGAACTATTGCTTCTCGAACTTCTTTCAGATTCACAGTTCCATATTTCAACCTTTTTTCACCAGTTTCATTCTCCATATCTCCTTCAGATTGAAAAAACAATTCAGCTTGTTTTCCTTTACCCTTATTTGTATTAGCAGGATTATTGATACATTTATCAGAATGATTCTTAACATTTTTTGAACCATTAAGATTCGCATCAGCAGCAAAAGATTTATCACAAAACTTACATTCAGCACGTAGTTTTCCATCTTGCACATACTATAGTGTTCCCAATAAGCTGCCCTCTTCTTGCTTTTTCTAACCAAATATTGGCGACCTTCTGTTAGCTTTTTCTCCGGAGGTAAGGATTTGCGCAAGTCTTCTAAATCTGTCCTACTAGCTGCATCCGAGAGGAGTTGGGATACTTTGGATTGGGAGCTCTCCATCTACAATAAGTTACACAACTTTTTCAATATAACATTTATACCTCAAAATAGATTAAATAATCCAAGAATCACAAATCACAATATATAGATATAAATCTTACATTACAAGAATATGAATCCGTTATTGTCGAACTTCAAATTCAATAAAAATCATAACCCTGAAGCAAACAAAACAATCATTATTGGTAGTTTGCTAATGTTAGTCACAATCAACCATATTCACTAAAATTTGCCGTGAGAACTAAACAATTAGGAAGCAAATTGCAGTAGAAATATTATTATACAAGTATATACTCGTCTAGGATTTTATCAAAATAGATTGACAAATTATCAAATTTAGTGATACAATATGTTAGTATATGTCATTATCCAGATGTCGTTTGTCCAACCCAAATCAGTGACCAAACACTCAAACTTTCTCCAGAAAGAATTTTACAGAAAAAAAATACAACCAAATATGGGTAAAGGAAAATGCTTTGTGCTTCAAAGCTGAATAGAAATACAATATGTGAGTCGCATTCTAACCTAAAGGTTGAGTTAATTGTTCAAAAGAAATTCAGGCATAGCTTTCTCGGATCTGGTTGAATGTACGTAAGCTTCTCAGAGATAAAACGCAGTTGAAATGTTACCACCAAGGTTCTAGCGCAGTACCTGAGATTGAATCACACGATTATTAAGTAGATGAAATTTGGTGCTTCCTTCTGCTTTTCAAAATAAATTGTTAAAAATGAATAAAATTGAAAAAAAAAGCAAAAACTACAATGTAGGTGATGACCAGAAAATCGAAACAGATTAGCAGTTAGCGGCGAGATATATGAAGAACAGAAAGTGAAATGAAGGGAATGCATCTAACAGAAAGTACTCACAATATTTATATTGGGGATGTGTTTAATTTTGGGCCAGTCTTCCCCGCTGGATGCGACGAAGACACGAAGTAGGGGCTGCCGGCGAGTTGCAGCGCTGTTGAATGAAGCAGCGGCTGGATTGGACGAAGCAGCGGTTGGTTGCGACGAAGCCGTTGGCGAGTGGCAGCGTTGTTGAATGAAGCTGCCGGCAAAGGAAGGGGGACAAACGGCCTGTGGGCGGTAGAGTATGAGAGTATAGGGTTTGTGAAATTGTAACTGGTAAATTGCAATGAACTATGAGAGTAGGTTTTTTTTAAAAAAAAACCGGGTTTCCGGTCCGGACCTGATTTTTCCGGGTTTTACCCGGACCGGACCGGACCGGAAACCCGGAATCAGTCATTTTCAAGGACCGAAGACCGGACCTGAATTATCGGACCGATCCGGTCCGGTCCAAATTACGGTCCGGTCCGGTCTAAATTCAGGTCCAACCCTGACCTGTGCACACCCCTAGCCACCACCATTCTCCACCTCAGTCCCCCATCTCCCATTTTCCACCCTCCATTCCTCTCCCCCACATGATACACATCTAGTGCCGTGTGCACGATAAACCCTTTGGTCCGACGGTGTGCAATGCATTACCATTCCTAATCTCAAATTAAAATTCCCAACTTTTCAAAGAGAGATACTCGCTCATACAAAGGCAAACCTGATTGTATTTGTAACGCTTATGAAGGCAGCAGTAAGCGAATTGAAGTTGAACAGCTGAGCTGAGAATGTGGAAGTCATCTTCTACTTTAAAAACTTATGTTACCCGAACACTTACATCGCCGCCGATGCTTCGGCGTAGTTTTCCGGCATATACTAATGGCGGCGGTGCATATCTTTGTGTTTCTCGTTCCTCATACTCCCCTTTGATTTCGCCGCCTTTTCTTACTCAACAGCCCGCCATTTCAACTTCCACCACCAGCATTTTCCGGCACAACGTTCCTCTCTATTGTTCTGATAAGGTGGGTAGAGGAATGGAGGGTGGAAAATGGGAGATGGGGGACTGAGTTGGAGAATGGCGGTTTGGGTGTGGTGGTTGTGACGGTGGTTGAGAGATGGGTTTGAGATTAGAGATGTTGTTGTTGTTGTAGATGAAGCCGCCATTGTTGTTGTTGAAGGTGAGATTAATGGAGGAGATGAGTTTTCCGGCGGCGGAGAGAGTTTTTTGGGTGTTGTGTGGTGTTTTAGGTCTGATTAATGGTGGTTGAGATTCTAAAGGTTGTATCGGCGGGCGGGGGTGGTGGTGGCGGTGTGGGCGTGGGTCTGGGAAGGAGTGGGGGTGGTTGGCAGGGAGTGGGGTGGGGGGAAGGTTTTATTTTTGTTTGTGGTGGTGTTAATGGAGTTTATGGTGGTGTGGGTGTGGGAAGGGGGCTGGCAGGTGGTGGGGTGGGGTGGGGTTTTGTTTTTGTTTTTTTGTTTTTTTAAAGTTAAATCAGGTTATTAAAAAAAGAAATTAAAAAAAATCAAGTTTTACCTGTTATAACAGGTCAATAGGTTACTTGGCCTGTTTATGAAAGATGGGTGTCATAGTTTGGATTGTTCATGGATTATCAATAGTTTGGACTGTTTATAGAAGATGGCCAATAGTTGGGACTGTTCTTGTCAATTTTTCCTTTATCTAATTTATTATACATGCATTAGGTACCGACTCGAACTTGGTGTTCATGATCATAGTGGGTCAACTATTTTTGTCATTTTTGATGAAGAAAGCAAGAAACTCATTGGACAAGATGCAAGTAGCTTAGTGTTATTGAGGCTCATACTTATCAAAAGGTTGTTTTGTTATACTTTATTTTACTTCTATCTTGACGTTTATTTCAAAAAAAAAAAAATTTAATTTATTGTTTGTAAACTAAACATGCAGGCTAATGATGGTAATGATGATAATGACATCGATGATGATATGGAAATTCCGAAAATGATTGAAAATATCATAGGCAGAGAATTTATATTCAAAGTTAAAATCAAACTTTATAATCGCACCGCACAGCGACAAACTTTTAGCGCAAGCAAAGCTTTTGACCCAAGTATTATTGAGGTATTAAGTAATCATTCCATTTTTTTGAAGCAAATATTAATTTTTATGAAAACCATATCAACAAATTATTAATTTGCAGGACAAGGAAGCTACAAGAAATGACAAGGAGGTCACCACCAAGAACAATGACAATGGCAAACGCACACATGACAATGTTGATTCTGAAGAGGATGACAATGAGAATGACAATGAGCAAGGATTCTCCCTGAAAATTAAATCTTCAGAATCAAGGATATTTGCGGCCCTTCATGCTTTACCTTATAGTTTAGAATACAATATTTAGTATTTTTTTTTGTTATTTTATACTTCCTCTGTTTTTTAATACTTGCACCATTTCCCATTTTTGGAAGTTACAAAATACTTGCACCATTTCCTTTTTTGGCAACCAATTCTCTCTATCTCTCTCCTATTACATGGGTCCACTTTTTTCTTTCTCTCTATCTCTCTCCTCTCCTTAGACTTTGTGCATCAACTCAATGGTGCAAGTATTAAAAAACAGAGGAAGTACTAATAGTACATTGTTATTGATTTAGCTTTATTTGTTTTTTCAAACCTTCTTAAGAGATCCATAATTTACATATTTTGTCATTATATTATAATAATATATTTGATCTTTAAGTTATATGTAACTGATGCACCACATGTTGTAAAACCTAAATAGCGTTTGAATCAACATTGATCATATAATCTAACATGTCAAGTATAGCATAACGTCAATCAATGGCCCTTTAAAAAAACCTACTATATTTTAATAATTTGACATATCTTTGACACGTTAATATCCTTCAACTACGCAAATACGTAGATACAGTTAAACACTCAAACAAGTATCTTGACCAATTTCCTAGACACGGTTATCTACTAACGTACATCTACACTTTGAAATTAAAAAACAATTATTAGATATTAAAAAGTAACGTTGTAGATTAGTGAGCTCTACTTATAAACTTCAAACTCGCGTCAAAATGGCACATTTCAACAAACGTCCAGCCTGATCACTTGAAAAGTAGAACTCAGGGATAGAGGGACAGCAATGGGAATGGGAAAGTCACAGGCAGTCTAGGAGGAGAAATTTGAAAAAGAATGAAGATATAACTCTGCAAACATCTTATGTACCCAAGAAATGATGTTCTCGAATATCCCCAGCTAAAGCAGTAACACCAACCCTTACCCGCCACAAAAAAGGGAAAAGGCAGATAATGGAGTAACTCCACGAAGTTCACGAAGATTACCTCTCCTAGACGGTCAAATGCTCCCCTATGAAACCACCATAAATTGTGGAATATATAGAGTACCAAATTTGAGTATCCATGAAATAAACCTCCATGTATAAAATCAAATTCATTGTTAGAAGTTCAAGAAAAATTATACATCTTTACTAAGCTATCATTCAGTTGTACTTTTTCTGCCATCATCAAACTCTATCATTTAACGTATATCTGATCAAACTTTATCATTTAACGTATATCTGATCAAACTTTATCATTTAACGTATATCTGATCAAACTTTATCATTAGATATAAAAAAAGTATTTAAAAAGGAAAAAAATTAACATAAATTGGAAAAACCCAATCAGACGTATATAAGTTGCAAAAAACCAATCAGACTTATATCTCCCTTATAACGTTTATTGACAAATACTCATAAAGGTAAAAAAAAGCAAACTTTATCATTAAAAAAAATTAAGATAGGAAATTACGTTAAAAAATCGGATTTAAAAAGGATGTATATATGATCAAACTTTATCATTCGATAAACTTTATCATTAGATATAAAAAAAAAGTATTTAAATTGGATTTAAAAAAGACGCTTTTTTGGTGAGCATTCGGAACGCCACGTTGATAGGCTAAAGTCGTATCACCTATTCAAAGATAATTCCTACAGTTCTCTAACAATGGTAGTCAATGAAAGCAGGGTCGAATCCATAGAGAGACGGAGTTCTAAGTTAATATTTAGCTAAACAGCTACTTCAAACAGAATCAGATAGAAACAGCTGAACTACTAATTAACTACTAGAAAACAATATAAAACAGATTTTTACTCTATGAAATAAAGATCTAGGGAATTAGTTCCGTCCACCATGCTTATACCAATCAAAGGATCAAACAACTATCAGAACCTAGGTCGAGAATCGATAGATTAGAGTCTTGTCAAGCTAGGGTTAAGTCTCAACGCCCATAATTCAACATATGCAGCATGTTCACAAACATAATCAGAATTACTGATGTGTACTAGGCCTCTAAAAGTAAGACGGATCTGTGCAAACGATTATTAACCTCAAGTAATCAAAGAAACTACTCAATAACGTTAATTACTCAATAAGAACAAATCACACCATAACCTATCTCATCAAACCCTAGAAACTCATAGCAATTCAAATAATCAAGGTATAAACATGGCTCCCCTCACTAAATCCCTAGAAATTAAACTACTCAGACATAATTAAATCAACAATGACAATTCTAACAAGAAACCCTAATTTCAACATCATGAATAAATTGAACAATTAAACTAAGCAATCAAAATAATTAAAGATGTAACATCACGTCCGATACAAAGAACAAAATAGATAATAATAATAAATAAAATAAAGCACTAGTGGTAGCGGAAATACCACTAAGACGGAGATGCCACTCTAAGGAGTAGAATTAAACTATAAAAATAAGCATAAAACCTCCAAATTATATAGTTAACTTCCGATGATCATATATAAAAAGGAAATGAGGTCTCATACCCTCATTCAAACCACAGTTCCAAAATACTATAAAGACAATCCAAAAGAACTTCAAAACAAAATGATACAAAATCCCAAAGACAAACTAGTAATCCGAGGTCCAAAACATATGATCAAACAATAACGGAAAACTACTTAAGGCCTACTAAGTAGCTAGTCCTAATTCCCGACTCATAGTGCTCATCTACTATGACAAGCACCAACTTCTTGCTCACAAGGCCAAAGCGCACTTTTCCGGTCCAGATCGTAACAATCCTAAACTGCATCATCATCTCCACAATAAATCAACAACTTCCACAATCAGTGGGGAGTAACTAGCAGTTCTCCCAGTACAAACAGGAACAAATAATAAACTTAAAGAAATTAGAGGCACGCCAAAGACATACATCACAATAGACATAAACAAAACATGCAAACATGCTACGACAACACATAAGTACTAAACAAGCATAAAGAGAAAGTTAAGTACCAATAACCCAAGCAACACACCAATCAAGCACAAATCAATTCAAAGACAACAGACCATACCGCCTGTGAGTAGACTCATTGGACCATACCGCCCAAAGCCTACTATGCATATTCGAGGAACATACCGCCCGTTTCGAATAGCTGCATATTCGAGGACCATACCGCCCGTTTCGGATAGCAAAACTCAACGGATCATACCACCCGTGAGTGAACCAATGGACCATACCGCCCATGGTTAAGTAACCAAATCCTAGGACCATACCTCCCTCAGGATACAAACAAATTCCTAGGACCATACCTCCCTTAGGAAAAACCAACAAGCAATGTATACGCGACAAGGCATACAAAGAAACCCAAATACTCCACATACGTATACATGCCAAGGTATACAAACCAACCCAAACAACTAACAAACGTATATACGCCAAGGTATACTTGCATAATCAAACTCATAAAACAACAAAACAAACATGTTGGGGCATGCAAACACAAAAACGTTATCTGAGTTTGGGTACGAAGTCATTATGACCGAATCACAATATTCCCCGTACATAACTCTTGGCGAAGAGATGCTAAGGACAGTATTACCCCCCCTAAGCATTTCGACGTCGACAACTCAAGCATAGGCTCACAACAATAACAAACCGACAACTAGCAAAACTTACCCAACTAACTAGGGTACGTTCCCATAAATAAACAACGACCACATACTCTAACATGCTCAAGATACTTACATAAGGCCATCACCTAACATATAAACACGCTGTAAAACTAAAAAGGAAAACAACACCAAAACGCACACAAGCATGGCACCAGCAGGTCGCGACCTGCGACGACGGTCGCGAGGGGCGACCAAGCGGTCGCGAGCCTGCTCGTGGCTTGCGGGCAGCACTCGTCGGCTCACGTCTCGTCCTCTTTGGTGCTCATCTAGTCTCCAACTAACGGCAACGCATACATGGCATAACATACACAACCCAACACGTCCTAGCATGACACTACGCCTCATCCACATCACAACTCAACTCCAATCAAATAACCATATTACTCCAAACCTCTAATCAACATGAACATCATACCCGACAACATTCAACATTCAAACCAACAACGGAAACACAACAACATGCTCAATGCGTAGAAAGTATCACAACAACATCCTAAACATGATACTACGCTAAACTACAAGCAAACAATCACCTAAGTTCCACCTAGCATGATTCTAAGTTCTCTAACACGATTCTAACAACCTAAGTTCAAAATCTATTCCTATCGAACTAGAAAAACGCTAGTTACCTTGTTCTTCGCGTGGGAAATAGTGGAACGCTTCAACCGTAGTTAGACACCTTGAGAAATGTCACCACCTTCGTCTCCTACGATCACTACGGCAAAGAACTCAACCAAAGCTCGGAAAACCGGCACGAAAGTAGCTTGAAACACTAAGAAAAACTGATTTTGTGTGGGAGAAAATGGTGAAGGAAGCAAGAAAACTTTTCCTCTCTTTTTTTCTTGAATGGGGCGTGTGAAATGAAGGTGAGGGAGAGGAGTGAAATATGATTTTTAATCACAGCAAATAAGAGTGAGGAGAGGGTGTTTAAATGGGGTTAAATGGTGGTTTTATGGCCATCAATAGGAAGCATAATGAGGGTGAAGATCAACTCTTGGGTGGTTTAACGTTACAAAGGAGCTGTCCAAAACTATTCGTAAGCCAAGTAATTCAGATTTTTTGGACCTCTAAGCTAACTAGCAAAATGTGCACAAACGCTAGTACAATGCACGTTTTCAAAAATAAAGTACAACGCTTAAAATAAATATTATAAATAAATATTTTTATAAATAAAAATTATAATTATCAACGTAAGATATATACGTACTTACCAAGCTATCACATTATACAAAACGCACGCAAACACACGCTACACTGCTCGTTAAAGTAATTGACGCAAATATAAGCATTGCTCGTATACTTCACAATGCTACATTTAAATTCACATATAAAATATATAAATATTTTCAAAATAAAATGTAGACATATAATATAAGTTTTTAACGGAAATATATACGAAACATAATTTACCGTCTGAAATAGTAATAATAAACGAGCGAAATTTCTACGAAAATTCGGGGTGTTACAAAAGAGATTAAAGTAGAGAAGAATACCAATTGACGGAAAGAAAGAACTTTAATTGAAATAAAATCCGAGGTTCAATCACCTTCAATCTAATCTAAAGTGTTTAATGTAAATAAATTAAGCTAAGAACTATGGAAATAAAAATAAAATAAAAAGATGTCTCTAAAAATATGAGGAAAAGGTATTTATAATACCCCCCAAAATTCTAATAAAAACGGAATTAAAGATAGAATTTCCGCGAAGTCGAGTGCGGGACCCGATCGGGCAAAGGGCCACCCGATCGGGCCCATAGTAAAAATTGCCAAAATTTTCCTTTGGACTCCACGCATCATCAGCAGAAAATGAAGACCTATGGGCCTCCACGTGATCGGATCGGGCACCCCCTGCCCGATCGGGTCAGCTGCAAATGAGCCCAGCAGCTTTGGTTCATGTACGCAGCGAGCAGCAGCAAGTTGTGAGAATTAAGGCCTGCCCGATCGGGTTGGGCCTGCCCGATCGGGTGGCGAGCTTTAAAGCCCAGCATGTCTCTCCTTCTTGGCGTCAAGCACAACAGCACTCTTATTAAATTTTGGGCTGCCCGATCGGGTGGTCATGTGCCAGATCGGGTTGGGCCTTAAAGAAGCTCAACCAATTTTCTTCGTTTTCTCGCCGGATCGGATCAGACAATGTCCGCCCGATCGGGTACGAAACTTTACCGCCCGATCAATAAATCGTCGCTCGATCGGGCCATTTCTTGCCCGATCAGTGTACGGGAAGCTCCTTTTGACTCTTTGTCTCTCAATTCTTCACGTTTAGAGGTCTTGGGACCTCCTAAATTATCCATAAAGCTCATGATTCATCCTACGTGCCTCGTAACATCTTGTAAAGCCGTGGTTGCTTACAAATAGCTCGGAAATAAGGAGAAAACTCCCTAAAACCTGCAATTTAATACTAAAACACAAAACCACAACTATAAACGATAGTTAGCATGAAATAGCTCCGAAGAGCTCAAATGACGCACAATTTAGCTCGTAAATAAGGGAGAAAACACTATATAAATACGTGATATCAAACTCCCCCAAGCTAAACCTTTGCTTGTCCTCAAGCAAACAGAACATGAACATGGAATAGATTGACTCACCCCATAGATAAAAATCAATCAAATCTCAAACCGTTTTCAAGACTAAGAATCGTTCAAGCAGGTAAAATTCAAGTTTGGCTAATCAAATCCATCCATCCACCAATCATCCAAGCAATTCATCAATTTCAAGCATCCACAAGGCATACAAATTCTGAAAAGGCTCTCACAAGGGTGCCACTCCTCTCAATTTTGTGGCAGACAAAGAATAAGCCCGAACACTCACCAACCCGACCATAAACGCCCTTCCCACTCACACTCTCATGTGTTTAAGAAGGTTAAATGGCGCTCATCCTAGTCGAGTCGACTCAATTAGCAGACATACTCTTTAACCTTGACAAACTGACTCGAAATCAATCCAATAAACAATGCAGACACAAGCTTAATAGGACTTTATAGGGTTGTAATGGGGCTTAGGTAAGAGGTAGGGGATAATTTTAAACATGGTGGAAAAACCAAGAAAGAGGGAGCATGAATCACTCAAACAAGGCCTAAGATGGCCTAAACAACTCCCAACAACACCATATAACCACAAAAAAAAACCCAACTCTCATAAATCGATGAAAACTCACAACAAACCCAAATTTTAAAGCAATGAAGCGAATATTTTTCTTTATGAACATACGTGAATGAGAGAACTTTGAATTCTTATTTCATTTTTCTAAACTTCATTCACGCAACTCTAATTTTGTGTTTTCTTTTCTTTTTCTCACACTCAAACCATAACAAATAAACTTTTAATTCCTCAACAACCAAACCAAACCATGAAACCAATCTCAAACTCAACCCATACAAAATCTCCCCCAAGCTAGGCTTGGAAATAATATCAAAATAAAGGCCATGGGCTCATAAATCATACTAAGGGTTAAAGTAACATGAAACAAGTGATCAGGCTCAACGGGGCTAAGGAGGATAAAAAATATATCAAAAACTCACTCTGAGGCTCAAGAATCAGACAAAGGACGCCTCTATCACAGCAAATGCAAGTCATCGAAAATCCGACAAGTACAAAGTCAAGATCAATCCACTAAAGAGGAACTAACACACAAGAATAGACTGGATAATAATATGAATCCAATAGGCTACAAAGAGGCCTCACAGTCTAACCAATTCAGGCATGCAGCACAATATAGTCTAATATAATCAAAACTCGCTCGAAATCATAGCAATCAAACATCAAATCATAGCCTTAAGGTCACAAATGTCAAGCTATCCAGAAAACAGAGTCAAATCATTTTCAATAAGAGCACAACAAGGGGCACAGGGAGGCAACTAAACCAGTCATGAGAACCATATTTTTTTATTTTTTTCAATATTTTTCGAAAATCAGTAAATCTATCCTAGAAAGCAGTAAAAGAGATAGAGAACACAAACAGAAACCCTCCCCCAAGCTGAACTTGGCAGTGTCCTCAATGCAAAAAGGTAACAAAGGACAACACTAAGAGGAAAAACAATGTTAGTACCCTCACTCTCGCTCACTAAAAAAAAAAGAAAAAAAAAGGAAAAAGGGGAAAAATACGAGTTGCCTCTAGCACAACGCTGGTTTATAAAGGTCCCGCACGACTATAATACCTCCATCTCTCAAATAGGATGGGCTAAGCAGTGAGAGCCACCCTCATCAAACACCTTCCTTCTCCAAATATTCTTCATAATACCTCCAGATGGTGAGGCAACCCTAGGTGGAATCGGAACCTTCTCCACACTTACCTCATCCATAACCTCAGCCCTGCAACAAGATTGTTCAAGCATAGGTGCCTTAACAACATTGGTTAGTTTAAAAACCCCTTTATCATCGCCAACACTCAGGGTTCAAGACCCAGACTTAACATCAATGACAGCACCAACAGTACATAAAAACGGTCTACCTAGAATAATGGAAATCTGGGCATCCTCATCCATATCTAACACCACAAAATCAACAGGAATGTAGAATTTCTCGACCCTCACAGGAACGTCCTCTAAAACACCTAGGGGGTATTTTATAAAACGATCAGCCATCTGTAAAGTGATTTGTGTGCATTTAAGTGCTCCCATGTTCAGTTTCTTATAAGCAGATAATGGCATAACAAAAACAGAAGCACCTAAATCACACAAAGCTTTATCAATGAAAATAGGTCCAAGATGGCAGAGAATAGAAAAACTACCAGGATCTTTCAACTTTGGTGGGGTTTTGTTTTGAATAAAAGCACTACACTCTTAAGTAAGAGCGACACGTTCTACCCCACCAAAGTCTCTTTTCTTAGTTATCATATCTTTCAGAAATTTGGCATAAATAGGGACTTGGGTAATTAAATCTGTGAATGGAATCGTTACCTTAAGGTTCTTGACCATAGCCAAGAACTTACCAAACTGCTGAACGACCTTTGATTGCTGCATCCTGTGAGGAAAAGGTAGCCTTGGTGTAAAAGGCATTTCAGAATCCTTCTCCTTTTTCTTCCCTGTCTGTTCAGCTTCCTCTGTTAAATCGACTTCAGATGTCGAACTCTTCCTTTTTCCTTCCTCTACCACCCTCTTCTTCCCCGCAGTTGGGGCAACATCATCAATGGGCATTGGAGGGGAATCATAAGCAATGCCACTATGAAGAGTCACGTGCTCTCTCTGAATGGGTTGCCCTGGCAATTCTCCTTGACGCCTCTGAGCACTAGTGCTTGCTAATTGTGCAATTTGAGTCTCGAGAAGTTTGATGTGCTTCCCTTAGGCTCTTTGTGCTTCCTCGTTAGCTCTCTGCATAGCTAGCACTTGTTTCTCTTGAGCTCTTTGTGCCTCCTCATTAGTCTTTTGCATGCTCAACATCAGCTTCATCACTTCAGACATGGAAGGCTCTTGTGGGTGATTGTTTTGTGGAGGTGGGGTGTGAAAATTTTGTGGAGCTTGGAAGTTATTGGGATTATGGAAGTTTGTGGTGGGGTCTCTGAAAATTTTGTGGGGTCTAATAGTATGAGGGTTTAGGATGTTTTGTGGAGGTGGAGGTTGATGGTTTTGTGGATTTTGGTAGTTATGTGGAGGGGGGAAGTTTGGTTGTCTCTGTTCAAAGGCGTTTGCCTGCTCCATCTGAAGTTGACTGAACTGACAGTCATGTCCAAAATGACCCTGAACACCATATACCTCGCAGTAAGATGAGGTAATGGGTGCTACGACAAACATAACATTAATACTCAAGGCAGGTGTTGTCGAGGAAGAGGATTTGAAGGTGTCAATCTACTTGCTCAGCTTCGCTATTTGCGAAGTCAATAATGCAATGGCATCTACCTCCAATACTTTCCTCGTGAGGCTGCGGGAAATGGAATGATCATTGGCTGCAAGGTTTGATAGAAAATCATAGCCTACATCCACTTCCTTATCAAGAAAAACTCCTCCCGCAGACGAGTCAACTATACTCTTCGTCTGAGGCTGCAACCATTATAGAATGTCTGTGTCAAGAACCATTTGTCCATGTTGTGATGTGGAAACTCTCTCTGTAAATCTCTGAGCCTAGCCCACGCTTCCCGTAATGTTTCATCAGGCTGTTGGGAAAACGTGGCTAGTTTGTTTCTGATTTCTGCTATCTTTGTAGGTGGATAGTACTCTCTCAGAAACGTAGTAGAAATCTCACTCCATTCAGTTTCTTTCACGTCGTTCAATCACTTTTGGGCTTTATCTCTCAATGAAAACTCGAACAACATGACCTTTAGTTGATCTGGGGTGATGCCGACATGTTTGACGGTTCGACAAAGCTGTTGAAACCGCTGCAGATGATTTGCCGGGTCTTAAGTAGGATGCCCACCAAACTGATTTTGCTGAATCATGTTGATGAGTCCAGGCTTAATCTCAAAATTGTTAGCGGCGATGGTGGGCATTGGTGCTCCAGGAGAAAGACCATCTGGGTTGGGCACCCCATACGACTTCAGTGATTTAGACATAACTGAACAGACTGCTTTTCTCTCTGAATTTTCTTTCGAATCTGCCTGATTGTCCTTGTAAGATTGGGATCCGCTGGGATGGGGGAACCGTTTCTTTGAGACCTGGGCATACAAAAGAAACAAAAATAAGTAGTAAAACGTACCTCAATTGGAACAATGAAGTTCCAATGAGGCATAGAGTATTAGACCAAATAACCAAACAAAAACTTAGAAAACTAGCCGTCTCCCCGGCAACGGCGCCAAAATTTGATAGGCTAAAGTCATTTCACATATTCAAAGATAATTCCTACAGTTCTCTAACAATGGGAGTCAATAGAAGCAGGGTCGAATCCATAGAGAGACGGACTAAGTTAATATTTAGCTAAACAGCTACTTCAGACAAAATCAGATAGAAACAGATGAACTACTAATTAACTACTAGAAAACAATATAAAACGGATTTTTACTCTATGAAATAAAGGTCTAGGGAATTAGTTACGTCCACCATGCTTATACCAATCAAAAGATCAAACAACTATCAGAACCTAGGTCGAGAATCGATAGATTAGAGCCGTGTCAAGCTATGGTTAAGTCTCAACGCCCATAATTCAACATATGCAGCATGTTCACAAACATAATCATAATTACTGATGTGTACTAGGCCTCTAAAAGTAAGACAGATCTGTGCAAACGATTATTAACCTCAAGTAATCAAAGAAACTGCACAATAACGTTAATTACTCAATAAGAACAAATCACATCATAACCTGTCTCATCAAACCCTATAAAGTAATAGCAATTCAAATAATCAAGGTATAAACATAGCTTCCCTCACTAAATCCCTAGAAATTAAACTACTCAGACATAATTAAATCAACAATGTCAATTCTAACAAGAAACCCTAATTTCAACATCATGAATAAATTGAATAATTAAACTAAGCAATCACAAGAATTAAAGAGATCAAAGTAGAGAAGAATACCAATTGACGGAAAGAAAGAACTTTAATTGAAATCAAATCCGAGGTTCAATCACCTTTAATCTAATCTAAAGTGTTTAATGTCAAATAAACTAAGCTAAGAACTATGCAAATAAAAACAGGATAAAATGATGTCTTTAAAAATATGAGGAAAAGGTATTTATAATACCCCCAAAAGTCTTATAAAAACGGAATCAAAGATAGAATTTCCGCGAAGTTGAGTGCGGGACCCGATCGGGCAAAGGGCCACCCGATCGAGCGCATAGTAAAAATTGCCAACTTTTTCCTTTGGACTCCACGCATCATCAGCAGAAAATGAAGATCTATGGGCCTCCACCCGATCGGATCGGGCACCCCCTGCCCGATTAGGCTAGCTGCAAATGAGCCCAGCAGCTTTGGTTCATGTACGCATCGAGCAGCAGCAAGTTGTGAGAATTAAGGCCTGCCCGATCGGGTGGCGAGCTTTAAAGCCCAGCACGTCTCTCCTTCTTGGCGTCAAGCACATCAGCACTCTTAGTAAATTTTGTGCTGCCCGTTTGGGTGGTCATGTGCCCGATCGGGTTGGGCCTTAAAGAAGCTCAACCAATTTTCTTCGTTTTCTCGCCCGATCGGATCGGGCAATGACCGCCCGATCGGGGACGAAACTTTACGCCGCAATACATAGACTTCATCATAAAAGCTGAGATCCCAGACAAGGAATTGTACCCTGAACTGTACGCGGTTCGTTACATGGCACATGGACCGTGTGGTAATGCAAATCGTAATTGTCCGTGCATGATAGATAACAAATGCAACAAGAATTTTCCAAAATCTTTCAACGAAGAGACTACATTCGATGGAAATGGTCACCTCGTATACAGAAGGAGGGAGGACGGCAGGTACTAACAATAAGAATTTTGGTATATGAATTTCATGAGTATTTTTAAGAAACTGAAATTTAACAATATGCATGTTCATTAAAAAAGGTGACCATCTCCTGGACAATAGATCTATAGTTCCCTATAATGCAGGGCTTCTTCTAATGTTTGACGCTCACATTAATGTGGAGTGGTGCAACACTGCACGTGCAATCAAGTACATCCTTAAGTACATATGCAAAGGACCGGATAGGACAACCATGATCATGAAGGATGACATGGACGAGATAAAATCGTACCATGACTGCAGGTACATCTCAGCATGTGAGGCTGCGTGGAGAATTTTTGAGTTTGAAATTCAAGAAAGAAGTCCAGCAGTCATTCGTCTGCCTGTGCATATAGAAGGTGAGCAAGCTGTAGTTTTAAGAGACAACGATGCGCTTAGCATGGTTGTAAACAAGGAAGATGTAAATGAGACAATGCTCACTGAGTGGATGAATACTAATGCCATCGACGATCAAGCAAGGTCCTTAACATATGCACAATTTCCAACAGAAATTGTATGGACTACCACCAACGAGGTTGATGAAGTTGGGAATAAAAAAAAATCCAAGGGATGGACGAGGAGAAAGCAAGGAAAGTCCATTGGGAAAATTGCATATGTTCACCCACGGCAGGGGAGAGATATTATCTTCGCCTACTACTCAACATTGTGAAGGGACCTACAAGTTTTCAGGAAATACGGACTATCGACGGACACGTCCATCCTTATTACAAGGAAGCGTGCTATGTCCTAGGCCTACTTAGCAACGACAAACAATGGCATGACGCGATACAAGAAGCTAACCATTAGGCGATACCGTCACAGCTAAGGGAACTTTTTGTCACTATACTTTTGTTCTGTGAAGTAACTGACGTGTTGACCCTATGGGAATGTAGCTTCAAGTGCCTCTCAGAAGGCATAAAGCGTAAGAAAAGGCGGTTGTTAAAACACCCAATACTTATACTTTCAAAAGAGCAAACACGCACATATACACTTATTGAGATCGGTAGGATCCTTGTGAAGTTTGGTAAGTCATTGGCAGATTTCCAAGATATGCCAAAGCCTAATTATTAGGAAGCAGAATACATGAAAAACAGGCTTATAGCCGAAGAAAGGATATACGACACTAAGCAACTTACAAAAGAATGGACCAATAGAGTTAAAAATGAACAGAGAGCAATTAGCTACTTACGACGGAGTGGTGCATGATGTTTCAAACGAAACAGGGGAGACGTTCTTCGTGTACGGTCATGGTGGGACCAGAAAGACATTTCTATATTCCACTATATTTGCAAGGCTACGGGCAGAGCGAAAAATAGTTTTGAATGTGGCATCATCTGGTACAACACTGCTCATTTAATTAATTTTAATTTGATTCCACGTCATTTTAGTCAAAACTACAAATACACATTATGAAACCTAACAAAATGCATCTTTTTTAACCGTGAATATGAACTTAGGTACCGCAACACTGCTATTGCCCGGAGGAAGGACAGCCCACAGTCGATTTGAGATACCAATTGACCTACTAGACAACTCCACATGCAACGTGCGACGCAACACTCAGCTTGCGGAACTACTTCAGCATACGTCATTGATTATATAGGATGAAGCCCCCATAGACCATAGATTTGCATTCGAAGCACTTGATCGCACAATGAGGGATATATCTGGATACAATAACCCGCAAGCGGCATCTAAGTTGTTTGGAGGGAAGGTTGTTTTACTTGGAGGAGACTAACGGCAGGTACTACCCATCGTTCCAAAAGGAGGAAGACAAGATGTCGTGCAAGCTTCAATAAACCGGTCACACGTGTGGAATGAGTGCAAAGTATTCACTCTTAAGCAAAGCATGAGGGTACAGGAAGGGTATTATGGGACGGAGACTTACCGAAAAAACAAATGGTTCAATCAATGGCTCCTAGCTATGGGTGACGACAGACTTGAAGCACAAAGTGAGGACCACGAAGCCGAGGACACATGGATCAAAATACCGAATGAATATATAGCTGACGTGAGGGTGACATATCTAGAGAGGGTTGTGGAGACAACTTACCCAGATTTGAACTAAGAAGAAGCGACGACAACTACTTAAGGGAGAGGGCAATACTCACTCCTTTAATTGAAACTGCAGACACAATAAACGAATACATGATGAGCCTTTTACCCTTACCATAACACATTTACAAAAGCAGTGACGAAATATGCCTGTCTTCGACTGAAGGTGACCATCAATACACGGCATATCCAACAGAATATCTGAACACTCTCAATCTATCAGGCTTACTGCACCATGAGCTAAAGCTCAAAGAGGGAATGCCGATCATGCTTCTCCTAAATATCAACCTGTGACAGGGGTTGTGTAATGGAACTCGCCTTATCATTACCCACCTCGGAAAATTTGTCATTGAAGGAAAGATCATAACGGGGTCGAAACAGGGAAATAAAATCCTAATTCCAAGTATTGTGATGACATCATCAGACATCAAATTACCCTTCATTTTGAAAAGAAGACAATACCCTTTAAAGCGGTGCTATGCCATGACGATAAACAAGAGCCAGGACAGTCTCTCTCCTACGTAGGAGTTTACTTACTGAAACCCGTGTTTAGTCACGGACAGCTCTATGTGGCCACATTGAGAACAACTTCCCCGGAGGGCCTAAAGTTCTTCATCAACGATTCGTCACAGAAATACAAAGGCCATAAAAGGAACATCGTATACAAGGAGGTGTTTTCAAACTTGCCTACCGTATTTTAGTATAATTTATAGGGCATTTTTTCACTGGTAGTTGGTGCTTTAGTCTATTAAATGCTTATCGGTCAAATGATAATTTTTTATTTACTTTACCCAAACTCTAATGACGATATTCCAAACAAATTATACATGACCTGCTTACTTCTACTATATCCTCAAAGTGTAATTTCGAGGGGTTGTCTTATGCCAGATGATGTCCTACTTGAGTCTTTACTACTATGACCATAAATGAGATTGGGGCACATGAGAAACACATCTTAAGCAGCGATGTTTGAATTTTTTTACTTTAATACATGAAAAACTTCATCCTTCTCTTTATGTTGCACGATGCTACACTATACTCAATCAAAAGTATTTTCAGAACCAACGAAGCAATAGTTAAGAGGAAGAGAGATAAGATATTCACCAGGGGGCTTGGCAACAAATGAGAGCACACGGTTCTGAAATTGCCTAGATTGTCAGCAAGCTTACCATTAAACTTGGCTTGCAAACCCTCACAAGAAATCTTGAATCAGAGGCCTGCAAATGTAGGTTATAGTCAATGCATGCCGCTTAGTACATGATCCATAATTAGTCATCAATCTCCAAAACTTCCACGCAATTGCAGGGAAGGGGAGAGAATTGTCAACAATGACCTCGAAAGCTTACCTTTGGTCGAACACTAATCAAGTAGTATCTCCAGACCTCAACAAGTATATTTATTTCTATCACTTCATCACCAAAAACCCCAATACCCTCCCTCTTAGAAAACTTTCCTGCAAAAGCCATATTAATTACAATTACAATTGAATAAAGGTTACGAATTGCCAAAAGAAAAAGACATGAAGAAACAAGTTTCGAAAAATTATCTTTAGATATCGTAGAAAACGAAATAATGGAGTAAAAAGAGGAAATATAGTGTGAACCAAGAGGGAACCTGCTTCAAATAGATTAAAATGAATAGAGTGTATGGAATGAAGAAGAGTCCAGTTTTCCCCAGTACCAATCAAATATTCATTAGTCAAAAAACTTTCACTCAATATAATGATAAATTACTAAAGCCATGAGAGAACTAATCCGCAAGTTCTTCCAAAAAAATTTCCCTACGATCTTACTCAAATTCAGCAGACACAAATCAGGCTCATGTTATTTCTTTCTCTTTACTCAAAATCGAGCTTCAAAACTGATTAAGGTGAGTTGTCATATGACTTCAATCAATATTTGATTTTCATTTCAAAAAATAAAAGTGGGTGTAAGTTTAAGTAAAATGATGCCAAAAAGATATTATCAATTTATCAGAGAACAAAGGAATCTGGGTCGAAACATTCAATGTGAATGCCAAAAAGATATTATCAATTTAGCATTCCAGTGGGAGCTGAATGCCAAAAACATATTATCAATTTATCAGAGAACAACATATACAAAAACTGAAATGCTGCACCCAGATTACAAAGAATACAATTTACACACAATTACCTGCATGCAATGGCAATATCACTTTCTCTATCTCTCTCTCTCTCCTTCGTCTTCCATTTTCAAAAGCTTCCCCGGCTCTTCTGCGTTTTCTACATAGAAAGATCTTCATATTCTTAATTTGTCATTTCCAACAACCCATAAGGCAATTAGTTGGAAAATTTTGACCCAAAAACATTCAGCTCTTGCAAAGGAATCTGTAAAAGATATTGAAAAACCAAAAACTTGCTTCAATGTTTCATTTTGAACCAACCTAAAACTCTTACCAACAGTGATGAAGAAATGATAAAGCTCATATATAAAAAAGTGAGTCTACTTGAATGTCAGTCGGAGAAAGAGAGGGATGCGCATAGCGGTCCGGCAAATTGCTGCTCAGATGCTGCAAGGTGATGCAGTATAGAGGAGATCAACACTAATGTCTAATGGTATCTAATTTTTAATTAAAAAAAGGCTAAAGATAATTAAATCTTTAAAAAAATTAAATGGGTATGGGATTTACGCTAAGAATGGAGTTTTTGTTTGGGCCAAAAAGTAAGAATAGTAAGGTTTTGTTTTGGGTTGGGAAATGAAATAACTAAGAAAGAGAGGGAAATTTTAGATTAATACTATGTATGTATGAGATTAGTTTATTAATAATATTCAATTTATCATACTTTCTCCGTATTAAATTAGATATTATACTTTTTTTTCCGGACTTCATTGCATTTTTTTATGTGAGAGAGATAGAGAGAAAAAGTCATTGGGTAGGAGAGAGATAGAGAGAAGAAAAAGTCAAATAAAGAAGCGTAGCATCTAATAAGAAATTTCCTTATTTAGAAGTGTAGCAAATTAGAAAAACGGAGGAAGTATTACTTAAATAATTTTATTTTAAAGTAGTAGACCTAAAATAATACTCCCTCCGTTCCAAAATGTTATACCCATTTTCCGTTTTAGGCCGTTTCAAAAAGATATACCCATATAGAATCTTTTCTATTTATATACATTTTTTCTCCCCATTTTACCCTTCAATATCTAAACATTTACCTAACTTTTACTCATTTGTACTTTAATGGTCCCCACATTTGAATCTCTCTCTTACTTTTCCTAATAAGGACAAAAAAAGTAAATAAAAATTATTAAAATAAATATAAGATACTCCTATGATTCTATTTGCCTTGGGAATCCCCCATATTCCAAATGGGTATAACATTTTGGAACGGAGTGAGTAGTATTTTAAAGTGTATTGTACACCATTTAGCTTAATATAGGACCCACCACTAATGATACATTCAATTACCGAACATATAGTCCCCAATTTAGATTACAAAATTGAACTCATCTTCATCACCCATTATTCTGACATTTTATACTAATTATTCGTATACTAAATCCATCTCTTTGTAAACAAACCATTTTAAATAATTTTATTTTAAAGTAGTAGCCCTAAAACAAAAATATTTTAAAGTGTATTATATACCATTTAGCTTAATATAGGACCCACCACTAATGATATATTCAATTACCGAACATGTAGTCCCCAATTTAGATTACAAAATTGAACTCATCTTCATCACCCTTTCTGACATTTTATACTTCCTCCGTTTCACAATACTTGCAATATTAGAATAGTAACCACTATTCATCTACCAATCTTATGTTATATTTTTTCTCAAGTGTATAAGAAAAAATATAGCCAAGTGAGGTCTTATTTGATCGTCTTAATACATACTACTCCCTCCGTTCCCTTTTGATATTCCCATATGGAATTGGGGAGAGGATTAAGAAAAGTGAATCTTTGGTAACAATACATATAAAGCATGCATATTTTAGAGTTATCATCCAATAATTATCTTACCAAAGCATTGTAAAGGTAAAAATATCATTAATGCTAAGAAAACACAACTTACTATGCAAAATATAAGGGTTATATTTTAATTTAAGCCAATGAGATTGTAAACTTGTTTGACTTTATATGATTTAAATTTAGAAAGATTGAAAAGGGGAACAACTGAAAGGAACACCAAATCGGGAAATGAGAACAACATTAGGGAGCGGAGGGAGTATCATAATATGAACTTTTTATTATTTTTACCTATCAATAATTAAAGATATTAAGGTTCAAAGTATGGCGTTGGATAGTAAAACGTTGCGAGTATTGCAAAACGGAGGAAGTACTAATTATTCGTAAACTAAATCCATCTCTTTGTAAACAAACCGTGCGATGCACGAATTATACATAATGGGATAAAATTATATTAATTTATCATTAGTTGTGACTAGTATTAAAAAAGAATCATGTTTTTTTTTGGAAGGTGATGTGGTGGACCCCTGGCCAGATCTCAACTAGCACAGTTTATTGATCTGGTGTTTGCGAGACCCGACATTTGGGAGTAGGGGGAATGGTAAGAGAATCCTCACCTCCAAATGCCCCTAGTGGGATTTGATCCCATTACCTTGAAGTGATGAGATCAAACCCAGAAAAGAATCATGTTAAGAAGTTTATACATAGACACATGTATAAACCTTATAGAATATGGAGTGTAAAGTTAAAACTCTATAGTTTTAACTTCAAGATCATGATTTTAAAATTTTAACACCTTACACCTTACACTATAAGATTTCAAGTTAAAATCTTTTTTTTTTTTTGTAAAAGTTAAAGTCTTTTGATTGACTGTCGCTTATCCATAGGCACGTGGAGAAAGTGTCTACCCCAAGACTTACTTTATGATTATACAACAAGTTTTTATTAAATATCTTCAGACTTCACCGTCTTTTTTGTTATATATATTCACTTTTTCTTGTAAAAATATAAAATTACATCACACTATTGCAATGTGGTAGAGTCAAAGTTACTTAGCATTTAATGGGACGTTAATGGGATCTGATTGGTTAAAATCCAAACCCAATTTGCGGGTCCCTTTTTTGGCTTTGGTCATAACCCGAATTTTTTTCAACTCTCCGTCGAAACCAATATCCGGTGATAACTCGGTACCATTTGATTTGATTAGTTATGATTTCAAACCTATTTGCAAATACCTAAATTTTGGATTGGGCCGTAACCTACCGTTCCAACTACTCATCAAAAATCATACTTTGTTTTACCTCGATTATGGTAAAAATTGAATCCTTATTTCTACTTTAAGGGTTGAGACATGGGTTTGTTTTCAACTACCCGTTAAAGAGGATATTCAATAAAAAGTACCGATACGTAATACACCCTCCGTCTTTATTTAATAGGGACACTTTGACTAATGTTACTATTCACCTTCTACTCTTTGACCATCTTATGACATTTCTACATGAGAAAAAACATATTCACGTAGGATCTTGTTTGATTCATCTTAATGTGGAGTTTTATAATAACTTTTTATATTTTTTACTCATATGCAATTCGAGATATTCGTAATGAAAGTTATCCATTGGCAAGCGTGAAAAGTACAAACATTAAATAAAAGTAGAGGAAGTAATAAGATATTAGATATATCTAAATAAGGGGTCTTATGTTAAACTATATTTCGATCTGAACCCCAAGGTATAAGAATATAATTTTTTGAGTTATGGAACTAAAGCTATGATTAGTTTTTAGATTATAATAAATCTTGTAGCTTATTAAGACTTAAACTCCACCTCTTATCTATTTAGAACTCTAATTATCTTTTTCAAAAACTTCAAAATATAATATGATTAAATATATTTTATGACATGATAATCCTATATGGCGCGTCCAATACTCCCGAAAAAGTCACCATAAAATATGTGAGATTTTAGGCATAAGTTTGTTTTTAATTATCAAATATACAATCTAATTATCTGTAAAACTCAAACCTTTTCTTTTACTTATAGTGAAACGTTGCGAGTATTGCTAAACGGAGGAAGTACTAATTATTCATATACTAAATCCATCTCTTTGTAAACAAACCGTGCATCGAACAGGTTTCAAATCTAGTAATAACTAGCCTTATATGCACACAATGTGTGCAAAAATTATATTTTAGTATTTTGAATCAGTTTTTTTATGTTATTTATTTATTGAGGTTGGGTGAGTGGGTAGTTATTTTTTATGATGTAGTGGGATTGTGGGATGATTATAGGTGGTTTATTTATGCAATTTTTCTCATTAATTTTTTATTTATTTTTTATGATAAATTATTTTTTTCTGTAAATTATTAATTAAACAACAAAGGGTAGATTAGACAATACATTAAGTTTGGTGTCCCTTCCCTCTTCTCTTACAGTATAAAAATTATATAAAATAGTTTTTCACAAAAATAATACTTCCTCCGTTTTTTATTAAGCGATACACTTGTTTTTTCACGCTTATCAAGGAAGCGATTTAAGGGTGTAAACGATTGAATTTTTCGATGAAATTTTAACACAAGCAAGAATGAGACTATATATTACTTGTGTTAAAATTTAATCGAAAAATTCAATTATTTACACCCTTAAATCGCTTCCTTGATAAGCGTGAAAAAATAAGTGTATCACTTAATAAAAAACGGAGGAAGTAACAAATAAGGTATTTTTTCGTAATTTTTTCTTATAATAATTAATTATTTTCATTCTTTTAGTTCACACGTCGAACGACTTTTAATCCTAATTTTTAAAAAAAAGATATGAAAAAAAAAACAGAGGTAATAATAGCTTAGAGGTGTCTGGTACTCTACTCTGGTGACTGGTGTATCCCTGTCAGAAAGCTGAAAACAAAAGTTGCGGCGAGTCCGGTAGAGAAAGTCGAGAGAGAGAGAGAGAAATACTCACCGCTGCAGCGCCACCGAAGCATTCGTAGAATTCGAAGGGACCGGAAAAAAGGAGGCGGAGAAAGAAGGAGCGTTGTCCTGCTGGTGTCGTGCGACTGTGCGTGCCCTAAACCTAGATCTACATATGTAAGTTCTTTTTGTTCTTCTCAAATTTTAATATGCATTTTGAGCTGATTGGCCAACATCAGATGATTTCTTGGATTCTATTTTTCCACTGTCCAATATTTGTAGAATTGTATTACATTTGGAGTTTGTAATTCTTCATATGTAGTTTCTTTGTGTTTGGGAACCAGACTTTAATGACTAAATCTATGTTGAATTGTACAAGAATTATTTAGTTAGGCATGTTTGGTGGATAGGAAAATCATGGAATTCTGAAACTGAGAAAATATGGGCAACTCTCTAAAGCTTATGTAGCCGATTTGTTTTCCGAAATTATTCCTTGCAATTGTGATGGTAAAATTGTGGAAAGCTTGGGAAATCTTATAGTTTTTTTCATGTAAATACATGGATTATAAAAATAGAGAGAATAATGAGTTTGAAATTCTCGAGTTAAATGATAAAAAACGTTGGGGTATCAGTCTATACTTATTAATCACATAACTAGGCAATAATATATTGAAACTTCTTTGTCATAGATTTACTTAAAAACGTGACCCAAAATACTCAAATCACAATTGTTTACTCTTGACTGAGTTTTACGGGATAAGATTATTCTAAAAAATCCAATAACTTTTTGTATCACGTGTACTTTTAATTTGCCCGAACATTAGAATTTCCCGTGCATTTCGCACGGGCCTAAATACTAGTATGAATACTACAATTATTCCTTAGTTAACCAACATTACAAGAAAAAAAAATATCAAACAACTTATTTTTACACTAGTATTTCCTAGAAAAGAAAAGTAATGAATAAAAGAAATAATTAAATTACTTGTAACTATACTTAGTTAGTTGATTCACGTCCAATACGCATATTAAAAAAAAGGTTAAAAAACACCAACGGCAAATAAAACGGAAAGACGTTTTAAACATGAATTTTTACCAAAAAAAAATGTTAGGTCTTAACTTTTAACACCCTTCCAAATATCTAATGTCAAAACAAACAAACCTTCCCCATCCTTCATAACCCTCGCTTAGTCGCTCCTCACCTTTGGTCTCCCGCTGTCGCTAATACCGCCTCACTTACGCCGGCAGAGCGCCTGAAGTGGTAAGGTAAGTTTGTTTTTGAATCTGTAACGCATTTTATGCACTTAGAGATATCTGCTTGTAAAATTGAGCTTCCTAATCCTAACTGCAAGTATATTAATTTTGCTGTAATTTGATTATTTTGGGCTTCCCACTGAAAATCCGCCCTTGATTACATTTGGAGTTTGTATATCTTGATTTCTTCATATGTAGTTTCTTTGTGTTTGGGAACCAGACTTTAATGACGAAATCCATGTTGAATTGTACAAGAATTCTTTAGTTAGGTATGTTTGGTGGATAGGAATATTATGGGATTCTGAAACTGAGAAAATATGGGCAAATCTCAAAAGCTTGTGTAGCCGATTTGTTTTCCAAAATTATTCCTTGCAATTGTGATGGTAATACTGTGGAAAGCTTGGGAAATCAATATTTGAACTTGGTCATACCCTATTTTCCTTGGGTTCAGAACATATGTATTTTATCTAGTTTCTCATGATCGCCACCAATTTTGCCACCTTTAACTACCTTGCATGATTGCGGTTGAGGTGGCAAAATAAGAACAGTTTGGGACACTAGATGACACACGATGTGGGATAGAGTCTCTACTGATTTTCCATAGATGGCAATAATGACAAACTAAACGAGTGGAAATTAAAGTCTTGCATAGATTTCTAGAGTTTGTTTTTTTTTACTTTTCTATGTTATGCTAATATTTCCACTTTACAAATAGTTCAGAAATATGTTCAGCTTGTTTTGTTCTATCATGATGGTTTCTCCAGTTCTCTTTTATTGGATGGATTATTACATTAAAACACGTTAGACCTTGCTATTTTGGTGAAAGATATACTTGTGACTGTAATTCTTAAGACTTCCTTTCTATTTGCAGATCTAGCTGTTCTGGACTTCACTAACCGGGTTTCTTGAATACTCTTTCATCTGTTTGAGCTATAGAGTGTGGAAGCTTTGATACTAAATTTTATTTTATCTCTGGAAGGACCCGCAGATGTACTCATAATCTTGCCATTGCACTATTATTAACTTGGTAATATCACCTTTCCATTGAAAGAGAGAGGAGATGGATCAAACGTTTCTGGTGATGCTATCGAATCTGCTTCACTTGCAGAACCACTTGGACCCCACCTCCTCTCTCTTCTCCTCTGATGCCACTTCCTTCTCATCCTCTTCAACCAACTCACTTTCCTCTCTCCTCACCTCCTCAACTGCTGCCCCTCTTCTCTTCTTCACAATTGCCTCTGTCCTCTCCTTTGTTGCTGCCTCTCGTCCATCCTCTTCTTCCTCTCCTTCCTCCTCCCGTTCTCCATCTCGCTCTCGCTCCTCTTCCCCTTCTGACCACTCCCTCTCTGCCTTCCGCGCCCTCTCCACTGAGCTCATCTGGTCCATGGACCCTCCTGTCCGCGATGCACAGTGGCGTTCCTCGTATGGCCTCTCCTATCCTGTCTTCACAACTGTTGTTGATAAGCTGAAGCCCCACATAGCCCAATCCAATCTTTCCCTCCCCCCTGATTATGCTGTTGCCATGGTTCTCTCTCGCTTGTGTCATGGCCTTTCTGCTAAAACCCTTGCCAAGCGCCACTCCCTAGACCCTTACCTTGTGTCCAAGATCACCAACATGGTCACTCGGCTCCTCTCTACCAAGCTTTACCCTGAATTTATCAAGATCCCTGCTGGGCGCCGACGCCTCCATGAGACAACCCAGGCCTTTGAGGAGCTGACTTCCCTGCCTAATTTGTGTGGTGCCATCGATTCTACCCCTGTCCGGCTCCATCGCCTTCCTGTTGATGTTAGTGACCCTTCATCTTACCAATGCCGATATGGGTTCCCTGCCATCCAACTTCAGGTGGTGGCTGACCATAAGAAGGTCTTCTGGGATGTTTGTGTGAAGGTTCCCGGGAGTGTTGATGATGCTACCCATTTCAGGGATAGCGTTCTCTACAATAAGCTCATGTCTGGCGATGTTGTCTGGGATAAAGTTGTCAATGTGAGGGGTCATCCTGTTAGGCCCTACATTGTTGGGGATTGGTGTTTCCCATTGCTCTCCTTCTTGCTGACCCCTTTCTCGGGAAATGGTAGATGCACCCCTGCTCAGAATACGTTTAATGCTGCTCTAATGAAGGGCAGATTAGCCACTGTAGAAGCTATAGGGCTGCTAAAAGGGAGGTGGAAAATATTGCAGGATCTGAATGTGGGTCTCCATCATGCTCCTCAAACCATTGTCGCCTGCTGTGTGTTGCATAATCTGTGTCAGATTGCCAGGGAGCCTGAACCTGAACTTTATAAGGAGCCTGAAGAGAGTGGGTCTCCTCCAAGGGTTTTGGAGAGTGAAAGGTCATTTTACTATTATGGTGAAAATTTACGGCAGACATTGGCTGATGATCTGCACCAACGCCTGTCTTCTAGATGAAACCTAAAGCTCGTAAGTGGTAGATTTAATGCTGTTAAGAGCTGATTTACTTTATGTTAATGCATTTAGTAAATTTACTCAGTCTCATGACTTCTATGATGTCTCTTGACATCTGCTTATCATTACTCCTAACTTCTAATCACAGTTCTGCTCCTCATACTATCACAATATTAGCAGTGGAGGTATGAAAAAATGTAGCATCATGAGCTTCCTGCTCTGATGAGGAGTCTTGCAAACCAATTTGTAGGAACATACAAGATGTAGCATGTTACATGCTTGCATGAATAGTGAATACTGGCTAATGATGTTATGTCATTATCTTCTGCTATGCTAATTGATTTCTTAACTACTGTATTATAGAGTTATCCATTGGGGCAAGGTTGAAAAGAAAAAGAAAATGCTTATATTGAATGAAACAATTAATAAAGCAATATATGATGTTATATAAATACAAAATAAAAGGTTAGTGATTTGAAGAATTCGATACCAGACCCACTTGATTTGAAGAGGAAAATTCTGATGTTGAATCCTTATAAAAAAAACAAAAAATTCTGTTATGAATCTGACAGGAGATTAAATTTAAGTAGGATAAGACGATTGCGACTCTAGTCTAATTTCTGTTGGGGCTTCATAAGTTATAACTCATCAAGTGATCGATACAATTACCTGTATGTCTAAAGTAAACACCAGGCAATGGTACAAAAAGTGTGATTATACTTTAGAGAAAATGGCTTTTTATGGTGATTGCCTCTTGTTCTTGTGTCTGTCCAAGAGTAAAACACTAACATCTTGATATTTGCCTTTTTATGGTGATTGCTCCCTCTTCCCCTTTTAAGCTTCCTATTAGCTTGTTGCACGGTTTTCTAGGCACAATTTTAATCATTATTTTTATTTAATTATGTTATAATTAAATATTATATAAGTTAATATTTTGAAAATGCACACATTGAATGAATATAATTATATCCAACATGATTATATTTATTGTTGGTAATAATTTGTGGTCATAACTTTTAATGGTTTGTGTTTAAAAAGAGAAATGAAAAATTTTAACGGGGGTAGATAGAGTAGTTCAAATATAGATACTATAAAATTTCTAGACTTCAAAGAAGCTAACAATTCTTAGGATTAGAAAGAGCAAATTTGAATATAGATCCTTGTAGTCAATCTTAGTTAGGAAGGTCTTAGAAATGTTGTAGTTACTTTGATGTGCTGATATAAGGATTCCCTATAATACTCCTTCCGTCCTTTATGCTCCATCGACTTTCATGGTCTCCAAGACGAGTCCATAAACCGCTATATCTCTAACTTTACAATATACTACCTCCGTTTCTTTTTAAGTGCTACATTTTGACTTGTAACACTATTCATTCATTATAATTTGACCGGCTTTTATGATATAGGCATAAGGAAAAATATAGTCATGTTGGATCTCGTTTGATTCGTCTCGATATATATATTTTTAATATCTAATCGTCATAATTTTTACAAATGCATAATTAAAGATAAAAATGATAGAAAACGTGTCTCGACAAACGTGCTAAAGTGAAATGTAGCACTTATAAAAAAACAGAGGAAGTACATAAGTAGAAATTATAAAAGGTAGAACAATGAAAATACACATATAGAAAAATCTAATAAGATCCGACATAACTATATTTTTCTTTATACATGGGAAGAATAAGTGTTGACTTCAAAATTGGCAATGATGCATATATTTGGGGACGGAGGGAGCAATAGCATACATAAAACTAGGTCTTGAATACAAAATTAAGACATGGAGCCCGAAAATAACCGAATTCGAAAAAACCAAAAATAAGTGGGGTTAAATCAAGCTGATCGTAAACCGACCCGACCAACGGCTTTTCTAGATAATTATTAAATTTGAAAGCATTATAGTCTTAAACTATGGTAAAACAAAAGCTATATAGTGACATTGTATTTGTGACATGAAATTATTAAGATAAATTATAAGCTAAGCGTTAAAATTTATGAGATTGTCCAATTAAATTCAACCAATTGGCGTATTTTAATAATTATGAGTTATTTTAATTAGTATTATCTATGTATATGTATTGCATATAATACATACACAATAAATAAAGAATAAATACAAAAACTTATGCTAAAAATATAAACAGAAAAGATGGTCTTAACCGACCGGCCAACGTGTAACTGTAGATTCTGGGTTACGGTCAAGACTTTGGCAACCCAATACCGGAATTGACCTGACCGGAAATTCACCCGAACTCGAATTCATCCGACCCAAAACTGACCGGCCCGACCGTTCTGCGAGGTTGAAAGTACATCTTAAGATTTTCACAGAACCTAGTGTCCTAAATTAAATATACATAGATACACATTTTTGTAGGCAACACTAGTTAAATAGTTAATAATATGACGCAGATTACTATTAGGGGGCGTTTAGATGGGTGGTTTCAAGGACGGGAAAGGGAAAGAGGAAGGAAAGTCTCAATTCCCTTTGTTGTTTGTTTCACCATTTTTATGATTTACTTTACCCTTTTTTCTTTTTTGGTGACTCCTTAAGTCCTCTACCCTCATTCCCCTCTCCTCCCCACTCCTCCTGCACTTTGGGGTAAGGGAAACCCTCCATTGACCACCACCAACTTGAACCCCACGCCCACCAACCGCCGCCAACTTGAACCCTAGGCCGACCTTGACCACCTCCACTCACATCCGGCCAACGCCCCTCCCCCCACACTTCCGAAAGTCACCACACAAATACATCCCAAAGCCGAAAACCATCACAGACCACAACACAACCCACTCTTGCCGCCGAGGACCACCACACTGCCGCCAGAAACCACCACAAACCCTCCAAAATTCTTCCACCAAAATTGAAATCCAATGCACATCTCTCAAAACTACCCCAAACCCCTCGAAACCCATCAATCACCATTAGAAACTACCAAAAGCCTCGGAAAACCACCCTTGAAAACCCTTTCGAAACCTACCAAAACCACCAGATGTGCCCTCACCGGAAGCAATGGAGCCCCCAAAACAAACCCAAGAGAGTGATGTGCGACATGAGAAGAGAAGGCCAAAAGAATCTCTTACATGTGGCGAGGAAACCACTGGTGCATGGTGCGGTGGGGGAGGGCGCGACAGGAAAGGACGTTATGATGGTTATGAGGGAGGGAGAGAGAGAAGTGCAAAGAGGAGGGAGAGAGATGGAGGGAAGGGGGACGGCGGCAAAGAGGGTGGCGCCGGAAAGGAGGTTGCAGAGATGGAGGCTATGGTGGTGCTATGGTGAAAGGAGGAAGAGGGGTACGAGAAAAAAAAAACTTACCAAACAACCTTTTGCATGTAAGGGTTTTAGTTTCCTTTCCCTTCCTACTCTTCTCTTGATTTCATTCCCTTTTCCAATGCGAACGTCCTCTTGAAGTGTGTAATGCCAAGCTAAGAAGAATCGAATCATCGCCCTATAACTAGGTTGTGGCTGATGCATAACTCATGTTAATGTTTGCTGAAGGTTATTCTAAATGTCTTGATGTGAATATAGATTAAGCTGCATTATTATTAGAGTGTGTAACGCATCACACCAGATACAAGCTGATGCAGATTGAGTTATTACGCTTGTAATCCTAGTGAATATTGGAATACTCTTTATCGTTTGCATAAATATATAAAAGGATGAATAGATGTCCGTTTGCATTTGAAATATTTCAGTTTTTGGTTTATGTCCTGATCATATGGAAATGGGGTTTGTTAGTGGCGATAATTAAAATTTGGAGTCCTGCTAGCCTTTTAAATTTCACTTGTATAGCCCGACTTACCATGGAGTTTGATTTTATTATTCTTGAGTTGACATGACAAGAAGCATAGTGATTAGTGGCTCAGAGACCTTCGTGTTAGTTTCAAAATATAATCTGAACTCTTTGTTAACTCAAAATAATTCATTTTCTTATCGTTCCCCCCCCCCCCCCCCCCGCTCCCGCTCTCTTCCACCTGTGCATCCTCTGCTCAGTTACATCAGGCATCTCTCCCCAACCCATCCCTGTTCCTTCCTCCTTTCAGGTCGATCTCCTGAACATAGGTAAATACCTCTGTAATTATCAATTTTAGCAGTATGTCAATGTGATGATTGCTGCTTTACAAAAATTGCAACACACCAATGCCCGCCTAGCCCAACATTTTTCTAAAGCTTGTCTACTAGCCTGCATAGTTATCATTAAAGCGTGTTCCGTTTAACCTTATAGCTCATAGTACTTCATACGACATTGCTTTAAACTTGTGGCTTGATGATTCGACAATTTACCATTAAGCCTTTTCTTTTAATTTGCTTGTATATGGATGGGTTTGATTAATCACGTCAAGTGCTAAAAATTCATTACTATTGGTACTTTGGTAGTATAGCGTTCCCGTGAATCATGGTTTTATATTCCATTAAGATCCGTAACAAGGCTTGAATGTTAATGATTTTTTTTTTCTCTTAATGTGCTGATCACCATTTTTCAGGGGTGGGGCAGCTTAATTTAGATGTACATTGGTGGTGAAATTTGGGTGTTGTAAAGATAAGAGCCAAGGAGGTGATGCAACTGCAAGGAAAGAGTTTGACATGCACCAGGACATGTGGGAGGGGAGAACTTCTAGTGGTGTAGTGGATGAGGTTGGGAGCTTGTAGGGGTTATGGGCGCCAGGGGGAGGGGGATGCAGTGAACATTCAAGAGTGACAAGGAAGAAAGGAGAGATCCCGTGGCCGTTGCAAGCGCTCAAGCTGAAGGACTAGCGGTGTGAGAAAGTGTGATAGAGCAAAGCTGTGTGAGAGATAATGTTTTTCTTCGACAAATAGTTTAGGTGACAGGTAAGGCTGGATTATTTTGTGAAGGATCAGCCAATACCTCGGGATTATTTTTGAGTAAGATCCCTAAAAGTTGGGATAAATGTGTTTTTGTTTCCAATTTTATGCACCCTCTTCTTCTGACCAACGAAAAGAAAACGGCTGCAGACTTAAAAAACTGAACTGGTATTTCATGGTATTTATGTTTAAAGTCCTAATCCCTAAGCATGTTTACCCAGGAGGGACTGTAATGTGGTACTAACCATAGTAGGTAGTAGTATGTTGGCTACTCTTAATTGTCTATACTGAACAAATATCTTAATGGTGAAGGGAGGATCTGGTAGTGAGGGAAGACTTCATATTTACAATGGTGGACTTATCAGCCCCAAGTTTAACAGCCTCTTTCCCTGCTGTAAGAAACCTCGAAACGGCACCTGTTACATACTCATGAGCTTCCCTTACATTCATTTTATTTGCCATTTCATCTGGGAAACTGCTTAAGAAATGGTCACCATTAAGAACAGCTGCTAGCTGAACTATCTCTGTCTGGAATTGAGATAATGGCCTCTCCTCATCTGCTTTTGTCTTCCTTAGTGGAGTTACCTCAGGTAGAACCTCTATCAGAAAACAGATGAAAATTAATCAGAAATTTGCTACTTTTCTCCTTAGCTTTATTTATTATTATTATTTTTTATCTTCTTACTGTCGTATTTTAGGCAATGGTATATCCGAAACTATTACTAGTCCTTCAGTCCCAATTTTATCACGGAAGTTATAGGTAATGGATATATTTTGAATGCTGATTTGGTAGAAGACAGCGGGTTTCTATAAAGGCATAGAAGTATGTGGGTCTTTTGATTTGGGTTGGATGAAATTGGGATGTATATTATTTTCTTATTGTTTAACCCTTTTCAATTAAGATGTGAGGGTATAGTGTTAAGAGTGATAGGTATTAAGAAAAGGTTGGTTAAGACTTGAAGAGAAGTGTTGGAAATGTCTGGGTTAAGTTGTAACAGAGGGAGTAGTACTATAAATATGGTAGGAAAAAAGATGAGGTTTCTTTCCGGACTCGATAGAGTTAAGTAGTAGGATTTTACGATTCCAGTAAAGCAAATAATAATTGATTAAGGAAGATTAATTACTGCAAAAGATGGATGGAAATGATTAACCTGGGCAATCAGTTCTTGGAGAGGCTAATTGGGAAACAACATCCTCAAAAGTACCCGCCCAGGCATCTCTATGGGTCAAGAAATTGGAGTTGATATTGAATATTTTCTTGATGGTAGCTGGAATTGAAGAATGCTCAAACTCTGAATCTGGTGTTGGTCCTTTTGCCTTACTTATAACTGCACAATTCACAATTCACAAACAATACAACATCTCCCAAGTCAAATAATTGAAGGCCTATTCCAAAACCAGTATTTCTGGATCCGGAATTAATAGTAATGTCGATAGTTTAAGATGAATTAGTAATACGATAATTAATTCCGAATCCAAAAAATATACTTTCTCCGCTTCTTTTTAATTGCAACAAACTCAAGTGGGTGGACTCCTAGGCAAAATTTTGGTGTGAGTGTGAAAGGGATGGAGAGAGAAAGTGGAGCATGTGATAAAGAGAAAGATAGGAAAAAATGACTTGTAAAAAAGGAAAGAAAGCATTTGTTGCAATTATTTTGATATTTTCATTTTTGGCAATTGTTGCAATTAAAAAGAAACGGAGGAAGTATATTTATCAGTAACACATTGAACGTAGGTATTGCAGACTTAGTTACTTAAAACGCGTTTAAAACTCCGTCTCCGTCTTTTTGAAAAAAACGCCAAAAAAACGTTTTTTTTGAGTCCCTGCCGTTTTAATCACAAAAAAACTTCACCTCCCGTATTAAACGCGTTTAAAACGCGCCGAATGCGTTTTTTTGAAAAAAACTCCTTTAAAGAAAAAAAGAAACCACGTGTCTCAAATTCTTATGTTTCTGCGATTATACGCGACCTTCTAGAGTTTTAGAGTAATTATTGTTTTGAGTCTTTTATAGCATATGTTTTTCGAAAATATCGATACCTACTTATGATGAATAGGTATATAAGCTGATATCTTTTAAATTACAGCATAACATGAGTAACACCACGCAAGAAAATAGTGTCCGGATTTTTTGCCGAACTTTTAAGGTGGAGTCGTTTTAAACGCGTATACATCCGTATTCCGCATTATAAAAGTCAACGTTTTTTTTGTCGAATATTTGACCGTATTTTTAAAATTTTTGCTGTTTTAAACTCACCGAATTGAACTCCGTTTAATTTCCGTTCCGTTTTTAACTAACTGAGATTGCAGATCCACATAAATGTTTGGGAAAATTAACAGGAATAATTCAAACTATTACCTGTCTTCCATTATTAATCCCACCTATAGAAATTTCCAAAATAATCCCAACTATCACCCTCCTTTCCTAAAACAATCCCACTTGACTTGGAACCTGTTAAACAAGTTGAAATGGCAACGTATCAAGATTCCATTGGCCAAAAAAAAATGAAAAAAAAAAAGAAAACTCACCCCTTTCCCAGCCACCACCCCTTCCCCTCTCTTTTCCACCCACCACCACCTTCCCCTCCCCATACCCGGCCAACACTACTCGCCAAACACCACCATCCGCCGAAAACACCACCACACACCCAAAAACCACCAGCAACCAACCGGAAACCCAAACCCACAACCCAAAACGATCCCTAACCACAGGAAAACACCACCCACACAGTCCGAAAATCACCCGAAACCGCCCGAAAACCCAAACCCACAACCCAAAACGATTTCTAGCCACCCGAAAACACCACCCACACAGCTCGAAAATCGCCCGAAATCCCAAACCCACAACCCAAAACGATTCCTAGCCACCCGAAAACCGCCCCTAACCGGCCGAAAACCCAAACCCACAACCCGAAATGATCCCTAACCACCCGAAAACCACCCAGACAAAGGTTGTAAAGGCTAGGCGGTGGTTTTCGGGAAAGGGAAGGAGAGTGGTGGCCGGCGTGTACAAGGGGGGCGAAAGGGAGTGGTGGCCGGAGTTGGTGGGTGGCTGGGGTTTGATGGATAGTAGAGGGTGGCAGGGGTGGAGGGGGGTTAATTTTGGGGTGGATGGGTTTGCTTTTTTTTTTATTTAAATTTTTTTAAATTTGATGATTCAAAATAAAATAATAAGTTGACCAATTATAACGCGCCACGTGTCATTATTAACCTGTTTATCAAGTCACCATTTCACCTAGGACTAATAAGGGAAGATAGTTAAGATTATTTTGGGAATTACTAGAGGTGGGATTAATAAGGGAAGACGTGCAATAATTCGGATTATTCCTGTTAATTTTCCCTAAATGTTTTATTGGTTAGCATGTGTAGATTTACATTTAATTTGAAGTATATTTTCATCAATTTCAACCTTAGTTAGTTAAAACGCGTTTAAAACTCCGTCTCCGTCTTTTTGAAAAAACGCCAAAAAACGTTTTTTGAGCCCCCGCCGTTTTAAACACAAAAAACTCCACCTCCCGTATTAAACGCGTTTAAAATGCGCCGAATGCGTTTTTTTGAGCCCCCGCCGTTTTAAACACAAAAAACTCCACCTCCCGTATTAAACGCGTTTAAAACGCGCCGAATGCGTTTTTTTAAAAAAAAACTCCTTTAAAGAAAAAAAGAAACCACGTGTCTCAAATTCTCATGTCTCTGCGACTATACGCGACCTTCTAGAGTTTTAGCGTAATTATTGTTTTGAGTCTTTTATAGCATATGTTCTTCGAAAATATTGAGACCTACTTATGATGAATATGTATATAAATTGATATCTTTTAAATTAGAGCATAACATGAGTAAAACGCAAGAAAATAGTGTCCGGATTTTTAGCCGAACTTTTAAGGTGGAGCCGTTTTAAACGCGTATACATCCGTATTATAAAAAGTCAACGTTTTTTTGTCGAATATTTGACCGTATTTTTCAAATTTTTGCCGTTTTAAACTCCGCGAATTGAACTCCGTTGAATTTCCATCCCGTTTTTAACTAACTAAGATTTCAACCAAAAGGATTGTCCCTTCCGACATACTATATTTTTTGTGAGGGGTTCCGACATACAGGTTGGTACAGCATGAAGATTAAAGAGTAATGTCCATAACCCCTTACCACCCTTTCTTAAAGGAAAACAGAGAAAAGCAAGTTTTTCTTTTTTAATTGGCTGCAATGAGAATGAGTTGTTAGCTTAGATAGAAACGCTAGTAGCTGAGATTGATAGTTGGAATTGATAAATTAACTGATGGTTGGAATTTTTTTAAAACTAAAACTAGTTGTAGCTGAAAATTTCAAAGTTATTTTTAAAGTAAAAATTATCAAAACAAGAGTATGAGATAAAACAATAATTCAGCTCCTTGCCTTTTGATATTAATCAGACAGTTACGCATTGTTTCGATAGGAGGAAAGTGAAGGAAAGGAAGAGAAAAGAATAGTAGGGGGTAATTTCACTTGTTTAGTTATATGGTTTGGGGGAAGGAAGGAGAGGAGAGAGAGATTTATTTTCCCTCTTTTTTAAATAAGCGTAATTTTTCTAAATTGAAAAGATTTGGAGGGAAAATTGATATCGTTTCTCTTCTCTCCCTTTTTCTCCCTCTCCTTTTTTCTCCCTCCTTTTATCCAAGCAAATATTACACATTGTTTGGATAATAGGAACGGGAAGGAAAAAAGAGAAGAGAAAGAGAGGTAGACAATTTTCACTTGTCTAGATAAATGGTTGGGGGAGGGAGCGTGAGGGATCTATTTTCCCTCCTTTAATAAGTATAATCTCTCCAAATATTAGAAAGATTTAAAGGAAAAATGGAGCACACGTTTTTATGTTTCCTTTTCCTTTTCCTCTTTCTTTTCTATCCAAACAAAGCATTAGAATCAATTCCATTCAAGTTAAGTGCTACGCGAATGACTACTACTACCTTTCTTTTTCAATTATTGCAACACTTTGCAATTCTCAATAAGACAAAGTAATAGTATTTTTTTTTGTAATGAAAACTTTGTCAATCCTTAATATACACTGAACAATTTAGAAATATTAATGCATGCATTATGACATAGCTCATGATATTCTATAAATCCACATTGAAATGAAATTTTTAATAAGATGCACATGTTTAATATCTAAATATTTGGTTTCAAAAAAAAAATCTAAATATTTATATACAATGTTCGGCGGCCTATTCTCCCCAGCTTATTTCTAGTTCAATTTAGTTCAATTCAAATCAATTCAGTTTAGTTCAGCTCTCGACATACTTTACTCTCATATATCACTATTTATTTAAGTTCAGTTCAAGTCAGTTCAGTTCAGTTCAACTGTTTTATTCCAAAGAGAATAAGCCCGAAGTCTCTTGAAGTATTATCCTACAGTTTTTGTTTCCTTTCATGGTGTTTAATACTTCCTCCGTTTTTTTTATACTTGCATCATTTTCCCATTTTTGGAAGTTATAAATTACTTTCATCGTTTCCTTTTATGGTAATACTTTCTCTCTATCTCTCTCCAATCACATGGGTCCCCTCTTTCCCCCCTCCCTATCTCTATCCTCTGCTTAATTCTTGTGCCCCAACTCAATGATGCAAGTATAAAAAAACGGAGGAAGTATATAAAATTTAGTACTTATAGGTTAATGATATAAGAGTACATATTAAATCCAGTTTAACAAGATTAAGAACATGAGATTATATTGCCTCTCTATTCAATAATTGATTCACTTTGTTTTTCACATTTGTTATGAAATATTTTTAAACTTTAATTATTGATCAATAAAAATTATAAAAAATTGATATATAAAAATAAATATGAATATGATTTTATCAAAATATCAGATAACTGATTTTTTTTATGTCATCAACAATAATCAAAGTAAAATGTGAAAATATTGATTAAATCAAATTGTTACACTAATTTAATAGAGAACGACGAGAATATATCTGATATGATATCCGCGACCATAACTTTATAAAGCATTGATTTTGGCATGTTGTCGGTGCAAGTAGCCAAAAAGGTTTCACAAAAAGAGTCCACTACCGACCAAATATATAATCAATTACTCAGCCAAAGCACAAAAAGATAAGCCAATCCAATACCAATCGAGAAAATAAAGGCAGAAAAGACACCAACAAACACAAGGCAAAGGCCTAGCAAATTATACGATTACCCAACTTTTTCATGAACTACGAGTTCTGCAAATTGGTAAAATTGATTTGAGTAAAGTTGACAGTTTCTTATTCCTGTAATTGATTTGTTAGAGGCCTAGAGCTTAACTTTAATCTCCCTTATAATTTTTGGTTTACGGATAATAAAATTGTTTCTGCATTTTGTAAAAGAAAAGACAAAAGAAGTTGCTGGTAGTAGTATTGAAGTATAAATAAACTGTAAAATTCGTTTGGGCTGGTTGTCATTGCATTGACTTGGAAAATTAGTTCAGTTTAGTTTAAATTAGGATTGTTCAGTTTGAGACCATGCACCGTACACCCGGGTGCACCGTGCGCATGGTGTACCCGGTGGCATATTCGTAATTTTCGCGAACTTCAGCAGAAAAGATCTAATACTATTTTCGCCCAGCTTTCTACAATAAAGAAGGTGTACCACAATGGTTGAACCAGCATTCCATCTTAGTGAATGTTCAGGAGGTCGCGGGTTCGAGCCCCATTGAACTCATTTTTATTTTTTATTATTTATTTCAATTTATTTTTATAACATCCTTTTCCTCTTTTTTATTCCCCTACTTTTTTAAGTACATCTTTTTTATTTATCTTTCCCCCTATTTTTCTTGCTTAGGGAATTGCTAATTTGAAAATTTGCTCATTTCAAAACCATTAAAAAAAATTGCACATTATTTTGTTTTGTCGTCTTCCCTTATTATCTTTCTTGTTTACGCAGTTGCTCATCTGAAACAAAAATTGCTCATTCAAAATGGAATTGATTATTTTAAAAAGATGAACGATTGTTTTATGAAGTGCAAAATAAGGGCTTAGATGAAAAAAAGATGAGTTTATAATAACAAATACCATAACCTATAACAGTCGCTCATTTCTTAAATAAGTAGATTTATTCTAACTCACTCAAGATTAGATTGTAGATTGATCATACTGTGCAAATAAAGATTGCTCATTTGATCAAATGAGTAAAATAAAACAGCTCATTTTGTGAATGAGCATATTTATTTTAGCTCACTCAAGATTAGAATGTTAACTGATCTTCTTGTGCAAAAAAGATTGTTCATTTCATCAAATGACTAAAATAAAACATCTCATTTGGTAAATGAGCAGATTTATTTCACCTCACTCAAGATGAGATTACTAATCTTCCTGTGAAAAAAGATTGCTGATTTGATCAAATGAGCAATTGTATTTATTCATTTGATCAAATGAGCAATTTTATTTTACTCATTTGATCAAACGAGTAAATAAAACTGCTCATTTTGTGAATGTGCAAGTTTATTTAGCTCACTCAAGATTAGAATGTAAACTGATCTTCTTGTGCAAAGAAGATTGTTCATTTCATCAAATGAGTAAAATAGAACATCTCATTTGGTAAATGAGCAGTTTTATTTTACCTCATTCAAGATGAGATTACTGATCTTCCTGTGCAAAAAAGATTGCTCATTTGATCAAATGAGCAGTTTTATTTACTCATTTGATCAAATGAGCAATTTTATTTTACTCATTTGATCAAATGAGTAAATAAAACATCATTTTCTTATTTTTTATGACTTTTTTTATTTTTTATTTCAAAACATTAGAAATAGATATTTGCTCATTTAAAATACATCGCTCATTCGAACTACGTAAAATGTATTGCTCATTCTAGTCATATATTGGAAGCTTAAAAATTAAAGTGAATTTAAAATAACTATATATTTTACCCGTAAAATTAAATATTTAATAATTTAGAAACAATAATTATAGTACAACAATATGCAAAATAAATGAAAAGAATAAATAAATAAAAAATAGAAGTAAGACTATGAAAGATAAAAATAATATTATTTTAAAGAATAATTGTAGAAGGAAAAATGAGATTCAAAAGACAAATATTGTGAGAAAAAGACAAAATTGAAAAAACCAAATTAAGTTGCTTGGTAAGCGAGTCGAACCCGCGACCATCCAACAACTCAATAGGCACGCTGACCAACTGGGCTAAGCAGCCTTCGTGTTATATGTTGCACACTTTCAGTATATAACACTGTTTCCAGATTGTATCCGGGTGCACCATGCGCACGGTGCACCCGGGTGCATGATAATAATTGTAGTTCAGTTTAGTTTAGTTTTATCCATTATTTAATTATTTTCGTTAGTATTTTTATTATTGATCTAATTTATTTTACTATTTTATTTTATCATCATTATTATTATTTTGTTAATTATATCTTTACTCATTATTATTTTATTACATATATTTTTATTATTATAATAGTCATATTAATTACTATTACATATTATTGTTACTGTATAATTATTTATTATTATGAATTTATAATTTTTTAATAATCATTTATTGTTAATTAGGAGTACCATTCACTTCAGTTCAATTCAACTCAGTTTAACTCCATTCACTTTAATTCAGTTCAGTTTAGCTCATTTGCGTCGAAGAGAACAAGCCCATAGTCATAGATACATTTTGAGTATGGCCATAGATATATGGTTATAGTTTAATATTGATGCCTAGCTAGATCCATATTAGATAGCTTGACGTACACCTTGAAATTTAAGTTTTTTCATTGTGTTGCCAGAGAAGAAAAAGACGAATATATACTACAATTTAGACAATTAATAATTAGCTATTTAGCCATTTTCTTCTAAAATGTATTCTTTCTTCATTTCTAAATAAGTGCAACATTTTGACTTGTATACTATTTATATTAACTTTGGCCACATTATTAGATTAGTCCTAATATGTATTTTCAAAAATTCAGTTTTTTGTAATTTTATTAGAAATATGAATGGACAAAATCATGTATTGATAAGTATGTAAGTTGAATGATTGTGGTTTTTTCTAGAAGCATTTTCAGTAAATTACATATGGCTAAAAGTAAGAGATTATCCAATGTGAATATGGACAGCCGACAAGAAGATATACCAACTATATTTGCTACAATCCGATCATAAAGACATAAACTAAATTTAGAGCTAGTAATAAATAGTGATGATAGAGGGAATAAATAATTACCAGTTCCTTTGTTGATCCAAGGGGAGACCATAATAGTAGGCACACGAACACCAAGTCTATCAAACTTGAAGAAACTTGGAGGAGGAGCAGTGTTGCCATCTGGGCTAGGCACATTGACATAAGGTGTTTGTACATGATCGTAAAATCCACCATGCTCATCATATGTTATCACTAATAGACTCTCATCCCATTGTGGACTTGCTCTTAATGTTTCATACACTTCTTTCACTAGCTTTTGTCCATTTGCTACATCATGTGATGGATGGTCGTCATTTGCTGGCATTCCATTCAAGTCAAAATATCTGCATCATAACCCATTATTTATTTAGTTATACTTGCTCTTTAAGTATTTTTTTAGGTTAACAAAAGTAGCTAACTGAAAACAAACAAACAAAAAGGCAAACCAATCATGTAATGTGTTGTTGAACTTAGTATGTATAGTGACAAAATCTTAAATTTGTATATATATTATAACTTATAGATAATTAAAAATGTTAATGAGGACTATGTTATCCGGAAAACGTCAAAATCAAAGTGTTGTATGAAACAGACGAAACGTTTTATTAGGGGATAGAATGCATCTTTAACTTATGATTGTTCGAAATGGCAAAAAACTGTGTACATGCCCCAAGGAAAAAAAAAAGATAGTACCTGGGTTCAATGACAGTTAGGCTGGGGAGTTTGCCATCTTTGGCATGCTTCTTGAAAGTGTCATAGAAGTGAAAGTTGAAGACATACTTTAACTTCCTCAAATTCCTATAAAACAAAGTACTTGGGATAGACTGATAGTAAATACCAAAATCCATATCATTCTCATGCAAAGAATCAAAGATAGTCTTTTGTGGGTAACCAAGAGCCAGCTGCTGTTTCACATGACTAACAGCACCATGTGAAGTCCCAGAATAAACAAACAACCTATTTGGTTGAGTTGGTCCTGGAATTGAAGCAAACCATCTATCAAATACTGCAAATTCTCTAACTAAAGCTTCATATACAGGCACATTTTCAGGCTTAAATCCTTTCATTACTGCTTCTGAAACATTCTCTGACATTGACATTGCTTGTTCTACAAACCCTTTCATTGTGGGAATGCTATCATTGCCATATACTTGTTTGGTAACTTCTTCAAAGGAGTGTCCTGGATCTGGGTCTACATACATGGCGTCGTTGCTTACGCAGACGGATTTCGATCCGGGTCTTTGGTCGAGACGGGGTTGCACTCCGTCCCGTTCACACCATCTATTGATGGGTTAATGGAGTTTTTCATCCATCCTATTAAGTGGTCAAATGACCTGTTTTCTAGGACTAGGACTACTATGGTTTTGATGGGTGTTTGAGTTTGGCTAAGGCATTGTTTGGGAGGGAAAATGGAGGTGAATGACAAGAGAACAAGGAGAAATAGGGTGGTTTTCATTGGGTGGTGTAAGTGTTTTGAGGGATATAATACAAAGAATTAGACAATATTGGGATTTTGGAAGATGGGGGGTATAAGTTTTATAGTAACATAGATTTATGCAGATGGTACAAATTTGTAAATGAGATGATTCTAGTCTTTATTTGATAGATCACGAGTGATTATGCAATTGATTTTGGGGGTTTGGATTTGATATAATACCAATTTTAGAAGATTGAGAGAAGTATTATTGTAGTAGTACTATTAGTAACACGTTTACTGAGTAGTTGATTGAATAAAAGGGTAACAAGATTCCTTTTTCCTCCTTATTTTTGGGGCTTTTATTAAAGGGTGTGGGGAGTAAAGTAAACAAACTAAAGTAAAGGGTGAAGGTGGACTGATGGGAGAGAGGTTTGTGAAGTTAATAACACAATAATGTGGACCCATGTTTGATGATGATGTGATGTTAGTGGATCTTAATGTGGGTGCTTAATATAAAAATAACATGAACATTTTTGCAGTTGCAGGTTATACGGTAAGTCTAAAATACAATATCTAGTAAGTTCAAGCAAGTATTCAAAGCAGTCGGTGCCAAATGGTCAATGAGTTTGTCATGTGCAAATAGCTGTTGCAAAAGTTGACCCTATTTAAGAAACTCGGCTCGAAGTTAACCTGTTATAAGCGGATTGACTGTAGGGGGTGTATGAGTAGTTGTTTGTATGTGTTAGTATTAGTATCGGGATAACAAAGATGAACACAATGAAAACAATAACGAAGAAATTGATCTTCTAGGCGTGTTTGGGAACATATTCCCAAAAGCGATATTCCGACCCTATACGAAGCACGGGTTGCACGGGATTCACCTCCGAGATACAAAGAAGGACAGTGAATATTACGCTCGTATGAAATTCACAAAATGAGAACAAATGTGTTTGTGATTTTTGCTTTGATGAATATAGAGAAAAACTTGAGAGAGAGTGCTTTTGAGAGAATGATATTAAGCATATGAACATTCATCCGTGATTATAGTCACATATATGCACTCCAAACACCAAAAACGGCTAGTAACCACTCAAAAGGCAAAACCGCAAAACAGGAGCGTCCGCAGGCAGAAGCTCGTCGCGAGTCGCGACCCAGCGAAAAGCACCGGTCGTGGGCCGCGACCCGCCCCTGCCCATCCCCTTTGCTCTTCGTTTGCTTCCCAACTTCAAGGCTTATGAAGTTATCATTGTTTACTCTACCATAAACAATTAATCGTGCATTCTAACGTAACTTAAGCAATGACACCATAACCAAATAGATTAATTACATGAATTCAATCAACCAAATACTCTAAATTATCCAACAATCCTCCCCCATTTAGAGTATTCTAAAAGATAATAAGCACTAAACACCATCAAAACAAACAACCTCATGCATCAATGAAAGTAGAGGTGGCCATTGGGCGGGTTGGCCCTGACCCAGCCCTGAACCGATCCGGCGAAAAACCGGTCCGACCCTAAACCGGAAAAAATCAACCCTGAACCGGCCGACCAGGTTAAGGAACTGGTTCGATTCAGGTTCATGTTTTCAAATTTCAGAACCGGTCCTAAACCGATCCTAACCCTGAACCGACCCAGACCCAGACCCAGACCCAGCTTGTAAACCAGCCCGCTCTTGAACCGGTACTTGAACCAGCCCATTCTTAAGTTTTTCCTTGAACCGCCTCTAAACCGTCACTAAAACCCTATACCATAAATTTAAATCTTAAACCGTAACCTTACACCATGTACCCTAAACCCTAATTAAAATCTTAAAAATTATGATTATTCTTATGAATGACTAGTGGACTGGTGAAGTATAAATTATGATTAAGATTTTGATAAATGAATTATAATTATGATTATGATTTATGGTCTATGAAATTGAACTATGGTTATGATTAATAAACTTTAACTTATAATTGTGATTAATAAACTATAAACTATATTTATGATTATGATTAATAACTATAATATACGATTATGAATATGATTAATGAGTATTTGTTATTGGGAGTTGCGATTGGTGAAATTTCTATATGAAATAAGTATTTGATTTACTCTATGAGTTACTATTTCTAAGAATTATCTTTTTTAAATAATAAAAAAATGATTTTTACTTAAGGTGCATTTCTGATATGAAAAAAAATTTGTATTAAAAAATGAAATAACCTTGTACCGGCCCTAAGCTGACACTAAATGTAGCCCTGAACCGACCCGAACCTTGGCACTAACCCGGCCCTGAACCGGCACTGAACCGTTCCCGAACCATCCCCGAATCGGTCCAGGTTCAGAAATACATAACCCTGATCCAGCTCTGAACCGGCCCGGGGTGGTCTTAGGGCTGGGTCAGGGTCAAGTTTTTGTGAACCGGCCCGTATATAACCCAACACTGAACCGGCACAACCCGGCCCGTGGCCACCTCTAAATGAAAGTGTACTAAGACTTGAACTTCCACCTAGTATAATATACATTCCAAGTATCCGTATCCGAAAGGTGTCGCAAGCGATAGAACCAATCTCAATACATAGTGGAAAATTTGAAGATACCATACACACAAGATTAACTATTTGAACTCATTAAACTTGACACTTAAAGCCATGTGTTCGTATCATTCATAAGTGTATCATAGCTATGCCCCTATAGCTACTTGAAGCGGCTAAACTTCACACTTACATAGGTAGAACTCTTAAATAAACATGCCACTATGACAAGGCATAACAAGAGAACCATTAAGATTCACAACCTCTTTACAACATCATAGTCAATTAAGAATAATACTTAAAGGATATTTACAAATGTTCTTCAATCATCAAATGAAGGAATTAATCTTATTGAACTTAAGACCCAACGTCTTATTGGGTGTTAAGTTAAGGTTCCCTCACTCGTGATTAACTAAGGGCTCCAATCCAAGACCGATTGCCATCCTCTTCACCGTATCTCTAGACAAGGCCTTAGTAAAAAAATCCGCTAGATTATACGTAGTCCGCACATAGTCGACAGTGATAACACTATCCTTGATAAGTCCTTGAATATAGGAATGCCGCACACCAATTTGCCTTGACTTGCCATTATAGACTTGACTATATGCCCTTGCCAAAACTGCATCATTATCACAATGTATCGCTGTGGGCGATATCGGTTTTGGTAACAAAGGAATCTCAATCATGAGATTCTTTAACCACTCCGCTTCTTTACTAGCCAAGGACAAAGCAATGAAATCCGAAGTCATGGACGAGTCCTCAATGCAAGTTTGCTTCTTAGAAGCCCAAGAGATAGCACCTCCCCCAAGTAGAAAAACGAATCCACTTGTGGAAGAGTGATCCTCTCTATTAGAGATCCAACTTGCATCCGAATAACCTTCTAAAACCGAAGGATATCCACTGTAGGATAAACCATAATCTTTGGTTTTCCCCAGATATCTTAAGACACGACGAATAGCATGTCAATGCTTCATACTAGGATTAGTAGTATACCTACTAAGCTTGCCTACCGCAAATGCAATGTCCGACCTAGTACTCGTCATAACATACATCACCAACCTATAACCCGTGCATACTCAAGTTGAGATACCGCACTACCATCATTTGGCATTATTTTCTCACTTGGATCCATAGGAGTTGATACAAAAGAGCAATCACTAATATTGAACTTCTTAAGTACTTTTTCAATGCAGTGTGTTTGAGATATACTCAATTTTCCATTGCTTCTTTTAATTCTTATGCCTAGAATGACATCCGCTTCTCTTAAATCTTTCATGGAGAACATTGATGATAGAAAAGCCTTTGCCCACTCAACTTGTGACAAATTAGTCCCGAAAATCAACATGTCATCTACATATAGACAAATCATAACACCATGACCTAAGTCATCAAATTTGCTATATACGCACTTGTCCGAATCATTCAACTTAAATCCGTCAGACAACACAACCTCATCAAACTTTTGATGCCATTTCTTGGGTGCTTGCTTTAGCCCATACAAAGATCTAACGAGTTTGCAAACTTTGCTTTCTTGACCTTTCACGACAAACCCTTCGGGTTGTCTCATGTAAACCTCCTCATCTAGCTCTCCATTTAAGAACGCAGTCTTAACATCCATTTGATGGATCACAAGGTTGTGTATAGCCGCAAGAGCAATCAACAACCTTATAGTAGAGATTCTAGCAACGAGTGCATATGTATCGAAATAATCGATACCCGGCTTTTGGGAAAAGCCTTGAGCCACTAACCGGGCTTTGAACTTATCAATAGTTCCATAGATTTTCATTTTCTTCTTGAAAATCCATTTACACCCAATAGGTTTACACTTGGGAGGCAAATCCGCCAAAACCTATGTGTTATTCCCCATGATAAATCCATCTCATCATCAATAGCTTCCTTCCAAAAAGGAGCATCTTGAGATCTCATGGCCTCATCATAAGTCAAAAGATCACCTTCCACATTAAACACATATGTAAATTTAGTCAATATAGAACTTATAGATCCTTCAACTAAATATACATGAAAATCCGGGCCAAAGGATTTCTCCACCCTTGCCCTTTTACTTCTCCTAGGTTGTGATGAAGTCGATGCTACATTCTCATCTAGATTTTGTTCATCTAATCCTTGATCATTTAAAGACCAATCAACTTCTTGAATAATGGTACTTGGAGTTACATCCTTTGGTCTAGGAATTGATGCATATCGATTTTCATCAAAGATTGCATCTCTTGACTCCACAATAGTGTGAATTGACCAAACGTCATTTTGTTCTATAACATAGAACCTATAGGCCTTGCTATGAATAGAATACCCTATAAAGATGCATTCACTCCCCTTTCACCTAACTTTTTACGTTTAGGTTCCGACACTTTTACAATTTCCCTATAACCCCAAACTCTAAGATATCTTAGATTTGGTTTTCTTTTGTACCATAATTCATAGGGTGTAACTTTGTTCTTTTTCATAGGAACGCGGTTTAATATATAACAGGCCGTTAAAATTGCTTCACCCCAAAATCCATCACTCAAACCCGAATATGATAACATAGAATTTACCATTTCTTGTAAAGTTCTATTCTTTCTTTCCGCTATACCACTTTGTTGTGGTGTATAAGCCGCTGTTCTTTCATGTACAATTCCTATTGATTGGAAATAACTAGGATCATGGTATTCACCATCCCTATCGGTTCGAAACCGTTTTATTTTTTCATTTAGTTGCAATTCAACCTCGTTTTTATAGATCTTAAACTTATCTAGAGCTTCATCTTTAGTGAATAGAAGATAAACATAACACTACCTAGAAAGTATAACTTAACTTTCTATAATCGCTTCACCCCAAAATCCATCACTCAATCATCCTTTGACATAGAATATAACTTTCTATAATTAACATGACCAAGCCGATAATGACAAAGAGAAGAATTATCATTAACAACGCAAACATTGTTTAACAAAGTATTCAAAATACTTAACTTGAACACACCATTACATAAATAACCCAAACCAACAAATGTACCTCCTTTAGATAAAATAAACTTGTCCGACTCAAAAACCATTTTAAAACCTATTCGATTCAAGATAGCTCCAGAGACTAGATTCTTTCTATGGTCCGGAGCAAATACAACATGTCTTAAATCAAGAGACTTTCCGGAATAAAAACTAGCTCAACTTGCCCTACTCCTAAGACTTTAGCAGTAGAATCATTTCCAATGTAAAGAACTTCTCCTTCATCCGCCTCCTTGAAGGTCTTGAAGAGAGAACGTTCCTTGCATACATGCATTGAAGCTCCCGAATCGATGTACCATGAACAATCATCCTGTACACAAAAGATTTCAGATTGTACACACATAATTCCAAACCGAATTAAGGATAAAACCCCCCCCCGCGACCCCCCTCTTGCTACCCCCCTAACCCCGAAGCTTGTGCACATGTACCTTGCTTGGCTTGGGTATGGCTAGACTCGTCTTTCCCACCACCATGCCCATTCTTGTTCATATTTTTCTTCCAAATGGTGCAATCCTTCTTGATGTGACCGGGCTTTTCACATTCCCAACAAGCTCGTTGTTGTCCTCCTCCACCAAACTTTGGTTTCTTACCATAGTTTCCCTTGGTGAAGCTATGTGCCCTCTTCTTAGAATTAGAGTCGTTAGACTTTCCATCCTCCACCATGTTAATAGTGGAAGAACTAGAATTTACCTCCTTTAGTCCATCTTGATCCCGAATGCCCTCTTTAATCCGAAGATGATGAGCACCCAATTGTTTAATAGTCATTTCATCCTTCCTATGTTGCAAGCTATTTCTAACATCTTTTCAAGAGGAGTGTAATTTTTCGATTATTAAAGAAATGGAAAATGTTTCATCCATACTAATGTCATGTTGTTTAAAGCTTCCTAAAATTATTTGGATTTCATGGAATTGTTCCATAATTGGCCTAGATTCAACCATCTTAAAGTTATTGAAATTGCTAACTAGAAATTTCTTACTAGAAGCATATTCGGCCATGTATTTAGACTCTAAATCATCCCAAAGAACCTTAGAGGATTCATAATATTGATAAATATCAAACAAGTCATCGGACATACCATTGAGAATGTGACCACGGCATATGTAGTCGTCGTTCTCCCACTTCTTCCTCTTCCTAGTAGCCTCAATCTTCTCATCATCCACTTCAATTGGCTTCAGGAATGTGAGCACGTAAACCACCGCCAAAGAGGTAAGAAGAAAGTGCATCTTCTTTTGCAATCTACGGAAACCCACGCCTTCAAACTTTTCAAGTTTGTGGAAATTCGCTGTCATCCTACGAAGTGTAACCATCTTTGAGTATATATCGCATTTGGATTGTTAGTACTAGTACCGGAAAAACAAAGATGAACACAATGAAGACAACAACAAACAAATCGATCCTCTAGGCGTGTTTTGGAACACTTTCCCAAAAGCGATATTCCGACCCTATACGAAGCACGGGTTTCACGGAATTCACCTCCAAGATACAAATAAGAACAGTGAATATCACGCTCGTATGAGATTCACCAAATAAGAACAAATGTGTTTGTGATTTTTGCTTTGATGATCAATGTAGAGAGAAACTTGAGAGAGAGTGCTTTTGAGAGAATGATATTAAGTATATGAACATTCATCCGTGATTATAGTCACATATATGCACTTCAAACACCAAAAACGGCTAGTAACCGCTCAAAAGGCAAAATCGCAAAACAGGAGCGTCCGCAGGCAGAAGCTCCTCGCGAGTTGCGACCCAGCGAAAAGCACCTGTCGCGGGGGCGACCTGGGTCGCAAGCCGCGACCCGCCCCTGCCCATCCCCTTTGCTCTTCGTTTGCTTCCCAACTTCAAGGCTTATGAAGTTATCATTGTTTACTCTACCATAAACAATTAATCGTGCATTCTAACGTAACTTAAGCATTGACACCATAACCAAGTAGCTTAAGTTAAATGTTACATGAATTCAATAAACCAAATACTCTAAATTATCCAACAATAAGTAGTGTATGAAGCTTTATTTATGGTGGCGACCTAAAAAACAAACACAAATCATGGAAATGTATATGTGAAACCCATGATGTCTAAATCGGCTCTTCGATCATACGTTCCAAACTTGAGTAACAAAGAGTGTAAAAACTGATTATGAAGTGTGTAGGAAAAGTGAATTGACCATGCATGGGCATGAGTATTTACAATGGGAAATTGGACATGTTTAGACCTAGACGCCTAGTACATGTGTTTAAGCTTTAAGGTTCAAATTGTAAGGGGTAGAGGAAGACCTAAGATGACTCGGATGAAGGTAATTGAAAGTGATGTGAGGCTACTTGGGATTGAAGAGAGCATGGCGTTGGATAGAAGTGGGTGGAGGGGCAGTATCCATGTGGAGGAAGGGGTGTGATTATTGTATTTATTTGTTTTTCTCAATTGTACCAACAAGCCGGGTTTACGGGCACATACTTCGAGATGAGTTTTTCGGACTGAAGACAACGTTTTTTCAAAAAACAGACACCGTCATGCACCCTTTATGGGCACAAAATTTCGAGAATCCCTGCGAAACGAGTACAACAAACCGGATTTTCGGGCAAGTACTTCGAGATGAAATTTTTCGGACTGTATACGACCTTTTTTTTCGAAAAATGGACACCGTTGTATGTCCTTTATGGGTACGAATTTTGAGAATCCTTACGAAACAGGTACCAACAAGTCGGGATTTCGGGCACGTATTTCGAGAAGGGTTTTTCGGATTGAATACGATTTTTTTAGATAAACGGACACTACCGTGCACCTTATATGGGCATGAAATTCGAGAATCCCTATCAACGAGTACCAACAAGTCGAATTTTCGGACACTTATTTTAAGACGGGTTTTTCGTGCCCATATAGGACGTCCGACAATGTCCGATTTTGGAAAAATGCCGTGTTTAGTCCGAAAAAACGTCTCGATGTACGTGCCTGCTTTTTGGTACTCATTTCATAAGGATTCTCAAAATTCGTGCCTATATAGGTTGCACGATAGTGTCTGTTTTCGAAAAATCGTCGTCTTCCGTCCAAAAAAATCGTCTCAAAGTACTTGCTCGAAAACTCGGCTTGCTGATACTCATTTCATAGGGATTGTCGAAATTCGTGCTCAATCCGTCTCAAAGTACGTGCTTAAAAACCCGGCTTGCTGATACTCGTTTTATACAGATTCTCGAAATTTGTGTCCTTTAAGGGTGCACGACGGTATCCGTTTTTTTAAAAAACATCGTATTCAGTTCGAAAAATGTGATTAAATATCATCTCGAAATACGTGCCCATTACCATGTCATATATCAAAAACATATATTTTTAAAATATTGTAAATTGAATAATAAAAGATATATAAAATGTTAAACATAATTTGGCCGGTCAAACTATGCATTAGTAGTGTAATTAGTAAAAGTGTTACTTAAAGATTATTTTTTCATGGTAGTTATTCATAAGAAAAAAAGATGATGGCTATAATTAACAAAAGGGGTACTTCACATGGCAGTTTTTGGCAAAAATCTTGTTTTTGGCCCAAAAACCCTATTTTTTCGTCTGAATATGCATTCATATTTCGAGCTGTAAATATATATTTTAAACGTTAAAATTCACATTCAATTCAAAAAAATGCACATGATAAAAAGTTGCACAACTAGTTTAATAAATATGAACATTCAGATTAAAAAAGATGCACAAAAAAGCTCATTCTCACCCTTCTCATTTTAAAAATCTTTTTATGTGATCCTTATATATATATATATATATATATGGATGAGATCCCATGAGAAAACCCCCCTTATGTGAGAATACCACTTATGTGAGAACAAATCTGGTCCTTTGGATGATTTAGATCTAAGGACTGTGACTTCTCCCTTGTTTTGCATTAGTAAGGGTATATTTGTAATAGGGATATTTCCTGAGGTACCCCGGGGTTAGGGCTAATTCTTCGTGTACCCCCGAGGTATTTGAGCTAGCTGAAATGCCACTAGAGTCACTGCCGTTAGCTTAAATGTCATTACTACTAAATTTTCGTTAGGGTTCTGTTAACTTTCTCAATTACTCTTTAATTTCAAATAAAAATCAAACAAAAAAACTAATAAAAAAAATTAAAAACCATCCCCCACCCCCTCCCACACTCTCTCCTCCCCCAACCCCCAACCCCCCACCCCACCCCCACCCACTCTCTCTCCTCCCCCATCCCACCCACGCTATCAGCCACCCACCCACAACCCCACCCATTCTCTCTCCCCACGCTATCAGCCACCACTCGGTCCAGTCACCATCATCAACCACCGCACCGGAGATCGACTACTACCACTCGCCTACCGCACACGGCCACACATATCCCATTCTCTCTCCTCCCCCAACACCCCGACCCCGCGTCTTCTCCCTCTCTCTCTCTCTACAAACCTTCTTCCCTCGAACCCCCCTGAAAAGGTTGGGATGGGATGGTGTCATGGCTGGCTGGCGTCTTCCCCCTCTTACTCTCTACAAACCCTCTTTCCTCAAACCCCCTCTGAAACGAACCCTCAATCGACACCAGCCCTGCGTCTCGTTGTCGCCTAGAAATCAACGAAGGAGATAGAGGGGAGGTTGGGGGAGGAGAGAAGGTGGGAGGGGCTAGTGTCGTGGGTTGGGTCGGTTTAAGAAGGTGGTGGCTGGTGGTTTTGAGGGTGGTGGCAGGGGAGGGGGGGGGTGGGGGAGGAGAGATAGTGGGGGTGCTGGGGAGGAGAGAGAATGGGGAGGGGTGGGGGTGGTTTTTATTTTATTTTTATTTTTTTTGTTTGATTTTTAATTGAAGTTAAAGGGTAATTATGAAAGTTAACGGAATTTTAACGGAAATTTAGTATTAATGACATTTAAGCTAACGACAGTGACCTTAGTGGCATTTCAGCTAGCTCAAATACCCTGGGGTACCCGAGGAATTAGCCCTAACCCCGGGGGTACCTCAGGAAATTTTCCTTTGTAATATAATCTGTTGATACATAAGCTGAAAATTAGATTTCTCTCTCTAAGCAACAGTAGTTTCTCTCTCCCTAATTTCTGGTGCTCTCTCACTCGTCGTTTCCGTCATCTCATTGTGTGGAATTGTCTTACTCTCCTGTAATCTCCTTTCAATTTGTGTGACACCGTGATTTTTCTTTGTGTGACATCAAATTGGTAAGTGATTTTTCATTTTGTTTATATCATGATTTGTGCGATTGGTTGTGGCATTATGATTTTTGAGTAATGATTAAAGCATGAATTTTTATTTTGTTTTGAAAGTTGTCCAATCTTATGTATAGAAGATGGATTAATTTATTAGGTTAATCATTAATGCTCCTCATTATTAGTCAAAGTATAAATGAGGATTTAGATAAAATTGATTGTATATTATTGTCTGATTGTTTCTTTTTTTGATTTGTTAAGCTTCAACCTATTTAGAAGAATTTTATGATTCAAGTGTTTTGATGCTAATTGCTAGTGATTACAAGATTCTTATTGTTGATGTTAATTTCTTACTCATTCTATTAGTCACGGATTGTGTGGAATATCTGACTCATTATGTCGTCATCTCATATGATTTTTCCTGTTAGGTTAATTTATTAGGTTAATCATAATATCATGATTTGTGGCATATGATTTTTCTTACTAGGTTAATTTGTTAGGTTAATCAATATTGACTCACTATTATTGTAATTAAATATGTAATTTTATGTTCGAATGTTCTTAAATTTTTGTTCATATGTTCTTAAATGTTGTTCATATGTTCCAATTTTTTTTCCTTATGTTCTAAATTTTTGTTCATATGTTCTAAAATTTTATTGTTAGGTTCTAAACTTTTGTTCTTTCTTTTCTAAATTTTTTGTTCTTAAGTTCTGAATTGTTGCTCTTACATTCTAAATTTTTTTTCTTATGTTTTAAATATTTTCTCATACGTTCTTATGTTCTTAAATTTTTGTTCATATGTTATAACTTTTGTTCTCATGTGCTAAATTTTGTTCTTATGTTCTAAAATTATATCAAACATGTTCTTAAATTATATATTATGATTCAGATTTAGTCCTTGTTCCATACCGTGCTCTATTATTGTAATAACATGTTAAATTTTATTATTTTTCAGGTTGCAACTTTTTTTAAGGATTTCAAGATGATGAACTTTACGTGGATTTTTGAATCGCTAAAATATTTTTTATGTAAATATGAGACATATATAGAGATGATTATACAAATATAATTGATATTTTGACCTGTATTATATTTTTTGCACTTGTTAAATTCAATTTTAAGCAGGCGTTTTGAATTTTTTCTTCTTATGTTCTTAAATTTTGTTCTTATGATCTAAATTTTTGTTCTTATGTTCTAAATTTTTTTTATTATAATGTACATTCTTACATGCTAGTCCTTCTAAATTATTCATTGCATTCAAAATTTCTTGCTCTAAAGAAGTAATTAATTCATACATTCTAGCCTTTATGATTTATAAGAAGAAATTTTGAATGCAATGAATAATTCAAAAGGGCTAGCATGTATGAATGTACATTACAAGAACAAAAATTTAGAACATAAGAACAAAAATTTAGAACATAAGAACAAAAGTTTAGAACATAAGAAGAAAAAATTCAAAACGCCTGCTTAAAATTGAATTTAACAAGTGCAAAAAATATAATACAGGTCAAAATATCAATTATATTTGTATAATCATCTCTATATATGTCTCATATTTACATAAAAAATATTTTAGCGATTCAAAAATCCACGTAAAGTTCATCATCTTGAAATCCTTAAAAAAAGTTGCAACCTGAAAAATAATAAAATTTAACATGTTATTACAATAATAGAGCACGGTATGGAACAAGGACTAAATCTGAATCATAATATATAATTTAAGAACATGTTTGATATAATTTTAGAACATAAGAACAAAATTTAGCACATGAGAACAAAAGTTATAACATATGAACAAAAATTTAAGAACATAAGAACGTATGAGAAAATATTTAAAACATAAGAAAAAAAATTTAGAATGTAAGAGCAACAATTCAGAACTTAAGAACAAAAAATTTAGAAAAGAAAGAACAAAAGTTTAGAACCTAACAATAAAATTTTAGAACATATGAACAAAAATTTAGAACATAAGGAAAAAAAATTGGAACATATGAACAACATTTAAGAACATATGAACAAAAATTTAAGAACATTTCGAACATAAAATTACATATTTAATTACAATAATAGTGAGTCAATATTGATTAACCTAACAAATTAACCTAGTAAGAAAAATCATATGCCACAAATCATGATATAATGATTAACCTAACAAATTAACCTAATAGGAAAAATCATATGAGATGACGACAATAATGAGTGAGATATTCCACACAATCCTTGACTAATAAAATGAGTAAGAAATTAACATCAACAATAAGAATCTTGTAATCACTAGCAATTAGCATCAAAACACTTGAATCATAAAATTCTTCTAAATAGGTTGAAGCTTAACAAATAAAAAAAAGAAACAATAAGACAATGATATACAATCAATTTTATCTAAATCCTCATTTATACTTTGACTAACAATGAGTAGCATCAATGATTAACCTAATAAATTAATCCATCTTCTATACATAAGAATGGACAACTTTCAAAACAAAAAAAATCATGCTTGAATCATTAATCACAAATCATAATGCCACAACCAATCGCACAAATCATGATATAATCAAAATGAAAAATCACTTACCAATTTGGTGTCACACAAAGAAAATCACGGTGTCACACAAATTGAAGGGAGATTACAGGAGAGTAAGACAATTCCACACAATGAGATGACGGAAACGACGAGTGAGAGAGCACCAGAAATTAGGGAGAGAGAAACTACTATTGCTTAGAGAGAGAAATCTAATTTTCAGCTTATGTATCTACAGATTATTTAAAAATATACCCTTACTAATGCAAAATAAGGGAGAAGTCTCAATCCTTAGATCTAAATCATCCAAAGGACCATATTTGTTCTCACATAAGTGGTATTCTCACATAAGTGGTATTCTCACATAAGGGGGGTATTCTCATGGGATCTCACCCCTTTATATATATATATATATATAGGGGCTAGATTCATTGAAAACAAGGCTTATGCTGAAAACTGAAAACAGAAGATCTGGACCGTCCAAATCACCACACGCTGATCTGACGGCTGAGAATTCGATTTATTATTAAACCCTCTCGTTTAATTATTAACGCCTCTCATAAAAAATCCACTTTTCTCTCTCATCCGATTCTCTCTCCTTCGCTTCACTCTCAGTTTCGCTTTGATTTCTCAGTTTCATCTTCATCCATAAGCGTTCATTTTGATCCGGATTCATGAATCAAACTGCAATTAGCATCTAGTAAGATCATTTTCACAAATTTTAATTTCAAATTTCAGTGGAATTTCTCTATAGTTGCGATTTCTTGGTAAACGAACGAGTCCGTAACCCTAGTTCAATTTTGTCTCCGATTGTGCATTCTTCAGTAAGCCTTCAATTTTGTATTATAACTTTTTCGATGGGATTTGTTGTGATTATTTTCTTATTGTATTGATTACTTCTCCTGTTGTTGTAATTCATTTGGGGATTAATTTTTCCAACTATTGTTGCACTTTTTGTCTAATTTCTATTATTTTCCCCAATTTTCACTTTGGATGATGAATCTATGGAAATCTGAGAAGTATGTTAATGGAAATAAGAGCAATATGTTTTGTCTGATATGATTTCCCATGATGCTTAATCTAATACTACTACAAATTTATTGATTACCTTAATGCATTTAGTTGGAAATGATACTTGTAGTTGAGTAATGGATACATTTATTTGAAAAGGGGATCATTTTTTCTGGGAACTTGTTGCTCGATTAACTAGCTTATACAAGTATAAAAATTGCAGCTTTTAATAGAGTGAATTAAGTTAAAGAGGCAGTTAATTAAGTGAATAATGAGCCTACTGGTACTAAGGTGATATTAAGCCAGATTAGGGGAAGAAACCTCATTTAATACCTTGATTGTCTCCTCACTCAATAATGTGTGATGATTGAAATGATTCATAAATCACATAACCTTGCTCTTGTTGGCCAAAATGATAGTGAAAAGGGGGTACATTTAGTTGAAAAGGGGCTACAATTGGTTGAAAAGTGGTACTTTTAGTTGATAAAAGACTATTATTAGTTAAAAAAGGATACATTTAGTTTATAATAGGATACAATTAGTTGAAAAAATGATATATTTAGGTAAAAGAGACTCATCATAAGTGTTAGTTTTTTGATGAAAGGAAAGAGTGAATCGTATGTGTGGACAGTGGTTCTTTGACAATACTTGGGGTAACAAAGCACAGTAAAATGAAGCAAGTTGGGTCTGTTGCTCAGGTGTTTTCTTAGGAATAGAGGCAGCGAGAGCTAAGAAATTGGGAAGGGAATATCCAGTGATCTTTAGCCATCGCCCATTTCATGCTAGCTAGTAAGAAATTATATTGGAGTACTCCTATTTTTAGCCCATTTCATATCAAAATGTACCCACTATTAGGTTAAACGTGTGCTTAAATGTTCTACAAATTCAACATAAAGGTAATTATTCACCACTCTTGATTTAAGACCTATAGCTTAATTGTGAGAGCGATATACAGTTATATAAATATTTTAAGTTTGAATACGGAGGTTAAGTGTACCGTCTTCAATTGTAAATGTACCCCATTGTTTTTTACATGTATCCATTTGATCTAAGTTGCTAAGATATATTTTGTTCATACTTCATATATTTATTGATCTTTACTAACAGTGTGCTGCATTTTGGAGTCATTAGATTGATCAAACAACAACAAATATCAGTCGGAATTAAGTGAAGCAAGGTGAAGCAACTTTGAATTACTTTATATGAATGGCTAGGTTACCATAGCAGCATATTTCAATCACAAACAAGTGAAGCAAGTTGAAGCAACTTTGAATTACTTTATATGGATGGCTAGGATGGATGTGGCTTATGAATTAGGTTTTAGTGATGTGTTCGCCATCAAATTAATGATGGATGTTGGATAATGGTGATTGACAACTAGCTAATGAATTTGCAGCCCTCATATATGATAATCAATAAGTCGAAGGTGCACCCTGGAGCACCTTTCTCATTGTGCTCCAGGTCAAAAACGCAAGAAATTGAATACAAAACGCAACTTTGAAAGTGACAGTTGACATCCGGTGTACATAAGGCAAAAATGGATGTACAAAGTGAATTTGAACAAGTTGATTTGACAGTTCCTTTTTTCAAAAGTAAACCTCCTTTTCTTCTTTCCCACTTCCCCACACTTACAACTCCATCATTTCACTTTCTCTCTCATCTTTCTCCCTCATCTTTCTCTCTGACTTTCTCTTCCATCTTCCATCTTCCAAAACCTTCTCATCCTCCATTTTTACACCATTTTACACAAAAAGCTTTCATTTTTATTCACAATTCTCAACACTCTCAAGAAGAAAAAAGATACCGAAGCCAAAAAAATTCAAATATGGATTGAGGTACAACAAAAACAACTTCAAAATGGATGTTAGAAAAGAACTCGAACTACAAACAAAGAAGAAGGAGAACCGAGTAAGCCATTTTCATCTATGCATGTTTTATATTGTGTGATGAATAGAAGGAATTTTATTTTTTGAAAACATATTTTTCATGTTGGTTGAAGAAAAAAAAATTTGGTTTGTTGCAAGGTCAATTCAAGAAGATGTTCCAATTGAAAAGTTTTTTAATTTTTAAAAAGTGAAGAATAAAAAGACCAAATCTTCTGAATCTCAAAAAAAGAAAAATACAGGTATTTTTTTCTTTAATTGATGTTTGATGTACATTGGCAATCTTCACTTGAATTGATGTACATTTGAAATACAATGTTGTACATAACTATTATTTTGCGATATTCATTTTTTGATATACAATGATGATAATCTACTTCAACCTCTGTTCATTGAAGAATGATATATGTTCATTACTTGAGTTCAAGTGTTCATTGTACTTCTCCAACTTTGTTGTCATTTATTTTGTTGGGATCTTATTGTTCCCAAATATGAAAATTATCTTCTTGTATTTTGTTATATATACTTGATAATGTAAGCAACTTAATGTGCTCATTTCAGTTATCTTCTTGTACTCTGTTATATATACTTGTGTACATTTACTTTCCATATACAATTAAAAGATATATGCATGTTTTATATTGTGTGAAAAATAGAAAGAATTTTTTTTTTTTTGGAAAACATATTTTGCATGTTGTTTGAAGAAAAAAAATTGGTTTTGATGTTCATTCATATATATAGGTGAGAATTGTGTGATGAAGAATAGAAGATTTTTTTTTTTTCGAAAACATATTTTGCATGTTGGTTGAAGAAAAAAAAATGGTTTTGATGTTAATTCATATATATAGGTGAGATGATGAATTGATGTAAATTGACAATCTTCACATGAATTGATGTACATTTGAGATAAAATGATGTACATTTGAAATACAAAGATGTACATAGCTATCATTTTGTGATATTCATTTTTTCATATGTAATGATAAAAATCTAATTCTTGTAGGAAGTATGACTGGTAGATTATAAAACTTATCTGTGAAATTGCTGTGCCGTGATATGATCACTGCCCTAAAGTTGAAATTGCCCCGCTACGAACACACGGACTCGTGGCAAACAACCTCCAGGGTTAACACAACACTGACTCGCTGGTGAAGTACAGAGAGACAGTTTGAGAACGCTCTTAATATTGCCCAGTGTTTGAGAGAGATTAACAGAGAGAATAATTTTCTGTGTGTTAAAAACTGTGCCAGGAAGGGGGTATATATAGGGACAGAAGAAGGGAAAACTGACTCCTAAAACCGTGATAAAAACGGTAATTAATGGGTAATGGAAACTGCCCACTAACGGCTAGTGGAAGCAGTCAATCAAGGAGTGGAACAAGGAATTGACTGATTCCATAACAGTCAATCAAGGAGTGGAACAAAGAATTGACTGATTCCATAACAGTCATAAAAGGATGACAGATTTTTCCAGTAAAAATTTAGTTAAGTTAAGTTATTTCCCAAAGCCCAAAGCCCAAAGCCCAAGGCCCAAGGCCCACGGCCCACGGCCCACGGCCCGGTCCGGGCGGGCGGCGGCGGCGCGCGCGCGCGCGCGTGTGTGGACTAGCCCAATCAAGAGCCCAACCACAAAAGCCTACCAAGTCACCAACTCAATAGATACTAGGAACATAACTATTAATAAACTCACCACTCACCTCTTATTCTTCCTATATGGGATCCCCAACTCTTCATATTCTTTTGAAGCAACTCAAGAGTTTTTGTATAACTCTTCTCACAAACTCCAACAATCCCCCACATGATTCAAAAGAAGAGATAGAAAGAAACAGGGCTGAAAAAGAAGATTTGGGCAATAGATACTCAGTTTTGTAAGCATCAATGTCTTAGAGACTTGAATTGATACCCAGTGCATACAAGTATGTCATATTGTCGTATTAGGTAGATTTCTCTTTGAACCTTCTACGGAGTTCATAATCCATGCTTGCGCACTAAACCTTTTTCAAAATAAGAAACGTTCTCGCGATATATATATAAGTGCCCCACAATGCCTGGATTTTCATGAATGCTCTAGAGATCTTAAGCCTTAGGGATCTCATAGGGGATTGGGCGTAACCCCCACATTCACATAGGTAAGTTCATCAAGTTTGTACTGTTTCAAACCACCTTCTCAAGGCTATGAACTTATTAAGAGTATTTTACTCATCCTTACACATTTTACAGTAAAAAACAAATACTACGTCACTTTTATTAATATAGGAATGGTAGTAGTATCTACTACTTGAGTTCTTTTATGACTTAGTTTGACCCTTGAACTTAGAAACTTTCTAAGAAGGGTATCCATCATAATTCACTCCACAATAGGCTTTAAACCCATTCCTTGTGCCGACTCTAGCACCATTTTTCTACAAAGGCCTTTGGTGAGAGGATCTGCAATATTCCTCTCTGACTTTACAAACTCGAGTGAAATTACATTATTTCTAATTAGATTTCTAACTATAGCATGCCTCAAGCGAATATGCCTCCTCTTTCCATTATAGGCTTGATTATTCGCGACCCCAATTGCAGCTTGTGAGTCACACCGCATTGAAACTGATGGAGCTGGCTTCCCCACAATGGAATATCAGCTAGCAAACTCCTTAACCATTCAGCTTCCTGTCCTGCCAATTCTAAAGCAATAAATTCAGATTCCATAGTAGATTTGGCAATACAAGTTTGCTTTGATGATTTCCATGATATAGCTCCACCAGCAAGAGTAAAAACAAAGCCACTAGTAGATTGAATCTCATCATTATCAGACACCCAATTAGCATCACAATATCCTTCTAGAACACAAGGTGTTCTTTGATAATGCAAACCCCAATTGATAGTGCCTTTTAAATACTTCAACTTTAGATTGTAGGAAGTATGACTGGTAGATTATAAAACTTATCTGTGAAATTGCTGTGCCGTGATATGATCACTGCCCTAAAGTTGAAATTGCCCCGCTACGAACACACGGACTCGTGGCAAACAACCTCCAGGGTTAACACAACACTGACTCGCTGGTGAAGTACAGAGAGACAGTTTGAGAACGCTCTTAATATTGCCTAGTGTTTGAGAGAGATTAACAGAGAGAATAATTTTCTGTGTGTTAAAAACTGTGCCAGGAAGGGGGTATATATAGGGACAGAAGAAGGGAAAACTGACTCCTAAAACCGTGATAAAAACGGTAATTAATGGGTAATGGAAACTGCCCACTAACGGCTAGTGGAAGCAGTCAATCAAGGAGTGGAACAAGGAATTGACTGATTCCATAACAGTCAATCAAGGAGTGGAACAAAGAATTGACTGATTCCATAACAGTCATAAAAGGATGACAGATTTTTCCAGTAAAAATTTAGTTAAGTTAAGTTATTTCCCAAAGCCCAAAGCCCAAAGCCCAAAGCCCAAAGCCCAAGGCCCAAGGCCCAAGGCCCAAGGCCCAAGGCCCACGGCCCACGGCCCACGGCCCGGTCCGGGCGGGCGGCGGCGGCGCGCGCGCGCGCGTGTGTGGACTAGCCCAATCAAGAGCCCAACCACAAAAGCCTACCAAGTCACCAACTCAATAGATACTAGGAACATAACTATTAATAAACTCACCACTCACCTCTTATTCTTCCTATATGGGATCCCCAACTCTTCATATTCTTTTGAAGCAACTCAAGAGTTTTTGTATAACTCTTCTCACAAACTCCAACAATTCTAACTCTGTTCATTAAAGAATGATATATGTTCATTACTTGAGTTCAAGTGTTCATTGTACTTCTCCAACTTTGTTGTCATTTATTTTGTTGGGATCTCATTGTCTCTAAATATAGAAATTATCTTCTTGTACTTTGTTATATATACTTGATAATGTAAGCAACTTAATGTGCTCATTTCAATTATCTTCTTGTACTCTGTTATATATACTTGTGTACATTTACTTTCCATATACAAAAGTCATTCTGATGATATGAACATATATTTATAATTTTAAGGGTTATAAACATCTCTATTGATAATGAACATCTCTATTGATGATATGTACATATATTGATGATAATGAACATATATTGATGATAATGAACATATATTTATAATGAACAAGTATCTTGCATTTCATTCTTGAATTATAATGCTTTTCTATACATATTGACTTATTGCAAACAATGTTCCTTTGGGCTTAATGCATTTCATTCTTGAATTATAATGCTTTTATATACATATTGACTTATTGCAAACAATGTTCCTTTGGGCTTAATGATAATTAATCACCAATGAGTATTTTGTATATTTCCACTTCACCAATGACAATACATCATGTACATTGATGTACACTTATTTGTTGAATCATCTTCTTCTCTTTCTTCACCATCAACTAAATCTCCCATTTCATTAGAAGACATAACATCATCAATGGTATTTCCATCATTTCCAAATAAATCATCCATTTTAGGAAGTAAAGTACATAAATACAAAAATAGAAAATAAAACAAATATCCACTTTTTGGAAATTTATGAGAATTAGAAAAAAAATAAACTTGGGAAGAGAAATAAATGAACAACAAATAAGAGGGAGAAAATGGTTGTTGAGAAATAAATGAGGAAGTATGTAAATAATGATGTGGGCAATAAATTAAGCAAATTATTTGATGTACATTAATGTATTCAAGAGTGTACATAAAGTGTATTTGCATGTGGACATACATTTTAAAAAATAATTGGATTATGAATAGAAATGTGAATAAAATAAAAAATGGTTAAATTTGATGTACATTAATGTATTCAAGAGTGTACATAAAGTGCATTTCTATGTGCACGTACATTAAAAAAATAATTGGATTATGAATAAAAACGTGAATAAAATAAAAAAGGGTTAAATTTGATGTACATTAATATATTCAATAGTGTACATAAAGTGCATTTGCCTGTGCACGTACATCAAAAAAAAATTGGATTATGAATAAAAACGTGTATAAAATAAAAAAGGGTTAAATTTATGACAATATATTTGAGATTCACATAATAAATTCAGCAAAGAGAATATAAGAAGAGATATAAATGAAGAATAAAGGGAGAGCTAATGAGGAGAGAGAATGTAACATGCAAAAGGACAAAAAAGATAAATTTGCTTTTGGCTTGCTAGCTGGCCCCCACATTTTGATAAATCTCAAAATCAGGCTGGGCCCACACTTTGACAAACCCCAGCCAAAAAAACACTCAAGCGACGTCGTTTTTTGCTGGAGCATGTTTCTCTATGTGCACCCGGGTGCACAGTCTTATTTGCGTATGATAATTTGCTCTTACTTTAAAATGAAATGGACCATTACTTTTCTTCATACTCAACAAAAAGCTAACGTAGTAGCTCATATCCTTGCTGCTGTCTAACATCTATGAGGATCAAAAGAGATTCAGATTGTGAAACCTAAATGTACCAAGGATGCTTATCAGAGTGATAAAAAAGCAAAGTGATAAAAAGCAGATGCCTGTGGACTGATTTTCCTTTTGTTGTTGTGTTTTGTGGTCTAACAAGAAGCCGTACTAGCTTTTTGATGTAATCTATCTATATTGTTCCGTTTTATTTGGTTTTCTATTTGTCTTGTAGGCTTCGCTTTTTGACTATTTCAAACCTATTAGCTCCATTGGTAGAGAATTTGTGTAATTACACAAAAGGTGTAGGTTCAAATCCTACATAGGTTGAATACTAATCTTGACCCTTTCAATTCACCCTTTAACTATGACTACTCCCTCTAGTTTTTTTTTCTTGGCCAATTTCTTTGTGCGCGTTTGCTACCCCTCATTGAAAGTAACCAATAGTTCCAATAGAAATTGCAAGCAACAACTATTCCTCATAGAAACCAATAATTCCAAGATGAATTGGGTGGTCGGGAATCAAGAAATAAAACACTACATTTGTGAAAAGAAAGAATACATGTTAAAAAAATAGGACTACTAATAGTAGTAGATGACTTTGATCATCTTGTGATGACAAAAGGGGTTACATTTAACCGAAAAATGGTACATTTGAGTAAAATAAGGTTATCTCAAATCATTATATAACCTATGTAGGATTCGAATCTACATCTTTGTGCAACAGCACAATGCTCTACCAATTGAGCTAATAGATTTGTATGTTTAATATAAGATGAATTAAAAAAATTATAAATTAAAATGCTACATTTTGGGGAAAAAGTGGTACATATTGAAAATAAGAGGTACCTTTTCAAGGAAATAATTAAACTATCATTATACTCATATACCACCTACAATTTACATCAATATTACCATTATATAGGACAAAACTATAAATCACAACAAAATTGACGCAAATTTGCTAGCCTCTAGCTTCCCTTTGTATATAGGACACAAATGAACATAATGTATTCAAGCTTTGGGAGTTCAGTTGAAAATCTTGCTTGAGGTCTTCCCTAGTATGATATACCATACATATATGTACTGATCTCATAAGTATGGTTGAGCTCAACACAAAAACAAAGAGAGTGGAATGAAATGCTTTCTTTATTCCCCTCTTCTTTTGTGTCCCTCAGAATGCATTAGCGTTTTAATTATTGGGCTTGGTTATTGACATTTGGGCAAGATGAGCTCGATCAATAATCTGATCGTGTTGTGTGTCAATAGACTCATTTCACCTAGGACTTTATCCCTTTCCTCAACAACTGCGGCAAGATTTTGCAGCAAAGCATCCTGATTCTGGGTCCCAGGCTATAAGAACATCAACATCTACTCCAAGAGAACCTTGGGAACGCCTAGCAGCTACAGCACTATTCAGTTCATCAATGGCACCTGAAGAGTAGTCATCTGACGAGACAAATGAGCTTCACAACCTCTTAGCTAATGAACGCCTAGCAGCTAGTGATGGGTTGATGTGAGTCATGTGACGCAAAGTTCCCGAGGAAGGAGCATAACAAAATCATAAAATGGGCATTAGCACCTATGGCAATTACAACTGCTACTAATCAACAGTTCAACAATAAGCATTTGAAACAAAGACAGATTATGAGCCTCTGATTTCGTGGATGAGATGAATGCAGATCACAGGACCTGTTATTGGCCGTATGAGCCACTGATTCTGTAAAACATTAACAATAACAGATAATGACGAGCACAATTTAGGTCCAGTCCTAACACTAACGACGAGCGCAGATCTGGACAGGTCCATGTGCATCCTCCCTATCTACAGGTTGTTGTTGTTTGCATTAATATTTATGTTAGATTAGTGGTTGATACAGTTATGGTTTGGTCCAGTCTAGTCTAGGTGCATACTTAAATGAACAAGCCATAAGCTTTAATGGCTGGCAAAGGTGTGCGGGTTGATGAGCCATGGTAGGGCCAATTTTTTTGAAGGGTATGTTATTTCTTCCTATACTACTAACCGGGTAGCTCAGATTCAACGGATAATTCAAGTTGTATTTGTATCATCTCAACAGGTGGAGTTCGAACTCTTTTTTGTGTCTGCCACCCATTAGTGCTTATGGCTCTATTCAATCGACAAAAGTTAACATACTAGACTTTTCTAAAAATCCTGCATCAAGATTCAAGAAGAGGTAAATGAGGTTTGACCTAGTTAGACTTAGCACGACTAACAAGTGGTTGTTTAGAGAAAGGGAGAAATTTAATAGTTTTTGTGTGTTTTGGAGAAGATAAGCTTTTCCAAGACCTAGATTTTAATTTTTGGAGTTTAATAACCTTTATTTCTAGTTGGCTAATTATTTGGAGCTTCATCTAGAACAAAGGGTACATTAAAAAACAAAAGAGATGCATTGACAATAAAATAGCTTGATTCAACATGTGTAAGATTGAAACCTACATCTTTTGTGTGAAAACACAAATGCTCAACCAATTGAGCTAATAGGTTTGTATTTGTAATTTTAAACCACCAAACCATTAGAATCATAATGGTACCACGTACATAAGACAAGTTGATAAGCCTTACTAATAGACTAACAATAGACCAAGGTGCAATCACAAGTTGAAAAGCTCGAGAACCAACTCACAAAAGATTGAACCCGAAATTTCACCAGTATTTGTACTCTCTAAACACCTACTACCTCCGTCTCACATTAGTTGCAACAATAGGTTGGGCACAAAGTTTTAGGAAGTTAGTAGAGTAGGGTATTATTTGTATTAATTTATTATAAAGGTTTATGTGATAGAAAGTGATAGAGTAATTATTTATTGATAGGTGGGTGGATGTGTGAGTAGTTTAATGTTTTTAACATTAAATAATGAATGAGAGTGGTCATATGTAAGGTGACATATTATAAAAAAAATAGTGAGTCCATGCCTAAAATAGAAGTGTTGCAGCTAATGTGGGACGGCTGTATATGGAAAGTGTTGCAACTAATGTGGGACGGAGGGAGTATTACCATTAGCCATCATGATCTTATTCGACTAGGCCTCTAGTAAAGAAAGAAGACAATGAAGCAAAGGGCTAGAAACTATTCGACTTGTGATAGTCCAATAATGTAGCTAAAACACCATTGGGGCTACCAAGGACCGAAACTGACTCCTACTTATATGATTGCAATGCATGACCCTTTTAGTTTAAGGATTAACTCACAACATCCATCAACCTTTTCAACTAACTAACCATTTTCATTAAGCTTTCAGTCGAAGTATAGTTTTTCAACTAAGAGTGCCCTTTTTCAACTTAATGTATCCCCTTTGTACCATTGTAGTATTTGTTCAGCAAAATCAATAAAAGAAAACAGGGAACCATGACAAAGAACAAAAAAATGTAAACCTAAAAATAAAACTAGTTAAAGCACATGATATAGCTAATAATACATGATACTTATATAATAATCAGATCAAACAATTTTGCAGCACAAGGCTATCATCAAGCTCAGGCAAGTATTAAAGCTTGATGATGAGTGATAAGAGGTTTTTAGTGTGTCATTAAGGCACTAAGAACCGCTTAGCAAACACAATTTATAAACCTAACGAGCAACTACTAAGTACGTAGTAATGGCAAGTCAAGGGTCAAACGACAAGGAAATTGGGATTGAGTTTAGTCCACTAAGTCCAAAACTACCTAAGTGAAGGGTCTTTGGGTTTGAGATTGAATAGATTACCAACTAATTAACTAGCTAATGAATACCGACTAATAATTAAATAGGAGAATTAATATGATAGAGAAAACACTAGAGCTTGGGTTACTCGCATGAACTCGGGCAAGACACGACATAAATGCAACTACGAAGCTATAGAGAATAACATGCAAGATTAAGTTTCCCTCTAAAGTCCTTGAGTCCTCTCTCGAATGGTCCTCAAGAGTAATCAATTAATCAATCGACTAAATCCTCTCTCGAATGGTCTTTAGCCAATTGATTAATGGATTCAATTTGATTGGAAAACCCCTAAATAGGATCCTCTTAATTTCTTCCCAATCTCTTGGTCTAGAAATTAAGTTGATTCATGGGAATGACTAGACAACAACAATCAATTAAGAGTAATTGAAATCTAAGCCCTAGCATAAACTTGATCAAGGTCTACCCTAAGGTGTCAAAACACTAAGAACAAGGCATATTAGACATGAAATAAGCAATTATAAGAACATCTACACTAAGCCCCTAATTCATGCTTTCACCCAAACCCTAGATTAGGAACTACTCACTAACCATGGATTCTAAGCAATTAAGATTCAATAAATTAAACGGCATAAACAAAGCAATAAAATTAAAGGAAAGAGATTGAAGAAAAATTACTTGAATTGATTAACGAATTCTATCTTCAAAGATGAAACAATTGAGTTAACTGGCGTTTAGAGAGAGTTTAGGGCTAAGAGAGAGTAATTAGCAAACTAGAGTATGAGATAATGATGAGTCTCCGCTAAGAAAACTAATTAAGAGAGTCATTAAAGTTTGACGGACAAAATGGGTCAAAGCCCGAAAGCAGGTCCACACGGTCGTGTCAAAAACGACATGACCGTGTAGACCTGTTACATAAGTTTCTTAGCGTTTCTTAATAGCTACTGCCTCAGTATAGAAAACACTACATGGTCGTGTCCAAATTGACACGACCCTGTAGACCTGGCGTCCAAAATGCTCATAGGATCCTCAAAGTTCCTGCTTGTGTGCTCAAAACACTACACGGTCGTGTCCAAAGTGACACGACCGTGTAGACATGATGTCCCATCCTCCTTGCTAGTCAGTTGCAAACTGATCCTCCAAGTGAAAGGCTACACGGTCGTGGCCAATTCCACACGACCGCGTAGAGCTGCTTCAAGTCCTTCCAAGCTCTAGCCTCCATCCAAGGGTCTCTAAATACCCGAAGTGCTCCAAATACCTGTTAGTTAGTATGAAAATCATCCAAAACAACTAAACGAGTAGTGAGGCAACCGTTTAGCTCAAAGTAATCAAAACCATGCAATGCAAGACTAAATGCTCTAAATCTATATGAATCGACACTAAAAATGCAGCATGGATAAGCACAATAAAGTACTTATCAATGAGGTTCAGTCAAGATTCTCACTCAAGAAGTCAGGCTTCAATCTCCATCACATGATAAATTTGTTGGAAAACGTTGTGAACTCCATAATTTTTAAACTTCTTAATATTCAAATGTAGAAAGTTCACTAATCATTAAACAAGATACTTAATTAACAAAGACATCTAAAATAAAAATCAAGGTGTCAAGAATGAGTTAGACAAGAGAGGGAATGAAGATGACCAAGAATGCTGAAGAATTGATAATTCATAGGTACCTGGACTGATAAATAACAAAATTTTCTGTTTCAAATGTTTGGATTATTGCTTTAATAAAACCAATTTAACCAAATTCCGGCAATAAACACTGAATCTAGCCTAAAAATTAAGAATTTGAATGTATAACTGAATCCTAACTTAAGAAGAACGAAATTAACCAAACGATTGAGTCCAAACCTAAAAACTCCAAAGAATAATTGAATTGTAAATATATGAATTAATAGAGGTAAAAAAAATTAAGATACTCGTACCTTTTGACAACGATTCCAAACTGGAATTCGTTGTTCTTTGATAGATAGAGAACAAGCAAGAAAGATCAGAGGGAAAGCGAGAGAAATTTCAGGAGGAAAAAAAGAAGAGAGAAAGCGTGAAATAGTTTTGGAAAGCCTATAATGTTGTAAATACTCGTCCGTGAGTTCTATCCGTCAGATTATAGTATAGACAATCTAACGGTTGTGATAGTTTGTTTTCAGTTTTCAGCATAAGCATTGGTTTTCACTCGATCCTCTCCCTATATATATATAATTCAATTACTATCAAGAACAAAAATTGAACCATATCACTCATGCTATAAAGTCACATAAACTAAGGCATAATAAAGCCAAATAATTCAACAATTATTCATATAACTACATGTTCGGTATTATTTCCTTAACTTAAAATGAACCAATTTCATTTAGATTTTAATGTTGCTCCCACTTGTCTTAATATTTAGATTTATCATTTTAAATTCATGAACTGATATCATGTATTTATATAGAGCTTTTCCCCTTATTTATGAGTTAAATCGTGCGTCATTGGAGCTCTTCGGAGTTATTTTGTGCTAATTACTCTATAGAATTGTGGTTTTGTTGTTTTGTGTTGAATTGCAGGATTTAGGGAGTTTTCCCTTTATTTTCGAGCTTTTTGGAACAACCGCACTTTTAAGAGTTGTTACGGGGCACGTAGAAGTGGTTAAGAGCTTTATAGATGGTTTACGAGGTCCCGAGACCTCTAAATGGAAAGAATTAAGTGTCAAAGAGCCAAAAGAAGTTGAACCGTGTTTGGATTGGGCAAAATATGGCCCGATCGGGCGAATATTTATATGATCGGGTGTTGGAGTTGTGGGCCCGATCGGGCAGCCCTTGCCGACCCTATCGGGTGAGAAACCCAAGTTGTATGTTGCGTGATTTATGAAGAAAATGAGTTGGGTTGATTTGGCTCTACCAAATAGGCTCGGGCAACTAAGGCCCGGTCGGGTAGGCCCAGGACAAAGTCTAAATATTGTTGATCTGCTGCCGCGTACGCCAAGAGGAGCTGCTGGGCCTTTAGACATGCGGCCCGATCAGGTAAAGAGCACCCAAACCATCGGGTGAGGCCCACTTTCCCCCTTTCTGGTTGCTGCTGTGCAAAAGTCAAATTGCAATGTTGGACTTAACTTAGTATTAGCCTGATCGGGTGGCCCTTTGCCCGACCGGGTTGCGGGGATGCGGAGCCGAATTTCTATCTTGTTTTATTCGGTTTTAATTAGTTTTGAGAGGTTATTATAAATAGCGAAACTCATTTATTTTAGAGATATCTTTTATTGAGCTTTGTTTAGCATTAGTTTAGAGAGCTTTCTTAGAGTAATCACTTATATTAATTCCAAAGGTGATTGAACCGTGGATTCATTTCAATAAAGGTTATTGCTTTCCGTCAATTGATATTATTCTTCTCTCTTAATCTCTTAAGTTATTTCTTAATTGCTTAGTTTGATTATTTAATTGTTTCATGATGCAAAGATTAGGGTTTCATATTAGATTTATTGTTGTTGATTCAATTATGAGTGAGTAGTGTAATTTCTAGGGTTTTAGGGAGGAAAACCATGTTTATACCATGAATTACTTTTGAATTGCTATTGGTTTCTAGGGCTTGATTAGCTTGATTATGGCGTGATTTGTTCTTGATGAGTAATTAATGTTGTTACGCAGTTTCATAGATTGCTTGTGGTTAATAATTTTTTGCATAGATTCGTCTTACTTTTAGAGGCCTAGTACACATCAGTAATTCTAATTATGTTAGTGAACATGCGGCATATGTTGAATTATGAGCGTTAAGTCTTAACCATAGCTTAACACGTGCTCTAATCTCTCAACTCTTGACCAAGGTATTGATAGTTATTTGACCTTTTTGATTGGTATAAGCATGGCGGACAGAACTAATGCCCTAGACCTTTAGTTCATAGTTAAATGTCATTAATTATATTGCTTTCTTTACTTTAATTAGTAGTTCAGCTGATTCTTGTCTGATCTTGTCTGAAGTAGCTGTTTGGCTGAATATTAACTTAGAAACTTTGTCTCTCTGTGGATTCGACCATACTTCCCTGACTACTATTGTTAGAGGATTTAGGATTATCTTTGATTAGGTGATATAACTTTAGCCTGTCAGTAACCATAAGTTTTTTCGAATCCCAATGGTAACCATAAGGTCTAAGTCACTTCCTAAACGTAACCTTATATAGTGAAAACTTGTCACACCCCCACATCCCTCCATTTACAATCCTCTATAAAACAGAAAAACTGCGGAGATGTTAGCCACGCATGATAATACGTAAGGCCAAACAGAGAATGCAGTTTATCTATTTTATAGAGGTTTGTAAATGGAGGGATTATGGGGGTGTTACAAAGTGGTTACCAGAGCTTTAAGCTTTTGGTTCTTTAAGATTTTCAAAGTTTGATTTCTTAAGATTTGATTTCTCAAAGTTCGAGTTCTCAAGGTTTGTTTGAAGTATGTTTTACAAAAGTTTTCGAAACTTAAACGTATTTCAAGTTGGAATTTCAAAAGGGAAGGGAATTGCATATGCATCTGCATTGCATTAGTCACTAAGTCTTTACCTAAGTGTAGAAGGAGTTCTAAGGTTTAATGTGTGTATTTTTTTTAAGTGTGTTTGATGTGGCTAAGTGTTTGTTGCAATGTGATTTATAGTATTATATGCTTTGTTTGGAATCCGATTTGGATTATAGTTTGCTTCTAGTTACTCGTAGGGGTGTAGTCACCCCAAGGTAGTACTAGTTCTTGCTTATTTTAGTAAGAGTGTAAGTATAGTAGTTCCTTGAGAAGGAAATCCTAGCTAGTTTAAATGTCAATGTGACGTTTCCTTAGTAGTTATGACCTTTATTAAAGGATTTTGAATCGCGTTTTCTTTTCTTGGGCTGATCAATGGCCGATTGAAAAGCTAGATTTGATGCACATATAAGCAATTTGGTTCAAGCGACCTCGAACTTAGCTAGGCGACATTATACGAGAAGCAACCTACTGATTGGTTTAAGAGGGTTAACGATTGCAAACAATCTTCTTATGATGGGAAGGGTGAACCTAGCAAGCTTGAGGACTGGTTTAGAGATTTTGAGAAGTTATTTGATGCTATTCGATGTCCAGAAAGTAGGAAGGTAGCTATAGCTGCATATTACCTCAAGGAAGAGGTTGACTTTTAATGGTCGCAAAACAAGGAGACATTGTTAGCGAGGCCTAACTTTGACTGGAAGGCTTTTTAAGCCGCTGTGATGGAGAAGTTTTGCCGTAATTTTCTTAGAAGGAAAAAGGCCACTAAATTTGATGAGTTGAACCAAGGGGACATGACTGTGGAGCAGAATTATGACAAAGTTTTTGAGTTGATGAATTTTTCTCCAAAGTTAGTGCCTATTGAGGAGAGAAAGGCTATTAGGTTTGAGACTGGTCTTAATCTTGAGGTGAAGCTTGGGTTGGGAGGTGCGACTTTCAAGACCTTAGAGGAAGTGTACGGTAGGGCTGCTCATTTTTGTTCCTATTTGAAACAAGCTGGAGTTGAGAACTCAACTAGTAAGAGGAAGGAGAATCCAAGTCAGAACATTCAGAAGAACGACAAAAAGTTCAAGCCCCAACACCTGATGAGACCATATTAGACCTGTATTTAGAGCACTTCGGAGTTCGTTTGGTAGGGGCTAGGCTTTGAGAAGCGGAATTTCAGGTATTTTACCCTAAGTGTGGTATTTAGAGAGTTGGGATGATTTCGGTGCTTTAGAGGTGGATTAGGGACATTTGGAGACTTTATATTATTTTAATCATTTACAGGTGGACATCATCCCGTGTTCGTGGTTCTTTCGATAAAGGTAGTCAACAAAGTTCGTGGTCATTGCAAGTCGGTTTCCCGTTCATGAAGATTTAATGTTGTTAAGTGTTCAAGCAAGTGTGTGTATTAGCATCTGGTTTGATTGAGAAGTGTGTACTTCGTATGAGAATCTTGTGAACTCGTAAGCAAGCCAAGCAAGTAGCTATCATTTGGCAGCCAAAAGCCTCGTGTGCATAGCAAGCGAGCAGCCCAGCAGCAAGCCAAGCAAGTACCTATCATTTGGCAGCCCAGCAGTACCCCACGCAAGTCCCGGCACGCCCAGCGCGCCAGCAACAAAGCAACAGGCGGATGGAAACTCGGCGTGACTCGCGCACCATAAGCGCGCACCTCGCGCACGAACGGAGCTCTCAGCAGCTCCCAGCAGACTCTGCGCGCACCTCGCGTGTCTCTAGTGCGCGGGTCGCGCATGTCGGGCTAGCAGCCGTGGATTGCGATTTTGACGATCTCTTTGTTATTAGCTTAGTTTTAATACTTTCTAATTTCTATCTTGTCATTATTCATTCATGCTTAGAACATATTAGAACCCTAACTAGAAAGAGAAACACTCTTTCCTCCTCTCTAATGTTTCTATGGTGTTGATTATCATTGAAGATTCATTGATGTATGCTATGCCGATTGTAGCGTTAATCAATTCTTGAGAACGGTGATCTAATCTTCGGTTAGTTTATTGTGAGATTTCTTGTATGAACAATTGCTTAGTTATAATATTGAATTCTATTTTCATTGTGTGATTATTGATTTGGTTTTTTTTTTCAATTAATTAATTGCTATTACATAGTTCGATTGTCGATTAAATTGTTCTTTGTTTATGAGTAGCAAACTAGGGTTTAACTTCGAATCTGATTGTTCTTGTTATTTCCTTGTGAATTCTCTATTTCCAAATTGAATAATAACGCTAGTGATTGTTGTTTGGCACATAGTTTCCTTGGGCTTTGAGGTTCTTTAGATTTGAACCTATATTGTTGATTCGATTAGGTTGTTCTATAGTTCAGTTATTATTCTATCTGCAGATTTGGGTAGTTTAACGTATCTTTAGAGGGAAGCGAGATTAAATTCTCAATTTATGTGTGATTAAGATTAGTTGTTTGTATTTAGAAACCGATGATCGATAACCTGAACCGAAGTGAAGATTGACCGAACTCAAGACCTTTCTCCATTGATATTCCCTATATTTTAATATTGTTTTCTTACTCTGTTGATTAATCCTTTTAATCTGAAAACCCCCCTTTCAATCTCTTATACACATACTTTAGTACCTAAGTCTCTGGGGTTTGACCCTAACCTCCTATATTAATTGTGTTGAAAAGTCGGAATTATAAATAGTATCTTTGGTAAACGCGTGCGACAGCGTCCCACCAAATTTTAGCGTCGTTGCCGGAGGCTTGGCAACAGCTAAAGTGTGTTTATATTAGATTGTTTTCTTTGTTTTTAATTTTCTTTGCTTTTCTCCTTTATATGGTTGAAACTCGTGCTACTAACTAGAATCATTTGCAATACGATCTAGAACTTGAATTAACTCTTCTCAGGTTGAGGAGAATCGCGGAGAGATTTTGAGGAGCTTCCATTCCATATTGATTCTGTGGAAGCCATGCTTCCACGAGTGGAAGCACAGACTTTGAGGGAGCTCACCGAACCCAACCTTGATCAGCAACCTCTATGTATAGTATTCCCTGAATCTGAAGAGGGCGATCCCACCACCACCACTTTTAAGCTCAAGTCAGGGCTCATCCATCTCTTGCCATCCTTCCATGGACTCACTGAGGAGGATCCAAAGAAATTTTTGTCTGAATTTCATGTAGTCTGCTCAAGCATGAAACCGAGCAGCGCTACTGAAGAACAGGTGAAACTAAAGGCGTTTCCTTTCTCCCTAAAGGATACCGCCAAAGATTGGCTCTACTATCTCCTGCCAGGTTGCATCTCCACATGGGCAGAAATGAAACGACGATTCTTAGTGAAATTCTTTCATGCTTCTCAGTCCGCTATCTTGAAGAAAGAGATGAGCAACATCAGCAACAATATGATGAGACTCTTTATGAGTATTGGGAGCGATTTAAAAGGTTGTGTGCAAGCTGTCCATATCATGGGTACAATGACCAAGACCTCATCCTCTATTTCTACAATGGACGTACCAATAAGGATGTGCGTATGGTCAATGCTGCTAGTGGTGGTTTTATCATCAACAAAACTCCAGATGCAGCTCGAGCTTTGATAGAGGAGCTGTCTGAAGGCTCCAGAAATTTTGGTAGGCGAGGTGGTCAAAATAAAAATGTTAGTGCTGCGAGTAGTAGTGATCCTCAATTGGGAGAGCAAGTGCAAGCTCTCACTTCCTTAGTGAGAGAGCTTGGTGAAGGGGCAAGTGCAACATGTGAGGGCCTGTGGGTTTGTTCTTCTAACCATCCTACAGATTGTTGCCCCCAATTGCAAGAGGGGCCGAGTGAAGAAGTGAAGGCCATGGATTTCCAAGGCCAACAAAGCAACTAAAGGAGGTATGACCCCTATTCTACCACCTATAATCCGGGTTGGAGGGATAACCCGCGATTGAGATATGGGAATGACAACAACAACTAAGCCCCAAATCATGGGCAAGGATCCTCTATGTCTTGTGAGGATATGATACATACTTTGACCAAGAACATGACCGCTATGCAAGGAAATATGGTACAATTTCAAGAGGAGACTCGAGCTAGCATCAGAAATCTGGAGAATCAGATGAGCCAAGTCTCTAGTGCTGTGAGTAGGTTGAAGGCTTGCGATAGTGGGAAATTACCTTCCCAAACTGAGTTGAACTCAAAGAAGAAAGTGAGTTCCATCATGGTGGTGGATGAGGATCCGAATCAACATAGAGGGAGTCTTGTGATCCCAAATTACAAGCCTCCTCCACCTTTTCTTGCAGCATTATGACCCGGTATGAGATATGAGAAGAGAAAAGGTCTTTATGAGACTGTGCGGGAGCCCAAGGTTAGTCCCCCTACCCCTCATGTAGTAGAGCGATGCAAAGAGTTTGTTGGTTATGTCTCCCATATTTTTCTCCCCCTAAGCATGATGATCCTGGTAGGTTTACCATTCCTTGCACGATACATGATACCCCCATTCCCCAAGCTATGTTGGACTTAGGAGCGTCTATTTATGTGATTCCCCTCTCCCTTTATGAGTCTTCAAAGCTTGGTCCTCTTATTGCTACTAGTGTCATTGTGCAATTGGCTAATGGATCCACTATCCGCCCGAAAGGGAAAGTAGTGAATGTGTTAGTCAAAATTGGTAAACTACAATTCCTTACTGGTTTCTATGTGTTGGAGATGGAGTCTAATGCTTCTCCCGTTCTCTTAGGGAGACCGTTTATGAAAACCTCCAACACTAAGATTGATGTAGGTGTTGGGTCATTGAGTGTCGAGTTTGGGGGTCGGGTTGAGTCTTTTGGGCTGTTTGGTTGTAAGAAGTCTGGGGTGTCTGAACCATCATGCCTTGTTGGGTCTATAGAGGTGGTGTCACGCAGCCCTTGTGGCACTACTAAAAAGAAAAAGGCTAAGAAAGTGCAAAGTCCTAATGAACCCCCCGATGTGCCCCATGATTCTCACTTGTTTTTACTAACATTGGCTGGGCAAGGTGTGATTTCCTTTGATCTACAGGTACAAGAGTTCAACCAAGGAGGTGGCTCCTTCCCCAATTGATTTTGGGAGGTAAGTAGTCGAGCTAACGACTCTAAACTAAGCGCTACTCGGGAGGCAACCCGAACTTCTTTTCTTTCTTTCTTTTCCTTCCACCCTCCATCTTCTCTTTCTTATCCTATTCCCGGATTTCCATCACCTTCTATCTTCTAGTCCACCACAACAAATAGCCATACACTTTCTCTATTCCTTTTCTCATTCCCTTTCCACAAAATTTCAAACACATTGAGCATTTGCATCCTAGATTCATCTATTGGGTGTGAATTTCAATCCTTTCCTTCCATAGAGGTTGGGTTCGAACTTATCATTGTTGGTTGGTTGAGGGAGTTGGGTTGTGAGTTGAGCGGATATTTGGTCGTCTCTTTGTTGTTGGGGGTGAGTTTTTGATACTTTATGAGTGGTGGTGTCGAGGGAGTGAAGACTTGTGAGAGTTGATGTCGTGTTTGTCCCCTTTCCCCTTTTTTTTCCTTCTTGTACATGTTCTCACATTGAGGACAATGTCTTGATTAAGTAGGGGGGAGATATTCATTGATGTGGGTGTGTTTTGTGTGTCTTACACATTTATTTGCTTTTTGAAAAAAATGAAAAAACAAAAAACTGAAAATGAAAAATCCAAAAAAATATGTGAAAACCCGCTGAGTTGGAAACTCAGACAAAAATGGGGGCCCGGATAGGTTGTAAATTCGAAAGAGCAACCTATGCAAAAAAGTGGCTATCTAGAGCTGGTGAGATAATGAGTTCATTATTTTGAAAAAAATGTGTGAAGCTAGGATGAAAACTCAAAAGAGCTCCTAGGCAAAATGAGAGATAAAAGAGAGATACTTTGAATCATTTAGCGGAGTTGGTGTCATACGAGGTTGGTGATATAAGGAGAGTTTCGGGTAGGATTTCATCTTGGTGTTTGAAGTAGAGGCAAATAGGTTAGAACTCATCTATCTTTGGAGAAATAAGGAGTGAAAATGTTGATTTGTGCAGATTTGGTGTGAGTTTGAGTCCTTTGAGATCTTTCGGGGCTCGAAGTCACCTTATTTATTTCATGACTTTTGGTGTGTGATCTTGGCGTTGATCGTTATTGATTTTGCTACCAACGTTATTTTAGGTGAGCTTTTGGTTCAAGTGTGGGGGTATCTTCTGCCCTTGTGTTTGACCTTAAGCGATTCGGAGGAGTAGCGTCATATTTCTACACTAGGTTTGAGTAATAAGGGAGTAGTTCATTTGTGTGTGGCTGTGAAAAGGTACCCCATGTTCTTAATCATAGAGTTTATTCGAGGGCGAGTAAAGTTCAAGTGTGGGGGTATTTGATGAGACCATATTAGCCGTGTATTTAGAGCACTTCGGAGTTCGTTTGGTAGGGGTTTAGGCCTTGAGAAGCGGAGTTTCGGGTATTTTAGCCTAAGTGTGGTATTTAGAGAGTTGGGATGATTTCGGTGCTTTAGAGGTGGATTAGGGACATTTGGAGACTTTATATTATTTTTATCATTTACAGGTGTACATCGTCCCGTGTTCGTGGTTCGTTCGATAAAGGAAGTCAACAAAGTTCATGGTCATTGCAAGTCGGTTTCCCGTTCATGAAGATTTGATGTTGCTAAGTGTTCAAGCACGTGTGTATATTAACATCTGGTTTGATTGAGAAGTGTGTACTTCGTATGAGAATCTTATGAACTTGTAAGAAAGCCAAGCAAGCACCTATCATTTGGCAGCCACAAGCCTCGTGTGCATAGCAAGCGAGCAGCCCAGCAGCACCCATGCTCACCCCACGCAAGTCCCGGCACACCCAACACGCCAGCAACAAAGCAACAGGCGGACATAAACTCGGCGAGACTCGCGCACCACAAGCGCGCACCTCGCGCACGAACGGAGCTCTCAGCAGCTCCAAGCAGACTCAGCGCGCCCCTCGCGCGTCTCTAGTGCGCGGGTCGAGCATGTCGGGCAACCATTCTCGGATTGCGGTTTTGACGATCTCTTTGATATTAGCTTATTTTTAATACTTTTTAATTTCTATCTTTTCATTATTCATTCATGCTTAGAACATATTAGAACTCTAAATAGAGAGAGAAACTCTTTCCTCCTCTCTAATCTTTCTATGGTGTTGATTATCATTGAAGATTCATTGATGTATGCTATGCCGATCGTAGCGTAAATCAATTCTTGAGAACGGTGATCTAATCTTCGGTTAGTTTATTGTGAGGTTTCTTGTATGAACAATTCCTTAGTTATAATATTGAATTCTATTTTCATTGTATGATTATTGATTTGGATTTCTTTTCAATTAATCAATTGCTATTGCATAGTTCGATTGTCGATTAAATTATTCTTTGCTATCAATCAATTGCTATTAATCAATTGCAACTAGGGTTTAACCTCGAATCTGATTGTTCTTGTTTTTTCCTTATGAATTCTCTATTTCCAAATTAAATAATTACGCTAGTGATTGTTGTTTGGCACATAGTTTCCTAGGGCTTTGATGTTCTTTAGAATTGAACCTATATTGCTGATTCGATTAGGTTGTTTTATAGTTCAGTTATTCTATCGGTAGATTCAGGTAGGTTAACGTATCTTTATAGGGAAGCGGGATTAAATTCTCAATCTATGTGTGATTAAGGTTAGTTGTACGTATCTAGAAACCGATGATTGGTAACCCGAATTGAAGTGACGATTGACCGAACTCAAGACCTTTCTCCATTGATATTCCCTATATTTTATTATTGTTTTCTTAGTCTGTTGGTTAATCTTTTTAGTTTGAAAACCCCCCGTTCGATATCTTATACACATACTTTAGTACCTAAGTCTTTGTGGTTCGACCCTACTTACCTCCTACATTAATTGTGTTGGAAAGTCAAAATTATAAATAGTATCTTTGGTAAACGCGTGCGACCGTGTCCCACCAACACCACTTTCACCAAGGAGGACAAGCTAGTGGCCAGAGGAATGGAGGCCAGTATCAACAACAACAGAAGGGTGGAAATGGCTCTAATAAGGAAAAGAAAGGAGGGGAAAGAGTGTATTTCGTAAGAAGTGTCCTTACAATCATCCTGGGAAGGATTGCGAAGGAAAACCAGTGGAGTGTAACTACTGCCACAAATCCGGTCACAGAGAGTAGGAATGTTTTGCAAAGTACCCTGAGTTGAGGACTAAGGCAAAGAATGGAAGCTAGAGTGGTCAGGGTAATCGAAAAGCAATTATCAAGGTGGGAACAAGAAGAATGGGAACAACAAGACAGTTTCGAGAGTAGCTGGACCGAGTGTGCCTGTTGTTGTGAGGTTGAATGTGATCAGTGCTAGAGAAGTTCAGAGGTCGAAGGACGTAGTTTCGGGTAATGTTTCTATCAATTCCACTTCTGTTAATGTTTTATCTAATTCAGGAGCTGAGGTTCATTTGTTTCAAAGTTAGTTGCTTCTAGATATGGTTTAGAGAATCCTAGAACTGTTGAGATACCTATTATGTTACCATCTGGAAAATAGTGACTTGCTCTAGGGTATATGAGAATGTCCTTGTGAGAATTGGGAATGTAGACTTTGAACCAACCTTATAGAGTTTCCTTTAGAAGACTTGGAGGCTATTTTGGGCATGGACTGGCTTAAGGAATATAAAGCCGAGATTCTTTGTGGAGAACAAAAGGTGAGATTGAGGAATAAGAGTGGAAAGAAGGTGACTTTTATGGGAAAATCAGAAGGGAATAGGATCAAGATCATTTCAGCTTTGAGTTTGGTGAAGCAAGTGAGTAAGGGAGCACCATTATACTTGTGTAGTGTGCAGAGGGTGGAAGAAGAAAAGCTTAGAGTAGAGGATGTGAAGGTAGTGAATGAGTTCCCAGACGTATTTCCTGAAGACATACCTAGATAGCCACCTCATAGAGAGTTGGAGTTCACCATAGACCTAGTTCCTGGAACTGCATCGATATAGAAAGCACCCTGTAGAATGGCTCCGCCAGAGATGAAGGAGTTGAATAAGCAACTAGAGGAGTTACTTGAGAAGGGGTATCGATTATAGGGATCTTAATAAGGTGACTATCAAGATTAAGTACCCGTTGCCAAGAATTGATGATTTATTTGACCAGTTGAAAGGAGGTTCAACACTTTCGAATATTGATTTGAGGTCAGGGTATCACCAATTGAAGATTGCAGAGAAGGACATACCAAAGACTGCCTTTAGGACTAGGTATGGTCACTACGAGTTCACTGTGATGCCATTTCGGTTAACCAATGCACCAATGATGTTTATGGACTTAATGGATAGAGTGTTTCGAGAATATTTGGATAAATTTGTAGTGGTTTTCATTGATGATATCCTTATTTACTCGAGGAATAAAGAAGAGCATGAGCAGCACCTAAGGTTAGTGTTGTCAACACTGAGGGAACATCAATTGTACGCAAAGTTTTCGAAGAGTGAATTTTGGATGGAAGAAGTGGCATTTCTTGGCCACATTGTGTCGAAGGATGGAAATTCTGTGGATCCGATAAAGATAAAAGCAGTTAGTGAATGGTCTACACCTAGGAATATCACTAACATAAGGAGTTTTTTGGGTCTAGCTGGCTACTATAGGCGTTTTGTGAAGGATTTCTGGAGGATAGCTAAGCCGATGACTAGTCTTATGAAGAAGGAGACGAAGTTCATATGGACCGAATAGTGTGAGAAAGCCTTTAAGAAGCTTAAGGAGTTGTTGACTACAGCTCCGCTTTTGACCTTGCCAGAGGAAAATACTGAGTTATAAGTATATAGTGATGCATCGAAGAATGGTTTGGGATGTGTTTTGAGGCAAAATAGAAAGGTTATAGCCTATGCTTCTAGGCAATTGAAACCATATGAGGTGAATTACCCAACCCATGATCTAGAATTAGCCGCAATAGTGTTTGCTTTGAAGATTTGGCGATACTACTTATATGGAGTAAAGGTGAAGTTGTATACCGATCACAAGAGTTTGAGTTACTTGTACACTCAGAAAGATTTAAATATGAGGCAAAGAAGGTGGTTAGAGTTGGTGAATTATTATGATATTGAGATCATATACCATGAAGAAAAGGCGAATGTAGTCATAGATGCTCTAAGTCGCAAGACTAGCCATAGTTTGAGTACTTTAGTATTGCCACAATAGTTGTGTGAGGAGTTTAGGAAGCTTAATACTGAAGTTGTTGCAAGTGGTGGAGTGGAAGCATGCTTCATTGCTATTTCAATCCAATCGACATTGAATGAGAAGATTTCCAAGGCTCAAGAAGGGAATGAGAAGATGGAGAAGATTAAGAAGTTGATCGAGGAGAATAAGACAAAGGCGTTTAGTATCTATGAGGATGGTAGTATCCGATTCAATGGAAGGTGGTGTACATCGTCGAGTTGCACCGAGGTGAAAGAGAAAGTGATGAAAGAAGGACATAATACGACCTATTCTATCCATCCCGGAGGGGATAAGTTATTTAAGGACTTAAAGATGATGTCTTGGTGGAACAATATGAAGAGAGAAATAGCTGAATTTGTTGCTCGATGTTTGACTTTCCAAAAGATCAAGAGTGAACACAAGAGACCTCATGGGACGATTCATCTGTTACCAGTGCCTGAGTGGAAGTGGGATGATATAGCAATGGATTTTGTTGTAGGTCTTCCCAAGACAGCAAAAGGATACGCCAAGCTGTGGGTGATCATAGATAGGCTAACTAAAGTAGCCAAGTTTGTGCCTATGAGAGATAACTGGTCGATGGAGCAGTGTGGTAAAGTATATGTGGACCAAGTGGTGAGGCATCATGGAGTTCCTTCCACAATTGTGTTAGATAGACATTCAGGATTCTTATCTCATATTGGGGGTGCTTTACAGAAGGCTTTTGGGACCGACGTGCTTAAGAATACGTCTTTTCATACAGCAACTGATGGTCAATCAGAGGGAACCATTCAGACTCTTGAAGCTATGTTGAGAGCATGTGCTTTAGATTATCCTAAGACTTGGGACGATATGTTAGCTTTGATAGAATTCTCGTACAATAATAGCTACCATTCGGGCATTAAGATGGCTCCTTTCGAGGCTTTATATGGTAGGAAATTTCGTAGTCCACTGTGTTGGAATGATATAAGTGAGACGGTTACTTTGGGACCGCAAATGATCGAGGATACTGTGAATCAAGTGAGGTATATTTGCAAGAAGATGAAGGCGGCCTAGGATCGTCAAAAGGCTTATGCTGACCAGAATAGAAGAGATAGTGAGTAACAAGTGGACAAGAAGGTGTGACTCAAGGTTTCACCTATGAAGGGGGTGATGTGTTTTGGGCAAAAAGGAAATCTTAGCCCGAAGTTTATAGGTCCCTATGACATTATTGAAAGAATTGGAAGATTGGCTTATCGTCTGGATTTGTCAAATAACTTGGGAAAGGTGCATAATGTGTTTCACGTATCCCAACGACAGAGATATGCGCTTGATAAGTCTCACATATTAGATCTCGAGATTATAGAAGTGGATAAGACTCTTTAATTCGAAGAGAGACCAGTGAAAATCGTGGACTCTAAGGTGAGGAGTACAAGAAGTAAGGATATAAAGATAGTCAGGGTTTTGTGGTCTAACCAGTGTACTATAGAGGCTACCTGGGAGGCCTAAGATGACATGAGAAAGAAATATCCCGAGCTTTTCGACTAGGTGAGTTTAGTTCCCGGACGTAACTCTTTTTAAGGGGGGTAGAGTGCGCACGTGCGTTTTCCTAGAAATTATTAAGAATGTGTTGCATTTATGCATGATTTTTAGAGTTTTCAAGGAAAACTTTTCAAGCAAAGTAAGATTTTCTCAGTTGAGCATTCAAGGCAAAAGTTTTATTTAGTAGCGTATTATTTGGATACAAATTTTATTAGTAGCATACTATTTGGCTACTTATTTTACCTAGTAGCGTATTATTTGGCTATTTCTAAAGAAAGAATTACTTTATGGGGCCATAATACTCCCGAGTTATCAAAGTAAATTTTTTTTTTTTTTGGAAAGAAGAGGAGGTTTTGTTTTAGTTTTGGGACGAAACTTCTTTTAAGGGGGGTAGATTGTAATCCCTCATATTTTTTAGTTATTTAATTAAATAGTTTTAATCATTTTTTAAGTATTAAAGCTATTTAAAAATTAGTATTTTCAGTGAAAAGGTCAAGAGTGAACACAAGAGACCTCAAGGGACGATTCAACCGTTACCAGTGCCTGAGTGAAAGTGGGATGATATAGCAATGGATTGTGTGGTAGATCTTCCCAAGACAGCAAAGGGATACACCAAGGTGTGGGTGATCATAGATAGGCTAACTAAAGTAGCCAAGTTTGTGCTTATGAGAGATAACTGGTCGATGGAGCAGTGTGGTAAGGTATATGTGGACCAAGTGGTGAGGCATCATGGAGTTCCTTCCACAATTGTGTCAGATAGAGATTCGAGATTCTTGTCTCATTTTTGGGGTGCTTTACATAAGGCTTTTGGGACCGACGTGCTTAAGAGTACGTCTTTTCATCCAGCAACTGAAGGTCAATCAGAGGGAACCATTCATAGGCTTAAGTCGTATCACCTATTCAAAGATAATTCCTACAGTCCTCTAACAATGGTAATCAATTGAAGCAGGGTTGAATTCGCAGGGAGACAGAGTTTCTATATTAATATTCAACCAACTAACTACTTCAGATGAAATCAGAGAAGATTAACTGAACTAATAATTAAACTAAGGAAGACGAGAATTAACTGAGGATTTAACTATGGAATAAAAGTCTAAGGCAATAGTTTGATCCACCATGCTTATACCACTCAAGAGGTTCAAATAACTAATATCACCTAGGTTTAGAGTCGAACAATTATGGCACGTGTCAAGTTTATGGTCAGGTTTCAACGCTCGTGATTCAACATATGCAGTATGGTCACAAACATAATCAGAATCACTAATGTGTTCTAAGCCTCTAAAAGTAAGACTGATCTGTACGAACGATTATTAGCTAGACATAACTCATGAAATGGGCCACTAACACAAATTCTGAATTCACGAACAAATCACATTACAATCACTCTAATCAAAACCTAGAAACTATAGCAATTCAAATAGCAATCGTGGCATAAACATGGTTTTTCTCCCTAAAGCCCTAGAAAAGGGGACTACTCACTCATGGCTAAGAAAGACAAAACTAATTCAAAGTAAAGATTCATACTTAATCAATAATCAATCACAAACAAACTAAATAAGAATGAACGAAAATAAAGAGATTACCGAAATTGAGTCTGAATACGAACTTTATTGAAAACTAAAGCAATGGTCCAATCTTCAACAATGGAGAGAAAAAACTAGAGTTCTAAAACTAGGGCTCAATGAAATAACAAGGAAAATAAGATGTCTCTAAAAATAAACTAAGTGTTGTATTTATACTAAGTCTAAAAAGAATAGAAAATGGATTAAAAGCGGGCATCAAAACGGGCGTCATTAAACTAAAAATTCAATCCGCCCGATCGGGCTAAACCGCCCGATGGTGTTGCTCAAAACTTCTTTTCTTCAAATGGAAAACTGGCAGCATATCACAAACCGCCCCGATGGGTCCTGGCGGGCCTTAGGTCTTCTTCAGAAGCAGTAGGCAAGCTCAGTAGGGCAACTAACACAGTGAAAAACAACCGCCCGTTCGGGCGTTTTGACGATCTTCCTGCAGTAGAGATTTCGCCCGATCGGGCGAATCCAGCCCGATGAAGTCGGGCGAGTTGTTGTTTCCTTTTTTTGGCTCAAAAGCCAAGACCTCGAATCAAAGACGCCTCTAAGCTTATGAAATGTGTCCTTAGAGCTCCACAACTCGGTAAATCTTCCTCATAACTCCGCCTATCATATGTTGATGCTCAAAATAGCAGAAAATAGGGAGAGAACTTCCTAAAACATGTAATTCAACATAAAACAAGCAAAACACAACTATGTAGAGGAGTTAGCATAGATAGCTCCTAAGAGCATAGTTTGACGCACAATTTAGCTCAAAAGTAGGGGAAAAAACTATATAAAATAACACGATATCAAATTCCCCCAAGCTAAACCTTTGCTTGTCCTCAAGCAAATGAATCATGGCCAATGGAATAAATTGCGGATTGATCTTGATTTTGACTTCGTACATATCGGGGAACGCCTCTATCATAGCAAATGTAACTAGTCACCAGACATCCGATAAGTACGAAGTCAAAATCAAGATCAATCCGCTAAAAAGGAACTAACACATCAAAAACAGACTGGATAGTAATATGGATCCAATAGGCTAGAAAAGGCCTCACAGTCTAACCAGTTAAGGCATGCAACACAATGTAGCGTATAATAATCAAAACTTGCTCGAAATGATAGCAATCAGAATTCAGATCATAGCCTCAAAATCGCAAATGCCCAGCTATCTAGAAAACTAAATCAAATCATTTTCAATCAAGTCACACAAGGGGCACAGGGAGGCAATTAAACCAGTCATGATCAACCATATTTTTGTTATTTTTTCAACATTTTTTTCTTAAAGCAGTAAAACTAATCTAAGAAAGGAGTAAAACAACACTAGTAAGCAATAAAAGAGAGAGAGAGAGAGTACATACAGAGATGAGAATCCTCCCCCAAGCTGAACTCGACAATGTCCTCATTGCAGCGAGGGAAGGGAGTATGACAAGGGCATCAGTCGCCCATGTGAGTGTCGGTGGTATCACCGAAAGAACCTCCACCTGAACCACCTGAAAACCCCCCAGGAAAACCACTACCGCGAGCACCAAAGTCCCCTAAAGAAATAGAGGCTCGAGGTCTATCACCATCTCCATCACCTTCATCCTCATCTCAACCATCCTCCTCATCAGCCGGCATGCTATAGTTAGGGTTCCATCTGTACCACGATGGGTGCTCGGCAGTCTCTGTAATGTGATGACGCGCACAATAGTCGTCATACATAGGGTACAGTGCCAAATGTGTATCTTGTTCCAGACGGTTGAACCGTGGAACCATCTCTACAATAGTATCAACACGTTGGCCAAGACGTCCAATGGCCGACGTGTTGGCTGTCATCCCCTGATGTAGCTCCTTTAATGTGGTAGTGTTAGCAGTCATGCCAACCTGCAAGTTCTGTAACATCCCCATCATACCTGCATAATCAAAATCAAAGGGTGGGGGAGGGGGAGGAGGGTGTGAAGAGGTAGAGGCGCCAGGGTCATCAAAAGTGCGCTGCCTCTGCATATAGGTGCTCTGTGGAATCTCATTGCGGGGCGTCGGGATGTCTTCCCCTGCTATGGGGAGGTGATAGTTCTGAAGGCCAGGTTGAATACGTGCTCTAGGGTAAGGCAACTCTATGGACTTGAGGGTCTCATTAATTAGAACACAGTATTTTCCGTTGGCCTTCCTTTTTAGAAGGGGGATGGTCTCTAGGTATGTGGCACCTAATAGCTCAGGGGTCGTGGCAGGACCGTAATTAGCTTCATCAAACCCAGGGATCCGCCTAACAAAAAGGGTGATCAATCCCCCGTTAACAATACGGCAGGCAAAGGTGTCGTCATCACGACGGGTGGGAAGGTTGTTGGAGACACACTCCAATTGTATAGCAACCTGATGGGGGATGTTGTATTCGTAGTGTAAGTTAGTGCCCTTGAACATGTACATCCCTAACAAGGTAAAGTCATCTTTTCGGATCAATTACCCCTCCACCCGAGCAAATAAAGTCCAAGCCATATACCGAACCCAAATGGCGAAAATAGTGTGATGAATCAACTTGGCAGGACAGTGCTGAAAAGTGAATGGTCCCTCATCCCTAGTCAAGCCATAGTAAATCAAACGATGTTGCCAATCGACGGGTCGTCGAATTGGCCCCCTGTTGGACAATTTAAGGACTCAGGCAAACTCGGGTAGTGTATATTCCTGTTCAACATTGCAAAGTCTAAATTGAATATGGGTGACAGGGCCAGACCGAGGTTTGACGACCTATAAACTACTATAAAACTCATAGACAAGCAAGGGGTAGGTCCGAACCCAAATAGTAAATAGAGATTCCATGCCAATCACACGCATTAATTCTTTAAAATCATCATATAACCCTAGGCTAGTGAGAAAAGGAAGATCAAGGAAATGAGTTGATACTACCTCACGCTCCCGAAGGAGACGGAATTTGGCCTTTTGCTCCTCATCTCGGAAGATGACTTGCGGATACCTCTCGTCCGGCGTAATTGGTGGTGGTGGTGGTGGTGAAGGAGATCTTTGTCGTCTCCTAGATCTTGAACCTTGACCACGCAATAATCTTCCTAAACTTGCCATGGAATCCAAATCAAACTTTTACTCACAATTTAGATGGAGAAATTGGGATTTTGAGTGGAAATTGGGGTAAAAATGAAAATTGGTGGTGAAAATTGGAGAAAATACGAAGAAAAGATAGAGGAGAAAGCTTAATGGAATTTTTAATGATGGTTGAAGGAGGAAGGGATTTTAATGGAGGTTGAAGGAGAAGAGATGGAGTTTGAATGGTGGGAGATGGGGTTTAGAGAGAGAAGGGGTGACTATTTTTGAGTGAGGGAAGTGAGTGAATGTGAGGATGTGAGTAAAAGAGAGAAGGGAAAACCGGTTAAAACGACGTTTCTGGTAAACGGACCGATCGGGCGGCACCGCCCAAAGCCTTCGGGCGAAATTCCTACTATCAGATTTCGCTGTCCGCCCGATCGGGCGAATTTTTAGTCTCAAACTGCTTTTGTTGCGCGCTCGGTCGGGCTGGTTTGCCCGGTGTCATCGGGCAAAAATTCCTTTTTCCCTGTGCATTCGCCCGATCGGGCGAAATGAGCCCGACGCCATCAGGCTGTTTTTGTTTTGCAGATTTTTATGGTTGGAAAAGGACGTAACTTCAGCCCGATGGGCGGTTGACCCGATGGCGTTGGGCGGTGTACTTTGTAGCCTTTTTTCATTATTTTGCTCAAGGATTGCTACTCAATGCTCAAGTTCCTGCAGAAATGCACTCATAACTGATATTAGTACCCTCTCGCTCTCTCACTATTCTACAAAATGATCAAAATAATCTAAGGAGAAAAATTACGGGTTGCCTCCTGTATAGCGCTGGTTTATAAAGGTCCCGCACGACCATATTACATGCTCAGTCAAACCTCATCTGATGAAGGATATCCGAAACGAATTTCCTCCAAACAACCAATGAATTCACCCTCATGGTACAGCTTCAGACGCTGCCCATTAACCTTGAATTTCTCAGATTTCGGACTAACAACCTCAATAGCTCCATGTGACTTCACTTCAGTCACCTTAAAAGGTCCAGACCATCTAGACTTCAACTTGCCAAAAAATAATCTCAATCGTGAATTGAATAGGAGCACATTATCACTAATCCGAAACTCGCGTTTTCGGATCATTTTGTCATGCAACTTATTCGTTTGCTCTTTATAGAGCCTATGATTCTCGTATGGTTCTAAACGAATCTCATCTAATTCATTCAGTTGAAGTAGTCGCGCCTCACCTGCAGCTGCCAAATCAAGGTTAATCTCTTTGACCGCCCACGCAGATAAATACTCCATTTCAACTAGCAAATGGCAAGCTTTTCCATATACCAATCGATAAGGGGTGGAACCTGTTTATGATAAATTCTGCTTAAGGCAAAACTAAGCTGGGAGCTACAGCTAGAATACTGCTAAGTAGCTGGAAGCTGCTGAACACAGCTAGGACGAGCAAAGAAAGCAAGAACAGAGACAAAGACAAAACACCAAGGATGGAAACGCGGAAACCCTTGGAATAAGGGAAACACCGCGGGTGGTTTTGAGTCCACCAAATCTAATATACTTTTGATTACAGCCCTAGTGCTTTTGTATGTAAGTAATTCGTAAGCTTAAGAATAATGCTTGTATCTCAATATGTAAATGATGAAGTGCGTAAGAGCTTGTGTTCTTTATACAATCATTTGAGCTATATATATAACAAAGAAAAATACATCCGTTTGAACCAGCAACGTCTTGTAACTGCTCTTGAATCTCCATTCATATCTGCCATTAATGCTTCTAAGCATGATCTTCGCTCATAATTGTCTTTCTGTTCTTCTGGCCTTTATTCCTCCGCGGGATTCTAGGCTTTGACAACTTTGACTCATAACGAATTTTAAATGACGTTGCGTTCCTTAGCTGGGAAGCATTAGCTGGTTCTTCTTAGCTGGTGGGCTTTAAGCTGGATCCTCTTGCTGGAAGTCCTAACCTAGGAGTTCATAGCTGTAATGACTTTTTAACCTGCACACGTAGCTGTGTAATTTTCATGGTATAACAATCATAACACAGTCATACCTGCAATCATAACATAGCTGTGTAATTTTCATGGTATAACAATCATAAATTGACCAGCTCCAAGTAAAGAGACATCTTCGAGTCTTTAGCTGCGTACTCTCCTTTTACCTGACTAACGATCAGTAAGGAATCACTATATACCTGCAACCTGGTTGCCCCCAGGTCGTGAGCCAGTGTCATACCTGCAATCAAAGCTTCATACTCGGCTTCATTGTTAGTAGCTTTAAAATCACAACAAATAGATTGTACTATCATGTCCCCTTGTGGCGACTTTAGGACTATACCTAGCCCATCTCCTCTAAAGTTGGAGGAACCATCTACGAACAGTTTCCAACTACATGTAGGTGTTACCTGATTAATGTGTCGTACGTCCTCATCTGCTTAGGCAGCCAGGTTAGGACTGAAGTCTGCCACAAAGTCAGCTAGGGCTTGTGATTTTATAGCCGTTCGGGGTTGGTACCTGATCTCATAGGCGCTTAGTGACACAGCCCACTTGCTCATCCTGCCAGTATATTCAGGTTTGCGTAGTACAACTTTTATGGGATAATTAGTCATAACACATATAGGATAAGCCTCGAAATAATGTCGGAGTTTCCTTGAAGCTGTATATAAAGCTAATATCAATTTTTCTAAAGAGGTGTACCTGGTTTCTGCATCAAGCAAGGACTTACTAATATAATACACGGGTAGCTGTTGATTGTCAGCTTCTCTAGCTAGTACCGCACTAACAGCTGTGCTACTTACAGCTAGATAAAGCTGTAAAGTTTCACCTTGCTTTGGGTAGCTGTTGGTTTTTGGGTGACTGGATATTGATGAGCGCTTTGATCTGATCTGGGCTAGCTTCGATTCCTCTCTGCGTAACTATGTAACCTAGGAACTTACCAGCTGGTACCCCGAATGAACATTTTGTTGGGTTCAGCTTCATGTTGTATTTTTTCAATACATCAAAGTATCCTGTAGATGAGACACATGATCTCCAACTTGCTTGGATTTGACCAGCATATCATCAACGTAGACCTCTATTGTGTCCCCTAGCTGCTTTTCAAACATCTTGCTGACTAGGCGCTAGTAGGTGGCACCTGCGTTTTTAAGACCAAATGGCATAACTTTATAGAAATAGATACCTCTTTCAGTCATGAAAGCCGTCTTTTCTTGGTCTTCTGGGTCCATCAGAATCTGATTGTACCCTGATTAAACGTCTAGGATGCTGTCTTCGTGTTTGTTGGGTGCAGGATGCTGCTGTAATTGCTAGATGTTCTTTCTAGGTTTGAGAGAGATGTTGTAACACTCCCTAGCTACCGACCTGTCCCCCTTGATCTCTTGCACTCCCCATTGGGTGGGGAACTTGATAGTTTGGTGGTAGGTGGATGGCACAACTTTCTTCCTGTGAATCCAAGGTGTACCCATAATAATAGTATAAGCTGAAGGACAATCTACGACACTAAACCTGGTTTGCAGATTGACTCCTTTGGCATAGGTGGGCAGTGTGATTTCTCCAGTGGTGAGGGCAGGTTCTCCGTTAAAACCGTACAGGATTGTTGAATTCTTGATGATATCCTCTTCACGCAGTCCCATGCTTTGTATGGCATTTTTGAATATAATGTTAGCCGAGCTGCCATTGTCCACCAATACTCTCTTGATCAGGCAGTTGCTGATGGTGAGGGATATGACTAGCCCATCATGATGATCAGCTTCCTTAGCTTCCTCGTCTTCCTCGAAGCTGATGGTCATGCTTTGCAGCCCTCGTTCCTCCTTGCTTCTGTGCTGGACAGGAGCTGCTTTGGAACCTTCTCTAGCGAATCGCTTAGCTGCAATATAGGTTAGTCCACAAATTTCTGAACCTCCAGAGATAAGATTGACTACCTTGTCATCTGTTGGATCAGGTGGTGGCCCAGCTGGCTTGTTGTTGCTGTCCTTGTTAGGTTCATCCTTCTGACCTTTCTTCCCCATGAGATGTTCTAGGTAGCCCATTTTCAGCAACCAAGCAACTTCCTTCCTGAGGGCTTTGCAATCTTCAGTTAGGTGACCATGGTCACCATGATAGCTGCACCACTAGGAGGTGTCTTTTTGACCATTGGGTTTATCAATCTTCCTGGGCCACCTAGCTGCTGAACCTAGCTTCTCCAAGGCGTTCACCACACCTCCTGCATCAATATTAAAGCAGTAGGAAGACAAAGGAGGGAAATCTGTACTGTTAGACCTGCCACGAGTTTCCCTAGCTACGCTGCTAGCTTGATCACGCTTCTGGTATGGCTGATGGAGCCAATCATTCCTCTTGTTGTTGTTATTGTTGTTACTCTGATTCTTTCTATCATAGCTGGATTCTCCTCCATACCTGGATGCATCATCCTCTTCTACGCGGATTTCAGCCATGGCTCTAGCCCTGACTTCTTCAAAGGTACTACATGGATACCTGGTTAGTTCATAATATAAGCGGAATTTAGGGATCAAACCTCTTTGGAATGCTTCGATAGCTATTGGGATATCCAGGTTCTTAACAAAAATCATTTCCTTGTTAAACCTGTCCAGGTACTGGCGTATAGCTTCACCTGTCTTTTGTATAATACGGTACAGGTCGCCTGTATGTTTCTCCAGCACCCTGCTGCTAGCAAATTGCTGGTAGAATTTTTTAATAAGAACAGAGAAATTAGGGATAGTACCAGCCCTGAGGGTAATGAGCCATTGTAAGGCAGGTCCACCTAAGGTGGCTCTAAAGGACTTGCACATCGTAGCTTCAAGGAGGCCTTCTGGGATAGGTAGGGTCCACATCTTCTGCTTGTACTGGTTCACGTGATCGTATGGATCTGTGGTTCCATCATACAAGTTGCCAAATAGGGCTAGATGCAGCTTTTTTGGGATCATGGCTCTAGCTATCTCTTCTACGAAAGGTGACTTGGTATAGCTATCTAGGGTCTCCTCAGCTACGGGCATTGGTGCCCCTGGCATCTTAGCTAGCATCGGCATCATCTTTCTATTCTGGGACTCAAGGAAAGCCAGCTTTGTAGCTGTGGGATCTGTCTCCTCCAGGTTAGGGTCTTCCGGAATGTCCTCAGTGTCTTCATCAGCACTAGCCTCTGAATCAGTCATCTCCAAGATTCGAGGTGACATGCCAGTGCGTTGTCGTGAAGGTTTCTAGGTGTTACTCTTAACCGATTCCAGTTCTTTTGTAAGTTTTCAATGATCTTGTTGGACTCGATTTAAGCCTCTCGGAGGGATTCAAGAGCAGCTCTCATTTGCTCAGGAGTGAATTCAGCCATTTTGAGTTGGGTGTTTTAAGAAGGAATTGATAATGATAGATTAGATATGAAATCTAGCTGTAGGCCCCACGGTGAGCGCCAAACTATTTATGCTAAATTCTACTTAAGGCAAAACTAAGCTGGGAGCTACAGCTAGAATACTGCTAAGTAGCTGGAAGCTGCGGAACACAGCTAGGACGAGCAAAGAAAGCGAGAACAGAGACAAAGACAAAACACCAAGGATGGTGACGCGGAAACCTGTGGAATAAGGGAAAAACCGCGGGTGGCTTTGAGTCCACCAATCCATTATACTTTTGATTACAGCCCTAGTGCTTTTGTATCTAAGTAATTCGTAAGCTTAAGAATAATGCTTGTATCGCAATATGTAAATGCTTAAGTGCGTAAGAGCTTGTGTTCTTTATACAATCATTTGAATTATATATATAACAAAGAAAAATATATTCGTTTGAACCAGCAACGTCTTGTAACTGCTCTTGAATCTCCATTCATATCTGCCATTAATGCTTCTAAGCATGATCTTCACTCATAATTGTCTTTCTGTTCTTCTGGCCTTTATTCCTCTGCGGGATTCTAGGCTTTGACAACTTTGACTCATAACGCCTTTTAAATGACGCTGTGTCCCTTAGCTGGGAATCATTAGCTGGTTCTTCTTAGCTGGTGGGCTTTAAGATGGATCCTCTAGCTGGAAGTCCTAACCTAGGAGTTCATAGCTGTAATGACTTTTTAACCTGCACATGTAGCTGTGTAATTTTCATGGTATAACAGTGCCCAATGGATTCTTAAAAGCAGTGCGGAGCGCCCAAAGAGTATCATCAAGTTTTAAACACCAATCTTTCCTAGCTTTTGTAACAACTTTCTCTAAAATTCTTTTTATTTGCCTATTAGAGACCTCTACCTGACCACTAGTATGGGGATGATAGGCTAGACTAACTTTGTGTGTGACCCCATGTTTTTTTAGAAGGGCTTTGAAGGTGCTCTTGTGAAAATGAGAACCTCCATCGCTAATAACAACTCTAGGGACACCAAAACGGGGGAATAAAATCTTTTTAAACAATGTCATCACAACCTTTGAATCATTGGTTGGTGATGCAATAGCTTCCACCCATTTTGTTACATAGTCAACAGCCACTAAAATATATTTATTCCCACACGAAGTAGGAAAATGACCCAGAAAATCAATTCCCCAGACATCAAAAGGTTCAACTTCTAGAATTCCACTCTGTGGCATTTCTTTCCTCTTAGATATGTTACCTGACCTTTGACACGCATCACAAGACAAACAAAAGGCATGGGCATCCCTAAAAATCGTAGGCCAATAAAAACCACTATGTAAAACTCGATGACCAGTAGCTTGGGAACCTAGATGACCACTAGAGGGCATACTATGACAATGTTTCAAAACCCCCTCCATCTCCCAATTAGGAATACAACGACGGTACGTTCCGTCAGAGCATTCCTCCCAAAAGTACCTTTTAGCATCATGATAAACTTTTTTCTTTTCTGATAGGTAAGATTGGGAGGATGAGACCCACCAACACAGTAATTTGCAAAATCAGCATACCACGGGGATTGGGAAGAGATGGCAAACAAATGATCATCAGGAAACAAGTCATCAATAGGAGAATCGAAAGCAGACTCAAACCTCAACCTGGAGAGGTGGTCAGCAACTACATTCTCTGAACCTTTCTTATCTTTAATCTCAAGATCAAACTCCTGCAACAGCAATATCCATTGAATCAATCTGGGTTTGGCCTCCTTCTTGGCCAACAAATACTTCAATGCAGCATGGTCAGTATGTACAATCACTTTCGAACCTATTAGATAGGTTCGAAACTTGTCTAAAGCATAAATGATCGCCAATAATTCCTTCTCTGTCGTAGCATAGTTGACCTGGGCCGGATCCAAGGTATTGCTAGCGTAGTAGATAGCATGGAGCACTTTATCTTTCCTCTAACCAGCCCCAACAGCGTAATCACTAGCATCACACATTATCTCGAAAGGCAAATCCCAATTGGGTGGCTGTATAATAGGGGCAGTGATCAATGCCGTCTTAATCCTGTCAAAAGACTCCAGACAAGCATCAGCGAATACAGATGTGGCATCCTTAAGCAACAATTGAGTAAGGGGTTTTGCAATTTTTGAAAAATCTTTTATAAACCTGCGATAAAACCCCGCATGACCAAGGAAACTTCTCACTTCTTTGACATTCATTGGAGGGGAAAGTTTCTCAATCACTTCAATATTTTCTCTATCAACCTGAATGCCACGCTCAGAAATCAGATGACCCAACACAACACCTTCATTGACCATAAAAAGAAATTTTTCCCAATTTAAAACAAAGTTCACTTCAGCACATCTTTTCAATACCTTGGATAAATTATGTAGGCAAACATCAAAATCATACCCATAAACACTAAAATCATCCATAAAAACTTCCATGATATTTCCAATGAAATCAGAGAATATGGCCATCATATAACGCTGAAAGGTAGCGGGAGCATTACACAATCCAAATGGCATTCTAAGATATGCAAAAGTACCATAAGGACATGTAAAAGTAGTCTTTTCCTGATCATCTGGGTGGATAGGAATTTGGAAAAATCCAGAATATCCATCCAGATAACAGAAAAATATATGCTTAGCTAACCTTTCCAACATCTGATCAATAAAGGGAAGGGGAAAATGGTCCTTCAGGGTGGCATTATTAAGTCTACGATAATCAATGCACATTCGCCACCCTGTGACTGTCCGGGTAGGATTAAATCACCTTCATCATTTTTCACAAAAGTTGTCCCTCCCTTCTTTGGAACTACTTGCACAGGACTAACCCACTTAGAATCAGCAATAGGATAAATAATGCCTGCATCCAACAATTTCATGATTTCTTTCTTCACTGCCTCTTGCATATTAGGATTTAAACGCCTTTGAGGTTGAATGCAAGCGCGGTGATTTTCCTCAAGATTTATACGATGCATGCAAAAGTCAGGGCTAATGCCCTTGAGATCGTCGATACTATACCCTATAGCCTTCTTGTGCATACGAAGCACTGTAAGCAATTGTTGCAATTCGCTATCTGTGAGTTTAGTACTAAAAATCACAGGACATTGTTCCTTATCCTCCAGAAAAGCATATTTCAAGTGGGAAGGGAGTGGTTTAAGTTCTACCTTTGTTGCCTGAGGTGTAGAGGTAGAATAAACATTTTCTATTACCACATAATCTTATCCCTTTTCAGCATTAGGGCCCTCCAAATCAGTAATATAGGCGTCGACTTCAGTATCGTCGCCTGATGGGTCTCCCATCGTAAGTGCTACCTCCAAAGGGTCAGCAGTAGATATCTGCGGGAATGCAGATAAAACAGCTTTGTCTACAACATAAATCCTGCAACAATATTCTCTTGAGCTTTCTGTGCATCCTCGTTGGCTTTCTGCATAGCCAACAACTGTTTCTCTTGAGCTTTCTATTCCTCCTCATTTGTCTTTTGCATAGACAATACTAGTTTCATCAGTTTAGATGTGCTAGGCTCTTGTGGGGCTAAATTTTGTGGTGCTGGCTTGAAATTCTGATGGGCATGTCTTTGGAAACTAGGGGGGTGTGAGAATTCCCTTGGTTTTGGTAGTAGTTAGGTTTTGGGTGGCTTTGTGGGTGCTGATAGGAGTTTTGTGGTTGTTGGTACGAATTTTGTGGCTGTGGGTTCTGAACATTGTTGCTTCTATAAGAGAGAAGTGGATTATCTTTCCGACCAGGATTGAATGTGTTGGAGTAGAGGTTATTTGGTTGTCTTTGTTGAAAAGCATTCACCTGCTCCATCTGATTCTGACCGAACTGACAATCATGGCCAAAGTGACCCTGAATACCACACACTTCGCAGTAAGATGAGGTGATGGGTGCAACTGCTGACATAGCATTGATGCTCATAAGAGGATGTGTCGAACTAGAAGACTTCATTGTTTGTAACTGTTGAGTCAGCTGAGCCATCTGAGAAGTAAGCAATGAAAGAGCGTCAACTTCAAGTACCTTCTTAGTCAAACTCCTAGAAGATGAATGGTCATTTGCTGCGAGATTTGCTAGGAAGTCATAACCCTCATCAAGTGCCTTGTCTAAAAAGACTCCTCCAGCAGACGAATCAACAATAGTCTTTGTCTGGGGCTACAAACCATTGTAAAAAGTTTGCGTCAGAAACCACTTGTCCATATTATGATGTAGACATTCCCTCTATAGGTCTCTGAATCTAGTCCACGCTTCCCTCAATGTCTCATCTGGCTCTTGGGAAAACGTGGCCAACTTGTTTCGAATTTCTGCTGTTTTTATGGGAGGGTAATATTCGTGAAGGAATGCAGAAGAAATCGCCGACCATTCTGTCTCAGTGATGTCGCTGAACCACCTCTAAGCTTTGTCTCTGAGTGAAAACTCAAACAACATAACTTTCAGTTGCTCAGGTGTTACTCCTTGATGTTTAACAGTTCTGTAGAGTTGTTGGAATCTCTGCAGATGATTGGCCGGATCTTTAGAAGGATGCCCACCAAACTGATTCTACTGCACCATATTAATTAGTGCAGGCTTAATCTCAAAGTTGTTTGCAGCAATAGTGGGCATCTGTGGGCCTGTGGGTATGCCTTCAGGATTAGGCACCCCATAAGATTTCAGCGACTTCGCCATTTGTAATGTAGAAAGCTCTGAATAAGGTTTCTCTTGTTCAAACTCTGCTCTAAGATCCCGAAGTATTACTTCCGCATCGGGATCTCCATGAATTATATGAGTTTTCTTTTGATACCTGGACATAAAAGAGAAACAACAAGATAACCGTGAGAACGACCTCAATTGGAACGGGAGGTTCCAATGAGGCAAAAAGAAGTACGCTAATTAATCGAATAAAAACTAGAAAACTAGCTGTCTCCTCGGCAACGACGCCAAAATTTGATAGGCTAAAGTCATATCACCTATTCAAAGATAATTCCTACAGTCCTCTAACAATGGTAGTCAATGGAAACAGGGTCGAATCCGCAGGGAGACAGAGTTTCTATATTAATATTCAACCAACTAACTACTTCAGATGAAATCAAAGAAGATTAACTGAACTAATAATTAAACTAAGGAAGACGAGAATTAAACTGAGGATTTAACTATGGAATAAAAGTCTAAGGCAATAGTTTGGTCCACCATGCTTATACCACTCAAGAGGTTCAAATAACTAATATCACCTAGGTTTAGAGTCGAACGATTGGAGCACGTGTCAAGCTTATGGTCAGGTCTTAATGCTCGTGATTCAACATATGCAGTATGGTCACAAACATAATCAGAATCACTAATGTGTTCTAAGCCTCTAAAAGTAAGACTGATCTGTACGAACGATTATTAGCTAGACATAACTCATGAAATTGGCCACTAAAATAAATTATGAATTCACGAACAAATCACATTACAATCCCTCTAATCAAAACCTAGAAACTATAGCAATTCATATAGCAATCATGGCATAAACATGGTTTTCCTCCCTAAAGCCTTAGAAAAGGGGACTACTCACTCATGGCTAAGAAAGACAAAACTAATTCAAAGTAAAGATTCATACTTGATAATGAAATCAATAATCAATCACAAACAAACTAAATAAGAATGAACGAAAATAAAGAGATTAACAAAATTGAGTCTGAATACGAACTATTTTGAAAACTAAAGCAATGATCCAATCTTCAACAATGGAGATAAAAAACCATAGTTCTAAAACTGAGGCTCAATGAAATAACAATGAAAATAAGATGTCTCTAAAAATAAACTAAGTGTTGTATTTATACTAAGTCTAAAAAAATAGAAAAAGGATTAAAAACGGGCGACAAAACGCACGTCATTAAACTAAAAATTCAATCCGCCCGATGGCGTCGGGCAAAACTTCTTTTCTTCAATTGGAAAACTGGCAGCATATCACAAATCGCCCGATGGGTCCTTGCGAAATCCGCCCTATCTGGCGGGTCTTACGTCTTCTTCAGAAGCAACAGGCAAGCTCAGCAGGCAACTGACACACTGAAAAACAACCGCCCGATGGGTCTGGGCGACGGCGCCCGATCGAGCTTTTTGACGATCTTCCTGCAGCAGAGATTTCGCCCGATCGAGCGAATCCAGCCTGATGGTGTCTGGCGAGTTGCTGTTTCCCTCTTTTGGCTCAAAATCCAAGACCTCGAATCAAAGACGCCTCTAAGCCTATGAAATGTGGCCTTAGAGCTCCGTAACTCAGTAAATCTGCCTCATAACTCCGCCTATCATATGTTGATGCTCAAAATAGCAGAAAATAGGGAGAGAACACCCTAAAACATGTAATTCAACATAACACACGCAAAACACAACTATGTAGAGGAGTTAGCATAGATAGCTCCTAAGAGAATAGTTTGACGCACAATTTAGCTCAAAAGTAAGGGGAAAAACTATATAAAATAACACAATATCAACCATTTAGACTCTGGAAGATATGTTGAGAGCATGTGCTTTAGATTATCCTAAGACTTGGGATGATATGTTAGCTTTGATAGAATTCTCGTACAATAATAGCTACCATTCGAGCATTAAGATGGCTCCTTTCGAGGCTTTACATGGTAGGAAATGTTGTAGTCCATTGTGTTGGAATGATATAAGTTAGACGGTTACTTTGGGACCGCAAATGATCGAGGATACTGTGAATCAATTGAGATATATTCGCAAGAAAATGAGGGCGGCCCAGGATCGTCAAAAGGCGTATACTGACCAAAATAGAAGAGATAGTGAGTATCAAGTGGGTGAGAAGGTGTTACTCAACGTTTCACCTATGAAGGGGGTGATGTGTTTTGGGAAAAAAGGAAATCTTAGCCCGAAGTTCATAGGTCCCTATGACATTATTGAAAGAATTGGAAGATTGGCTTATCGTCTGGATTTATCAAATAACTTGGGAAAGGTGCATAATGTGTTTCATGTATCCCAACAAAAGTGATATGTGCTTGATAAGTCTCACATATTAGATCTCGAGATTATAGAAGTGGATGAGACTCTTTCATTCGAAGAGAGGCTAGTGAAGATCTTGTACTCTAAGGTGAGGAGTACAAGAAATAAGGATATAAAGATAGTCAAGGTTTTGTGGTCTAACCAGCGTACTGAGGAGGCTACCTAGGAGGCCAAAGATGACATGAGAAAGAAATATCCCGAGCTTTTCGACTAGGTGAGTTGAGTTCCCGGACGTAACTTTTTTTAAGGGGGGTAGAGTGCGCACGTGCGTTTTCCTAGAAATTAGTAAGAATTTGTTGCATTTATGCATGATTTTTAGAGTTTTCAAGGAAAACTTTTCAAGCAAAGTAAGATTTTCTCAGTTGAGCATTCAAGGCAAAAGTTTTATTTAGTAGCGTATTATTTGGCTACGTATTTTATTTAGTAGCATACTATTTTGCTACTTATTTTACTTAGTAGCGTATTATTTGGCTATTTCTAAAGAAAGAATTACTTTATGGGGGCATAATACTCCCGAGTTTTCAAAGTAAAGTTTTTTTTTTTGGAAAGAAGAGGAGGTTTTGTTTAAGTTTTGGGACGAAACTTCTTTTAAGGGGGGTAGACTGTAATCCCTCATATTTTTGAGTTCTTTTATTAATTAGTTTTAATCATTTTTGAAGTATTAAAGCTATTTAAAAATTAGTATTTTCAGTGAAAAGGGTTTTTTGTAATTTCAAGAAGAAGGGTATTTTGATAAATATTATCATTAAGGGTGTTTTGGTCTTTTCACCAAAACGTAGTCTTTTTCCACTATAAAAGGAGGAATTAGGGTTTCCTCCATCTTTTACTAGCCATCATCTTCAAGGAGCAATTAGGGTTCCTCTTTTTCTCTCTTCTCTCTCAAACCCTAGTTTTTATTCTTCCATCAATTCCTCCATTGATTCAAGTTCTAATTTAGTTTTCTCCATTGATTTTTGTAGGAGGATCATACAAGCATTCAATTGAACCAAAGGGTTTTATTTTTCTCCCTTTTCTTTTTCTTTAATTTTTTGTCTTTTCTTTCCCTCGTTTTTCCGCCATGCCCGCCTCCTTCTCTTGAGTTTTCTAGCCACCTTGGTGGTTGCGCAGCGGATGGGCCGCAACGAGTGCCACCCTGCCCACTCTCGTCTCGTTTGTTAGTTTTATATTGTTTTTGTTTTGTGATTTTCGAACCACATACAAATTTTTTTTTTAAAATTATTTATTTAATAATTAATTTACTGTTGTATTTAAAAAAAATAAAATATTAGTTTTTATGAGTTTTTAAGCACTAGTTTGTATTGGGTTTTGTCTATTAGTAAATGTTTTCAAGTTTTATTTCTTAAAAGAGTTTCTAAAGCATTTTAAAATAAAAATCAGATTTATTATTATTATTTAAAAGCTGATTTTTTATTTATTAGTAACCTTGAATTGTTTGTTGTTAAGTACCAATTATTAGTACTTCTTTATTGGTAGGTTCTAAGCATTATAAAGCAATTGAGGCTTTTGTTTGGTGATTCCATTGTAGTAGCAAGGTACATACACTTTGACCTTTGACCTTAGTGGTTTTAAGGCTTATTTGTTGAGCATGAGAAGTAAGGAGAGGCTTATGCCTTATGAGTGTTTGAGGTTTATGTTATGAACATAGAAAGAAGACTAGGAATGAAACTTTTGAGTTATTCCTGTTATTTGAGAATTATGCTATTGATGTTTAATGCTTTTGAGAATGATTAAAGTTTATTTATGTTATTCTTGAAGCTATGTCTTGCATTTATTGAGTAAGGTCTCATGAGTAGTTTATTTTATTGAGCAAGGTCTCATGAATAGTTAAAATTATTGAGTAAGGTCTCACTAGTAGTTAAAGGTATTGGGCAAGGTCCCATAAATAGTTAACCATTGAGCAAAGACTCAATTGGTTGGATTATGGATCCTTAAGGAAGAAGAAAGGACTTAACGAGTTATTTAAGTAAGAAGTTGAGCAAGAACTCGAAAGAATAAGAATTGAGGTTGTTTGTGATACTTGTTTGTTATCACTTATTCAAGAAAGATAAGAAATTAATTTACTTGCTTATTTATATTTGTCGTGTGTGTCTCACATATCGAACTTTGGCAATAAAACTCTTGGGTAGGATCCCCCATGAGTATTGAACATAAGGGGGGAGTTAGTGTGTAACTATACTCCTGCATTGTCATAGCATGACGATGCTATTGCTTTTATTTTATCAAGAAAGCTTTATGGAATTCCAACTTATCAAGAAGGTTATCGAGTGGACTAGGTGTCACTCATAGAGTCTCTGTCGAGATGTTGAGTCTAGGGGCTCACTCTCACTCTCTCTTTCATTTCACTAACAAGCGTGTACTTCTCGAGTTAAGTTATATAAAGTTCATGGAACTTTACTTTATTAGTAAGAGGTTGAATCTCTTACACAAGAAATAGTAGCCCGTATATTACTCCCAGTGGAGGACGGCGCCCTTTCATTGCCAATACATATTAAAGAATGAATTTAGTTAGTTCAGTCTTTATTGTGCATTTAGAATCATGAGAAGAGCAAGCCGAATTATTTGAGGATTGCATATATTATTATTTATTACATTAGCTTAGTAGTGATATGGTCAGCGTTGCTGATGTATGTGTTTCGTTGGTTTTGGTTATTCTTTTACCTCAATTAACTTATGACGACCCATTGATGAATGTGTTTGTGAATGGCGAGCAAATCTTAGAGGTTAAGTTTCACGTACAGGTGTTGCTGTGCATGGGGATCATGAGCATTAAGATGAGAATTTTAGTGCATAAACACTTATTTTAATAAAGTTATTTTGTTTTATGTTTGTTTCGAATAAGGAACGATTATGGGGTAGTTCTTGAGTTGTTAAATCATTTATTGAATTTTATATTTTGATTTCATTAGAGTATTTCAAGTTATATTTTAAAAGAGTTACGATGTATTCTCAGTTTAGCCTCATGTATTATCATGCGTGGCGTAACATCTCCGTAGTTTCTCTGTTTTATAGAGGGTTGTAAATGGAGGGATTGTGGGGGTGTTACAAAACCGTTAAAGTGTCGTTAAGTATTATTTCCCCTGTTTTTATTTAAAAGGACATTTGTACTTTTCACGTTTTCCATTGCATATCTTTGACAACGAATCTTTCTAATTGCACATGAATAAAAATTGTGAAAAATTAATATTAAGTATCTATACATTAAGACGAATCAAACAAGATCTGATATGACTATGTTTTTTCTCACGTATAAATAACACAAGGTAGCCAAAGAGTAAATTGTGAATAGCAACAAATATCAAAACATCCCTATTAAATAAAAACAAAGAGAGTATAACATTTCACAATTAATTTTTTTTACAAAAAAACCTCACACTATCTTTCTCCCTCCCTCCATAACCACCACACCTCCATAACCACCACCCACCTCTACTTCATCTCCTTCCATAACCACACTCCCCAATGTTTCTCTTCCCCTTCCCCGCATCCCCTGCCCCCGCATCCCCGTCCACTATTTCCTCCTTCCCCTCAAACTGTTCCCCAGCTTCCCCGTATCACCACCAACCCATCTCCAGTAAAAACGAGTTGTTTTTTGCTTTAAAATATAATATTCTTGTTCATTTTTATACAAAATTTGATTAAAATTCCTTTTCCATGATTCACATTTATTATTTGCTAGTTTATTTCAAAGAATTTATGAACCCTATTTTTTTGCCCCAAATCGATTAAATGGGATGTTAAATGATTATTTAGCATGCCAAATCGTGAAAGTCGCTTAAATTAGTTGAATTTAAACACAACAAACTTGTTTTCCCATTGAAAATTTAACCAAAAATGCTTGAATTGCTTTGAATTTAAATGAAATGTTAGAAAAAAACAGAGCAACTGCAGTGGCTTTGGACGATTTTGTCGGTGGTTTCGAGTGGTTGTAGCATATGTTTTTCGGTGTCTTGGTGTTGGCGCAAGTTTTCTGATGTATGTTGATTTAAGGGAAGGGGAGCAATGGGGAGGGAAGCAAGGGAAGGGGAAGAGAAGCAGTGGGGAGGTGAAGAAGGGAGATTGGTGGTGGTTATGAAGGAAAGGAGGTGAGGTAGTGGTTATGGAGGGAAGGAGGGAGATGGGGTGGTGGTTATGGAGGAAAGGAAGGAGGAATATGGTGAGAGGGGTGGTGGTTATGGGGGAAGAAAGAGGGTGGGAGGGATTATTTTCTTAAAAAAAAGTGGCCAAATATTATAGATTTAACGGTACTTAACGGTTTTCACTAAATAAGGTCACGTTTAGAAAGTGAATTAGACCACACAATTACCATTGGGATCCGAAAAAATTTATGGTTACCATTGGAAAAGTGTAAAACTTCATGGTTACTATTGGAAATTTCTCTTTTAATAAAGGTTTTCTGGAAATTAACCTTTAAATCAGAAGACAATTAAATATGCCTTCAAAAAAATTGAGCAAAATTGGATTTTGATTATTCGAGTGCGGCTTTCCCATGAACCATGCTTGGCCTACACCTTGCATGGTCCACGAGCCTCGCAAGGAAATCACATGCACTCAATCCCTCAAACACATTCAGCCACTCGCTCGCAATCATACGATACCAATGAGGACCAACATTGTCCTCTACTCGTAAACTGCTACACAACAGCGACAATTGTAATCCCCCAAAATTTATGAATTCTATAAAAATATTTAAAGTACATTTATAAATTTTTTATTAATTAAATTATTAAATTATTAAAGAGTTGACTATTTTCAAAGTCAAACGGTTATTTAATATGTTAAATAATTAAATATTTTATTGGATCGGACTTTGATAATTATTTAACAATTTATTTTGGTTTGGATTGAAGTATAAACAGTTTAAAAGATGGGTTAGAGAGGCCCAATGAAATTCAATCATTCATTTCCAAACCAAAAGCCCATATATTTATTGAAGGAGTGAGAATGGTTAGAGAGAATTTCAGAGAGGGACGCACACTTTCTCTTTGAACTTCGCCTATCCTTCGCCCCATTTTCCCTTCTTTATATTCTGCTAGTGCCATGGAAAAGAAGGGGAAATCAAAGAAGAACTCTAAACTAGCTCACCTGTGGATTCTATTGCTAATGGTCAACTGAATCCTGAAGTGAAAAGAACAACATCAGTGAAGGATATTCAAGATATTCCTCCTCTAAAGTGGAGCCGGAATCTGATTCCACACCTTGTACTTCAATTAATGAAAACACAAATTATGGAGTGTAATCAAGCATGGGAGAAGATGACTGCGAATTGGATTGTTGGAGTTCGAAAATCAATTCAAACTCCAATGGAACAGTGTAAGACTTCTAACAATACTCCTCTTTCTGGCAATGAATCTTGGAGGAAAACTTCCTTTGAAGGTATTGTTCAAGAACGATCAGACTTATCTAAACCACCTGAATTTGAATCGAATGTTAATAGTCACTCTCAAAACTTGCCTCACATTTCTGTGGAGGACATTCAACTTGAAATTAATTTTTGGCAAAATGCATTATAGCTTATGTTTTCAGTACTAAACGATCTTTTAGGACTATGAATGAATTTTTTTTTCGAAAGATTTGGAGTAGGCATGGTATTGATAAGGTGATTGCAATGCCGAATGTAGTTTTTTCTTCTTAGATTTCACAATCGAGAAGGCAAAATTAAGGCTCCAGAATAGGGAAAGAGTTGGAGGGGGAGAATTGACAAAGAATGACGAACATAAAAGAGTGAATTCAATGAAATGGTCCTATTTTGATTGATAGCAAACCAATTAGGAAAAGTTGGTCTCCTGAAATTGATCTCAAGAAGGAGGATGTTGAAATTCTCCCCATCTGGATTTGTTTTTCTAGGCTCAATCTTAGTTATTGGGGAATTTTTGCTCTAACTAAGATAATTGGTTATATTGGTAAGCCACTACGCACAGACAGAGATACTACTCAACAAGAGATGATCTCTTATGCTAGGATTTTAGTTAAGGTTAAAATCAACCAAGGTTAATGAAAAAGGTGTAATAATCTTTCAAGAAATTCATTATGAATGGAAACTAATAGTGTGCTCTTATTGTAGTGGTTTTGGACATTCTGATATAAATTTAATTAGAAAAAACCGGAAATTCTAGCTAGGAAACCCCCTATTGAGGCTAAGAAAGTTTGGAGACCTAAACCTAACAAAAAGAAAGAGGGGAGCATGGCTATCTTAGCTAATGCTAGTTCTAATGACACTATTGTGTCTAATTAAGTGATTCAAGATAACATTAAAAGTAGTGATCTTCTCAGTAGAAGAAGACTGATGTAGGACATTCTTCAAATAGGTTTGATATATTGGTGGATGTAGGACAGTTTTTGGCCGCTCCCAATGGCTAGTTTGGGTTTTTGGATTATTAGGGGTCTAAATAGGTCTTCTAAACATGCTGACATCAAATCCTTCTTGATTAAGTATAAGGTTGATTTTGGTCTCCTTGAAACTAGGGTTAAACTTATGAATGTAGGTAAGGTTTTCCCTTAAGTTTGTCTTGACTGGAGCACTTTTGCTAATTATGCTTGGCATAAAGGAGGTAGAATTTGGTTAATATGGATTCCTAGTTGGTTTGATGTTGATATATTGGAGTGTCGTGATTTGTTCATTCAGGTTCGAGTTACTCAGAAGCATACTAGCAAAAGGTTTCTGTTAATAATGATATATGCTCACAATGATAGTGCCTTGAGAGATCTTCTATGGAATGATTTGGTGAGGCTTAACAGAACTGTGGATTGTGCTTGGAGCATTATGGGTGATTTCAATAATGTTCTTCAGCTTATGAGAGGAGTGGCTCTCCGGCGACTCTAAGTGAAATAATTCCCTTCAGATATTGTTTAAACTTCTGTGATATAGATAAACTTTATTCTTCTGGTTCCTTTTTCACCTGGAATAACAAATAAGAGAGGAGAGTAGAGATTTTTCAAGAATCATAGTGTTTTATGTAATGATCAATGGTACGTTTCTGTCCGTGACTCTGAGGCTCACTTCTACCTGAGGGTTTCTTTGATCACCGCCCTTGCATCACTAGTATTGACAATGATAGTCATTATAAGCCTAAATATAGGTACTTAAATATGTGGTTTTCTTTTCACTCTTTTGATGATAAAGTTACTTAAGTCTGATATCTGGATCTCCTATGTACAGAATTGTGCAAAAATTGAAGAGACTCAAGTGGGGTTTTAAAGCTATTATCCAGTCTAGCCATTCCAATAATATGCAGCTGGCAGATACAACTCATAGTGATTTGATCGCTATACACGCAGATTTACAAAAATCTCCTAATGATCTTTCTCTAATTCAAACTGAACTAATTGCTAAAGATGAAAATGTTGATGCGCATATGGCCAAGTTATGTTTTTCTGAAACAAAAGGCAAAAGCTCAGTGGTTGAAAGAAGGTGATGAAAATTCTGCTTTCTTTAATGCTTTCTTAAAAAAAGAGAAGAAGACTTTCTTTCATGGGTTGTTTGAAAAATGTTGATGGGTCTTGGTTATGCTCTACCCAAGATGTCACTGATTCTTTAATTGTATTATAAGTTCTTGCTTGGAAGTGATAACATGCCCCCTGAGAGTGAGATCCAAAATTGTTGCTAGAGGGAATATTCTGAAACACACTACAAGAAAAAGCTTCATCTACGATGATTTTTCTGGTCGCAAATGAGCCATTTTTCGTCGCAAAAGACCTTTTATGACAAGAAATGAGTACGGTTGTCAACCGTCGTAATAGGCTTTGTCGCAAAAGGTTTGGTACTATTTTACGACCAGTTTATCTCACTCATTGTAAAAAAGTTTTTACGACGAGAATTAAATCTCGTCCCAAATGTTAAATAACTACGACGAGATTTATGGTCGCAATTCATGATTTGAAAATATAGAAGCTTCTTTTTACGATCATAATTTCCCGTCGCCATTTATATTTTTCATGCGTGAAGTAGGAGTAACGGTGATTAACTTTCTCGTCGTAATTCCTAGCTTGTTCGAACTTTTCAGTACACTTCTTGCTATAATATATCTTGTCGCAATTCTCTTACTAAAATAAGCTTCCAATCTATAGGATAACTTGATGCCTCTCACCACCCCATAATCATATATCTATTTCTAACTTGTTGAATCATGAACTTTTTTCAACCCACAATGATATATCTACTTGTAAAGAAGAAAAATTGTTGGTTGTAGAGAGTGACTTTCTGCTCAAGTTACAGATTTCAAATACTTTTGGATGATCCATGAGCTTTGGATTAGTTGTAACTCATACACCCACCAATTACTTACCGATTAATTACATGATCAGCAGAGGGAGCTTTATCAGCCTTTTGCTCATGAAGATGTTAGAACTGCTCTGTTTGACATTGATGATAATATTTCTCCTGGTCCTGATGGCTTCACCAATAATTTTTTCAAGAGAGATTGGAGCATAATTGGTAATGAGGTGAGTGTTGTTGATCCTAATTTTTCAGCTCTGGGAAAATTCTTCAACAAATCAATGCCACCACTATTATTCTTATACTAAAAGTTGATAATTTAATTCGTTCATAAAACTAAAGGGTCGGTTTGAATATCAATGTCACAACTATTACCCCCAAGATATTTCTCAATTTAGACCTATTGCATGTTGCAATGTTTTGTATAAGATAATCACTAAAATGCTTTGCACTAGGCTTGCTGCTATCTACCTTCCTTGATTAACTCTTACTCAAACTGCTTTCATCTCAGGTAGGGTCAATGACGCAATTATTCTCCTAATATCCTTCTAGTTCAAGACTTAATGAAGCAATATAACACTAAGTCTCTTCCCCCTAGATGCACAACCAAAATTGAACTTGGAAAAGCTTATGACTCTTTGAGTTGAAATTTTATTGACCTCTTTTAATTAAATTAAATTTTCCTTCTCAATTCATTAAGTGGATCATGCAATGCATTTTCTCCCCTTCTTATTCTCTGTGCATCAGTGGTGGCTTGTATGGTTTTTTTCAAGGAAAGAAAGGTATGAGACCGGGTGATCCCATCCTCTTGAATACTACCTTTTCAATTTCATCAGAGATGCAAATCTCTAAAACTCGCCCATGTTGTCTATGCTGATGACTTAATGTTGTTTTCAAGAGGCAATTTTCACTCCATTTCCACTCTTCTTAGCTCTTTGAAAACTTTTGAACTTTCATCTGGCCTTTTATCTAGTAGCATTAACTCTGCTATCTATTTTGGCAATTTTCCTATGGAACTTCAACACTCTAATCTGGATTACACGAACTTCCTGATATCATGTATTTGGCGCCGTTGTCGGGGAGACGACTAGTTTTCTAAGTTTTTGTTTAGTTATTTGGTCTACTTCTCTGTGCCTCATTGGAACTTTATTGTTTCAATTAAGGTACGTTTTACTGCTTCTTTTTGTTTCTTTTGTATGCCTAGGTCTTAAAGAAACGATTTCCCAATCCCAGCGGATCCCAATCTTACAAGGACAATCAGGCAGCTTTGAAAGAAATTTCAGAGAGAAAAGCAGTCTAATCAGCTGAATACCTCTGAGGCAGACACTTCGAGTTCAGCTATGGCCAAATCATTAAATTCATATGGGGTGCCTAATCCTGACGGCATTCCCACTGGCCCACCAATGCCCACCATCGCAGCTAACAATTTTGAGATTACGCCTGAACTCATCAACATGGTTCAGCAAAATCAGTTTGGTGGGCATCCCGGCCAAACATCTGCAGAGATTTCAGCAACTCTGCAGAACTATAAAGCATCAAGGAGTGACACCTTAGCAAATTAAAGTTCATGCTATTCGAGTTTTCACTCCGAGACAGAGCTCAGAAGTGGTTCAACGACATCAAAATGTCTGAATGGTCGGAAATTTCTGCTACGTTCCTGAGAGAGTATTATCCACCCACAAAGACAGCAGAAATCAGAAACAAGCTAGCCACAGCAGAAATCGGAAACAAGCTAGCCACGTTTTCCCAAGAGCTTGATGAAACACTTCGGGAAGCGTGGGCTAGGTTTAAAGACTTGTAGAAAGAGTGTCCACACCACAACATGGACAAATGGTTCTTGACTTAGACATTCTACAATGGTCTACAGCCTCAGATGAGGAGTATTGTTAACTCGTCTACGGGTGGAGTTTTTCTAGATAAGGAAGTGGATGTAGGCTATGATTTCCTGTCAAACCTTGCAACGAATGATCATTCCACATCCCGAAGCCTCACAAAGAAGGTATTGGTGGTAGACGCTCTTGCATTGCTGACTTCACAAATGGCAAAGTTGGACCAGAAGATAGACACCTTGAGATCCTCTACGTCGACACCCCCTGCCTTGAGAATTAATGTTATGTCTGTCGTTGCACCCATTACCTCATCTTACTTCGAGGTATGTGGTGTCCAGGGTCATTTTAGGCACGATTGTCTGTCAGTCAACATCAGATGGAGCAAGCAAATGCCTTCCAACAGAGACCACAATATTTCCCCCCTTCACATAACTACCAAAATCCACAAAACTTTCAACCACCACCACAAAACCACCACAAATCATCATTCTGCCAAAAACCCCCAGGTTTTCAGAGACCCCCCTCCACAAAACTTCCATCACCCTAATAACTTCCAAATCCCACAAAATTTTCAAACCCCACCTCCACAAAATGTAGCCCCATAAGAGCCTACCACTTTTAAATTGATAAATTGATGCTGGCTATACAGAATACCAATAAGGAGGCTCAAAGAGCTCAAATGAGGCATAATCTGGCTCAAGAGAAGCACATCAAACTTCTCGAGACTTAGATTTCCCAATTAGCAGGAAACAATGCTTAGAGGCAGCTGGGACAAATGTCTCGGCAACCCATTCAGAGGGAGCAAGTTAATCCCATGACTTTTCGTAGTGGCATTGCTTATGACACTCCTCCATTTCCCACTTATGTTTCCCCGAGCCAGGGGAAGAAGGTGGTAGAGAAAGGAAATGGGAAGAGTTCGACGTCTGAGGTCAAATTATCAAAGGAAGCTGAACAGACAGGGAAGAAAAAGGAGAAGGTTTCTGAAGCGCCTTTTATTCATAAGTTGAAAGATCATGGTAGTTTTTCTATTCCTTGCCATCTTGGACCTATTCTATTGATAAGGCTTTGTGTGATTTAGGTGCTTCTGTGTCTGTTATGCCTTTGTCTGTTTATAAGAAACTAAATATGGGAGCACTTAAATGCACATAAATCACTTTACAGATGGCCGATCGTTCTACAAAATACCCCCTAGGTGTTTTAAAGGACGTTCCTGTTAGGGCCGGGAAATTCTACATTCCTGTTGATTTTTTGGTGCTTGATATGGATGAGGATGCCCAGATTCCCATTATTATGGGTAGACCATTCTTGTGTACTGCTGGATCGATCATTGATGTTAAGTTTAGGTCTTTAAATCTTAGTGTTGGTGATAATAAAGTGATTTTTAAACTAACTAATGTTGTTAAGGCACCTATGCTTGAACAATCTTTTAGCAGGGCTGAGCTTTTGGATGAGGTGGGTGTAGAGAAGGTTCAAAATGCACCTAAGGTTGCCTCATAGTCTAGAGGTAATATCAAGAACATTTGGAGAAGGAAGATGTTTGATGAGGGTGGCACTCACTGCCAAGCCCCTCCAATCTGAGACATGGAGGTATTATGGTCGTTCGGGACCTTTATAAATCAGCGTTGTGCGAGAGGCAACTTGTAATTCCCCCTATTTCTATTCTTTTTATTTTTATTTTTCTTATTTTTTTAGAGTGAGAGAGAGTGAGAGAGCACTAACATTGTTTTTCCTCTTAGCATCGTCCTTTGTTCACCTTTTGGCATTTAGGACACTACAAAGTTCAGCTTGGGGGAGAATTTTTGTTTGAATTCTTTATCTCTTTTACTGTTTTCTATGATAGATATATTGCTTTTGAAAAAAACTAAAAAAACAGAAAAAATATGGCTCCCACGACTAGTTTAGTTGTCTCCATGTGCCCCTTGTTGTGCTCTTATTGAAAATGATTTGACTCTATTTTCTGGATAGCTGGGCATTTGTGATCTTGAGGCTATGATTTGATGTTTGATTGCTATGATTTCGAGCGAGTTTTGATTATTATACACTACATTGTGCTGCATGCCTGAATTGGTTAGACTGTGAGGCCTCTTTGTAGCCTATTGGATTCATATGATTATCTAGTCTATTTTTTTGTGTTTGTTCCTCTTTAGTGGATTGATCTTGACTTTGACTTCATACTTGCCTGATATACGATTAATTATAGCATTTGCTATGTAGAGGCGTTCTTTTATCTGATTCTTGAGCCTCGGAGTGAATTTTTGATATACTCTTATCCTCCTTAGCCCCGCTGAGCCTAATGACCTATTTCGTGTTACTAAACCCTTATTATGAGCCCATGGCCTTTATTTTGATACTATTTCCAAGCCTAGCTTGGGGGAGCTTTTTCGGAGAATTAAAGTGTATTTAATGTGGTTTGAGTGTAAGAAAAAGAAAGGAAACGGCAAAGTTAGATTGCGTGAATGATTAGTTCGTAAAATGAAAGAAAAAGAAATAAAATCTCCAAAGAGCTCAAGTTCCTTCATTCACGTTGTTTATAAGGAAAAAAAATATGCTACATTGCTTGAAAATTGGGTTTGTTGTGAGTTTTCATTAATTCAAGAGATTCGAGATGTATTTTGTGGTTATTTGGTGTTGTTGGGAGTTGTTTCGGCCATCTTCGGCCTTGTTTTGAGTGATCTTTGCTCCCCCATTCTTGGTTTTCCACCACATTTCCTAAAAATATCCCCTACCTCTTTCCTATTCCCAATTACTACCCTATAAAGTCCTCTTGAGCTCATGTCTGCATTGTTTGTTGAATTGATTTCGAGCCAATTTGTCAAAGTTAAAGATTATGTCTGTTAATCGAGTCGACTTAGCTAGGATCAGTGTCATTTAACCTTCTTAAACACATGAAAACGTGAGTGGGAAGAACATTTATGGTCGAGTTGGTAAGTGTGCGGGCATATTCTTTGCCTGCCACAAAATTGAGAGGAGTGACACCTTTGTGAGGGCCTTTTCAGGATTTGTACGCCATGTACATGAGTTGAATTTTATGGTTTGTTTGGATGATTGGTAGTTGGATGGATTTGAATAGGTGAACTTGAATTTTGCTTGCTTGAATGATTCTTAGTCTTGAAAACGTCTTTGAGCTTTGAATGTTTTATCTATGGGGTGAGGCAATATATTCCATGTTCATGTTTTATTTGCTTGAGAACAAACAAAAGTTTAGCTTGGGGGAGCTTGATATCATGTATTTATATAGATTTTTCTCCCTTATTTATGAGCTAATTTGTGTGTCATTTGAGCTCTTCAGAGCTATTTTATACTAATTATCGTATATAGTCGTGGTTTTGTAATTTAGTGTTGAATTGCAGGTTTTATGGAGTTTTCTCCTTATTTCCGAGTCATTTGGAAGCTACCACGACTGTACGAGATATTATGAGGCACGTAGAAGTCATCACGAGCTTTATAAATGAATATAGAGGTCCCGAGACCTCCAAACTTGAAGATTGAGTGCCAAAACACGAAAGAAACAAGCCAATGGAGCTAACCCGTGTCCGAATCGGGCAGAATATGGCCCGATTGGGTGAAGATTTATGTGATCGGTTGGTGGAGTATCGTGCCCGATCGGGCAGACATTGCCGAACCCAATCGGGTGAAGAGTAGAACAAATTTGGCTGAATTTGTGGCTCAGCCCGATCGGGCTACGCCCAAGCAAATATCTTATGACCTGGTGCCTGCTGCGTACATGAAGGAAGTTATTGGGCCAATTTCTACTATGGTCCGATCGGGCAGTGCCAACCCAATCCCATCGGGTGGGAGGCCCATTGTCATTCAATGTTGTGCTACTGCGTACGTGAACAAGAGAAAGAGTTGGGCCAAGTTTGGGCCACCCGATCGGGTTACGCGCTCGCGGATCGAAATTTCTATCTTATTTTATTCGTGTTTAATTAGTTTTGAGTGGCTATTATAAATAGCTAAGGTTCATTATTTAGAGACATCTTTTATTCTATTTTATTTCCATTGTTCTTAGTTTAGTTTTAGAGAGCTTTTCTTAGATTAAACACTTTAGATTAGTTCAAGAGGTAATTGAACCTCGGATTTATTTCAATAAAAGTTATTGCTTTCCGTCAATTGGTACTTTTCTTTACTCTTAATCTCTTTAATTACTTTTTGATTGCTTAGTTTAATTATTGATTTGATTCATGATGTTAGGATTAGGGTTTTATATTAGTTTTATTATTGTTCATTTGATTATGTCTGAGTAGTCTAATTTCTAGGGAGTTAGGGAGGAAAGCCATGTTTATACCTAGATTACTTTGAATTGCCATTAGTTTCTAGGGTTTATTAGATTGGTTATGGTGTGATTTGTTCTTATTGAGCAATTAATGTTATTGCGCAGTTTCATTGATTGCTTGAGGCTAATAATTGTTTGCACAGATCCATCCTACTTTTAGAGGCCTAGTACACATCAGTAATTCTGATTACGTTAGTGAACATGTGGCGTATGTTGAATAATGGGCGTTGAGACTTAACCATAGCTTGACACGAGCTCTAATTTGTCGATTTTTGACCTAGGTTCTGATAGTTGTTTTATCCCTTGATTGGTATAAGCATGGTGGACAGAACTAATTCCCTAGACCTTTAATTCATAGATTAAATCTTTCTTTATATTGATTTCTAGTGTTTAATTAGTAGTTCAGTTGAATTCTATCTGATTTTATCTAAAGTAGCTTTTTAGCTGGATATTTACTTAGAAACGCAGTCTCTATGTGGATTCGACCCTACTTCCTTGGACTACCATGGTTAAAGGGCTTAGTATTTTTCTTTGATTAGGTGATACGACTTTAGCATGTCACTTCCAAAAGGCTTCCTTTACTTTTAAATATCTTGGTGTTCCTATCACTTCTAAAACGATAGTTGCTGTTAATTGTGATGCTCGCTGTGATGAAATGCTTACAGAATCGTTCTGTGGTCCTCTAAAAATCTTTCTTATGCTGTAAGTTGTTGATTAATTTTCTTCTTCTTAGCCTACATATTTTTTGGTCTCAAATCTTTCTTATCTCAAAAAAAGTGTTGACTAGAATCACTCAAATATGTAGATATAGCTTCTCTGTGGTCTCTGGCACAATCAACTTAACTAAATCCCCCTATTTCTTAGGATTGGCTCTATAAACCAAACAATTATGAGGCCTTGGTCTGATGAATATTTCTGTCCGGAACTCTACTGCAGTAGGAAAGTGTGTATGGCATATAGCACAAAAAGGCGATATTTTGTGGGTTAAATAGATTCTCTCTACCTACATTAAAGAGCAGTCTTGGTGGGTGTACCAGCCAAAAGTTGGGGTTGGAAAAATATATGGTCTACTAGAGATAAATTGGCAGTTGGTTTTGTTGGCAACATTGGGGTTTTGATGAGGGCGGCACTCACTGCCAAGCCCCTCCAATTTGAGAAATGGAGGTATTATGGTCGTGCGGAACCTTTATAAACCAGCGTTATGCGAGAGGCAACTCGTAATTTCCCCTTTTTCTTTTTATTTTTTTTAGTGATAGAGAGTGAGGGCACTAACGTTGTTTTTCCTCTTAGCATCGTCCTTTGTTCACCGTTTGGCATTGAGGACACTGCCAAGTTCAGCTTGGGGGAGGAGTTCTATTTGTATTCCCTGTCTCTTTTACTGCTTTCTAGGCTAGATTTACTGCTTTTGAAAAATACTGAAAAAAATCAAAAAAAATTGGTACCCATGACTGGTTTAGTTGCCTCCCTGTGCCCTTTTTGTTCTCTTATTGAAAATGATTTGACTATGTTTTCTAGATAGTTGGGCATTTGTGATCTTGAGGCTATGATTTGATGTTTGATTGCTATGATTTCGAGCGAGTTTTGATTATTATACACTACTTTGTGCTGCATGCCTGAATTGGTTAGACTGTGAGGCCTCTTTGTAAGCCTATTGGATTCATATGATTATCCAGTCTATTTTGTGTGTTAGTTCCTCTTTAGTGGATTGATCTTTACTTTGACTTCGTACTTGTCTGAGTTTCGATGACTTGTAGCATTTGTTGTGATAGAGGCGTTCTTTTGTTTGATTCTTTAGCCTCAAAGTGAATTTTTGATATTCTTTTATCCTCCTTAGCCCTGCTGAGCCAATGACCTCACTACAACAATTATAGGCTTTAGTGGCAATTTTTTAGCATCAATTAATAAATTGCTATAATAAGTTAAAAAAATACTTAAATAACTAAATCTACTGTAGTTTTAAATTAACACAAAAGCCTATAACAAAATCGATGCGAAAACCTCAAAAAACCAAATCCTATATACTTCAAGCGGCATCTACCAAATTTGACTCAAAACATTCAATCCACCGCCACTCCAAATTCATCACTTTCAATCCACCGCCACTCCAATCATCAGTTTTAATTTTCACCAAAGTCATCACTTTCAAAAGTTTCAATCCACCACCACTCCAGTGCCAAATTTTTCTTTCTCCCTCTTTCGTAGCCCTCATTTTCACTCACTCGCTTTGTCTCCCTTTCTCTATCGCTTCATATCACTCTGATTTCGTTGGAGCTCGCCGGAATCTCCGAAGACTTCGTCAGAGCTCTCGCATCCTCTCATTCCAACGCTCTGAAAATCGCTTCGATATGCTATAGAGACAATGGATCTCGTGACGAATAGTCATTTGATCCTAAAGGTTTTCGCTGCAAATATATTCGCCACGAAAGACCAAAATAATCGCCACGTGCTCTAATCGTTCCAAAGAGTTCAAAGTTCTTTCATTCACGTTTATTATAAAGAAAAAATGTGCCACTTTGCTTGAAAATTGGATTTGTTGTGAGTTTTCATCGATTTACAAGAGGTGGGTTATGTTTCGTGGTTATATGGTGTTGTTGGGAGTTATTTCGGTCATCTTCGGCCTGGTTTGAGTGATCTTTGCTCCCCCATTCTTGGTTTTTGCACCACATTTCCTAAAAATATCCCCTACCTCTTGCCTAAGCCCCATTAAAACCCTAAAAAGTCCTCTTGAGCTCGTGTCTGCATTGTTTATTAGATTGATTTCGAGTTAGTTTGCCAAAGTTAAAGAGTATTTCTGCTAATTGAATCGACTTGGCTAGGATGAGCATCATTTAACCTTCTTAAACACATGAGAGTCTGAATGGGAAGGGCAATTATGGTCAGTTTGGTGAGTGTTTGGCACATTCTTTGCCTGCCACAAAATTGAGAGGGGTGACCCCTTTGTGAGAGCCTTTTCAGGATTTGTATGCCTTGTAGGTGAGTTAAATTTCATGGTTTGCTTGGATGATTGGTGGTTAGATTGATTTGAATAGTTGAACTTGAATTTTTCCTGCTTGAACGATTCTTAGTCTTGAAAACGTCTTTGAGCTTTGAATGTTTTATCTATTGGGGTGAGGCAATGTATTCCATGTGCATGTTTTATTTGCTTAAGGACAAGTAAAGGTTTAGCTTGGGGGAGTTTGATAGCTTGGGGGAGTTTAAGTGAAATAAAAAATAACAACACGTGTTCATGGCAATAACTGACCTAATAAAAGAATTTAAATTAAGGATATGTAACACAATAATATCTATTCGAAACACTACCCGAACCACAAAACTAGTTGTTTTCAAAGGCAGTATAATTGGAATTATTTTTGAAGTTTACATTATTGTGGAAAGAAATTAAAATACAATCTAAATTGGGCTAAGGACATGTTTGGCCGTGATCTCATTGGCTCGGGGTCTGTTGGACGGTTTGGTGGTGGACTTACTTTTCATGATCGGTTTTCCTTTCCTATCTCTGGTTGCGGTTGGGCCTTCTTTTTTGGCCGCCTCTCCTTTAGCTAGTGGTGTAATGCTTAGCATAAAATGAATACAAAAATATTATCAAAGAACAATACAAAAATAAATTGAAGAAAATATTAGTATCGATCGAAGAGTGAGTACAATGCTTAGCATAAAATGCTGTAAAACGTATACAAATGACGTCTTTACAATATTTATACTTTCTAAGTAAAAAAGAAACGACTGCTATGTAAGAAACCCTACATCTCCCTCGTATTTTGGAATTTTCCTTGATCACCTCCTATTCTCACGCTAGACTGCGGTTCCTCCATCTCCACGTCCAACGATACGTGAATTCACAATAGGGGTTTTGGCCTTTTGAGTTAGGGGTTTGCTCTTCACAACAGGTTTTATAATTTTGATCGATGTAGCCGTTTGCCCTCAGTAGTGGCCTTGGTTGGTGGCTGGTTTTGGTTATAGCAGGTGGTGCATTTGATTTATCACTTCTGCACATTCATGAAATGGACAATGAACATTAGATGACAAAGAATGAATACTAGATCAAAACTAATGTAAAATTGAATAAAATAAATGAACAATTTAAATGAACTAGTGAACAATGAACAATGAGAAAGTAATAATGAACAAGAGTGAAGTATTAATGAAATATTAAATAAAATGAATGAACAATTGTTATGAAGAATGAACAACTGAACAAAATGAATGAACAATATAGGTAGAAGAACAACTGAACAAATGATGAAAAAAATTGAACAGTAGAAAATAACTAGTTAACAATGAATAACAGGTAAGAACTAGTGAACAATGAACAATTGTATAGACCTATTGAACAATAGGAATGATCAATTGAATTAAATGAATGAACAATTAGATTAAATGAAATGATCAAATGAACAATTGAATGAACTTAATGAACAATTGAATAATATGATATGATCAAATGAACAATTAAATAACATGAGTGTACAATTGAGTAAAAAGAAAGAACAATTGAACAAAATGAATGAACAACAGAGTAAACAATTGAACAAATGATGAAAAATATTGAATAGTAGAAAAGAAATACTTAACAATGAATAACATTTAAAAACTAATGAACGATGAACAATAGGAAAGTTCTAGTGAACAATTGAATTAAATGAAATGATTAAATGAACATTTGAGTGAATTTAATGAACAATTGAATAATTGAAATTAACAAATGGACAATCAAATAACATAAATGTGCAATTGAACAAAAAAAATGAACAATTAAACAAAATGAATGAACTATTGAACAAAATGAATGAACAATAGAGTAAACAATTAAACAAATAATGAAAAATATTAAATAGTACAAAAGAACTAGTTAACAATGAATAACAGGTAAAAAGTAATGAACAATGAACGACATAAAAGTCCTTGTAAACAATAGGAATGAACATAGAAATATATGAATGAATAATTGAATTAAAAAAAATGATCAGATGAACAATTGAGTGAATTCAGTGAACAATTAAAAAATATGATATGATTAAATGAACAATTAAATAATATGATATGATTAAATTAACAATTAAAGAACATGAGTGTACCAATGAAACAAAAGAATGAACAATTGACCAAAATGAGTGTATAATTGAATCTAAAGAATGAATAATTGACCAAAATGAACAGTTGTGGTTGTGCCCCTGGATCTCCAGTGCTGAAATGAAATAACAATGTAGTGAGTGAAATGACCAATGGGGTAATGTAATGAATATATAAGTTATATGATAACAATCAAACAAAAATCTGATGAACATTAGAACATTTCAAATGAACCAGTAACCTCATTTCAAAATAATGTCATTCCAAATGAACATACAAACATATAAAATGAACTAGAATACCTCATTTCATATGCAACAACATTTTAGATGAACATTTTCACACACCAAAAGAACCCTTTTGAAATGAACTTTAGAACAATCCAATTGCCCAGTTTAAACTCTCAAGATAACAACACGTGTTCATCAGATTGAGGTGAAATTTTCCCGTGCACACCCATTTGTCAAGATACATGAGTCAACACCGTGCCTATTTGTCGATATTTGTATCGGATGGGCCAAAACTATATAAATCATAGAAAAGTAGCAAGTATATAGATGAAAAGTGACGATAAATTAGATAAGTTAAGGTAAGTTCTGATAAGTAAAGATAAGTAAAAATAAGATTTGACCCTCTCACAAATAAGGTTTGAATAAGTCGTAATAAGTTCATAAAAGTTCAAATAAGCAAAAATAAGTTCAGATATGCTCATATTAGCAAAATTAAGTTGAAAAGAGCAAACACTAAAGTAACCTTTTCTTTATCATCTATATATATTAAAAAGTGCGAGCTCGCGTTGTTACTCACCATGTGTGCCCCCCATATCACATGTTAATAAGATGTCATTGTGTAGCTGACATGGCAATTCTCTTAGAAATATTTACAAAATGCATACTCAGTGTTTGAAGTGTAATTGTATAACCTTAATTAATCATATGGACAATCTTATAAGGTCATATCTACAACCATAATGGTCACATGCATAACATGATTTAAACTTAGGCTCCGTTTGTTTTAACGGAAATCAATTTTTATGGAAAATCACTTTTTAAGGAAAATAATATTCAATGGAAGATATGATTTTGGAGAAAGTTTTCCTTTGTTTGTTTGGTTAGAGTAAAACTTAGGGAGAAAAGGTAAATGGAGTCAAAGAGAAACAAAGATGGGAGGAGAGAATATAGAGAAGTAAGGAGTGAAAGAGGAAAATGTGGCATACCTTCTTTATAAAAGTAAATTGGTTTTCCTCCTTTAAGAGCATTTTCCCACCTTTAAGAAAATTATTTTCCCCTCCTTACCAAAACAAACAACGAAAAATGGAAGGAGGAGGAAATCCATTTTCCAAGAAAATGGTTTTCCACCAAAACAAACGGAGCCTTACTGATAACATCTTAAAACTATAAATTCAAATTCTTTGAAAACCTTATATGGTACCAAAAACAAAGAATGACTTATTATTGGCAGATGATAACTGACCATTTAATCTTGATATGAGGAAAATTTCAAGATCCGAAGTGTCAAGTGGTGGGTGAACAAATTGAATCGACTTGGCTAGGATGAGCATCATTTAACCTTCTTAAGGGTATACCTAGACACTCCCGGCACTCACTGCCAAGCCCCTCCAATTTGAGAAATGGAGGTATTATGGTCGTGCGGAACCTTTATAAACCAGCGTTATGAGAGGCAACTCGTAATTTCCCCTTTTTCTTTTTATTTTTTTTAGTGATAGAGAGTGAGGGCACTAACGTTGTTTTTCCTCTTAGCATCGTCCTTTGTTCACCGTTTGGCATTGAGGACACTGCCAAGTTCAGCTTGGGGGAGGAGTTCTATTTGTATTCCCTGTCTCTTTTACTGCTTTCTAGGCTAGATTTACTGCTTTTGAAAAATACTGAAAAAATCAAAAAAAATTGGTACCCATGACTGGTTTAGTTGCCTCCCTGTGCCCTTTTTGTTCTCTTATTGAAAATGATTTGACTATGTTTTCTAGATAGTTGGGCATTTGTGATCTTGAGGCTATGATTTGATGTTTGATTGCTATGATTTCGAGCGAGTTTTGATTATTATACACTACTTTGTGCTGCATGCCTGAATTGGTTAGACTGTGAGGCCTCTTTGTAAACCTATTGGATTCATATGATTATCCAGTCTATTTTGTGTGTTAGTTCCTCTTTAGTGGATTGATCTTTACTTTGACTTCGTACTTGTCTGAGTTTCGATGACTTGTAGCATTTGTTGTGATAGAGGCGTTCTTTTGTTTGATTCTTTAGCCTCAAAGTGAATTTTTGATATTCTTTTATCCTCCTTAGCCCTGCTGAGCCAATGACCTCACTACAACAATTATAGGCTTTAGTGGCAATTTTTTAGCATCAATTAATAAATTGCTATAATAAGTTAAAAAAATACTTAAATAACTAAATCTACTGTAGTTTTAAATTAACACAAAAGCCTATAACAAAATCGATGCGAAAACCTCAAAAAACCAAATCCTATATACTTCAAGCGGCATCTACCAAATTTGACTCAAAACATTCAATCCACCGCCACTCCAAATTCATCACTTTCAATCCACCGCCACTCCAATCATCAGTTTTAATTTTCACCAAAGTCATCACTTTCAAAAGTTTCAATCCACCACCACTCCAGTGCCAAATTTTTCTTTCTCCCTCTTTCGTAGCCCTCATTTTCACTCACTCGCTTTGTCTCCCTTTCTCTATCGCTTCATATCACTCTGATTTCGTTGGAGCTCGCCGGAATCTCCGAAGACTTCGTCGAGCTCTCGCATCCTCTCATTCCAACGCTCTGAAAATCGCTTCGATATGCTATAGAGACAATGGATCTCGTGACGAATAGTCATTTGATCCTAAAGGTTTTCGCTGCAAATATATTCGCCACGAAAGACCAAAATAATCGCCACGTGCTCTAATCGTTCCAAAGAGTTCAAAGTTCTTTCATTCACGTTTATTATAAAGAAAAAATGTGCCACTTTGCTTGAAAATTGGATTTGTTGTGAGTTTTCATCGATTTACAAGAGGTGGGTTATGTTTCGTGGTTATATGGTGTTGTTGGGAGTTATTTCGGTCATCTTCGGCCTGGTTTGAGTGATCTTTGCTCCCCCATTCTTGGTTTTTGCACCACATTTCCTAAAAATATCCCCTACCTCTTGCCTAAGCCCCATTAAAACCCTAAAAAGTCCTCTTGAGCTCGTGTCTGCATTGTTTATTAGATTGATTTCGAGTTAGTTTGCCAAAGTTAAAGAGTAATTCTGCTAATTGAATCGACTTGGCTAGGATGAGCATCATTTAACCTTCTTAAACACATGAGAGTCTGAATGGGAAGGGCAATTATGGTCAGTTTGGTGAGTGTTTGGCACATTCTTTGCCTGCCACAAAATTGAGAGGGGTGACCCCTTTGTGAGAGCCTTTTCAGGATTTGTATGCCTTGTAGGTGAGTTAAATTTCATGGTTTGCTTGGATGATTGGTGGTTAGATTGATTTGAATAGTTGAACTTGAATTTTTCCTGCTTGAACGATTCTTAGTCTTGAAAACGTCTTTGAGCTTTGAATGTTTTATCTATTGGGGTGAGGCAATGTATTCCATGTGCATGTTTTATTTGCTTAAGGACAAGTAAAGGTTTAGCTTGGGGGAGTTTGATATCACGTATTTATATAGAGTTTTCTTCCCTATTTATGAGCTAATCCGTGCGTTATTTGAGCTCTTCGGAGCTATTTTATACTAATTATCGTATATAGTCGTGGTTTTGTGCTTTAGTGTTCAATTGCAGGCTTTAGATAGTTTTCTCCTTATTTTCAAGCTATTTAGAAACAACCACGGCTTTATTGATGGTTTAGGAGGTGCCGAGATCTCTAAACGTGAAGAATTGAGAGTCAAAAAGTCAAAAGGAGCTACCCCGTACACTGATCAGGCGAAATATGGCCCGATCGGGCAAAGAATATTGTAATCGGGTGGCAGGGGTTTCGGACCCGATCGGGAACCTTGCCCGACCAGATCGGGTGGGGCTCAAAATTATGTTGTTGTGCTTCTTGGGTGAAAATGAAGAAATGTCAAGATTATGCACAGCTCGATCCCATCGGGTAAGACATGCCCGATCGGGCGGGCCCGTGAACATAATGTGTGCTGCTGCTGCTTGTGCGTATGAGGAAGCATAGGTTGGGCTCTCTTTGCTTGCGGCCCGATCGGGTGTTCTTTACCCGATGACATCGGGTGGGCTCAAAGCCCCTACTTCATGTTGCTGCTGCTGCGTACGCATACAAGGGAAGGTTGGGCTCTCTTTGCTCGCGGCCCGATCGGGTGCAATCGACCCGACCAGATCGGGTGGCAGCTCAAGGCTCAAATTTGATATATGCTGCTGCGTGGAACCAAAGAAATAAAGTTGGCCCAAATTTGTGTGGACTCGATCGGGTGGCCGTTTGCCTGATCGGGTACCGGGCTCGCGGAGCCGAAAAACTATCTTTTTAATTAGTTTTTAGGGGCTATCATAAATAGTTAACCTTCATTTTTTTAGAGAGCTTTTATTCTATTTTATTTCCATTGTTCTTAGTTTAGTTTTAGAGAGTTTCATTAGTTTAAATACTTGATTAATTGAAGAGGAGATTGAACCTCATATTTATTTCAATAAAGGTTATTGCTTTCTGTCATTCGATATTGTTCTTCATTCTTAATCACTCTAATTATCTTTTGATTGTTTAGTTTAATTATTGTTTGATTCATGATGTTAGGATTAGGGTTTTATATTTATTTTATTATTGTTTATTCGATAATGTCTGAGTAGTCTAATTTCTAGGGATTCATGGAGGAAAGCCATGTTTATACCTTGATTACTTTTAATTGCTATTAGTTTCTACGGCTTGTTTAGATTGGTTATGGTGTGATTTGTTCTTGTTGAGTAATTAATGTTATTGTGTAGTTTCATTGATTGCTTGTGGTTAATAAACATTTGCACAGATCCGTCTTACCTTTAGAGGCCTTAGTACACATCAGTAATTCTGATTATGTTTGAGAACATGCTGCATATGTTGAATTATGGGCATTAAGACTTAACCATAGCTCGACATGTGCTCTAATCTATCGATTCTTGACCTAGGTTCTGATAGTTGTTTGATCCCTTGATTGGTATAAGTGTGGTAGACGGATTTAATTCCCTAGACCTTTAATTCATAGATTAATTCTCATATTTATATTGCTTTCTTTAGTCTATATAGTAGTTCAGCTGTTTCTTATCTGATATTATCTGAAGTAGCTGTTTAGCTGGATATTAACTTAGAAACTACGTCTCTTTGTGGATTCGACCCTACTTTCCTTGACTATCATTGTTAGAGGACTTAGAATTTATCTTTGATTAGGTGATACGACTTTAGCCTATCACCTGGTTGATCTATCTTCATAAATTGAACACTAAGAATAAAATCTTCTGTTATGGTTGTTGTGAAGACAATCTCTACCCTTTATGTGGTCTTGTTGTTGAAACCAGAAACCATTTACTCTTCACCTGCAGCTTCAGCCTAGCCTGCTCACAACTTCTTATGAATTAGCTCAACATCAGATGCTTTAGGAATGAGGTTATTCTTTTTAGCTAGAAGAAATAGTATAGAAGATTAAGAAGCAAATACAAGAAGAAATTTTGTCTGTTGGTTTCGTCTGCTTTAGCTTACCATATATGGAAAGGTAGCGATGATGCAGTTTGGAACTTAAAGGTATTCATACCTATTGTTCTTGTCAAGACCATCCAAGATGAAGTATGCTTGAGGATTAACAACAAATGTCATATTCAAACTAAATGGACTTCTAGTGATAGGAATTGGTTTTTTAGACTTTGTAATTAAGCTCTTTTTCTTCTTTGCCTTGTTTTTGTTTGCTGGTAGTTGTTTTTGAGTTTGGTTTTTAGGCTCTTGGCTTCTGTGGCTGTTCTAAACTCTTATTATTTTGTATCTTTTTTTGGTGATTAATATATTGCTTGCCTTTCACAAAAAAAGCTCAAGCAAATTCCCTAAGCCTACTAGTACTAGGTCTTGCCAACCTATATAAACCCCTTGTGATCCTAAAAAAACCCAAACACAAGTTCACCCTATTTTTCTCCCTATCACACGGCTCCCTCTCTCTCTCTTTTTCTCTCTCCTAGTCTTATTTTCCTATCCTTAGTTTGCGTGCGCCACCACCTGCCACTACTTACTCTAGGTTTTCCTATCCTCGGACTGGCAAACCTTTATAAATTTAAGATTTAATGTTTGATGTTTAAAGTGAATTTTGAATATTAAAGTAATGAATTTTAGGGTTTTTAAAGGCTATTTTGGTAATACTATATTAAGTAGTATTAAAGGATGAAGTTTCAATGTTTAAAGGAGTTTTAAAATATTTGTAAGAGAGTTTCAAAGTAATTAAAAGTTGTTGTAGCTTTATTAGGTTATTGATATTTGAATGTTTTAGTAATTGGTAGGCAGAGATTGTACTTGGAGCGATTTCTAAATTTAGTGGCCTCTCATTTCGTCTACACAAGGTACATACATGTCCTATGTGTTAGACTAGTATCATATCCTAAGGATTAGGATTGTTGCAGTATCATGATAGGGAACTTTTTTATCATTCATACATGGCTTTGAATTATGGAATTACGTGTTTGTGTAAGTGTGCCAGTTGCCTATGATTTATTTATTACATGGTTGTATGATGTTGAACAGAAGCATGTTTGGGATGAGAATATTCATTTATTAATTCACTTGAAGGATAAATGAATAGTTTGTTATTGGATCATGAATTATTTCATGTTATTTTCCTTCTATTATATTTATTACTTCGCAAAGATTGAGGGCTTTATGGGTAAGTTAGCATTGGATTATTATTTTTATTACTTTGTAAAGATCGATGGATTTATAGGGTAAGTTGGACCTTTGTCTTTGGACAATTAGATTGTTGATTCTAGTCAACCAGGGTCGGCCCTTAGCAGGAGCAAGAGGAGCTCCAGCACAGGGCCCCAGAAATATTAGGCCTAAAAAGGCCCCTGTTTTAAAATCTGTTTTATACAGATTGGTGCAATTGATAGACATAAACCCAGGTTAGTATAGTGGGCTGCTACTACACGCAAGGATTCAGTCAACCAGACTGTTCGGTTCAGGGTTAGATGCTTCTTACCCTTCAAACTCCTTCATTTAGTTTTCTTTATTTTAGATAACCATGCGTGTAAGTCATGAGTACCCTTCTAAAGCTTTCTACAAAAAACTCCCAATTTCTCCAATCAATTTGTAACTCTCTCTAATATGTAGTAGTATATAACTAGTCTTTGAAAGTTAATTTGAAAGTAGATTTTGAGTTAATAATTAATGAAGATGAATAGGTAGACATATTTAAAGATGAATAATATAGAGTGATAATATAGATTAATTTAATAAGAAAATTAATGAACTAAAGAATATAATTAAACACAAAAAATATTTTTTCATTATATATATACTTCTCTCAATGCATAAAGTAATGTCGCATAATAGAAAATAAATTCGTATTTATTGAACAAAGGTCAACAAACGTTAAACAAAATAAGGTTGAATAAGACCAAATAAGGTGCAAATTTTTCATATAATTAGTTCATACAATATAATTTAAATTTTGCGTTCAAAGTCATTCGATCTTCGTGAATCATTCAGACATGTTTCCAACTACATGCACGAAACCTATAAGTTAGGACCTTCTTTTCTGCAATAAAAAGTAATTATGAGAAGTTAATAGGCAACATATTCAATGACAAATCGGGGTTTTGTATTCACTTATTTTATATGCTAACTGTTTTGATAATTCTTTTTAGACCAAATTGATTAATACAACATAATGTATGGACTTGCAAAATATTAATGTTTACTTCAACGAAGCGTCAAATTTTGGAAGACCTCCTTGTAGACCACATTTGTTGTAGTATTCTCAATGTCTTTATCATTCTTTTTAATAAGGATATTTCGGCCTTTTTTGCTCGTAACTCTAGAAATAGTCACATATAACTGTCCATAACTAAATACCTATCTAGACAAATACAAAACCACACGTGTAAGAGACTGCCCTTAACTCATATTTATAGTCATTGCAAAACACACTACTAGAGAAAACTGTCTTCTTTGGAATTCAATTGGTTAGTTCCATCAGACGGTGTTAATGTCATTCGAGGAATAAACACCTTTTCTCCAACGCTACTTCCACAAATAACAATAGCCTCAATGACACGGTTAGCAAGATGATTGATAATTAACCTAGTGCCATTACAAAGTCCTGAAGACTTATCAATATTCTACAACAACATCACAGGTGTCCCAACCTTCAATGTCAATCTATGATTAGGAAGACTTGAACATTTTATGGTGTTAATGAATTCAGTCGAATTTGGTTCATGAATGTCGAAATTGATTTCTTCTTTGATTATAGAGTTCGAACTGAGGTATATTCTTTTTTCACCGGGAAGTTGTGCTAAAACATGATATATCGTTGAACTCAACATCCATTTCATCTGTAAATACAACACTATGCTCATTTGAGAAGGTGAAAACTCAATGTTTTGACCGAAGGAGTTCTATAATGGATAGTCTATCTTAATCTCATCAATTGTTTTAGGATTCTCTAGGTTTGCAGACTTCTGATACACCGTTGTTGTAATTCTATCATAACCCTTGTTTATCCTTGAACAGATATTTGATAGATCTTGATTGATTGCACCACTCAACGTTAATGTGAGAGTGATATTTAAGGAGTAACGTCGAGTTATATGGTACAACAAACCTATTATCCAATGTAATTCCATTTTTATCAACCATTGCTCCAATGTCACGCCTTCTATAAACAGGATAACCATCTTCATCAACTATTGTCTTCTCATTGAATATAGCTGAAAAATATTTTGAATATATATAATTTTAATACATACCATTGGTAATGTCCATCAATTAGTTACCACTTATGGGTGGTGAAGCATTACTAATATAGTTTGAAAAAAGAAGAATTATTATCCAATAATGTTTTAGGTATAAAAAGTTGATAGAGTTGTATAATACGAAATACTTACCAATAGGCGAAGGTGTAGTGAAAACATTGCAAGTGTTTTCCTGGTTCAATAAGTTTCCTAACGATGATCCCCTATTGATATTAAAAAAAAATAACACATGTCAAAAGATAGTCAATCAAAACAAATTAATATAAAGTTTAGCTCAATAATTTAACCAAAATTAATTTTCTAACCGTATGAGGGTAAATTTGACATAATTTTATTAGGTAAATTATTAAATGAATCACACTTAAAATGGCTTTGAGAACCTATTTCAGGCAATTGAGATGACATAAGCGTTTTGCTATAACTATAACGTGTTAATTCAATTTGTATTTGACAATTGTGAGCATGATGTTCCAACATGTACTACACTATATTAAATTAACATACCATTACTTATGCAACTCAATGGCAAAATCGGGGAATTCATATGCAATATGTGATTTTCTTCTATTTGATTAAAGGTTGTATCTCGAACATGTCTTGGAATCTGACTCAATAAAATGTCTTGGTAGAACAACGTAAACAAAATTTAAAATCATTGTAATTTAAAAAAATCAAATGAAATATAACAAATGAACAAAAAAAAGTCAGTTAAAAAATAAAGTTACCTACCATTAGAAATATCCAACAATAGAAATCTGTTTTGCGTAGAATAATGCATTGGCAATCCTGAGCTCGGGATCCCTTGTATATGATTTGCATTTTCTTGTAAACATTATTAAATTATCAGCGTAATTGTAATACTAAAATATAATTACACATAAATAGAATCCAACAACTTGTTTAAATATTTTTATTATATGTCAACATGCAAGTTATATGTTTCAGCTTTTACACTATATATGTATTATAGTATATCCATTAGAGTTTTCAATTAATTTGCTATTCATTAAGAGTTACTACCTCTGTCCCATATTAGTTGGAACAGTTTGACTGGCACAGTTGCTAATACACAACTTTGACCATTAGTATATCTAACTATCAATTAGTAAAAAAATATGAAAAATTGTCCTGCCAAATTCATACATTTACAGATCTAAGAACATCAATTTACTAACATTTGGTTTGATATGTTAATTAAAAATCATGATCAAATTAAGACATATGAGTAATGTAAAAGTCAAATTGTTGCAACTAATATGTTTAATTTATAAAGAATATGCCTATTAGTTATTTCTTCATACATTATGCATTTTTAAACTTATTAAGTACATGTTAAAGAAATAATTTTATTTTATTCAATAGTGTTATAATCTTCATTAATTTTTGAAATATATTAGGGTTGATTGATGATAATTAAGATTCTATATCTCTATACTATAACTAAGTCTCTATATTGATTATAAATAATTTTGAGATTTTGCGTAGTAAGTAGCTCATGCTAACTAAAAAAAATGGCAAGTCATTTCGCAAGATTTATCAACAAAACATTCAAAGAAAATTTCAATCTCTTACAAAGATCAATCTATATTTCTAATTAATGCAAAGTTCTTTATTGATTAAAAGTATATTTTATTATTTACAAAAATCCTAATTTTATTAAAAGTAAAATTGTGGAAAATATCTTCATAAATTTTCGGATATATTAGGGTTGTCAAAATGATAACTAAGATTGTACTCCCTCCGTTTTTTTAATATGCACTTAATTTTATTTTGGGGTGTTTTTTTAATTGGTACCTTTCTACCTATCCCATAAATGGGAGGTTGGTCCACCTAATTATTACACTTCTCTCCTACTTTTTCTTTCCTTTTCTCTACCTTTTTCACTTGTTCCTTATTTTTACTAACCTTCTCTCATACTGTTGCACTTTTTCCTTGGTCCGCGCACAAAAACAAACATGCATATTAAAAAACGGAGGGAGTATATTCATTATAAATAATTTTAAGATTTTGTTCAATACTAAAGCTCGTGAAAATTAAAAATATGGCAAGTAATTTTATAAAAAAAAATTCAAGATATTCTAAAAAAAGAAACTTTCATTTTCTACAAAAATATGAGACTATATTTTGAGTATTATTTTTGCCGAAAAAAAAGAAAATTTCTTCATTAATTAAAAGTATATATTATTTTCTAAGAAAATATCAAACTAAATTTTGACTACTATTCCTCTACTTATATAAAAAGGGGAATGTGGTCAAAAGTAGTCAAGGTTTGTAGTAATTATTGTTCTTCCCTTCTTACCCATCTTTTCTTCTTAATTTACATAGATATCTCTTATCATTATCTTACTATATAATAAAGGGATTGCATGAGAAATCTTAGTAATATTATTGTTCCATGTTAAGCCTTTCATTTTACCTCTATTGACAAATCAATTTTTTTGTTTATTGTTTATTATTAATTAAGAATTTATCTTGTAGTAATTTTGAGTATTTTCCCTTTCGTACTCACATTTTATCCATAAGTATCACTTGTAGATGTATAGTGAAAACATAAATATCATACAAATTAATAAATGGAAAATAATACAATATGCGAAGTATTTAAATTATAAATAACATCTCATCAGTGAGGTTTGCTTCTTTCTTATATTAAATGATGATAATAATGTATTTCAAGATGAATATGATGCATGATGTTATTAAATAAGTATGGCGTATTATTTAGCAAAAAATAGTGTGATATATATATACTTCACACTTTATTTTTTTATTAGGATTGTGTGTGTGTATAGGTTGATTAATTTACATAGATATCTCTTATCATAATCTTACTATATAATAAAGGGATTGCATGAGAAAATTTTAGTAATATTATTGTTCCATGTTTAGCCTTTTATTTTACCTCTATTGACAAGTTAATTTTTTTGTTTATTGTTTATTATTAATTAAGAATTTATCTTGTAGTAATTTTGAGTATTTTGCCTTTCTTACTCACATTTATAAAAAGGGAAGTAGTCAACGTTTGTAGTAATTTTTGTTCTTCCCTTCTTACCCATCTTTTGTTCTTAATTTACATCGACATCTCTTATCATTATCATACTATATAATAAAGGGATTGGATGAGAAATCTTAGTAATATTATTGTTCCATGTTTAGCCTTTCATTTTACCTCTATTGACAAGGCAATTTTTTTTGTTTATTGTTTATTATTAATTAAGAATTTATCTTGTAGTAATTTTGAGTATTTTGTATTTCTTACTCACATTTTATCCATAAGTATCACTTGTAGATGTATAGTGAAAACATAAATATCATACAAATTAATAAATGGAAAATAATACAATATACGAAGTATTTAAATTATAAATAACATCTCATCAGTGAGGTTGGCTTCTTTCTTATATTAAATGATGATAATAATGTATTTCAAAATGAATATGATGCATGATGTTATTAAATAAGTATGGCGTATTATTTAGCAAAAATAGTGTGATATATATAAAATTCACACTTCATTTTTTTATTAGGATTGTGTGTGTGTATAGATTGTTTAATTTACATAGATATCTCGTATCATATTCTTACTATATAATAAAGGGATTGCATGAGAAATTTTAGTAATATTATTGTTCCATGTTTAGCCTTTCATTTTACCTCTATTGACAAGTCAATTTTTTTGTTCATTGTTTATTATTAATTAAGAATTTATCTTGTAGTAATTTTGAGTATTTTGTCTTTCTTACTCACATTTTATCCATAAGTATCACTTGTAGATGTATAATGAAAACATAAATATCATACAAAATAATAAATGGAAAATAATACAATATACGAAGTATTTGAATTATAAATAACATCTCATCAGTGAGGTTGGCTTCTTTCTTATATTAAATGATGATAATAATGTATTTCAAGATGAATACGATGCATGATGTTATTGAATATGGCGTATTATTTAGCAAAAAATAGTGTGATATATATACACTTCACACTTCATTTTTTTATTAGCATTGTGTGTGTGTTGATTGAATTTAACAATTATAAGCAATAAAATTAAACAAGATTCATATCAAAATTTATGTCTGACAGCTAATAACATATAATCATGTTTTAAAATTAATGCAATTAACATAGTAAGAGGAGCTCGAGCAAAGTCGGGCCCTCAAAACTAGTATTTATAAAAATGGCAAGTTTTTTCATTAATTTTTGAAATAAATAGGGTGGATTGATGAAAACTAAGAGTTTATACTCTTTAGATAATCTGTACATATTCAAGGCTAAGGATAATTAAACTAAGGGCCTATTCTATTCAGCTTATTTTCAGTTCACTTTAATTCAGCTCTAATAAGTTCAGTTCAGTTCAGCTCTAATAAGTTCAGTTAGTTTTGTTCAGCTCCAATAAGTTCAATTCAGTTCAGCTTCAATAAGTTCAGTTCAGTTCAGCTCCAATAAGTTCAGTTCAGTTCAGTTCAACTCCAATAAGTTTAGTTCAGTTCAGTTCAGCTCTAATAAGTTCAGTCAGTTCAGTTCAGCTCGATTAAGTTCAGTTCAGTTCAGCTTCAATAAGTTCAGTTCAGTTCAGCTCCAATAAGTTCAGTTTAGTTCAGTTCAACTCCAATCAGTTCAGTTCAGCTCCATTCATTATTTAACCATTTTGTTTAATATTATTATTATTATTGGTCTAGTTTATTTTACTTATTATTATTATATTAATAATATTTTATTATATCTTTACGCAATATTATTACTATTACTATTATGGCAGAGCATGGTTTGGGTTGGTGAGTGGTTTATCCAAATTTCATGTCAATACAAATATTCTAATTTCAGTTGTTGTTTTATTTTACCGGCTAGATAGTTACTATTATTTCATATAAATAATCAACAAAAAGCTAGAAAATAAAAAATTACAAAGTTGCTAATAATATTGAAGTCCCCCCTTAGTTCCTGTTTGTTCTTCCTATTTTGACCGGAAGAACAAAGAGGAACGGAGGGAGTATTATTTAGGGTAAAACATCGTCGTTACAATGAATATTAAAGATATTTTACAGGTTTGTGGTGGGATTTGGTTTATAAATATTATAGACCAACCCACCATAAATCATGGTTTGAATAGAAGCACAAACCAACCCATGTTTAAGCTAATTATTATTATTATAATGGTAATATCAATTTACTTATTGGACATTATTAGTATTATACCATCATCATCAGGTATTAATATATTAATACTAATAATAATGACTACTCATTATTAATTATTAATTATTATTAGTAATAATTTTTTTAAAATAATTTATTATTATTACTATTATTTATTTATTTATAATCATCTAATAACATCAAAAATAATATTACCATTATGCATTTATTATTATTTTAAATTATTAATTACTAATTATTATTAGTTATAATTATTATTAATCATTATTTAATATTCATAATTATTATTATTTAACTGTTATTTATATGATTATTACAATTTAATTCAATTTAGTTCAGTTCAGTTCAACTCCAATAAGTTCAGTTCTGTTCAGTTCAGATCTAATAAGTCCGGTTCAGTTCAATTCATCTCTAATAAGTCCAATTCAGTTCAGTTCAGCTCCAATAAGTTCAGTTCAGTTCAGCTCCAATAAGTTCAGTTCAGTTCAGCACCACTAAGTTCAGTTTAGTTCAGTTCAGCTCCCTCAGTTCAGTTAGTTCAGCTAGAATTAGACGAAGAGAACAGGCTCTAAGCAAGAAATTACCAAAATGTCAAGTTTCTTATTTAGTTTTCGAAATATATTAGGGTTTATTGATAATACATAATATTCTATGCTATATTAATATTTTCTTTCATAATCAAGGTTGAGGATTAATACAAAAAGAAAATAAATTACTATAGTTTATCTCAAAATTATCTATATTTAGACTATTATTATTGCCAAAGAATGGCAATATTCTTCATTAGTTAAGAGTTGTTGACCCTTGAGTTTTAAAGATGACTTAACCAACAAAAGACATATTGTGTTTCACTTATGATATTGCTAGGTAATTCATTCTCGAGCAAAGAGAATACTTGATCGAAGATTAAATTGGAGAACTAATTAAAGATCGAAGTGAAGAAATTCGAAATATGAAGTATCAAGCTTGGAGCGAAGATTAGAATACATTAGGATATATTCAATATCTTCTTGTTAAGGTTGAGTAAATACTTAATCTAGTTTGTGTTGAATTCTCAAACGGAACTTGGTTCTGTTCCCATGACAGGTTCATACACTGGCACTATTAGGAACAAGGTTAGGGAACAGACCTAGAAAAGATTTTAGGATCAGCTAACATATCCCAAGTTGTGTGCCTAACATTGTTGTGCGCCCAAGTAAGGTTGTTAGAGAGTTTTTAGTTAGTTTTGACTTAGTCCATGACTTTAGGGAGTTAGTTGTTAGCTTGTTAGGAATTTATTCAAAATGATTTTCTGATTTAATTAGGATAGTTCAAAATCTTTTAAAATATTATATTTTATATTTTATTAGTCAAATGATTTTATTTATTAAACTTAAACTAATTTTCGGTTTTAAAAGGGTTTTCGTTTAAAACTTAATTATGATTTTCGGTTATGTTTAAAATATTTATAAAAGATATTTTCCTAAAAACTATTAAAAGAAAATAATTTAATTACTCCCCAAGCAAACTAATATCACGTTTAAACTTACTGCTACACGTTTACTGTAAGTGGGGTAATGGGCTTGATTATTTTATTAAAGCCTTAATTTATTTTTAGGAAAAATTGTCAAAAAATACTAAGATTTTAGCAGTTTTTCAAAATAAATACCAACGAGTTGCGAAATGTAAAATACTCCATCCGTTTCTTTTTGTTTGTCCCATTTACTGTAGCTCCAAATGTCAAGAAAGATGATGTCATATGCATGTAGGTGGGGACAACAAGTAAGGCGTCCACTTATTTTATAATAAATGTGATGATTAAAGTAGGTGAGAGAAACTTTTAAGGTACTTGTGGGACCAAAAAGTGATAAAGTAGGGGTAGATGGGTGATATAATTTTGCCATATAAGGAAAGATGAAAAGGTAGGACAAACAAAAATAAACGGACAAAAACGGAAAGTAGGACAAACAAAAATAAACGGAAGGAGTAAATACCAACAAGTTTTTTTTTTCTTACAAATCCATACCAACTAACAAATATCCGTCTATTTTTCCGTCACTTTCTCACCCAAATTTAACTCACCTTAGATTTTCTGTTATTCAGACATGAAGTTGAATGGATTTCTGTTAGTTGGTATGGATTTCTAAGACGAAAAAATAGACGGATATTTGTTATTTGGTATGGATTTCTAAGAAAAACATAACTTGTTGGTATTTATTCTGTATTTCGCAACTCCTTGGTATTTATTTTGAAAAAGTGCTAAAACCTTGGTATTTTCTGACAATTTTTCCTTATTTTTATTAGTTTGATTAGGCTTCAAGTTTTATAAACCACGTTCTACTTTACAGCTTCTCTTATTAAGCTAAATAGTGGGTTAGTGGTTATTTATTTCTCAAGGAAAGTTAAATAAAAACTAATAAATAAATTGAAGTAATGGACATCATGGGTTAGTGGACATAAGTTATGGTCTTGAATTAGTATATTATAAATAGGTGTCCAATACATAGCAATTAAGTGTGTTTGACTTAGCCAAATATTCTTAGTGTCTTAAAGAGTCACTGCCATTTCTAAGAGAATTCATACTTACTTTATTCGAGTTTATGCTCTTCCATTATTTTACATATTGTATTTTTGGGTAAGGGTTTGACTGAACTCTTGTAAGTGTGAGAAGCTTTGAGTGAAGTGTGAGAAAGAGAAAGAAAGGAACTTCGAGGGAAGTTCGAGAAGAACAAAATTTGTGGGAACTGTTGTTGGGAGGAACTCAAGTTGTGGCCCGAGAGAAAAGTAATAGGTTTGTAAACAGAGCTGTTTGGCCTATTATAGTGGAATGTTTAGAGTCAAAATCCCTTGTGGTCGAGGTCATTTCTTCCTATTGGGCCTAGGAAGTTTTTCCTTGCTAAAATATCTCGTGTTCCCTTTTCTTGTTCCCTAGCTAGCTTTTATTTCCGCAAAAAGTATAGCATACTCTCTCACTATAATTCACCCCCCTCTTATAGTGCTCATATTATATAACAATTGGTATTAGAGCGGGAACTCTAAAAAAACACAGGAAACCCAGTTGAGTTCGAGATCTTGGATAATATGAATACTATAGAGAAACTGGAAGAAGGGTACTCTACACAGAGGCCATCAATGTTCAACGGCAAGTTCTATACCTACTGGAAGAACAGAATGGAGATCTTCATCAAAGCCGACAATTACCAAGTATGGATAGTCATAGAGGTAGACAACTTTGAAGTCACAACCACTAATGACAAGAACGAGGTAATTCCTAAATCCATATCTGATTTCGACAAAGCTGATTTCGAAAAAATGGAAATTAATGCTCTTTCCATTAAACTGCTTCACTGTGGTCTTGGACCCCACGAACACAATTGTGTCATGGGATACAAAACCGCAAAACAAATTTGGGATCTACTTGAAGTCACTCATGAAGGTACGGATGAAGTTAAGAGATCAAAAATAGACCTTTTGATGAACCAATATGAACTCTTTCAAATGAAATCAAAAGAATCTATACAAGAGAAGTTTACACGCTTTACATATATTATTAATGAGCTAACTTCTCTTGGAAAAGTGATAACCTCTGAGGAACAGGTGAGTAAGGTCCTAAGGATCCTTCCTAGGGGTCGTTGGATGGCTAAGGTTACGGCCTTACAGGAAACTAACGACTTTGCAAAATTCAATTTGGAAAAACTTGTTGGTTCCCTTATGACTCACGAGCTACACTTGGACAATGAAGGTGATATGTCCAAACAGAAGTCGATTGCCTTAAAAGCCTGGCAGGCTCTGTCGCGAGGGCCTCCAAAGATAATATTTCTCTTACTCTCTATCACAAATAAATGCAGTAGGGAAGTAAGGGTCGAATCCACAGAGAATCGGGGTAGTTTGGCATTTGGCGAGATTGAGTTAATGTAAAATAAGCAATCAAAATAAGGGGGGTTTTGAAATAAATTCTAATAAACTAAACTAGAGGTTATTGCTAGTGTAGATGCTCTCGTGCCAACTCAATATAATCCGAAACTTCCACGAGCATTACTCAAAAATATACTTGGCAATACAAAGTTCTAAAGTTATAAAGTTAACGTACATTACAAAACAAAACTCCGAACTTCCGCTAAAGCCAAATAATCACAAAAACACCAATAATAACCATGAAATCATATAACATATGCATGTGAAATGACGTAATAATATCGTATAACTTGAGCACATCAAACACCCCCAAACTTAGACTTTACTCGTTCGCGAGGAAATCCAATAGTGAGAATCACAACATAGAATGATGCTCAAGCCATGCACATCAATAATACTCCTCTACACGTCATCCCATCTCTCCACCTAGCATCAAATCCGCTAAAAACCGAAATGTAAGGGAGAACGCCTCCCCCCACACTTAGCTTCGAGCTCACCTGAAAAATGCTACAAACACAACAACAACTTCCACCACCAACAAAATCAATGACAACCAAAACTTGAGCTAAAATCCCGAAACATCTCAAAGGATTTGAAATCACTCCAACCTATATACACTAAGCCTCAAAAGATGACCTACAACTACTTCAACTATACTAAACAAGTAAGCTATGGAACCATAACAAAAAGGGATAAATTCCATACTTACTCCAAAAAAAATGATCAATAAATCACCAAGTATAAACCCCTATTGCTAAGGATTTAAACTTAGAACAATAAACTCCAATTCCCCAAAACAAGGATGAAATCAGAACCATACCCGAAACTCCGAGATCGTTTTCCACCTTATGACACCATCTCCGGCAAATGAGTTTTCAACTTTCAAATTTCTTTCTTTAATCTCTCATTTTGCCTAGGAGCCCTTTCGGGTTTTCATCCTAGCTTCCCACAATTTTTTTTTTCACAAACTCACCCGCTCTTAATAAGCCACTTTTTTGCATAGGCTGCCCTTTCGGGTTTTCAACCTATCCGGGCCTCCCAATTTTGCCCGAGTTGCCCGCCCTTGCGGGTTTTCAACTCAACGGGATTTCTTTTCATTCCTTTTTTTTTCATTCTTTTTTTTTTAATTTTTTTTTTCAAATTTCATTAAATATACAAAGAAAATACAAATAAAATCGAAAATCAAATGAAAATACAATATATACATCTACATATGAAATACATTCCCCACCCCCACACTTAAAGTACACATTGTCCTCAGTGTGGAATACTAAGGACAAATACATAAAATAAAGGGGCGGGAAAGAAGAAGCTCACAAAAGCTATGAATGAGAGGGACCGCCAGGGTCACGACGACCCCACCTGGAAGCTCGGTCCTCTCGACGTCTCCTCAACGTCTCATCAATGGTTGGAGTAGGGTCGGTGTAGTTGGGGTACTGAGAAACAAAGAAACTGTTCATAGCAGACATCATTGATGACATGGAGTACATGTCATCCTGAAACCCATAAAATTGTTGCTGAATGTCCCCTAGCTGCTCTCCTAATGTAGCTTGGGCCTGCTCGACAGAACCAAGCCTCCTATCAATCGTCTCATAAAAGTCTGGAGGAGCGGCAGCTACACCGGCCTCTGGGGCGGTAACCAACCGAGCAAACTCATCATCCACCCCTTGGCGAAATGCATCATCCGGGGGAATAAAGAGTTGACTCGTAGGAGTCTCGGGAGTGATTGCCACTCTCTGTGGCTGAGGAAGGACCATAAAATTTACAAAGTTTTTACCGTACAACCATACATAGAAACCGGGCTCCGAGGTAGCACGAATCATGTGTGCCTCCTCTAATTTATCAAAGGTATACATATGTGATCCTCCGGTCCCTAAAGGTTGCAACTCCGTAGACATGTCAATCTCCAAGTATCGAGCTAATAAAGTGACCATGCCCCCCATGCTAATTTTACCGGCCTCCTTTTCCGATAACTCCAAACAACGCTGCACCCAAATCTTAACCCAATCCGGACACCCAACCCCCTGTGATGTCATAGTCCACAAGCACCTAAGGTCGAATGAAGGGACGTTCGTACCCTCACCATGACAAAGTACCGTCATTGTCAATAAACGGTGAATGTAACGCATCGCCGGATGGACGATAACTGTAACATCCCGTCCGATACAAAGAACAAAAGAGACAATATTAAATAAAATAAAGCAACTAGTGGTAGCGAAAATACCACTAAGACGGAGATGCTACTCAAATCAGATAATCAACTTCCGATAATCATATATAAAGGGAAATGAGGTCCCATACCCTCATTCCAACCAAAATTCCAAGATATCCAAGAAAACTCCAAAAGAAACCTCAAGGTAACGTGATCCAAAATCCAAAGAAACGAACCAAATCCGTAGTTGAAAACGTAAGACAAAACATAAAGGAAAACTACTTAAAACCCTCTAAGTAGTAAGTCCTAATCCCTGACTCAAAATGCTCATCCACTATGACAAACACCACCTTCTTGCTCACAAGGCCAAACGCACATTCCCGGTCCAAACCGTAACAATCCTAAACAGCATCGTCATCTGCATAATAAATCAACAACTTCCACAATCAGTGGGGAGTAACTAGCAGTTCTCCCAGCACAAATAGGAACAAATAATAAACTTAAATAAATTAGAAGCACGCCAAAGACATACATCACAAAGAAACATAATCACAACATGAAATACATGTAACTACGAGTCATAATCATCAAACACACATAGAGAGAAAACTAAATACCAATGATCGAATAACACACACAACCAAGCACGTATCAATTCAAAGACAACAGACCATACCGCTTGTGAGTAGACTCATTGGACCATACCGCCCAAGGCCTACTATGCATATTCGAGGAACATACCGCCCTGCCGAATAGCAATGCACATTCGAGGACCATACCGCCCTGCCGAATGGCATACTCAATGAACCATACCGCTCGTGAGTGAACCAATGGACCATACCGCCCATGGTTAAGTAACCAAATCCTAGGACCATACCGCCCTCAGGATACAAACAAATTCCTAGGACCATACCGCCCTCAGGAAACAAACAAATTCCTAGGACCATGCCGTCCATAGGATCAATCAAACACAAAGAGCAATGTATACACGACAAGGCATACAAAAGAATCCAATCAACATCCATACATGAGTATACACGACAAGGTATACAAAGCAACGCAAACATTCAACATACGTATACACGCCAAGGTATACATAGGAATCCAAACAACAACAAACATGGGTATACACTACAAGGTATACCAAGCAACTCAAACAACCAACCTACGTATACACGCCAAGGTATAAAAAGTAAATCCAAACAACAACAAACATGGGTATACACGACAAGGTATACATCAAATCCATTCCATAAGACATCAAAACATACATGTTGAGGCATATAACACAAAAACGTTATCTGAGTTTGGGTACAAAGTCAATTATGACTAAGTCACAATATTCCCCGTACATAACTCTTGGCGAAGTGATGCTAAGGACAGTATTATCCTCCCTCAAGCATTTCGACGTCGACAACTCAAAGTATAGGCCCACAATACTCAACAAACCGAGCAACAACCCAAACTACCCATCTAACTAGGGTACATTCCCTAAATGAAACCACTCAACCAACTCAAACATACTCAACATGCTTAACATACATGCATAAACCAAACACCCAACATATAAGCATGTTGTAAGCTCAAAGGAAAATCAAACAACAAAACGCAACCAAAGTGGGCAGACCTTCGTCGCAAGGTGCGACAGAGGTCGCGAGGTGCGACCATGGCATAGCGGGTCGCGAGCCTGTTCGCAAGTCGCGAGCTTCCACTGCTCGTGGCTTGCGGGCTGTGCTCGTACGCACTCGCTTCGTCCATCAAACATACATCAAGTCTCAAGCACAATTCCAACACCAATGCACATCCAACGTAACTAAAAACAACACCCTAGCATGATACTAAAATCATCAAGAACCAATACTCAAACTCCAATGGTTAATGAAGTTACTCCAACTCGACACAACAACAAAAACATCAAACTTGACAAACCGACTAACAAGAACTAACAACATGAATATAACAACACGTTCACACATGGAAATACCACAACACAACCTTCCTAATCATGATACTACACTAAACCATAATCACACAATCATACAAGTTCCACCTAACATGAATCTAGGTTCCCTAACGCGATTCTAACAACCTAAGTTCAAAATCTATTCCCTATCGAACTAGAAAAACGCTAGTTACCTCGATCTTCGAAAGGAGTGCCGCAAAACATAATACCATAGCCTAGAAAACGTGCGGATCATCAAAACCTTCTTCTCCCTTTAAGACTTCTCCTCCATTGAACAAGGTATTCCCCTTTTAAACAATTTTACCGTCCTCTAAAAAAGTCAGTGGCGTTCCGACCCAGATTTCCAGTGATCTAAAGCTCGGATTACAAATTCCTCCGGTCAAAGTGAAGCTCTAGATGTTAAGAACATTCTGTCCAAAAGACGATCCAACGGTTAGATCGCCAGAGATCTTCATTTTAGTGAGGGTGTGCAGGGGAAAAAAACGGGGAGACTTTCTCTCTTCCTTTTCTTTCTTGAGGAGTTGCGTATGGGAAGGCAAAAGGGGATGAATTTCTGATTATATGGACAGCAAAAGGGAGGGGTTTAATAGGTGTTAATGAGGGTACATTATGGCCATGATTATGGTAGTTTATGAGGGTAAATGAAGGGGTGTAACCCTTGGATTTGCATTGTGTTACAAAGCAAAGGATGGACAGCTTTATTGGAGTCTTCTAGGAGCCTCTAGATGGCTAAGCTTTTTGGCCATATGGGAATAAAGTGGTGTAATAGAGTTCGTTACATGGTTGGTCCATAAAAAAGACGATTAAACTAAATCAATATATTAGCCTAACTAAGACTAACTCAGAAATTATACATAATAATAATAATAATAATAATAATAATAATAATAATAATAATAATAATAATAATAATAATAATAATCATAATAATAATAATAATAATAATAATAATAATAATAATAATAATAATAATAATAATAATAATAATGATAATAATAAAATTTATGATCACATTTTCATATATCAAAATAAGCTCAACTTAAAATAAATAACATTAAGATATAGCTTAATTTACAAATCAAATCGTTGGAGCAATATTATAGATAGTTACTCCGTATAAAATATAAGCTTAAAGAAATATGATATAACTAAATAAATTAATAAAAACATAAAATGAAATCAAAGAACACAGTTAAATTAAGAAGCAAGGGTCTAAATCAAAATTAGTAGTCTTAAAGATAATTTAGCTTAATAGGTAAAACCTATGCAAATTTATAAAATAAAAATACGATGAGCATCGTAAAATAATTAGGCGTCCACCGACTAAACACATTTTCAAATTAAGGTACGTATGCACAATACATTGTCCACCGAAAGATTTTCCTGTTTCAAATACGACCATTTATTTAATAGAATATAATTTTATAAATGAAATTGTATTTAGATTTATAAATAACAATGTAAGCCATATAAATTAACACGCGAAATTTCTAGTGAAATTACGGGGTGTTACAATAACGGTGCTCTTATCTCGAGAGGTGCGCACTAAATGGGTGAGGTCTTGCCAAAAATAGGTTGCGTTGTACCCCGAGGCCTCTACAAACTGACTATCCGCCACGTACTCCGAACCAAAGGCCTCCTTTATCTCTTCATATGTCATCTTATAATGTGAATCATTGAGGTTGAAGGTGATAAAAGGGTCGTCCTCATCATTTACTCCCTTCTCCAAGGTGGAAAGAAACTCTAGCGTATACCGCTCTATGGTCCTAGCCTTCCTAGTCAAGAAACCATGTAATCCCACCTTCCCTAGTAAGGTCCGAACGGGGTCTAGCAATCCCAAAGTACGTAGTGCATCAATATCCACAAACTTGGTCTCCAAAATGTGGCGATTGGGTTTAGCTAGTTTTGCCCATCTACGAGTATAAGGTCGGGAAAGGTTCTTTAGTCCCAAAGAATTGATCATAGGCATAGGACCTCCACTAGAGGCGGTAGACTTCCTACGCTTTGATTCACTCATTTTTTTCTTTTCTTGCGCACTACCACAAAACACAATCAACACAACTTCTCTCGACCAACAATCAATCACCAATTCCCAAATGAATTTTTCAAATCAATCCTCCACACTCCACTACTTCAATTCAACACAATCCCAATATCAACAACACAAGAACTCAACAACAACAACAACAACTCTACAATTTAAGCGAGAACAAATCAAGTTAAATCAAACAATAGGCAAAGGGATGGAAATTTATACCCATGGGTGATGGGAGATCTCCAAATTGCCTTTAGGGCATAATGTGGTTGAGTTTGTTGTTGTAGAACACTTCTCCAAACTACAAACTTTAAGTTCCAAGCTTCAATTGCTCCAAAAATGGCTCAAATAAAAAACCCCCAAATTCTAGGGTATGAAGAACTTGGGTGAAATTTCTGAATTTTTTGGTTGAAAAAGGAGGATTTAAGAGTGGAATGATGTAATTTTGTAATGGAGGTTTGATTAGGGTGAGAGATTTGGTTGAAGAATTAAAGGTTTGTGGTGTTTAAAGGGGATTAGAGAGTGTTTGAGAGGGAGGAGTGAGTGAGTGAGTGGGTGAGTGGTGTGAGTTTGAATGAGAGAAGGGGTGAAATGAGTGAGTAAGGGCCGAGAATTCGACCAAGAATATGCTGGGCAGCAGCTGGTCGCGGGGGGCGACCAGAGTCGCGGGCCGCGATCAGCTTCACGGGTCGCGATCCGCTACTGATCCGTGCTGCAGCTCTTCATAACTTTTTGTACCCCTTTCTTTCTTCTTTACTTTTCTATTTCTTTCCTACTACTTACACCTTTCTCATCCATTTTTTTTTTTTTTGCATTCAACTCCACACACAACTCCCGGCAACTTCACAACCTTCACGCATTTGTTACTTCACCAAGATGACTAGCTTCTAGAGTCCTGCAAAAATACAAAAGAAACATACCAAAGCATAATATCCTAAATAAATAGAAAACAACGGAAATTAAGAAAGCACGCCCTATATACTATCCTCGTTTATTTAATGTCATCAACACGACATAGGGCTCCGAACTCAACCATTGGAACTGCACTCTATGTGGGATAAGAATGCCTCCAAACCAACCTCCTATTCACGTCCTGCAAAACAAAATGAGTAGAACTCTTGCAAGACACGTTAGATTCATAATGTCACAACGTGGTGGCCGATTAGGAGGGTCACTCCACTTCTTTACCCCAATGCCATAACTCGCGTGTCAGCAATGAGCATGCTATCTAAAATCTAACGTCATTAGCAATGAAACTATGGCTTACATTGGCTCACTAACCACTTAATATCAACAACATCATGAAAATCCGTTCCACAATGCTAGTAAAACAAAAACACGGCCAATGATCCAATGCATTCAACCATTCATTATGCACGACAAACTCAAGAATATGCACACCCAAACAACACAAGCAATCACCACAAGCACAAGTTCCAATCCAAAATACACCAAACACTAACTACAAGCACCGATTCCCCGGCAACGGCGCCAAAATTTGGCAGGCTCTGTCGCGAGGGCCTCCAAAGATAATACTTCGCTTACTCTCTATCACAAATAAATGTAGTAGGAAAGTAAGGGTCGAATCCACAAAGAATCGGGGTAGTTTGGCATTTGGCGAGATTGAGTTAATGTAAAATAAGCAATCAAAATAAGGGGGGTTTTGAATTAAATTCTAATAAACTAAACTAAATTATCAACTAACTACAAAGGGATATCTAAGTAAAATAACCTCGAATTCAATTAACAACAACTTCAAATCAAACCTCGATCATCGAACCTCTATCCTAATCACCTCTTTACTTATCTATTGTTAAGACCTAGTCTCACATTCTCCTTAATCATAGCTAAGTAGCACGATCAGCGTGACTACAAAACTCTAACCAAAGGGCAACCTATACAAAAGCGCATAAATTCAACCCTAGGCAGCAATAAACTCAGAGAATCAATAGACCCGACAATGGAATTTAGGCAAATAGCATTTAATCAGTTGGCTAAACTTCCCAAGATACTAAATAAGATGATCTGCATCTAGTTTAATCTCTCAGTAGCTGCTTATGAAAGGAGAACAAAACAATCCGATTCCATTCTCAAATCCAGCAATAGATCATTAGCATAATCAAGACTGGTAGTACTCCTAGCTTAACTAAGCAATAATCATGAAATAAACATAGAAATCAAACCATAAGCAAAGAAAGTAAATAGGGAGAAAGATCTCACAAAGTAGATTGAAGTTCCGAGTTAATCTTCCTCGAGATTAAGATACAAACTAAGCTACATAATGAAAGTGAGAGTAAACTCAAGGAGGGAGGAAAGGGATTCCTTTCCCCCTTGGTTTCCTCTCTCTAAAGAGACCTAAAACTGAAACTAAGAAGCGTCCCCTGAATGCTTTCCAAAACATCGAGAAATACAAAATTTAAGCTGGAGTGAAGTTGGGTGGTGCAGGTTCGCGGGCCATGAGCTGGGTCGCGGGGGGCGACAGGTGCATCGCGGGCCGCGAGCGGAGTCACGGGCCGCGACCTGGGTCTGGTCCTCTGCTTTGCTGGGCTGCTGCTGCTTGTTTGGTTTGGTGGTGCGTGTTTGGTGGTGCTGCTGCTGGTTCATGGACGTTGTTGATGCTAGAGGTTATTGCTAGTGTAGATGCTCTCGTGCCAACTCAATATAATCCGAAACTTCCACGAGCATTACTCAAAAATATACTTGGCAATACAAAGTTCTAAAGTTATAAAGTTAACGTACATTACAAAACAAAACTCCGAACTTCCGCTAAAGCCAAATAATCACAAAAACGCCAATAATAACCATGAAATCATATAACATATGCATGTGAAATGACGTAATAATATCGTATAACTTGAGCACATCAAAGCCGATGAAAGTGATGACTCAGAAACTAACGAAGAGGAATCCGCTCTCATGGTCCGAAAGTTCAAGAGGATTTTTAGGAACATAAAGAATGGAGACTATAGAGGTAAAAACAAGAAATATTCTAACAAACCTGTTTGTCATAAATGTGGCAGTTTTGATCACTTTATTAAAGAGTGTCCCAATGGGAACAAGACAAAGGCAAAGGAAGGGAACGAAACAAAGATAGGAACAAGGAGTACAAGAGTTCCTATACCAGATCCGACTTGAAGAAAGCAATGGTTGCTGCATGGGGAGAATCTGATTCCGAGGAAGAAGATGATCCTAAACCTAATAAGGAAACAACAAAATTTTGTCTCATGGCACTGGACAATTCTGAATCTGATGATGAGATCGAATCTCTTGAGGCAAGTTTAGACACTATTGAAACTCGTCTTAATTCTTTAAGCAAAGAGCAATTATTTGAAATTATTGTCGATGATGTAAATGATTGCAAAGATGAGTCCATTAAGTTGAAACAAAGTCAACATGCTTTAGATGTTGCAAAGGAACATACCTCTTGGCTTAAAAGTATTAGAACTGATATTGAAAAAAGATTTTTCGAATTGTTTTATAAAAATCTAAGTTTAAAAGAGAATTTCGAAGTTGTTAAAAATGAGCACTACTTGTTAAGCCTTGAGTTATCACAATTGAAAGAGTTTGTTCCTGAAGTGAGTTCCTTTGACATTAAGTCAGTTCCCTTACAAAGTTTCAAAACTGAAATAAGAGAATTGAAAAATCATGTATCGTTTTTGGAAAAAGAAAACAAGGAACTTGAAGGGGAACTGAACTCAAGTAGGAACAAGAAGAAGTTCCTTCCTATTCCTAATTGGATTAAAAACCCTCAAACCAAACGAATTGAAGGTCTTGGCTTCAATCACAAAAAGAAGTTTGAAAAACCTAAAAAGAGCGTTGATTTACCAAGTGATAAAGTTTGTATGTTTTGTGGGAAAACTGGTCATTATAGGAACTCATGTCTTATTAGACTTGGTCGATTAGACAAAAATTTGGAAACAAGCAAATTAACTTGGAAAGAGAAGTCTAATGTTAATGAAGGAAAGGAACCCAAGAAAGATTGGGTTCCTAACTCTAACAATAGTTTTCTTGCAGGCTAGAGTGAGGGGGAACAACACATGGTACCTAGACAGTGGTTGTTCAAAGCATATGACTGGAGATAAATCAAGATTCCTCTCACTCTCTGCCTATGATGGTGGAAGTGTGACTTTTGGTGAGAACATGAAAAGCAACATAATTGCCATGGGCAAAGTTGGTAAGTCATCATCATATTCCATAGATAATGTTTTTCTAGTTGATGGTTTAAAGCATAACTTGTTGAGTATTTCCCAATTTTGTGATAAGGGGAAAATTGTGAAATTTAATAGCGAAAAGTGTATGATCGTCAACAAAAGCACTAAGGATTTCGTTTTAGAAGGAACAAGGAAAGGGAACACATATGTTGTGGATCTTAACCTTGTTCCCAAAGATCAATTTACATGTCTTAGTTTAGTGATGATGATCCGTTATTATGGCATATGCGTCTTGGACATGCTAGTTTTTCTTTCCTTGATAAACTTCAATCGAAAGAACTAGTTTTAGGTTTACTTTCAATTAAGTTTCACATAGATCGAGTTTGTGATGCGTGTGCTAAAGGAAAGCATGTAAGGTCCTCCTTTAAGTCCAAAAACGTGGTGAGTACCACAAAGCCATTAGAGCAAATTCATATGGATTTGTGTGGACCAATGAGGATACAAAGTAGGAGTGGCAAGAAGTATGTGCTAGAAATTAATGATGACTACTCTAGATTTACTTGGGTTATATTTCTTTCTAGCAAGGATGAGACTTATGATGAGTTCTTGGTATTTACAACGAAAGTTCAAAATTTGAGTGGTCAAAAACTGTTGCACATTAGATCCGATCATGGCAAGGAATTTGAGAACTTTAAGTTTGACGACTATAGTAGGGAATATGGTTTCGACCATAATTTTTCCGCCCCTAGGACACCTCAATAAAATGGTGTTGTTGAAAGGAAGAATGGAACCTTAGAGGAAATGGCTAGAACTATGTTAATAGCTAGTGGACTTCCTAGGAACTTTTGGGCCGAAGCTGTGAATACTGCTTCTCATATTATAAACCGTGCCATGGTGAGACCTTTAGTGAACAAAATCCTTATGAGCTTTATTTTGGTAAAAAGCTCAATATTACCTATTTCAGGACATTTCGATGTAAATGTTTCGTTCATAATAATGGGAATCAAAGTCTTGGAATTTGATGCTAGGAGTGATGAAGCAGTATTTCTAGGTTATGCTTCAATTAGCAACGCTTATAGAGTTTATAATAAGAGGACCATGCGTGTAGAAGAAAGTGTACATATTATTTTTAATGAAACTAAAAAAATTATTCCAAGTTCACAGGTTGAAGATGACTTCGAGATAGGTATAACAAAAGATCAAATTCTCACTGATGAGATTTTGGGAGAAGAAGAAGTCATAGGAACAAAGCCAAAAGAACAACATCATGTTCCTATTCCCAACACTAAAGATGAACTAGGTGAGGATACACTAGTGAATGAATCCACCATTGTTGAACCTGGTTCCCAAGAACATGAAGATGATCAAGAATCTGCACAAGGAAATCAAGTTCCCATCCAGGATTTCCAACCAAAGCCTTGGAGACATCAGCGTCCCCATCCTGTGGAACTCATAATCAGTGACATTAACAAGGGAACTCAAACGAGATCTCAAATTAAATTTTTTTGTGCTTTTCATGCTTTTCTTTTCTATGATGGAACCCATGAACCACAAAGAAGCTCTCACTAATGCTGATTGGATTGTGGTTATGCAAAATAAACTCCATCAATTTGAGAGGAACAAGGTTTGGCACCTTGAACCTAAACCTAAACACAACAAGGTTATTGGTTTGAAATGGTGTTTAGGAACAAGTTAGATGAGTTCGGAACCTTTGTAAGAAACAAGGCTCGTTGGGTTGTGAAAGGATACAATCAACAAGAAGGTATTGATTACGAGGAAACTTTTGCACCTGTTGCTAGATTGGAAGCAATTAGGATATTTATTGCATTTTCAGCTTTCATGGGTTTTAAATTGTATCAAATGGATGTGAAATGTGCATTTTTAAATGGTTATCTTAATGAAGAGGTTTTTGTGGAACAACCTCCCGGTTTTGAAAATAAAGATTTTCCTAATCATGTCTTTAAGCTTGACAAATCTCTTTATGGGTTAAAGCAAGCCCCAAGAGCATGGTATGAAAGACTTTCAAAGTTCCTTCTTGAAAATGAGTTTAAAAGAGGAAACTTAGACAAGACCTTGTTTTTGAAATCGAAAGGGAAACATTTATTAGTAGTTCAAATATATGTTAATGATATTATATTTGGTGCCACTAATGAATCTTTGTGCAAGGTTTTTGCTAATCTCATGAGTAAAGAGTTCGAAATGAGTATGATGGGTTAGCTCAATTTCTTCTTGGGACTACAAATTAAACAAACAGAAGAAGGAATCTACATCTATCAACAAAAGTATATCAAGGAACTGCTGAAAAAGTATGGTTTGGAAGCTTCAAAATAAACCATACACCTATGGGAACTTCAACTAGGTTGGACGAGAATGCTATAGGAACAAGTGTGGATCAAACCAAGTATCGAGGTATGATTGACTCATTATTATATCTAACTGCAAGTCATCCCGATACTGTTTTAAGTGTAGGTCTATATGCTAGATTTCAAGCCAAAGGAATCTCATCTCACAGCTGTGATGAGAATCCTTAGATACCTCAAAGGAACAAACGATTTAAGCTTGTTCTATTCGAGAAGTGATACCTTTGAATTGAAAGGATTTGCAGATGTTGACTATGCTGGTGATCTAGTCAATAGAAAGAGTACATCAGGTACGGTTCAATTCCTTAGTCATAGTTTAGTTTCTTGGAGTACCAAGAAGCAAAACACAGTTGCTTTATCTATAGCCGAGGCTGAATATGTTGCAGCAGCAACATGTTATTCCCAAATGCTTTGGATAAAACAACAACTTTGTGACTATGGAATCTACTTTGATTGTGTTCCTATCTATTGTGATAATACTAGTGCTATTAGTATTTCCAAAGATCCCGTGCATCATTCTAGAGTTAAGCATATTCATATTAGGCATCATTTCTTGAGGACAACGATGAAAAGGGCCAAATTAAAATGGAATTTTGTGACACCGAAAGTCAGATTGCTGATATTCTAACAAAGCCCTTAAATAGAGATCGGTTTGAAAAACTGAGGCTTGAAATTGGCTTGATTAAGTTGAAATAGTTGCTATAATCTTTCTCCCTATTGGTTTGATTCTTTGGCCTTATTTACATGTGAATAAATTTTGGTGAATTTATTAATTTAAATGCATCATAACTTTTATGATTATTTCATATGTGCGTGAAATTGTTTGATAACTGCTCACTAATGTCCAATAATATTATCCTTAGTGTTCTTTAGACAATTCTATGCCTTAAGAGTTAACAAGGGATTAAAAGGTTAATTACGTTCCAAAGTAGCAAGCTTTTTTGTTCCCATCCGCTGTTCCCAGCGTATTAGTCTTAGGATTTCTTTTCATTTTTCGAAATATAAATAAAATCCAAAAAAATATTTTGCTCAGGTTTTTTCTCCTGAAAATCTGATTATATTCCCTCTTTTTTTTTTTGAACAAGTAAGAAGATATATTATAGCTCAAACAGGCATACACCCTAAAGTCCCCTTAATCAGAACAAACCAACTAGGTTGGACTCTTCATCATAAGGAAACTAAATCAACTAACAAGTATAGATCATATCCCACCAACTTCTATCCTCCCTGCTCAAATTTAAAGGCAAAAAGGCATTAATTCTAGTTATTACATCACATTTGATTCTACAAAACACCCTTTCAGGCCTCTGAACAACAACATTCCACACAGAATCATTCCTAACAAACCAAATACCATACACAGCTGCATTAACATAAGTGATGAACACCTGCTTCTGAAACTTAGAGAGATGCCTTATGCCAGCCCATCTATACCAATGGAACAGAGTCCTATCCCTCCAACTGAGCTGAAGACAATTGAGAATAGCCTGCATAATTATGGAACTGAGATCACATTGGAAAAACAAATGATTATGAGATTCAATACAAGACCCACACACAGTACAAGTATTACTGTCAGACACACCCCAACTGAACAATCTATCCTTAGTAGAAAGCCTCCTCTGAATAGCCAGCTAGCATACAAATCTATGCTTAGGAATAGACCATCTGCACCAAATGAACCTGTCCCAACCACATCTAGGAACATCACTAGCAAGCAACTTATACACCATCTTGATCTCATACCTCTAAATCTGCATAAGGATAGGAACAGAAACAAAAGCTCTCAGCTTATCTTTTATATCACAAACAAATTTCCAATACCAACTTGCAGAACTAGGAGCTTTACACTCCCACCATACAGCCCCATTAATGTAAACATAGTTAATCCAACGTATCCAAAGTGTGTCTTGCTTCTGTGCAATAGCCCAAATAAGTCTACAATTAGCATCCTGATTCCACACCTCAATCTGCCTAAAACCTAAACCTCCAGCTTTCTTTGGCAAGCAAGTCTGATTCCAAGACACGTTTCCAGGCCTAGTACTAAAATACTCACCACTCCAAAGAAAGCTCTACAAATTTCCACAATCTTATTTATCACACCTTTGGGAATGATTAGAATCTGCCCCCAATAGGTGTGCAAAGTCATAAGAATAGAGTGAATGAGTTGAGATCTAGCAGCATAGGACAAGTTTCTTAAACTCCACGTCCTGATTCTACTTATCATCTTATCACAGAGCACATTACATTCAGCATTACTAATCCTTTTCGAACAGATAAGCATACCCAAATAAGTAAATGGAATAGATCCAAGGGAAAACCCAGAGACATCCAATATCCTCTGGATTTCACCCTCCTGCATACTAGAAGTATACACAGCAGTTATCCCCTTATTCACATTCAGGCCAGAAGTATCAGAAAACAACTTGAACCCCTGGAGCATCATGTAAGTAGAGACAAATTCACCCTTACAAAACAGAAGCACATAATCAGCAAAAGTCAAATGATTCAATTTGATGGAAGAGCACCTAGGATGAAAATTAAATCCATTCCTCAAACCCACAAATTTTATAATCCTAGCCAAATACTCCATGCAAATCACAAACAATAAAGGGGAAATAGGGTCTCCCTGTCTCAATCCCCTCTTAGGCTCAAAATATCCATACACATTTCCATTAATCATCATGAGCATCTAGTACTAGTAACACAAACCATCACCAAATCCACAAACTTCACAGGAAAATTGAGAGAAATCAACATCTCTTTCAGAAGCTTTCAGTCTATAGTGTCATAAGCCTTCTTCATGTCCATCTTGATCATATAGCATGGACTTCCATCTTTCCTACCATAGCCTCTCAAAAGATCTTGGCAAATCATAATATTATTTACAATACATCTCCCTTGTATAAAAGCTCCTTGATTATCAGAAATAATCAAAGGTAAAATATTTTTTAATCTCATACACAAAATTTTAGATATAATTTTGTATATGACATTACAACATGCAATTGGCCTAAAATCAATCACAGAATTAGGGATTTTACATTTAGGGATGAGGGCAAGAACAGTTGCATTTATTTCTCTAAGCATTTTTCCACTATGAAAAAAAGCCATAACAGCTTGAGTTACTTGAGGACCCACAATGCCCCAATTATCTCTGTAAAAATGAGCTCCAAAGCCATCACCACCAGGGGATTTATCTCCATGAATAGAGAAAACAGCTTGCTTAACTTGTTTTGGGAGAACAAGAGCTAGAAGAGAAGCATGAACCTCATCTGCCACACAAGGACCAAGATCAATAATCTCCTTTACCACCCCCTTCCTATCCACCATTTCAGTACCCAATAAAGAGAGATAATAATCAACAAAAGCATCTTTGACCAGATCAGGAGAATCCACCCAATTCCCATTCATATCACAAGTACCATATACATTATTTTGGATTCTTCTTTGCTTAATAGCCTGATGAAATAACTTGGTCATCACCATCTTTGATCCAATCAGCCCTTGCTCTTTGCCCTAGAGACTCAACATACTACTTATGGATAGATTGATAATAAACAGCAGCTTCTTGTTCCTCTTTCCTCAAAGCCAAATTAAGAATATCATTGTGCAGCCTACTTTGACAGTCCACCAGTTTTTTAAGAGCCAAGGCCTCTTGAGCTTGAATATCCATAGTATCCTTGCATAGATTCCTAAGAGCTTCCTCAGTAGCTTTTAGCTTAGAAACAACTGAAAACATCTTAGAACCTGCAACAACACTATTTCATACCTTTTCCATAACAGAATCAAAACCAACCAAATCCTTCCAATATCTGAAATATTTGAAAGGCCTCCTTCTCAATTGCACATCTTGCACCAACTAAATGACCATAGGAGTATAGTCAAAATTACCTTCAGGAACAAACCTAACTTCCACATTAGGAAAGGTATCACACCAGTTACTACTAATAAGAACCTTGTCCAATTTACATAAAACTCTGTCCTCCCCTCGTTGCTTATTACTCCAAGTAAAAAATTGACCAACACCTTTTAGGTCACTGAGCCCACAATAAATAACACAACTCCTATAAGATTCAATTTCCCTAAGTGATACCACAAAACAAATCCTTTCATCACAGTTCAAAACACAATTAAAATCTCCAGCAACAAACCAAGGAGCAACACTCAAATTTGCAAGCTCCCCGAGATCATTCCACAAGTTCACCCTTCCAATAGCATCATTAAAAGCATATACAAAGGTACACCTAAACTCAATGTTCCTATTATGCATAGGGGACACCACACAATGAATCAACTGATTTGTAATCAAACCAAAAGTAACAGAGAAAGAAAGAGGGTTCCAGGCTACAATAACTCTCTGATATCACGTATTTATATAGAGTTTTCTCCCTTATTTACAAGCTAATTTGTGCGTCATTGGAGCTCTTGGGAGCTATTTTGTGCTAACTATCGTATGTAGTTGTGGTTTCGTGTTTTATATTGAATTGCAGGTTTTACGGAGTTTTCTCCTTATTCCCGAGCCTTTTGGAAGCAACCACGGCTTTACGAGATGTTACGAGGCACGTAGGATGGCTCACGAGCTTTATGGATAGTTTAGGAGGTCCCAAGACCCCTAAACGTGAAGATTAGAGAGCCAAAGAGTCAAATGAGGTTTCCATGTACTGATCGGGCAGAAAAGGCCCGATCGGGCGAAATTTTATGATCGGGTACGAAAGTTACGAACCCGATCGGGCAAGGCGTGCCCGATCAGATCGGGCGAGAACACATGTGCCCAGACCCGATCGGGCACCTGCCGCCCGATCCCATCGGGTCTAGTGCTGCTAGGTCTTATTGGGACGCTGCGGAGGAGGCGAGCTTGCTGGCACTTTTTGTCGCCAGACCCGATCGGGTGACTACCGCCCGACCCGATCGGGTGGGCCGCTTTTATCGCCTTATTGCTGCACTGCTGCTGCCAGAGCCCAGAAGTGAAGTTGGGAGAATTTGTATGTGGACCCGATCGGGTACTGTGCTTGGGCCCGATCGGGTCTGGTGCTTTAATCGCGCTTTTCCACTTTTTGTTTCCGTTTTTAGTGAACTTGAGGGGTATTATAAATATCTTTTCCTCATTATCTTTCATTCATCTTTTATTCATCTTTCATTAGGTTTTAGACTAGTTTTATTCTACATTGCTCTTAGTTTAATTCAAACACTTTAGATTAATTTAGAGGTGATCAAACCTATTTCGATTTCAATAAAAGTTCCTGCTTTCCGTTAATTGGTACTCTTCTCTACTCTTTATCTCTTTAATTACTTTGACTGCTTAGTTTAATTATTTAAATGTTCATGATGCAATTCTTAGGGTTTCATATTAGTTTTGTTGTTGCCGATTCGATTATGAGTGAGTAGTTCTCTTTCTACGGTGTTAGATAGGAAAGCCATGTTTATACCATGATTGTGATTTAGATTTCTATCAATTTCTAGGGCTTGATTAGGGTGATTGTGGTGTGGTTTGTTCTTATTGAGTAATTAATGTCAGTGTACAATTTCATTGATTGCTTGTGGTTAATAGTTGTTTGCACAGATCCGTCTTACGACTAGAGGCCTAGGACACATCAGTAGTTTCTGATTACGTTAGTGAACATGCGGCGTATGTTGAATTATGAGCGTTGAGTCTTAACCATAGCTCAACATAGGCTCTAATCCCCCGACTCTTGACTTAGGTTTTAATAGTAGTTGACCCTATTTGATTGGTATAAGCATGGTGGACCGACCTAATACCCTAGACTTTTATTCCATAGTTTAATCCTCGATTTATTCAGTCTTCCGTAGTCTATTCATTAGTTTAATTAATTTCTTCCCTGATTTCATCTGGAGTAGCTGAATTAGTTGAATATTGATTTAGAAACTCTGTCTCCCTGTGGATTCGACCCTGCTTCCACTGACTACCTAGTTAGAGGTCCGTAGGTTTATTTTTGATTAGGTGACACGACTAAAACCTGTCAAATTTTGGCACCGTTGCCGGGGAAACGGCTAGTTCTCTAAGTTTTTATTTAATTATTTGGTCTACTTCTCTGTACCTCATTGGAACTTCATTGTTTCAATCGAGGTACGTTTTACTGCTGCTTTTTGTTTCTTTTGTATGCCCAGGTCCCAAAGAAACGGTTCCCCAATTCCAGCGGACCCCGATCTTACTAGGACAATCAAGCGGATCCGAAAGATAAAGCAGAAAGAAAAGCAGTCTGTTCAGCTGAACACCTCTGGAACAGACACCTTGAATTCAGTTATGTCAAAATCACTGAAGTCATATGGGGTGCCCAACCCGGATGGTCTTTCTACTGGACCACCAATGCCCACCATCGCCGCTAACAACTTTGAAATCAAGCCTGGACTCATCAGCATGGTCCAGCAAAATCAGTTTGGTGGGCATCCTACTGAAGATCCGGCAAATCATCTACAACGGTTTCAACAACTTTGTCGAACCGTTAAACATGCCGGCGTCACTCCAGATCAACTCAAAGTCATGTTGTTCGAGTTTTCACTGAGAGATAGAGCCCAAAAATGGTTGAACGATGTGAAAGAAACCGAGTGGAGTGAGATTTCTGCTGCATTTCAGAGAGAGTATTACCCACCTACTAAAACAGCAGAAATCAGAAATAAACTAGCCACGTTTTTCCAAGAGCCTGATGAAACATTAAGGGAAGCGTGGCCTAGGTTTAGAGATTTACAGAGAGAGTGTCCACACCATAATATGGACAAATGGTTCTTGACGCAGACATTCTACAATGGTCTGCAGCCTCAGACGAAGTGTATTGTTGATTCGTCTGCAGGAGGAGTGTTTTTAGACAAGGAAGTTGATAAGGGTTATGAATTCATATCAAATCTTGCAGCCAATGACCATACATCATCTAGGAGTTTGACTAAGAAGGTACTTGAAGTTGACGCTATTTCATTGCTTACATCGCAGATGGCGCAACTAACTCAGCAGCTAATGAAGTCTTCTAGTCCGACACCTCCACCCATGAGCATCAATGCTATGTCTGCAGTAGCACCCATTACCTCATCTTACTGCGAGGTATGTGGTGTTCAGGGTCACTTTGGGCATGACTGTCAGTTCAGTCAATTTCAGATGGAGCAGGCCAATGCCTTCCAACAAAGACCACAAACCCTCCCCCTTCACATAACTACCAAAACCCACAAAACCATCAACCTCCACCTCCACAAAACTACCCTAAACCTTCATACCATCAAACCCCACAAAATTTCCAAAGACCACCACCACAAAACTTCCATCATCCCAATAACTTCCAAACTCCACAAAATTTCCACACCTCACCTCCACAAAACAGCCCACAAGAGCCTAGCAATTCTGAACTGATGAAACTGATATTGTCTATGCAAAAGGCAAATGAGGAAACAAGGAGGGCTCAAGAGAAGCACATCCAACTTCTCGAGGCTCAAGTTGCTCAGTTGGCAGAATCTAATGCACAGAGGCAGCAGGGACAATTGCCAGGGCAACCAGTTCAGAGAGAACATGTGAATGCCATCACTCTTCGTAGTGGCATTGCATATGATGCCCCTCCAGTGCCCATTGATGAGGTTACCCCGACTGCAGGGAAGAAGAGGGTGGTAGAGGAAGGAAAAAGAAAGAATTCGACGTCTGAAGTCGATTTGTCTGCAGAAGCTGAACAGACAGGGAAGAAAAAGGAGAAGGTTTCTGAAACGCCTTTTACATCAAGGCTACCTTTTCCTCACAGGATGCAACAGTCCAAGGTCGATCAGCAGTTTGGTAAGTTCTTGTCTATGGTCAAGAACCTTGAGGTAACGATTCCATTCACAGACTTAATTACCCAAGTGCCTGTTTATGCCAAATTTCTGAAAGACATGATTACTAAAAAAAGAGACTTTGGTGGGGTAGAACGTGTCGCTCTTACTGAAGAGTGTAGTGCTTTTATTCAAAATAAAACCCCACCAAAGTTAAAAGATCCTGGTAGTTTTTCTATACCCTGCCATCTTGGACCTATTTTTATTGATAAGGCTTTGTGTGATTTAGGTGCTTCTGTTTCTGTTATGCCATTGTCTGTTTATAAGAAACTGAACATGGGAGCCCTTAAATGCACACAAATCACTTTACAGATGGCGGATCGTTCTATAAAATACCCTCTAGGTGTTTTAGAGGACGTTCCTGTTAGGGTAGGGAAATTCTATATTCCTGTTGATTTTGTGGTGTTAGATATGGATGAGGATGCCCAGATTCCTATTATCTTGGGTAGGCCGTTTTTGTGTACTGCTGGTGCTGTCATTGATGTCAAGTCTGGGTCTTTAACTGTGAGTGTTGGTGATGATAAAGTGATTTTTAAACTAACCAATGCTGTTAAGGCTCCTATGCTTGAACAATCTTTTTGCAGGGATAAGGTTTTAGATGAAGTAGGGGTGGAGAAGGTTCAAATTCCACCTAAGGTTGCCTCGCCGTCTGGAGGCATTGTCAAGAACATTTGGAGGAGAAAGATGTTTGATGAGGGTGGCACTCATTGCCAAGCCCCTCCTATTTGAGAGAGGGAGGATTATGGTCGTGCGGGACCTTTATAAACCAGCGCTGTGCGAGAGGCAACTCGTATTTTCTTTTCTTTTTCTTATTCTTTTCTTTTTATTTTTCTTCCTTTTGTGAGCGAGAGTGAGGGTACTAACATTGTTTTTCCTCTTAGCATAGTCCTTATCACCTTTTGGCATTGAGGACACTGCCAAGTTTAGCTTGGGGGAGGAGTTCTGTTTGTATTCCCTATCTCTTTTACTGCTTTCTAGAATAGTTTTACTGCTTTCGGAAAATACTGAAAAAATGAAAAAAATATGGTTCCCATGACTGGTTTAGTTGCCTCCCCGTGCCCCTTGTTGTGCTCTATTTGAAATTGATTTGACTTTGTTTTCTGGATAGCTGGGCATTTGTGATCTTGAGGCTATGATTTGATGTTTGATTGCTATGATTTCGAGCATTTCTGGATTATATTAGACCACTTTGTGCTGCATACCTGAATTGGTTAGACAGTGAGGCCTCTTTGTAGCCTATTGGATTCATATTATTATCCAGTCTATTCTTGTGTGTTAGTTCCTCTTTAGTGGATTGATCTTGACTTTGACTTCGTACTTGTCTGATTTTAGATGACTTGTAGCATCTGCTGTGATAGAGGCGTTCTTTTGTCTTATTCTCGAGCTTCAGAGTGAGTTTTTGATATACTTTTATCCTCCTTAGCCCCGCTGAGCCTAATGACTTGTTTCGTGCTACTTAAACCCCTATTATGAGCCAAAAGCCTTCACTTGATATTATTCTAAGCCTAGCTTGGGGGAGCTTTTGTATGGGTTGAGTTTGAGATTGGTTTGTTGGTTTAGTTTGGTTTTTGAGGAATTTAAAAGTGTATTTGCTGTGGTTTGAGAGTGAGAAAGAGAAATGAAAGAAAGCAAGTTTAGAGTTGCGTGAATGAAGTTCAGAAAAATGAAAGAAAAATGAAATGAAAATTCAAAAGAATTCTAGTTCTTTCATTCACGTACGTTCATAAAAGAATATTCGCTCCATTGCTAGAAAATTGGGTTTGTTATGAGCTTCTCATTGATTTATGAGAGTTGGGTTACTTTACTTGGTTTTATGGTGATTGTTGGGAGTTGTGTAGGCCATCCTAGGCCTTGTTTGAATGATTTATGCTCCCCCTTTCTTGGTTTTTCCACCACATTACCCAAAAGTATCCCCTACCTCTCGCCTAAGCCCCATTACAACCCTATAAAGTCCTCTTGAGCTTATGTCTGCATTGTTCATTTGATTGATTTCGAGTTAGTTTGTCAAAGTTAAAGAGTATTTCTGCAAATTGAGTCGACTTGACTAGGATGAGCGTCATTGAACCTTCTTAAACACATGAGAGTGTGAGTGGGAAGGGTACTTATGGTCGGGTTGGTGAGTGTTCGGGCACATTCTTTGCCTGCCACAAAATTGAGAGGAGTGACACCCTTGTGAGTGCCTTTTCAGGACTTGTATGCTTTGTGGATGCTTGAGTTTGATAAATTGCTTGAATGATTGGTGGTTGGATGGATTTGATGAGCCAAACTTGAATTATGCCTGCTTGAACGATTCTTAGTCTTGAAAATGTTTTGAGCTTTGATTTGTTTCTATCTTTGGGGTGAGGTAATCTATTCCATGTTCATGTGCTGTTTGCTTGAGGACAAGCAAAGGTTTAGCTTGGGGGAGTTTGATATCACGTATTTATATAGAGTTTTCTCCCTTATTTACAAGCTAATTTGTGCGTCATTGGAGCTCTTGGGAGCTATTTTGTGCTAACTATCGTATGTAGTTGTGGTTTCGTGTTTTATATTGAATTGCAGGTTTTACGGAGTTTTCTCCTTATTCCCGAGCCTTTTGGAAGCAACCACGGCTTTACGAGATGTTACGAGGCACGTAGGATGGCTCACGAGCTTTATGGATAGTTTAGGAGGTCCCAAGACCCCTAAACGTGAACATTAGAGAGCCAAAGAGTCAAATGAGGTTTCCGTGTACTGATCGGGCAGAAAAGGCCCGATCGGGCGAAATATTATGATCGGGTACGAAAGTTGCGGACCCGATCGGGCAAGGCGTGCCCGATCAGATCGGGCGAGAACACATGTGCCCAGACCCGATCGGGCACCTGCCACCCGATCCCATCGGGTCTAGTGCTGCTAGGTCTTATTGGGACGCTGCGGAGGAGGCGAGCTTGCTGGCACTTTTTGTCGCCAGCCCCGATCGGGTGACTACCGCCCGACCCGATCGGGTGGGCCGCTTTTCTCGCCTTATTGCTGCACTGCTGCTGCCAGAGCCCAGAAGTGAAGTTGGGAGAATTTGTATGTGGACTCGATCGGGTACTGTGCTTGGGCCCGATCGGGTCTGGTGCTTTAATCGCGCTTTTCCACTTTTTGTTTCCGTTTTTAGTGAACTTGAGGGGTGTTATAAATATCTTTTCCTCATTATCTTTCATTCATCTTTTATTCATCTTTCATGAGGTTTTAGACTAGTTTTATTCTACATTGCTCTTAGTTTAATTCAAACACTTTAGATTAATTTAGAGGTGATCAAACCTATTTCGATTTCAATAAAAGTTCCTGCTTTCCGTTAATTGGTACTCTTCTCTACTCTTTATCTCTTTAATTACTTTGATTGCTTAGTTTAATTATTTAAATGTTCATGATGCAATTCTTAGGGTTTCATATTAGTTTTGTTGTTGCCGATTCGATTATGAGTGAGTAGTTCTCTTTCTAGGGTGTTAGATAGGAAAGCCATGTTTATACCATGATTGTGATTTAGATTTCTATCAATTTCTAGGGCTTGATTAGGGTGATTGTGGTGTGGTTTGTTCTTATTGAGTAATTAATGTCAGTGTACAATTTCATTGATTGCTTGTGGTTAATAGTTGTTTGCACAGATCCGTCTTACGACTAGAGGCCTAGGACACATCAGTAGTTCTGATTACGTTAGTGAACATGCGGCGTATGTTGAATTATGAGCGTTGAGTCTTAACCATAGCTCAACATAGGCTCTAATCCCCCGACTCTTGACTTAGGTTTTAATAGTAGTTGACCCTATTTGATTGGTATAAGCATGGTGGACCGACCTAATACCCTAGAATTTTATTCCATAGTTTAATCCTCGATTTATTCAGTCTTCCGTAGTCTATTCATTAGTTTAATTAATTTCTTCCCTGATTTCATCTGGAGTAGCTGAATTAGTTGAATATTGATTTAGAAACTCTGTCTCCCTGTGGATTCGACCCTGCTTCCACTGACTACCTAGTTAGAGGTCCGTAGGTTTATTTTTGATTAGGTGACACGACTAAAACCTGTCAAATTTTGGCGCCGTTGCCGGGGAAACGGCTAGTTCTCTAAGTTTTTATTTAATTATTTGGTCTACTTCTCTGTACCTCATTGGAACTTCATTGTTTCAATCGAGGTACGTTTTACTGCTGCTTTTTGTTTCTTTTGTATGCCCAGGTCCCAAAGAAACGGTTCCCCAACTCCAGCGGACCCCGATCTTACTAGGATAATCAAGCGGATCCGAAAGATAAAGCAGAAAGAAAAGCAGTCTGTTCAGCTGAACACCTCTGGAACAGACACCTTGAATTCAGTTATGTCAAAATCACTGAAGTCATATGGGGTGCCCAACCCGGATGGTCTTTCAGAGCATTCTTAGGACTAATGAAACCATCGGTAGTGACCACCATATTCTGAGCTCCATTAGGTTTCTCAATCACCTGCTCAACCTTTTTAGGAACCCAAAACTGTCTAGGTTTCCTCACCTCAGCATTCTTCCTACATTCCTCACCAGAGTGCCCCATCATAGAGCATTTAATTGGTTTCCACTCATATTCAACCTCCACACAAGTCTTACAACTATTTTCATTAATGAAAACAAGTTGATTAGGAAATTCATGAGTAACCTGCATCTCAATCAATATTCTTGCAAAGGACAATTTGTCTCTATTTTTGGTAGCTAAATCTACCTTAACATGTTTCCCCAACCCACCCACAATTTTAAACAGACTCCTCTCACCCCAATACTTGAAGTCCAACTTTAACCTCACCCAAGTAGGAACAGTCTTAAAATCATCCTTACTAAACTCCATATCGGGATCCCAAGCTCTCAGAAACACAGGCTTCTTATCAAAAAAAAAAAAGGAATACCTCTTTTGAGCACTAAATCTCTCTTCTCCATTGATTTGAATCTAATCAAAAACACCCCATTCCTCACTAAGGCAACCTTATCTAATCCATCATTCTTCTAAATCCTCCTACAAAAGCCATCCATAAAAGAAATAGGGGGATTGGCTCTAGCAACATAACCAACCACAGCAGAATTCCAATAATCAATCTCAGATTGAATATCATCAAGATCAATTTTACAGTATTATTCACGTTGACAGCACCAGCACAATCAAAATTAATGCTAGAACCAGCTGAGTTCATCAAACCATTGTCATCACAATCAATAATTCTACCATTAAAAGCATAATCACAATTATCAACAACATTAGTATCCAAACATTCATCACTCCACTGCAAAATAGGAATGGGAGAATGATGCTTACCATGAAAAGCTCTCAGCTGCTTTGTCATTCCAGTCTAACCGCAAACCAGACTATTTCGAAATAACTGAAAGCCAATCACTAAAATTGCGCTTCAAAGCAGAATCAACCATATACTCTTTCAGATATTCCTCAGGAGTTCGAATTTGCTCAATATCACCAATTACTCTGCCAACATCGACCAATCGCAGATCGCCAACACCCATTACCTGATCCACCGCTTTCATCTTCTGATTCGAACTCGTAGATGGACCTCTAGCTTTGCCATTCGTGACCTTCGAACCACCGTTTTTCTTTGCCATGGCGTCGCTAATCAAAGCGAAAGAGAAACGAGAGAGAGAAGGGCTCCCATTATAAAGTTTTGATTATATTCCCTCTATTTTCTCCTAATATCTCTCAAATTAGTTGGGAAATATTATTTTACGATCTCTTCATTAATTTTCTTTATTTTTTTCCAAACCGTGTGCCTTACACGGATTAATCGAATTTTGAGTAAACTCTTCATCTTCTTCAGTAAACTCCTCATTAATACCTCCATTACTAATCTTAAGCTTTCCCACTAAACCAAATTGCACCCATTCACCCAAATAAAAAGGCGCCCCTTTTCCCACAAAAATGTATCTCACAAAAAATCAATTCCTCCACACTCAAACTAAAATCGAAAAACCCACTCCCTCTTCTACTCACAAAGACTCACCAACTCCAATGGATATCTCTCCCAATCCACCCTCACGAGCTTTGAGAAAGAGGAAACAGAGTGAAGAAGCGGTGTAGATGGAAATCGAAGGGTCACATGCAAAATCTGAGGGGGAACCTGCTGTTCCCAGAAGAAGAAGAACAAAAATGGCGAGAAGGAAATCTACCTCATCTAGGTATGTTTAGGGTTTATATATTGATCTTGCATGGTGTAGAGGGGTTAATTTCCATCAATTGCTAGAGATTCTCAAATTTCAGGGTTGGGAACTACTATTTGAAAATTGTTATGGTTAATGTCTTTTTCCCAAGTTAATGGATGAATTCTGTGAGAATTTTTTGATGGATGAGGAGAAAATTTGTTCTACCCTAGTTAGAGGAACACAAATTGATTTTAATTGTGATTCTTTAGGGAAACTGTTTGGTGTTCCTATGAAGGGAACTGATGTGTATTTTAAGAAACATCATGGGGTATATCCTTTTTCTGACATTTCCTTTACTGATCTAGTGGTGAAATATGGTGGTAAGAGAGGTGCTACCTCTATAGATCATAATATGTTGTCCCCATTCCACAAAATTCTCTTTCCCCAACTCAAAAAGGCACTTTTACCTCGTCTTTATAAACGTGCTTTGGTTGGCATGTTAGATTTGATTTACATCCATTGCCTTGCATCTCATAAACCAATAAACTTTCCCTCCCTTATGATTCAACACTTGAATCATTGCATTAAAAATGGAGTTGTTGTAGGATATGGAGCCCTTGTTACGGTTCTACTAAATAAATTCAATGTGAAGCTTGATGGGGTTCATCAAGTTAGTGTTACAACGCGGAATTTGTTGAACACTAAGGCACTTAATAATCTGAATGTCTCGATTGTCGATGGGGAAGTTGTGCAAGGGCGTTCAAACTTGGATGATGATGAGATAGAGAATGATGGTGAAGGAGAAGAAAATGAGGAAACTGATATTGATGTGGAAATCGAAAAGGAAGAAGGAAAAAGAAAAAATAGAAAAAGAAAAATGAAAAAATAGAAAAAATAGAAAAAGAAAAAGAAAAAAAGGCTAAAGGGAAGAAAGTTGTTGACAAGGATGAATTTGAGAAGGAGACACCGGTTTTACATGCCTCCTAGATCAAGTAGGCACATTCGAAATTTGAAGGTATTGAGCTCTACTTCCTTTGTGCTTGATGATGATGTTGTTGTTGATGGTGAAGTTCAATTAATCGCTAAAGAAGCTTATGAAGCTTGTGTTCCTTCATAAACGGAACAATCTCCTGCTCCTATGGAAACTTCACCACCAAAGACTGCATCACCCAAACACATCAAGCCACAAAACTTACCAATCCCTCCTCCTTCCAAACAATATGCCACTGCTGTTCCCAAGGGCAAGGAACCAACTATTGTTCCCATCTCTAAGGAACAAACAGCTGTTCCTGACTCTAAGGGACCCACTGCCACAATGACACCACAAAAGCCTTCCTCATCTACATCTCCAAACCCCACCATTGGTGCTACTCATACCTCTGCACATGCTCAAAGGTTGGATCATTTATTTACTTTGATTATGTGTCAATCGGAGGCAATGATGGAATTTGCTCAAGAAGCACAAGGTGTGAAAAAAATTGTCAAAGGGTTGTCGGAAAAGGTAGATAAGGCGTTTATGGTTCAAGAGGTTCTCATGGATCATCTAAAGACGAATCTTGTGGCGCTCCAAAAAGTAAACGACAACATGATGCTATTGGAGTCCATTATATTCAAGCTTTCTCAAACCATGGAACGCAACCACAAGGAAGTGATGGGGAAACTCAATAATGTGGTGGAAGACGTCGAACAACCCACTCTCCTCAAGCCTAAATACTACTCTTAGTTTAATCTTTCTTTCTTTTTGCTAACATATCCCAAGTTGTGCGCCTAATATTGCTGTGCGCCTAATATTTTTGTGCGCCCAAGGAAGGTTGTTAGAGAGTTTTTAGTTAGTTTTGACTTAGTCTATGACTTTAGGAGTTAGCTGTTAGTTTGTTAGGAATTTATTTCAAATGATTTTCTGATTTAATTAGGATAAGGTCAAAATCTTTTTAAATATTATCGTTTATATTTTATTAGTCAAATGATTTTATTTATTAAACTTAAACTGATTTTCGATTTTAAAAGGATTTTCTTTTAAAACTTAATTATGATTTTCTGTTATGTTTAAAATATTTATAAAAGATATTTTCCTAAAAACAATTTAAAGAAAATAATTTAAATACTTTCAAGCAAACTAATATCACGTTTAAACTTACTGCTACACGTTTACTGTAAGTGGAGCAATGGGCTTGATTATTTTATTAAAGCCTTAATCTATTTTTATTAGTTTAATTAGGCTTCAAGTTTTATAAACCACGTTCTACTTTACAGCTTCTCTTATTAAGCTAAGTAGTGGGTTAAGGGTTATTTATTTCTCAAGGAAAGTTAAATAAAAACTAATAATTAAATTGAAGTAATGGACATCATGGGTTAGTGGACATAAGTTATGGTCTTGCCTTAGTATATTACTAGCCTTATATGCACGCGATGTGTGCCTCATATAAAAGATTAATATGTAATAAGGATTGGGAGAAACGGCACTGTATAATTTCTTAAGTTAAGTGTATACATATGTTTCGTACTTTTTAAAATAATCGTTAAGTTTTAGTTATTTTCTTATTTTAGAGGGTGTAATTGAAATCTCAAAAGAGTTCAAATAGTGAAATAATTTAAATACATAAAAATAAGTACTAAATATTAGAAAGTAGATTAACAATAGTGATTTAAAAACAAAACGCCATAAAAGACCAAAAATTTTACAAAAGATTAATGGAATATGTTATTAGCATCATCACTGATGTGCAAAAAAATTATACCATTGCTCTTCCTTTACCATTTTCTCACTCATGCCAAAATAATTTATCATGTTTCATGATCAATTCGATCAAATGCACCCCCGCTCATGAGCAATCAACAACTCATGTAGTTGAAAAATATAAAAAAATATCAAAAGTGTATAACAATATAGCAAAGTGGATGTCTATTTATAAATCGCAAGAAAATATAACCATTGATATACCTTTGAATTTTTATTACCCTGTAGATGTTTAGATATTGTAGTTTGAAGTTTTAAGAAAATTTGGCTAAAAATCTGATTGCTAAGTTTGGAAATAAAATTTATTTCTTTAATAACTTCCTTCATTAATTTTAAATGTTTTTTCTTTTCTTAATTTTGGTATCCACCCCACCTCTTCCCTTATAGTATAGAGATAAATAGGCGCCCAATACCTTGCAATTAAGTGTGTCTGACTTAGCCAAATATTCTTAGTGTCTTAAAGAGTCAATCGTTCCTAAGAGAATTCATACTTACTTTATTCGAGTTTATACTCTTCCATTGTTTTACATATTGTATTTTTGGGTAAGGGTTTGAGTGAACTCTTGTAAGTGTAAAAAGCTTTGAGTGAAGCGTGAGAAAGACAAAGAAAGGAACTTCGAGGGAAGTTCGAGAGGAACAACAGTTATGGGAACTGTTGTTGGGAACTTGAGTTTAGGAACTCAAGTTGTGGCCCGAGAGAAAAGTAATAGGTTTGTAAACAGAGTCGTTTGGCCTATTATAGTGGAAAGTTTAGAGTCAAAATCCCTTATGGTTGAGGTCGTTTCTTCCTATTGGGCCTAGGAAGTTTTTCCTCGCTGAAAAGGAACTTCGAGGGAAGTTCAAGAGGAACAACAGTTGTGGGAACTGTTGTTGGGAACTTGAGTTTAGGAACTCAAGTTGTGGCCCGAGAGAAAAGTAATAGGTTTGTAAACAGAGTCGTTTGGCCTATTATAGTGGAAAGTTTAGAGTCAAAATCCCTTGTGGTCGAGGTCGTTTCTTCCTATTGGGCCTAGGAAGTTTTTCCTCGCTAAAATATTTCGTGTTCCCTTTTCGTATTCCCTAGCTAGCTTTTATTTCCGCAAAAATTATAGCATATTCTCTCACTATAATCCCCCCCCCCTTATAGTGATCATATTATATAACAAGAGTAAATTCTATTCTCTTAAAAAATTTATCAATTATAACAGATTTTGATAGTTTCCAAAAAAGATATTAGTCATTAATTTTTGAAATATGTTAGGGTTGATTAATGATAAATTAAGATTCTTTATTATTTTAATATTTCTAGTTTTTAACTAAGATTCTATAGTAATTCTAAATAATTCTTCAATTTTGTTCTATACTAAGGCTCATGATAGCTAAAACTAACTTGTTATTTCTACACTACAACTAAGTTTTATATAATAGACATCACTATTATTTTCGGTAACAAACTTTTTTCCTATAAAAAGATCAAAATCTATAATGTTATTAAAATTAACATTATAGAAATTATCTTTATATATTTTTGGGTATTTTTAATCTTAATAAAAAAGGATTTCCTTTTTATGTAATCGATTATTATTAATGCAAAAAAATGGAAATTTTATTTATTAATTAAAAGTATATTTTATATTTTATTCTCTAATAAATCCGGATCCTAATAGAATTCAAAACATGGAAAGTTTATTAATTTCCGATTTTAAAGGTTTTCAAAAAAAATTCAAATTATATAACCCTGAAATATTTATTGTACCATATTCAATGTTTATTGGTGATATTTAATATTTTGTACTATAATATATTAATATTTTGTTCCACCCAAGGTTGAGGATAAATAAATCTAAGGCAATAAATACTATAGTTTTGGAAATAAAAGTATATTTAGATTATTATTATTGCAAAAAAATGGCAATTATCTTCATTGTTTAAGAGTAAATTAAGTCTCTTAAAAAACCTAATATATTTCAGATTTTAATAATTATTAAAAAAGAAAACAATGTTCATTAATTTTTGAAATATATTAGGATTGACTGATGATAATTAAGATTCTTTAATATTTTAATATTTCTGTACAGTAATCAAAATTATATATTAATGATCAATAATTTAGAGATTTTGTTCCATAATAAGATTCATGATAACTAAAACCATGGCAACTAATTTTTTAAACTTATCAACAAAATATGAAAAGAAACTTTTAATCTATAACAAAAAGGTACATATTGTTATTACTTTTGGAAACAATTTAGGTAGATTGATGAAAACTAAGATTATATAATTGAATATTATTATTGCAAAAAAAAGGTAAGTTTCTTCAATAATTATGAGTAAATTTTATTCTCTAACAAATTCGAAACCTAATAAAATTCATAAAATGGCAAGTATATTTATTTTTGGATTTAGAGAGTTTCTGAAAATATTCGTAATGTATAATCTTAAAATATTTTGTACCAAATCCAGATTTATTGATAATACATAATATTCTATACTATAATATTTTGTTCCATATCCAAGATTGAGGATAAATAAAATTAAGGCAATAAATTACTATAGTTTTGGAAATATAAATATATTTATATTATTATTATTGATTACAAATGAAAATTATCTTCATTATTTAAGAGTAAATTTAATTCTCCTAAAAAACCTTATATATTTTGAATTTTAGTGGTTTCCGAAAAAAGTTAATAATCTTTATTATTTTTTGAAATATATTAGGGTTGATTGATGATAAATTAAGATTCTATATTAATTTAATATTTCTATACTATAATCAATAAGAGATTGTGTTCCATAATAAGGCTCATGATAACTAAAAATATGGCATATAAATTTCTTAAATTTACCAACAAAATATTAAAAGAGACTTTGTTCTACAAAAAAAGGCAAGTATTGTTATTAATTTTGAAAATAATTTAGGATAGATTGATGACAATTAAGATTCTAAAATCTTTAAATATTTCGTACCATAGTTAAGGTCGAGAATACTAAATCTAAGGCAATAAATCAATATAAATTTCGGATTATAATAGGGTTAAAAAAATGGTAAGTTTCTTAATTAATTTATGAAATCAAATCATGGTTGATCGATTATACTTAAAATTTTATACTATATTAATATTTTGTTCCATATTCAAGGCCGAGGATAAATAAAAGTAAGGATACAAAATATAATATTTTTCAGAATGTAACTTTATGTAACATGTTATTATCTTCAAAAAATGGTTTTTTGTTCAATAATTAAGAGTAAATTTTATAATAATTGATTGATTATTGTTTGATTGTTTAAGATAAACTAACCAATCTGATAAATAAAACCTATTAATAATTATTGTTTATATAATAATTGATTGATTGATTGATTGATTATCTAATCAATGTGATTAATATCATTAGATAATCAAGGTAAAATAATGTTAGCATTACCATTAATAAAATGTATCAAATAATGCAATTTGAATTTAAAATGATTTTGGTAAGTACTAAGTATCAAAAGTTAATCAAGGTAACATAATAGTATACTTACCATTTAGCAAATCAATGTAATTGATATCATAATATAATCAAGGCAAATCTATATCAAAATTTTATATTTTATTTTTGGATTACCATTTATATAATCTAATTAATTACCATCTATATAATAATTAATTGATTGATTGATTGATTATATAATCAATAAGATTAATATCATTAGATAATCAAGGTAACATAATATTAGCATTACCATTAATAAAACATATTAAATAATGAAATTTGAATTTAAAATAATTTTGGTAAGGACTAAGTATCAAATGCTAATCAAGGTAACATAACAGTATATTTACCATTTAGCAAATCAATGTGATTGATATCATAAGCTAATCAAGACAAATCTATATTAAAATTTATATTTAATTTTTGGATTACCATATATATAATAATTGATTGATTGATTGATTATATAATCAATGTGATTAATATCATTAGATAATCAAGTTAACATAATATTAGCATTACCATTAATAAAACTTATTAAATAATGAAATTTGATTTTGGTAAGTACTAAGTATCAAATGCTAATCAAGGTAAGATAATAGTATATTTCCCATTTAGCAAATCAATGTGATTGATATCATAAGCTAATCAAGGAAAATCTATATTAAAATTTCATATTTAATTTTTGGAATTTAGTGGATTTATGATAATTATAGTTTAACATATTTATGGTAATACTTTAAATATTTTTTAGTATTATTTGAACTTTAATAATTATAAAAAAATAGAATTAAATTAATATCATAGTTTTATTTCAAATTTTTATAGTTTATAGTTTTGGTAAGTACTTAAATATCACAAGCTATTCAAGGTAACATAATAGTATCATAAGCTAATCAAGGCAATGTGATATTAGAATTACCATTTCTAAAAACGTATGAAATATTAAACTTTGAATTACCATTTCTTAAAAGTGTGATATATTACTATTTGAATTTATATTTTTGGATTTTTATAGTCTATATTATTTTTATATTCTATATTATAAATGGTAAAGAAATTTACAATTAGTCTAGAATAATTTAATAACTAATATACGTATGATAATTAATTAACATATAATCATTTTATCAATTAGTCTAGAATTTAATAATGAATATATGTATAATATTTACGGATTTTAATTTAAATATTGTAAATGATATATATATATATATATATTAAATGATTAGAATATTGTAAATTAGGCTATAAAAAATTTGAAATAAAATTATTTAATTATGAAAGAGAAGAATAAGACAAAAGTATAATCAAAATATAAGAAGAAGACTAAAACTTACTTAATTAAAACAGAAGAAGAACATTGTATTAAACATTAGAACATAAACAATCTGTAAAATGTATACTCAATTGGAATAGAAGAACAACAAAATTTGTTATTGATAATTGATAATGAAAAATAATCTAAGATGGTATTCATAATTTGCGAAGTAAAACAACAAATAAAAGTCAAATACAATCCTTAAATACACTAACAACCTTGCCATCATTAGTCGTTGTGATGATTAAGACTCTCACACGAACTTCATATCAACTGGATCAAGAACAGGGCTTGGTACTTCAAGTCTATGAAAGAAATCGAAAATTATATTGCTTGAATAATTCTTGCAAACTTGAAATACCCCAATTGTAGAATCTGTTTGGCAATTAGAGAAGGAAGATAGGGGAGAAATTAATATCAAAGTATTAAAAAAAATGCTTGACAATTTGAGAAGTAAGAAAGGAGAGAATATCCTTCACGTGACTTAGAGAGGAGAGAAAGATGAGTGAATCTTGAATTAGGGTTGAATGTGAAGGCTAATGCAAGAAAATGTGCTCCTATTTATAATTAGTGGTGGTTATTGTGGTGATAACATGTGGCATTTTAATTGATCGACTGACCCCCTTTTATGCTTTGAGCGACTAACCCCCTTTTATGCTTTGAGCGACATGTGGACAATACATTTTGCTTTTGTGTATTATATAGATAGATTGACTGACCCCCTTTTATGCTTTGAGCGACACGTGGACAATACATTTTGCTTTAGTGTATTATATAGATACCTGTTTTTTTTGTCCCCAGTGTTTCACTTTACTCAATTCATCAATTGTTACCTACTTTTATTATTTAATTTTTTTATCTTGTAACTTGCTTCATATTTGAGTTATAGTATATTGTTTTTCTCAAAAAATTTACTTTCAAATTGTATTAAGTTGAAAACCAAATTTTTTGTTAGCCTGTTTTGAAAATTTTAAATTATATTTCCGATAGTTTATTTGTAAAAAAAATTCATTAAGTAAGGGGATTTTTGGTAAATGACTTTTGGATAGCTTTTTTCATTAGCCTTTATCGTTTAGATGAAGTCGTTGTTTTCTTAGGCCCATTTTTTTATTTTCACAGGGCCCCCTAATTGTCCGGGACAACCTTGTAGTCAACAAATAAATGTGGATTATTCTGAGTCAATTGATTGTATGATCACAATGTTTAATCCTAAGATTAAAATTAAATCTTTATTTATTCGTGTTATTTGTGCTGGTTGTCTTTTGATATGAGTTTCAATATCGATTAAAATATTAATACTTAAAGTGAAAAGTGAATAGCAATACGCTTTAGGCGTGTGCACATCTAACGTATTGGACTAGTATGAGTTGGAATACATGGTGGTAGTCTGATGGGTTTTAAATATAATACCGCAAGTGTACGATGTCTGTTGTTAGCAGAGTCTTGTAAGTACGGGTCGATTCCACAAGGAGACATGTTTTCACAGTCAATGTTCAACTAAACAACTACTTCAGACAAAATCAGAGAAGATTGAATAAACTACTAATTAAACTAAAGAAAGCAGGATTAGAATGGGGCTTTATTCTTTATATATGAATTAAAATCCTAGGGTAGTAGTTCGGTCCATCATGCTTATACCAATCAAAGGGATTCAAATAAATAATAACATCTAGGTCTAGAGTTGAGCAAACATATTCAGAATTACTAATGTGTTCAACAAAACCTTCACATCAAAACGGTCTGTGCGCAATTAGTAACCGCACTCCTATATGTGTACAATCATAGAGGAATGTAGAAGACTGATTAGTAAGTGTAATAACTTTGTGTGTACTAAAGTAAGTAGGTCGAATGTAGCTATGTCCCATGAACTAGCTACTAGAGGTAGGAAGGGTATTCTGTAATACTTTCATTTTCTCTAGTTGCCAAAAAAAATGTGTTCTAGGCCTCTAAAAGTAGATTGATCTGTACGAAGAATTATTAGTCAGATGTAATTCATGAAATTGACCACTAATATAAATCGCAGATTCGAGAACAATTCACACTATAATTGCTCAATTCACAAACTAGAAACTAAATAGAAACCCAAAGAATAATCATGGTATAAACATGACTTCTCTCCCTAAGCACCTAGAAAGACGACTACTCACTCATGCTCAGACAAACAATAACAATCCTCATATAAAATCTATACTTTGCATGATGCACGAATAATTGAAAATATTGAAACAATCATAGATTAAGAAAGAAATTAAGAACAATGAATAAGAGGAACATCAATTGACGGAAAATAATAAACTTTATTTAAAGCAATGCATTCGATCTCATTCAGAAGTAAAAACTATGAATTCTCTCTAAAAGTATTGAATAATAAAGTAGAGAATGAAAAAGGTGTCTGACAAAAATCACTAAAACCTATTTATATTAACCTATCAGGTCATGCCTCGCCCGATCAGGCCCGGAACACAACCAGGAAGACATAAAAAATCATGCCCGGTCGGGCCACTTCGCCCAACCTGATCGGTCACGGTCAGTGCTGGGCAGTTTTTTTGCTTGGCTTCAGAAGCCAAGTCCTTCACACTTCATCTCTTTTAGGACTTCGAAATGCAGCCATGTTCGCTCGCTTGGTTCTCGTGTTCGATTTTGCATGTCTATGAATTTCCTGGTAAAAAAATTTCTTTATGAGAAATAATCAAATATTCGATATATAATGATTTCAATATATAAACTATTAAAAATTTAAAATTTTGCATAGATTAGTTGATCATGTGATGATCAAAAGATTTGAACTTCATTAATTATTTTTAGGAAAAATTGTTAACTAGTACCTGGTACTAGTTAAAATTTTTTCCTTATTTTTCAAAATTTTTTTTGAAATGATTGGCGAAGATCAAATTCCTGCCATCCTCAATAAGAACTAGGGCTCTCTTGTTTTCTAAGGTAATTAATTTAATTCTTTATTCTAGGGCTCTCTTGTTTTTTAAGGTAATTAATTTAATTCTTTATTCTAGGGCTCTCTTGTCTTATAATGTCATTAATTTAACTTTTCAATTTTCTAAATTGGGCTAAAATTTAGGGCAAATTATCAATATTATGATGCAAATATAATTGTTTACATTAAAAAATAATCAAATTCAACGGTAATTATTTCATAGGGAAAATTAGGGCATTCAGATAACATTGACAAGTGACAACCATTTCAGGGTGAAGATTTTTCCTTATTTAGTTAGGTCACACGTTTAGGTTTTTTAGGTCAATAGTTTAATTAGTTGAGTATACAAATCCAAAAGTACAAATCTTTGAATGCAAAGTAGAAAAAATAGTACCTTTCCACAATTGGAGATTTTTTAACCATAAATAGGAAGTACACCTCGTGGGAGATTCCCTGATTGTGGTCCAAAAGTGTGACAACAAAACAGCGAGGCAAGAGAGGAAGAGAGAAAATCTGGGTTGGGAGAATGGAGTTACTGAAGGGTTGTTGTGGGTGAGCAAAGAAGACAAATGAAGAGGGAGAATGGAAAGTGAAAGATGAAAAGGTAAAAAGGAAAGGAGTGTGAGTACACGCTATATACAACAAACATAAGGGCAATAAAAGGAGGGAAAATAATGGTCAACAACAGAACAATTGACTTAAGTGGCCGGAATTTCGGACTAAGGTATATTTAAAAGTTTTTTACAACTTAAAGTACTATTTAACGAAAAAATTAAAAGGTACTAGTTCACAAATTCACCTATATAAAAGGTACTAGTTAAAAAAATTCCTTATTTTAAAATAAATTTTGAAATTTTGCATAAATTTCAATGTTGAAAAATTCAAGCAAGTTTAGTTGATCATCTAATAATCAAAGTTTCGTTTTTCATTAATCTTATTAATTATAAAACTGAAATTTTGCATTGTTTTCAACATTGAAATTTTCAGTCAAATTCAGTTGATCATCTTATGATTAAAGAGTCAATCTCTTTATTAATCAAATAAAATTAAAATTCAAAAGTTTAGCAGCTCTAAGCATAATACACAACTCACATGATCAACATACAACAAAAAACATGATCTTTAAACAATTTACTATGAGTTTAGCAAAGATATTTTTCAATATTATAGGCAGGCTCTTGTACCTTTGAAGAGGAATAGGCATACTAAAGCGAAATTTCTAAGAATTTTTCTTTTAGCTGACCTAGGAAAACAACTTAGATGTTAATTAATCTTTAGGGATGAACATTAAATTATACCTAATGACGTGCAATTGTATGATATTATTTCAAGTGAAGTCCTTTCTACTGGCGTTCATCACCAATGACTTAAATCCCTTTGATCTACTACTAAGTTACGAGCTTAATCGACAAGTCTCTAGGGAGGTACGTTTAATTTATGAGGGGGAAGGAGGAAAAACAACAAAAGGAGAGAAGAGATATAGAGAGGGGCGTGTGATATGTGTGTCACACTCTCCTCTCTTCTCTCCTTTATATTGTTTTTCTTTTTGCTTCTCTACTCCTACTAGAATTCTAACTACCTTATAATTTCTAAACACTAGTTTCTAATATTCAATCTTTAAAGCAATAATATATCATAGTTGGCTTCGAGCAAAACGCTATGACCATCTAAAATATTTAAGTTACTTTTTATTTAATACTTATTAATTAGGGAAAATTAAGAGGAATAATCCCAACTATTGCTCGTCTTCCGTAATTAATCTCACCTTTAATAATTCTCAAAATAATCTCAAGTATTTAGGGTATCTTCCCATATTAATCCTAGGTGAAATGATAACCTGATAGAGAGGTAAAAATGACACGTGGAACAATTTTATTGGTTTAATAACAAAAAAAAGAAAAAAATAAACCCCCCACCCCAACAACCCAGCTCTTCCCACCCCAGCCACCCCTCACTCATCCCCTTCCCTGCAAACACCATTTCCACCACTCCCACCCTAGCCAACCCTCTGCCAACCACAGAATCAACCAAGCCTGAAATCCGCCGCTCAAAAAGTCACCACCCCACCACCACCAAAATCATAAACCACCACCACCCTGGCAAAAAACGAGCCACCACCACCATCCTAATGAACAATCGAGCCACGACCACCTCCCACAGCGAAAAACGAGCCACCACCACCACCCCATCGAAAAATGAGCCACCACCATCACCCTAGCGAAAAACCGAGCAACCACCACCACCCCATCGAAAATCGAGCCACCCCATCGAAAATCGAGCCATCACCGGTGAAAATCGAGCCACTAACCGCCAACAACGAGCCATCAACCGCCAAATTTGAGCCACCCCATCGAAAATCGAGCCATCACCGGTGAAAATCGAGCCACTAACCGCCGACAACGAGCCATCAACAACCAAATTTGAGCCACCAACGTCCCACATTGAGCACCAATCGCCGAATTCGAGCCACCACCCCCTGAAATTGACATATAAGATGTCGAAGGTGGTAGTGGTGGTGGATATGGGGCGAGAATTGATGGAGATGGTGCAAATAGGTGGAGGGGAAGGCTGAGGGGGGAGGAGGAGTGGTGGTCAGTGGTTAGAGCAGGGGAAGGGGGTGGGAGGGTTTTTTATTTTTATTTTATTTTATATTTATATTTTTGGCCAATACACTTATGACACGTGGCCCTTTAGATTAGTTTAATAGGTTGCAGGTCAAGTGAGACTATTGTGAGAAGAGTGAACAATTTTTGGGATTATTTTGAGAATTAACAAAGGTGGGATTAATTACGGAAGACGAGCAATAGTTGGGATTATTTCTGTTAATTTTCCCTATTAATTAATCATTAAACTTATCATTTAAGTAATTGCAAACTTAATCGAAGGGCATGTTCTGCATGTTTCACCTAAGAGTTGTCTATTTTCAAATAATTTGTGCTTTGATATACTCCCTCTATTCTTAAATAATCTACATACTTCGCTTTGGGGGAGAATCAAAGGAAAAGTAGAAAAGTGAGAGAGAGTGAAAAGATGGGAGAGATATGAAAAATGTGTGAGAGAGAAAATTTAAAGTTGTTATTATATGAAAGAGTGGAGCATGGGTGGAAAATAATGAAAAGTACATGAGACATGTTACAAAACATCGAAAAGCAACAATGTATAGAGATGTTAGCTTCCCAAATATAGCATTATGGATGGAATATCCCGTTAATTAAGTAATAGTATATTCCATCAAATTAAACTAAAAAAACCTAATCCATCCCAAATCAACATAGCACTGCCACCCATCACCCAACCAAGACCTACGAACCACCCTCAAATGCTAAAATAACCCGCGAAACCACCCTCACCACAAAACCACCCTTAACCCCTCAAACAACCCACAAAACCAACCTTCAACACACCTACCCACCCTCAAATCCCCTGAACAACACATGAAACCACCCTTCCACACACTGAACCACCCTTAAATCCTCAAAGAACCCTGCCTAGCGAACACATCGGTTCACCACCACAGCAACCTCATGCAACTCCACGCACTACCCAACAGCCACATCGGCTCCATGCACCCCCACGCAGCCACGACTTTGGGAAGTTACTGTGCAAAAACGACGAACGAAAGGGGAGGATTGCAGGAAAACAAAAGGGGAGGCATGAGTTGCTGGTGGCGCTGAGGAGTGGAGGACAACTTCGTGTGGCTTGGGAAGGGAGGAAAAGTGGTGGTCGGAAGATTTTTAGCGTGGGAACGAAAGGAGGTGGTCGTTTGGGGAGGGACAAAAGGCTGACGTTGTGGCCAAGGGTGGGGGAGGATAGGTTGCTGTAGGCTAGGGAAGGGTAGGGGTGGTGGAGGAGAGGGGATGAGATGAGTGGTTTACTGGTGGGGGGGAGGGTTTGGGGTTTTTAGATTTTTTTTTCATTTTAAAATCAGTTTTTGTAATTAAAAATTAGTTTTTGAAATAAAATATCAGTTTACTGGTGGTGGCTTGCAGTGGTTGTGGTGGTTTGGAGTGGTTATGGTTAGGGGTGTGCAACTGGACCGAAAAAATCCGGTCCGACCTTCGGTCCTCAAAAAATTGCAATTCCGGTTTCTGGTCCGGTCCAAAATCTGAATTTTCCGGTCTGGATCGGAAACCCATAAAACTACACATAATATTATTTTGGTGGTAATAAACAATAGTGAAATTACCCAATACTATTATTTTTATGTGCCACTAGTTACTTGTATATATTTCAAAATTAATATAGAATTAAAAAATATAGTAGATGTAGATGAATATGTTTTAAAAAATAGAAAAAAATATTTCATATAAAATGAAAAATCATACAAACCGATCCAAACCGGTTAAAAACCAAACCGGACTGGAATTTTCCAGACTAGTCCGGTATAGGCCAAAGTTTTTTCCGGTCCGGTCTTCGGTCATCAAAATAGTTGTGATTCCGACTCCGGTCCAAAACGGTTCCGGTCCGTTCCCATTCGATTTTGGACCGATGTACACCCCTAGTTATGGTTGTTTGGTGTTAAATTTTATCGGTTTTATTTAATACTCCCTTTATCCCATATTAGTTGCAACAATTTGACTTTTACACTATTCATATGTCTTACTTTGACCATGATTTTTAAATACTCCTTCCGTCCCACAATGTTCTTCCTCCTTCATTATTTTATACCTCACATTATTCAAGAAGTGGGAAGAGCATTGTGGGACGGAGAGAGTACCATATATAACCAAATGTTAGTAAATAAGATGTTCTTAGATTTGTCTCAATGTATAATTTTAAAATATCAATTTTTCATAAATTTTAACAATTGATAGTTAGATATATCAATGGTCAAAATTGTGTATTGGCAAGTGTGACAGTCAAACTGTTGCAACTAATATGGGACGGAGGTAGTAATACTATATTTAGGAACTTAAAATTAATTTAGGTATACCATTAAGATAAAAAATAAGGTAAACCATTAAAAATTCCCAAAATTGCAGATATACCATTGAAAATTTCCATTAAAATGATGTTAGACCAACAAATTAGAAATGGAGGGGTAATGTCGTTGAATCTTCTCAACTTAGCCATGGCTTAAACAATCTTTTTGGAGCCATAATTCTCCCTTAAGAATTGAACAGATTAAATAGTTAAAGAGGGAAAGTTTTGGTTTTAGTGTTTGTTGGCTTTGGTTTTTTTATAAGATTCCTATCCATACTTTTTGAGCTCTAGATAGAAAAGCTTTATATAGAAGAGGTACAAGTCTTTCGATGGGTAAATAACCATTGCTTTAAAGGTGGTTCCACACAAATTTATAATGATAAATAAAATGACATATATTTATTTTATATACCTTTTAAAAAAGTAGTATCCACAAATATGTTTAATGTTAAGCTTTGACTTGGTGCATATTGATAAATCACAAGAAAATAAATTATGAGATTTATTAATTAAAAAAAAATGTTACTAGTATAGATTGTGTAGTTTTCATCCTTTGAGTTCTTCCATTAGTCGCTTACAACGTATAACTTCAACCGTTTTATATCTTTAATCATAGTTTAGTAAAAACTACAAGAAATTGATATTCTATAAATATATAACTAGACGAGTCTAACAAAACCCTCATGACTACGTATTCGATCGCTTTTAAATCGTAAAAAATGGCCAAACGAGAGTGTGTGATTAGTGTAAGAGTCCAAATGCCACAATTACAAAAGAAGAAGGAAGTTTTATGAAATTTTGGTGATAAAAAACGTGTGTGTCAAAAAACGTGTGTGTCATATCCTAACGGGAAAATAAAAAATATAATGAAATTTTAACGTAATAATCCCAACATTTTCCACCTTCTCAGAATAATCTTATATTTGACAGATTTTTTGTTTTTATCTTTGTTATCAATATTATTGTTTCTAAATAAGACAATTGTGGTGGTGATTGAGTTTTGCTAGTGGGGAATGTGGCGTCCATAACTCTCTTCACGGTCGTCACCTGAAAAGAAAACAACTAGCCTCGGCCCTCGGGAGTGTTCTTGAGGAATGCTCTTTCGATACCTAATTCAACTCTTAAATCTCAAGTTGGAACTTTAAAATTCTCCTGTTTGTGAATATAATCAACATTTTTATTTTTTTCATTCCTGATTAATGGTCATAATTCCCTCTTTAATTGTTTTACAATTTCTTACACGCATCATTCAAAAGCTTGATTAACATATTAGTAGTTCCTATCATCTTAACATGATAAAATTATGGAAGGTTTTTTAGTGGCTACAATTGCTTCAATCTCAACCCTCTATTATATTAGACAAATCTTATCCGTTAAATTTAATTTAATTTTAATACTGATTTTTTTAAATAAACATAAACTTCATCTTCATCGTTGCTATTCTCCTTCTTCATATTTTCAACTTTTTTTTTTGCATCCGGTCCTCAATTCTTGAAAAAAAAAATCTTATTATCATTCAATCTTTGAATTATGTTTTTATCTAGTTTCCCAAAATTGGAAAATATCCATGGTGAGGAAGATGAGATAAGTAGAAAATACCTTATACTTTGAAATTGCTAGAAATTACCTTACTAGTTGATGCTTAAAGATAGAATTTCATTACAAATTGATTAAATAGAGAAACACACTAAATTGATTATGTAAGTAGTTTATGAAGAAATATGGAAATGGTAGTGTGTGCAGTAGATTTGATGAAGGATGACGAAACTATGCAACATTGCAAGTACCAGTAGCAGTTTTCTTTCTTTGTTTTTTTTTGCTTTTTTTTGGGTTTTAAAATCTCAGGTTTTTCCTTTTTTGGGAGGTTGTTAAGTTGACTAAATGAACGGACAAGATAAGCCCAACATAAATAAAAGGTTGAGATCTAAGTAATTACAATGGCTACAATTTTATTGTATCCATTGTAGAATTATCCTTAAATTATATTGAGATTATTAATATAAAGTTATCCTAAATATAAAAACAAAAAAGGCAAGAAAGGAAATAATAATGCACAATATGCCGGCTTGGTATAGGCCAATGGTTCGGACATTATATATTACTCCCTCCATAACGGATTACTTGCAACGATTAGACATTTTCTATTCACACTTTATGTCAAATCGTTGCAAGTAATGCGTTACGGAGGGAGTACCTGTAAATTAGAATGGCCTCCCCTGGGAAAGCGCAACTTTTTGAAAATCATTACAGTTTCCTTGTTTAATTTTGAAAGAATTCTCCCATTCTCCTCGTTTTTTCTCCTCCCTCCAAACGTATCGCCGGTCGGCATCTTCTCCGGGAATTATTATTCTTATCTTTCCCGATCATTTGCCGGCCGCCGATCATTCCCTCTCGTCTCTCAGGTTTGACCTCCTAACTCTTGAATATCTATCTACTCATCAATTCTTCTTGTTTTACATCCGATTTTGACAATATTTATTTCAATTTTTGGAGCTGAATTTATTCCAGGTTAATTTCTGCCTATTCTGCTGAGAAAATCAGACCATTAATTAATGATGGAGTTTTTGTTGTTTTCAATGGAATCAGGAATCGTTGGGAATTGAGGGAAGATGTCGAGTCAAGGTAGGAAAAGTATGTCATCATCTTCTTCGCAAGCCAAGAACAAATCAACTGAAAATGGAGGTCCCTCTGACCCTGCTCGAAAGCCGCTTCCTTCTTCACGCTCTATGTATTATTCATTCTCCCTTTTTTCTTCATTTCTTTTCTTTTTGTTGCTTGAAAGGAGCTTATTTGTTTATCATGTTACATTGTTTTTGTTCTTCAATCCTAGATTGTTTGTATCGTAATCTAGGTGTGGGAATTCGTGCAACATTTGAAGGTCAATTGGTCAAAGTTGGGGGTATGATACTCAGTGTTCGGGGGAGTCGAACTTGTTAGAAGTTACTTACATGGATATGTCATGCATTTCCATGTTTTCTTATTATCTTTGATAGATATAATACCCAATGATCCATATTCATGTAGGGATTAGATACGCGCGGGGGGGGGGGTTTGGCAATTGGCTTTGGCGGGTGGCTTTTTTTGTTGTGGCTGGATTGACCGGCTGTTTTTAGTGGCTTGTTTGACCGTTGTGTAATTATTGGTTGTTTATAAAAATGTTTGGTAAAAACGGCTGTTAGTGTTAGTGTTGGTTGATATGTACAAAATAGAAGCAAAAGCCAAAAGCCATCGGCCATGTTTTCTTATTATCTTTGAGAGGTAGTAATATCCAATGATCCATATTCATATAGGGATTAGATAGTGTTTGACCTAAATACTCAAGGTAGATAGGGGTGTGTTTGGGGGAGGGCGGGTTAACAAAGAGTATACGTCATTGAAGGTGAATGGCTTATCCTTTAGTGAAATCATCGGAAAGCTAAATTGAAGTGATTGTCATTTGCGAGCTTCAACTGTAACTGATTGTATCGGTTCCTAAGTATCATCTTATTTAGAACTGGATTGCCTTTTGATATATAGCAGCTAAGGATGAGTGGTGGCTATATGAGATGTTCAAAGTATAGACAGATCGTCCTAGTGTTGAAGTGGAATGTGAGACAATTAGTGTGAGACAAAGGAGTACTCTATTGTGGGCATATTTGGTAGAATGATGTATATGTACATTAGGGGCTTAGCTTTCTGCTGGTTAGTGGGCTCATTAATGAAACAAAAGGACAAGCTTAATTAGATTACAGTGAGGATGTTGATTAATAAATTTACTGTAATGATGTGATAACCTAGCAAGAAGTAGAATGCCGTGATTCATTCTCATGAGTTATTTGGTCTGCAAGTTCTCATCAATGGAACACAACCTACTATGTAATCAGCGTCCATTTTATCTTATTATTATGCTTCACTGACACAAGGTATCCAAAGAGAAGCTTCTAATTTGTGTTATGGGAAAGTTCCAATATGCTAAATTATTAAAACTATACAAGTTGCTCCGTTTATACACGTTAGAATTCTCTCATTCAGCTTTCTTTCATCTAGAGCTTCTAGATTTGGTGAGTTTCTTCCATCATATGTCCTCCAATGTCTGCATTAACTACACATACCAGATTTTAAAAAGTTTTGCCCTCATAATTTTCATATAGTATATCTTTAACAGGATAGTCCTGAGAATTTTCTTTCTTCATCACGATTTATTCAGATGAGTGTTTGTGCGGGAGAGAGTTAGCATAGGGGGGAGAATACGAAGGTAAGGTTTTGGTGCATGATACTTGTTTCAAAAAATTTGGCTTAAGATGGGTTTATCACATTATATGAAGTCATCCTATCTAATTTTTAATGTTACCTTGATCTCAATCAAATCATCTAATAAATAGGTAAATAGTCTTCTTCGAATTGTATAAAATTGACTCCAGAAATTGTCTTTGTTTATGCAGCTGATGTACCTTAGTAGTCCTCCACTTTTTTAATGGGGCTTTTAAAGTTGTTCCGAACATTTTTTATGCTCAGCCTTTTGACCGTTATCCGGGCTCCTGAAGTTTAGCCAAACACTATTTTGTTAATAACATTATAAACCAATCCTTTCTTGCCACCTTTGTAGATAACGTGGTAAAAATTTAAGCTCTGGGCAGTGCAAGAATCTTTTTAGTTTATTTGCTTGGTATAGATTGCAAGTTAGCTGTGTTGTTGACTTTGTTTAGCTGATATTCCTGATTCTTTTGTCATACACAAATGTAAAGTATATTCTTTGCTTAAAGATAGGCTCATCAGCTTCTCATAGTTTGTAGATAGAAAAGTTCAAGGATCTGTTGTATGTTTTCAGTGTGGATACACTGTTACCCCCTGCCCTGGACTACCTGTAGAAGACAAAGTAAGGATGACTATGTTAAGCTCCCTTTTTTTGCCTTGGTTTTGTTTTTCCCACCTCCTGGTTTCTGTTGCAGTTACTTGTCCATAACTCCTTAGATATGTAGTGCAGTCTGTATACATATTCTTACGTAATACTTCCTCCTTGACATATTAATTGCGACGAGTTTCATACCTCCCAGTCCACAACTTAAACCATTAATGTCTTCAATTATCGATAAGTAAATTAAAAAAAAGTTTATATTTAGAAATTTTATATCAAGAGGAATGTAAGAAGATCCCACATGGCTATGTTTATCCTTATATATAAATCATGATAGCTGGTTAGTGTATGAATAGTGTAAATTTCCGGATGTTGCAATCAATATATAAACGGAAAAGTATATGCACTTTATGTATTTGTACACAACTTGTTGCTCATTATCATTCTTTGTGTATGTATTAAGTTATAGCCCTGTAGCAATAACTTCTGATAAGAAAACTCTATGTCTTACATGATGATAAAAATATCCCTTAATGCTACAAACATCTCCTTGCAAGTATTTGAGGTGCAGCGTGTCTAATGAACATAATGTGTTTGATAAAACAATTTTAAAGAGTGAGATTGAGCCTTACTGCCAACTCTGTTTATGCAGGGGACTAACTGGAGAACGAACTGTGAAGCGCTTGCGACTGTCAAGGGCTCTTACAGTTCCCGAAAGCACAAATGTCTATGACGCTTGTCGCAGGATGGCTGCTCGCAGAGTAGATGCCTTATTGCTGACTGATTCAAATGCTTTGCTCTGTGGGATTCTTACGGACAAGGTTAGATGTCATTTTCTTTTTTTATGGAATCACCTAGTAATATGAGCAGGGTCCTTGTCATTTTTCTGCGTATGAATTTTGGTAAATTTACTTGAAACAACCTTACTGTGGCTCAAGGATATTGCTACTAGAGTAATCGCTCGAGAGTTAAATCTTGAAGAGACGCCGGTGTCAAAAGTGATGACCAAGAATCCCCTTTTCGTTCTTTCTGACACTTTAGCTGTGGAAGCGTTGCAAAAAATGGTCCAAGGTGATGATACTTTTAAGTCTTAATGCTAGATTCTTATACTTCCTCCGTTTCACTAAAGTTGTTACACTTTTTTTTTCACGGACTCCTAGGCAGTTTTTGGGTAGGAGAGAAGTAGAGAGAATAAGTAATTGGGGACCATGTGATCGGAAAGAGATAGAGAGAATTTTTTTGCAAAAAAGGAAAGTGTAACATCTAATTTAAAACTTCCTAAAATGGAAAGTGTAACATCTTTAGTGAAACGGAGGAAGTATTTAATTTTTTTTCATCTTCCTTTAAACTATGCATCATCAAACAAAAATAGATTGAAGCAAAGTAACCTACCAAAATAAGACTGAGCTAAGAACTATGTTAGCAAAACAAAATTGGGGGGGGGGGTTTCAATCAAAAAGTTATTTTCCAATTCTTTTTGGCTCTTTTGATACTTGAAATTTCAATTCCGACGTCACTAAATCTTATTGTTCAATTCAGTCTTTTTTTTTTTTTTTGCTGGTTTAAAGTTCACTTTATTATTCTTTTCTTTTAAAAAAATTGAGATGTCAGTACAATCACCTGATCTTAGATGCATATTGCAGGAAGATTTAGACATCTACCAGTTGTGGAAAATGGAGAGGTTATTGCTTTACTTGATATAGCAAAGTGCTTATATGATGCCATTGCTCGTATGGAACGAGCGGCAGAGAAAGGAAAGGCCATTGTAGCAGCTGTTGAAGGTGTTGAGAAAAATTGGGGCTCATCAGTTTCTGGTCAGTGGAGAGTATGGCTTTGGAAATTTTCTCGCAAAAAACAATTTTTTTTATATCTTATGCATCTCTTGCATTGCTTTCTTCTTTGACTTACATTTCTTTTGTATACTTGAGCCAGATTGGTGTTTTGTAATTTTGGCAATCAAAAAAACTGTTTTTTGGTTCCAGGCCCTAATACATTCATTGATGCACTGAGGGAGCGCATATTCAGGCCTTCGTTGTCTACAGTTCTCTCTGAGCATTCAAAGTAGGTAATATCTCTTGTTTTTTCAAAAGTTCTTAGTGGGAGATTAGCCCTTTTAGGTCATTTATCTAACAAACATTAACGTTTTCTCAGGCTCCTGACTGTATTACCAACTGATACAGTCTTAGAAGCAGCAAAAAAGATGCTTGAATGCCGTTTGAGCTGCGCAATTGTGACTGTAGAAAATAAGCCAAAGGGAATCTTGACGTAAGTTTCTGTTCATAAGATTGGGTTTTTCAATGGATTACAATTGTAAATTAGGAAGTGCTACATTGGCGTTTTGACTGAACTTCTCAATTCTATCCACTCCCAGAGAGTCAGTGCTTTGTTATAATTTATTAACTCTTGTCTTTGCATCTGTTAGCTCCAAGGATATATTAATGAGGGTTATTGCTCAAAATCTTCCTCCAGATTCAACACTTGTGGAAAAGGTATTTGAGTTGCAGAGGCAGACCGTTTGTTCCAGTATTTGCTGTCAATTTTCGGATGGTTTACAATTCTATCTATTTCTTAGGAATGGAAGATCCTATTGTCTGATTATTACTATTAATTTTGGTGAATGTGCAGATCATGACACCTAATCCAGAATGTGCAACTGTTGATACACCTATAGTTGATGCTTTGCACACCATGCATGATGGGAAATTCTTGCATTTGCCAGTTGTGGATAGAGGTATAGCTGTTGACAGGCGTAACTTTGGGATTTTAGTTACGGTGTTGTATCTTTTCTTATGGTTGCTAGTTGTTTGGGAACAGATGGACATGTCGTTGCTGTTGTTGATGTTATTCATATCACTCATGCAGCTGTTGCCACTGTAAGTGAGCTCTTTTAGTTTATGATGCAACAGTTTATAAGCCAGTAGCTAGTATGTTCTGCGCTTAAGCTTGATTCTTTGTATAAGCTTGAAGGCCAGGACATGTTTAATATTAACTGCAGCTTCACTGTTTATCTGTTTTAGTGTCTTTGGCTGCTTCACTGCTTGGGGTAATGTCCTTGCCATCTCTGCACATTAATTGAGCTCTTATGGAACAGCGAACGCTTTTGCTTTTATACAAATTTGTACTCCATGTGACAGACACATGCATCTATATTTGGCTGATTCTCTCTTTCTCTCTCTCTACCCCTGTTATGGGATTGGTAGTTAGAATGCAGACCTACCTGATTCTTTTTGATTGAGTATTTTTAGTTGTTGGATAGAAGTTCTGCTTTATATGTTGAAAGGTTAATAGCTGCATTAGTTTCTTTTTGTTGGGAAAAGGTGGGAGTATACATATAAAATACAGGGATAGTGATTTCACATTTACGCAGCAGGTGCTGGTGCCCCAGTGCTCAAGATTATTGAATATTTTCTTCCTATCTTCTTTGTTAATTAGGTTGGTAATACTGGGGCTATTAATAGTGAGGCTACTACCAATATGATGCAAAAATTTTGGGAACAATTAGAGCCTGTAGATGATGATGACGATACAAGGAGGTAAGAACTTCGACTTTGTGTCTCATTGTGTTTATCTGGAATACTACTGAGATATTTGTTAGTTCCTCCTCAAATTTCAGTGAGGGATCTCTAAAACTGGCATCTGAAAGCGGTGATACAACAAAATCCTTTCACACCTCATCCGTACAACCAAATAGCTTTTCTTTCAAAATTGAAGACAAGAGAGGCCGGATGCACCGGTTTATTTGTGGTCAGTAGTTAATACTGATGAATTTTTAATGTTCCGACAATCTCACTCCACGTTTCTATCTGTTTTGGTAAGGAGGGAGAATGAAACGAGTAGAACAATTTCTTATTCTAGTGATGAATTATGTTTTTACATGTGAATGCAGACACTCGAAGTTTGACAGATCTCATTACTTGCATACTTCAAAGAGTGGGTGATGATATTGATCGCAGCCATCTACCTCAGATTCTGGTAAAACTTTTTTTTTCTCTGTATACTTCTTGGCTTTCTTAATTATGATTCTATGATGTGTATATGTTCTTAAATATGTGCTTACTAATTACAACATGTTGCAGTATGAAGATGAAGACAGTGATAAAGTTGTCCTTTCTACAGATAGTGATCTTGCTGCAGCTGTAGATCATGCTAGGCTAGCTGGATGGAAGGTATTACTTGCCACCCTTTCCTATTTAAGTAGTTTATGTTTCAACCATACATCATATTACATATATGGGTTGTTGAAGTTGCTGTTATGTTTTATTTTGGCTAGAGAATCCTGTCAGAAATACGTCCTAATATTTAAATGAGTAGTTGCAGAACCTATGATCTTTCTATTATTATGGAGAGCACCTTTAAAAACAGAGGGAGCCTAAAAATTACTCACCATCTAACCGGCAAAATGCATCCTATAAGTGAGAATTCCTGTGATGCACAAAAGTCCATGGAACAGGTTCAAAACAGTCTAGCAGCGTACAAATGTATACTACTGTAAAAAGTTTTGCTTTGGATCCTATTGTCCATCATGTTGGGCATCCCCTGATTTTCACGCATCAACTCAATATTCGTTGGTCAATGTCATTAGTGAAGTCAGAAAATTTGGCAGAATTAGAGATAACGGGAATCATAAGTTTGGATAAAGAATGGGGACTGATGATTCGTACAAAAAGACGTGTATTCGTGAATCATGCTTGAACCCTTGTTTTTATAATGGGGTTTTGCATCCCCATCAAATTAAAGTATGTTTTTGAGTGCCCCAACTTTTTGCCAAAATGGATCAAAGCACAAAATTTGGGAGCTTCCTCCAACGGTTTCTCAACCACAGACTAAGTCTAGTCCTCACCCAGCTTCAGGGCATTTTACTTAAGTTTGAGAAACTTTTTATTCGGGAAATTATTTTTGGATCTCCTTCCCCTTTGAGTTTTAATATACACTTGTCACCAATTAGGCTTTTGATAAATTCCCTACTAATTTGCAAGCCTTCTAGATTTCAACCTTTCGCTGAATATCTGTATGCATTGTTACTAGGGCTGGTAAACAGGTCGGGTTAAGTCAGGTTCGTGTTCGGGTCAATAATAAATGGGTTAGAAAATCTTCTACCCAAATGTAACCCATTTATTAAACAGGTCAAAAAGTTCAACCATAACCCAACCTATTTAATAAATAGGTCACCCACTTATCTTCAATTACTTAATTTTTTATCTTAAGTAATTATAATTACAAATAATTAAAAATACATTTCACCATAAAATGAATATATTTTGATTTTTTTCTAAAAAGATAATAATTATGATTCATCTTTAGACTTTTTTATCTTTATTTACCAATTTCAGTATTTGTTAAAATTATTTGTTTTTGGGATTATTTTATATAAATGGGTCAAATCAGATTATGTTTAGGTTGTAAATTTCAACTTTAACCTAACCCATTTAATTAACAGATTCGGGTCACCCATTTAGATAATTAGGTCGAAAACTTAACCCAAACCCGCTTATTTGAGGTCGGATTCAGGTCGGGCCAACTTTTTCCAGCCCTAATTGTTGCCGTGTCCTCCAATCTTACCAGGAGGGACATGAAGGTTGCTGCTGAACATTTATTTTCCATCTATTTAAGTAACAGAAACAACTAAACAAGACCTACGCATGATATCTTGGCATACCGCAAGTATGTCTTGTGCGGTTAAGGAAACATGGTTTTCATCTTTAGTGCATACACTGCAATATGAGCAGAGACGGAAACTATAAATTGCCTGTTGATGCCTTCTGTTGTTAATTCGAAACTGTTCCACTTCTCACTGCTTTCCACAATCTTGTCTGCTGGTCCAAATACTTGATTATTACAAAAGTTTTCCCATTAGAAGATATCCTGGAAATTAATTTTTACAGATGGTTAATAAAGAATTAGTCGCTTTCTGTCACTTTGAAATCCATTGTTGATGATGGGAGATTCTCATATATTGCTGATTGATTTGAATAGGGCTTAAGACTACATCTAGACTACTCTGGATCAGGTCGTCGTAGACGCACTTCGGGTTCTACGAGCCTGGAGTACGCTCAGGCTGATGCATGGGCAGCTGCATACAGTACAGTTGCAGCTGGTGCTGCACTTGTTGCTGGATTGGGTGTTCTTGCTTATCTGAAGAGAAATGGCTAATGACACAACTCATTATTGGTCATCAAGTCTTTTATTCAGCTGCAGGCATGACAGGATTTCAGTGGCAAGAAGGATTGTGGTTGGTTGGTTTGCCGTCTTTCGGGAACGAGGGAGTAAGTCGTGCCTGCAGTCTCTTTTTGTATAGGTCCATAAACAGAGATCTTACTGTCAATATTTGTTGGCTAACTATGCATTAGCCCATGATTGAAATTCTCACATTCATGTAATTTCTTGATTCATATAAAAAAGCGAGCCGAATGATGAATTCTGATAAAGATTACATAAAAACTCTGAGCCTTTGTTTCTGTTAATATCAGTAATGTCAAGCTTGGTTATAATGAGGAGGTTCCCTTTCGCATGGAGGCCATTGGCACTACAGTGATTTTTACATGTTCAACTACACGATGGATTCGCAAAATTATCCAACACCTGTGAGTGAATGACGAGCTCCTGTTAGCCTTAGAAACTGAGCTTCATCAAGGATTTTTTTTGATTGATCTACGGGAAGTATATTTTTTCATGCAACCTAACAAATTAACAATTTGTCATATCGGCTTTCAGGAAAACTCTATCCTATAGTTTGTGTACGTTGAATTGTCCCATCCATCAGTTTTCATGAATAGAGTTGAACTTTATTGATGAACTAAAAGCCGTAAAGAGAAGAGAGAGAAATAGAGAAGCAATAATGTGTGAGAGAGAAGTAGAGAATAGAGAAACAATAAAGAGACTATATTGTATTAGAGTTGAATATTCTGAATTACAAAGCCTTATTAGGCTATTAACCTAATATTTGAATAACAAACTAATCCTTGGATTAAGGAAATGAATAACAACTAGTTAACAACCTAAGTAATAGGAACTAGTTAACAACCTAAGTATCCAACACCATCACTCTGCTCCTTTATGTTTCTTTATCAATATTAATTATAAAACTTGTGTGTTTAATGGAAGTTAAAAGTTTTTTGTATGATAGTAGCAATACATATTATGAATAGGATATCTTACTTTTTACTTTAATACTTTAATTGTCTTAAACTACTTCCTCCATTTTGAAATTGATGCACTATTTTCCTTTTACGGTTCTCTTTATAAAAAAAGAAAATGATAAATACAGTTAAGAGTAAAAATCTACACCACTTGCGTTGACTCACCTACTTTGTTTTCTCTCTCTTTCTGAATCTTGGTAATTAGTGTATTATTCATATGACATTCATACGACTTGACTCCAATTTCTTAATTCTTGTATTAGTGTTGCATGAATTTCGAGATGGCGGAAGTACAAAGTAAGACACAAAAACCTTGAAAATATTGTTTGGGCCTTTAAACTAATATTAGTAAAAAAAGGGGTAATGTCAAAGATGATGAACTCCTTCCTTTGTTGCTTTTCAAGTGATCCATTTCTATTATCACTAATCATTTAAATCTTGAATTATTAATAAGTTAAAATTGTATATGTAATATATACTTCAATTCAACAATATTCCATATAATTATAATTTTTATTAAGTACAATTATAAATAAGTTGTATAAAATAGAATTTATAAATAATACTAGTATTTAAAGTTAAACCAAGTAATCTAAATATAGGAATTAATTCTGGACGGAGAAGGAATATACTTGCATTAAAAAACAAAATCAAGGAAAACGTCGAAAATAGACCGAATGGCGTATTACGAAGCGTTAAAAAATCAAAGCTCACAAAAAGATGATCCTGCTCTTACACGTGTTTCAAAGTAGTCTAGTCACCTCGCACTTCGCTTCTGCGCATCAAAATCCTTAAATTGTCACTCCGCCCAAGCAAGTGCATTCCGTGCACACATCTGATTATTAAAATTCCGTTTAAATTAAAACGAGGAGTTCCCATCTTTCACTTTACTTCAAATTACAGCCAAGCCAAGCCAACCCCAAAAACTAGAACCCAAAAAACAAAATCAATTTCAAAAGAACGAGTAAAAGAGGGAAATGGCAGATTGGGGGCCTGTGGTGATAGCGGTGGTGCTGTTCGTTCTGTTAACACCAGGACTTCTGTTTCAAATACCTGGACGCGGTCGTATCATTGAGTTCGGAAGTATGCATACTAGCGGCGCCTCTATACTTGTTCACACCATCATTTACTTTGGCCTCATCACCATCTTCCTTATTGCTATTGGTGTTCACATCTACGCCGGTTAGCCTTGCCCCCTTTTCCTATCAACTTTTCAGGATTTCAGACTCTTCTTTTTGTGCTGTTTTATTTTTATTGACAGTAGTCACTAGTGTTTTTGTATGTTCAATGTTATGTAAAGCAGGAAACATGGGTGTTATTGTGCATCATTGTTATTGAACATTTTGGTTTTTGTAATTTAGGGAAGATGTAACGTGTGTGAACTATGCTTTTGGATCTGAAAAGTTACTTTTGCTTTTTATGGTGTGCTCATCCTTTTATTTATTTTTGGTTTTATTCAAATATGTTGGTGTCATGACTCATGAGTACTCCATTAGTTTTGTTTTTTTTCAAGTTACTTCATTAGTTTATAATATGTATTCCATTTTGATGATTCGTATTGAAGAGGAATTGGTGGTTTTCATCAATTCAATCGCGCTTTGCCGAGCATATCTGATTAGATGTCATTTGTGGATCTATGTTGTTTTCGAGGAAAGGGGAAACGCTATAAGCGTATAACTGATACAGTGATACTGCTGGCTTAGACCTGGCAAAAATAAAATGGGACCCAAAACCGACCCGCTACAACGGGAAAATCAAACCTGATTCCCATTTTGTACGAACCCGAAAGACCGGCAAAAAAGCGGGTCCAACCTGACCGAACCTGCAATGGACCGAAAACCGATAAAAGCAATTGATCTCCACAATGACAAGCTTTTATTTGTTTTTTTTTTACCTTAGATACAAATTAGGGCTGCCCAATTCCTATCAGATAGATAGAGGATTTGGCATCTATCAATTTATTCGTAGTATATTTTAGGTACTTGGAGTATCTTATAAATAATGTATTATATTTATAAAAAGTTTAAGGTAGTATATTTTCTTAATAAATTTAGAACTTACTGAACTTGTAGTATATATATAGAAGATGTAGTATACTTATAGAAAATCGTAGTATCTTTGTATTTGATAGATGTTTAGTTCACATCTATCAGATACGAACTAAACTTTTTCCCAAATTTTAGTAAGAATTTTGTAGAGGTGATAAAAAAAGTTGGTTGGATACAACAAAAATCATGTCCAAACTCGTAAAAAATGTGCGGGCTTTGTGGGCTGATGTAGGCCCTTCTGGATCGGGCTCAAGACTAGCATTTTCAGGAGAAAAAATCACTCAAAATTTTTTAAAAATCATTTGGGCAAAAATCAAAAAAAAATAAACCGACCGACCAACCCGTGACCGGTGATGATACTGTCACTTTTAAACTAACCAATGCTATGAAGTCTCCTATGCTTGAAGAGTCTTGTTGCAGGATTGATGTGGTAGACAAAGCTGTGATGTCTGCATTTCAGCAGATACGTGATGCTGACCCATTGGAGGTAGCATTGACTGAAGGTGATTTACTAGGCGTCGATACTGAAGTCGATGCCTGCCTTACTGATTTAGAGGGCCATAGAGCTGAACAAGAACAGGAAACTGTGGTACTTGAAAGTGTATGCTCTAGTTCTACTCCTCAGGTAACTAAGGTGGAACTCAAACCACTACCCTCTCATTTGAAATATGCATTTTTAGATGATAAGGAAGAATGTCATGTGATTGTCAGTACTAAACTCACAGATGGCCAATTGAAAAGTTTGCTTACCGTGCTTCGCATGCACAAGAAGGCTATTGGGTATAGTATTGATGATCTGAAGAGCATTAATCCTGATTTTTGTGTGCACCGTATTAATCCGGAAGAGGATCACCGCCCTTGCATTCAACCTCAGAGACGTTTGAATCCTAATATGCAAGAGGTGGTGAAGAAAGAGCTTATGAAACTGTTAGATGTAGGGTTCATTTATCCCATTTCTGATTCGAAGTGGGTCAGTCCTGTGCAAGTGGTTCCTAAGAAGGGGGAACCACTGTTGTTGAAAATGAAAAAGGTGATTTAATTCCTACCAGGACTGTCACAAGGTGGCGTATGTGCATTGATATCGTAGACTACAAGTCCACTCTGAAAGACCACTTCCCTCTTCCTTTTATTGATCAGATGTTGGAAAGGCTAGCCAAACATAGCTATTTCTGTTATCTGGATGGATATCTGGTTTTTTCCAAATCCCTATCCATCCAGACGATCAGGAAAAGACTACGTTTACGTGTCCTTAAGGCACCTTCGCATATCGTAGGATGCCATTTGGATTGTGTAACGCTCCCGCTACTTTCCAACGCTGCATGATGGCCATATTCTCTAATTTTATTGAAAGTATCATGGAAGTGTTTATAGATGATTTCAGTGTTTATGGTTCTAATTTTGATGTTTGCATGCATAATTTGTCTAAAGTGCTTAAAAGATGTGTTGAGGCAAACCTTGTGCTTAATTGGGAAAAGTGTTACTTCATTCATGGTGAATGAAGGTGTCGTTTTGGGTCACTTGATTTCTGAGCGTGGCATCCAAGTGGATAGAGTAAAGATTGATGTGATCAAGAAACTTCCCCCTCCAATGAATATCAAACGAGTGAGGAGTTTCCTTGGTCACGCGGGGTTTTATCGCAGGTTTATCAAAGATTTTTCGAAAATTGCGAAACCCCTTACTCAATTGTTGCTAAACGCTGCCATGTTTGATTTTACTAATGATTGCTTGAAGTCTTTTGACAGGATAAATACAACATTGATCACTGCCCCTATTATACAACCCCCTGATTGGAATCTCCCTTTTGAGATCATGTGCGATGCTAGCGACTATGAGATAGGGGCAGTACTTTGTCAGAGGAAGGATAAGCTACTCCTTGTTATCTACTATGGCAGCAAAATCTTGGATCCAGCCCAGGTTAATTATGCTACGACAGAGAAGGAATTGCTGGCATTGCCTATGCATTGGACAAATTTCGGACTTATCTAATAGGTTCGAAGGTTATAGTACATACTGACCATGCTGCTTTGAAACATTTGATGGCCAAGAAAGAGGCCAAGCCTAGACTCATCAGATGGATTCTTTTGCTACAAGAGTTCGACTTAGAAATAAAAGACAAGAAGGGTGCTGAGAATGTGGTCGGTGACCACCTTTCCAGGTTGAGGTTTGGATCATCTTCTGACCCTCCTATAGATGACTCTTTTCCTGACGATCATTTGTTTTCTGTGTCATCTAAATCTCCTTGGTATGCTGATTTTGCAAACTATTGTGTTAGCGGCTCCCATCCTCACAATCTTACATATCAGCAACGAATTTTTTTATATCATGAGGCTGTAATGTATTTTTGGGAAGACCCTTTCCTATATAAGAAATGCTCCGACGGAATGTTCCGTCGTTGCATTCCTGACTGGGAAATGAAAGGTGTTTTGCTACATTGTCATAGTATGCCCTTTAGTGGCCATCTAGGTTCCCAAGCGATTGGTTTTCGAATCCTACATAGTGGTTTTTATTGGCCTTCGATTTTCAAAGATGCCCGTGCCTTTTGTTTGTCTTGTGATGCTTGTCAGAGGACGGGTAATATTTCAAAAAGGCAAGAGATGCCACATAGTGTGATTCTAGAGGTCGAACCTTTTGATGTGTGGGGGATTGATTTTATGGGACCCTTTCCTACCTCTTGTGGGAATAGGTATATTCTAGTGGTTGTCGACTATGTGACCAAATGGGTACAAGCTATAGCATCACCAACCAATGATTCTAAGGTTGTATGAAGATGTTCAAGAAAATAATCTTTTCCCGTTTTGGTGTCCCTCGTGTCGGTATTAGTGATGGAGATTCTCACTTTCATAAGAGCACCTTCAAGGCCCTATTGAAAAAACATGGAGTCACCCACAAGGTCGCTCTAGCCTACCACCCCCAGACTAGTGGTCAAGTAGAAGTGTCCAATAGGCAGATTAAGAGGATCCTTGAAAAAGTTGTCACTAAGGCTAGAAAAGATTGGTCTTTGAAACTTGATGATACTCTTTGGGCGCTCCACACTGCTTTTAAGACTCATTTGGGTACCACACCTTATCGACAGGTTTATGGCAAAGCTTGCCATTTGCCAGTGGAAATGGAGTATCTTTCTGCGTGGGCGGTCAAAGAGATTACCCTTGATTTAACAGCTGCAGGTGAAGCCCGACTTCTTCAACTCATTGAGTTGGATGAGCTCCGTTTGGATGCTTATGAGAATCACAGGCTCTATAAAGAGCAAACGAAGAAGTTGCATGATAAAATGATTGGCAAAAGAGAGTTTAAGGTTGGCGACAAGGTCCTATTGTTCAATTCCAGGTTGAGACTGTTTCCTGGAAAGCTCAAATCTCGATGGTCTGGACCATTCGAGGTGACAGACGTGAAGGCACATGGTGCCATCGAGGTTGTCAACCAAAAAGGAGAGAAGTTCAAAGCAAATGGACAGTGTCTGAAGCTGTTACATGAGGGTGCTTTTGTTGGTTGTGTGGAGGAGATTCGTTTCGATCCCTCCCCACTTGATTCATCTGAGGTAATATGGTCGTGCTGGACCTTCATAAACCAGCGCTTTGCGGGAGGCAACCCGTATCCCTTAGTTAGTTTTTCTTTTTCTTTGTTTCGTAGTTTGTAGAATGTGAGAGAGCGTGAGGGTACTAATGTGCTCCTAGATTATGTGTTTTGATGTGCAGAAATACTCTCTGAGAAGAAATTTGAGCCATACTTGCCCCAACTTAGAAAAAAGGCGAGCTACTTACTCAACAGTAGCTCGCCCGATGGCGTCGGGCGACCACCGCCCGATCGGGTGGCTACAAAGAAATGAAAGAAGCAAAAAAGAAGGCCACCCGATGGCATCGGGCAAGCGCTGCCCGATCGGGTGCGTAACCCTGGCACCTGATGGAAATTCGGCTGCCCGTTCGGCTGCCCGATCGGGTGAAGGCACAAATTCAGAAGACATGGAAAACTTTCACCCGATGGCATCGGGCAAACCATGCCCGATCGGGTGTGCAACCCTGGCACCCGATGGACTATAATGCAACCGAAGGGTTGCCCGATCGGGCGGTGTTACAAATTTCAGATCTAAAACTTCGTCCACCCGATCGGATCGGGCAGACGTTATTTCTTCCGGAATTTAATCGTCTTTCACCCTTCCCTTTCTCCACATATTTCCTATCTCATCCTCTCCTCTCACTCTCTCTCCTCATCTTCAACCTCCACAAACCCTCACCACTCCAAACCTCCATTAAAACTTCACATCTCCTCCTTCAATCTTCCTTCTTTTCCTTCAATACTCCATAATATTTCTTCCTTTTCTCCTTTCATCCTCCATTTCACCACTTTCCACTCACAAAAATCACCCTACCATTCTCTTTTCTCTTCACCACTCACCCAAACTCTATATTGTGTTAGAAAGGGTTTAAAGGTCCAAAATCATCAATGGCAAGCAAGTTCAGACGATTACTTCGAGGCGAAGGCTTAAGATCTAGGAGGGAAGCTACTCCTTCACCACCACAATCATCGGTCCCAAGAGATCCACAATACCCGGAAATCATTTTCCGAAATGATGAGCACCGGGAGAAGTTTCTACGCTTTAAAAAGTATGAGGTACTCCCTATCCGTTTTCTTGATGTTGAATTATTAGCTAAATTGGGTCTAACTGACGATTTTAAAGAATTTATGAAAATTGTGGGTATGGAAACCTTGTATAATGTTCATGTTAGTACTTATGCTGCCTTGGTAAATGAATTTTTTAGCACTTTTGGTCTCACTAAGCCTAGGGCCGGGCCAGTTACACATGTTCATTACCGTCTTTTGAATCAAGAGCATACACTTACCCTTCGGGAATTTGCGGGGCTTTTTAGACTGCAAGTACCGGGGGGGGGACTACTACCCACCTGAGAATTTTAAAATGGCCCATATTTACTTCATGTTCACAGGGACCCCGAGCCTTTTGACATTCAGAAATGTCATTGGGCAAACTTCCACCACCCCATATATAGCATTTGGATCAGATTTATGGCCCAAACACTGTTAGGGCGTTATGAGGGTCACTTAGTCCGGGGGGATGAGTTAATCTGTAGGTAGCTACATCGCTAAGGGCTCTAGAGAATCCTTTCAATACAATTTAGCCCACCATGTAGCTATCCAGTTCGAGCGTATCTCAAACTCGCTCCCTAGGCTTCGGGATGACGGGACTTGGACTCCTAGGCGGCTAGTGAAAAGGGGGTTAATTACTTTGTTTGCCCGGCAAATTGCCGGTTTTGATGAAACCCAACGTAACCCAGTCCAGGGCCCTACCCTCATCGACCTTACCTATCTTGACACCCTGAAGGCCCTCCAACGCCTCCCTGACCAGAGATTTCTATGGAAGATTAAGTCTAAAAGTCCATCACCCACCCGACCCTAGAGCCCGCTTGCGTCCTCGCTAGGAGAGCAACCTACTCCCTATAGAGGGAGCTGACCTCGTTGTCCCAGATCCCGAGCCCCCTCGCCGTTCATACCATAGGCGTCATACGCCATTTTTTGACGAGGGTGCCTTTACTTCTGCTCCTCCTCCTCCCCCTCCCCCGAACAGCTTTGATTTTACAGATATGATGTCGACCCTAGGTCGAATGGAGGCGGGAATGGGACGGATGGAAGAATTGGTCAACGCGAATACCGCCACCGTAGCGGGATATTGTACTCGCATTGACCAACTCTACATCCGTTTTGATGAGATGGGGAGACGAGTGGACACATTGGCAGAGGATCAGCACTTTGCCCTCTATCCTCTCTACGATGACTATTGCAGGCGTTGCATTGTTGAGCAGTTTGCTCAACACCCCTCGTGGTACCATTGGAACCCGAGTTATGGCCAGCCTGCCGGTGCGACTGATGACATGGCAGAGGATGAGGAGGAGGAGACTGCACCTCGACAGTCTGTCTCCTTAAGAGATTTTGGTCTAGGGACTAGTGGTTTAGGGGGCGGTTTTGATACAGGTGCTAGTGGTTTATCTGGAGATATGGGTGGTTTTTCGGGTGATCCTGCTAGTAGTGGTTATTCAGATGGTGGTATGGTGGTGGTATGTCTGGTGGCGGCTTCTTTGGTGCCCCCACAGATGATGATATCATATCAGCCCCCTTGCTCTCTCCCTCGTTGCAATGAGGACAATGCCTCGTTCAGCTTGGGGGAGGATCTTTCACTATAGGTATTCCTTTTACTGCTTTCTAGTGTAATTTTACAGCTTTCTAATGCAGTTTTTAAAGCTTTGATAGGATAGTTTACAGCTTCAAGAAAAAAATGAAAAATTGAAAAAAAAAAGTTTGATCATGACTGGTTTGATTGCCTCCATGTGCCCCTTATTGTGCTCTTGTTGAAAATGATTTGACTTTGTTTTCTGGATAGCTGGGCATCTGTGATCTTGAGGCTATGATTTGATGTTTGACTACTTTGATTTCAGCGATTTCTGATTATATTACACTACTTTGTGCTGCATGCCTAAATTGGTTAGACTGTGAGGCCTCTTTGTAAGCCTATTGGATTTATATCATTATCTAGTCTGTTCCTGTGCGTTAGTTCCTCTTTGGTGGATTGATCTTGATTTTGACTTCGTACTTGTCTGATATTCGGTGACTTGTAGCATTTGCTGTGATAGAGGCGTTCTTTTGTTTGATTCTTGAGCCTCAAAATGCATTTTCTGATATACTTTTACCCCCTTTAGCCCTGCTGAGCCTAATAATCTGTTTTGTGTTACAAAACCCTCATTATAAGCCCATGGCCTTTATATATCGTTACTATGCCCAAGCCTAGCTTGGGGGAGCAATTGTTGGGTTGGATTTCAAATTGATTTCATGGTTTGGTTTGGTTTGGTCTTTGGGAATCAAAAGTGTTTTTGATGAGGTTTGAGTATGAGACAAAGAAAAGAAAAAGCAAACTTAGAGTTGCGTGAATGTTTGGTTCGAAAAATGAAAGAAAAAGAAATAAAAGTTCAAAAGAATTCAAAGTTCCTTCATTCACGTATGTTTGTAAAGGAAAAAAAATATTGCTACGTTTCTCAAAAGTTGGGTTTATTGTGAGTTTACATTGATTCATAAGAGTTGGAAAGTGTTTGCGGTTATATGGTATTGATTGGGAGTTGTTTAGGACTCCTTCGGCCTTGTTTGAAGTGATCTTTGCTCCCCCATCCTTGGTTTTTCCACCACATTTCCTAAAAGGATCCCCTACCTCTTACCTAAGCCCCATTACAACCCTATAAAGTCCTCTTGAGCTTGTGTTTACATTGTTAATTGGATTGATTTTTGAGTCAGTTTGTCAAAATTGAAGAGTATGTATGCCAATTGAGTCGACTTGGCTAGGATGAGCGTCATTTTACCTTCTTAAACACATGAGAGTGTGAGTGGGAAGGACATTTATGCTCGGGTTGGTGAGTGTTCGGACACATTCTTTGCCTGCCACAAAATTGAGAGGAGCGACACCTTTTGTGAGCACCTTTTCAGGACTTGTATGCCTTGTGGATGCTTGAATTTGATGAATTGCTTGGATGATTGGTAGTTGGATGAATTCGATTAGCCGAACTTGAATTTTTCCTGCTTGAACGATTCTTAGTCTTGAAAATGTTTTTGAGCTTTGATTGTTTTTATCTATGGGGTGAGGCAATCTATTCCATGATCATGTTCTATTTGCTTGAGGACAAGCAAAGGTTTAGCTTGAGGGAATATGATATAATGATTTTTATAGAGTTTTTCCCTTCGTTTACTAGCTAATTTGTGCGGTATTGACGCTCTTAGGAGCCATTTATGCTAACTATTTCGATATAGTTGTGGTTTGTCTGTGTTATAATATTTTGCAGGTTTTAGGGAAAAACTTCCTATTTACTTGGCATTCTGATCACCATACTATAGCGGAAGGTTATGAGGCATATAGGCGGTCTCGAGATGGTATTCGAGCCCTTGGAAGAAGAATTTATTGAAGATACTTGGCGTCTGAGGCCAAGTATAAAGCTAGCCAGAGAAAGGCTCTGCCCGATCGGGTCGGGCAATCCCCGCCCGATCGCTTCGATCTTCTACATCCAAAGCTCAGACTTCCCTCCCGATCGGGCGGCCTTGCCCGATCACATCGGGTGAGCTTACACTTGGAGTTTTTGCTGGTTTTGGGATTGCTGGAGAGCAAGCTTCGCCCGATGACATCGGGCAGTGTTACCCGATCAGGTGCTGGTGTTGCGGACCCGATCGGGTGGTCGTCGCCCGATCTCATCGGGTGCACACATTTTTTATGCTGCTGGAATTATGTTCTCAGGCCCGATCGAGCGGCCCTGTGGCCGATCGGGTGGAAGACACAGAGGACGCGATTTTGCGTCTTTTCCATTCTATCTTTTTGCTTTCTTGGAAAACTATAATTACTTTTTAGGTTATTTTTACATGTATCTTTGATTATCTTGAACAATTAGAGAGCTCTTAAAGTTAGTTTTCATTAGTTTCCATTGTAGAGGAGATCGAACCTTGTTTCAATTTAATTAAAGTTATTGCTTTTTGTCAAATTGGTAATCTTCTTTCTTATTGCTTTGTTATTATTTCTTAATTGCTCTAGTTTAGTTGTTGATTATTCAATTAGTTCATGATGCAATTGTTAGGGTTTCCAATTAGTTTTGTTATTGTCAATTCGATCATGTCTGAGTAGTTCTTTTTCTAGGGTGTTAGATAGGGAAGCCATGTTTATATCATGATTGTTGTTTAGATTCCTATCGATTTCTAGGGCTTGATTAGAGTGATTGTGATGTGGTCTGTTTTGATTAGTGATTAATGTTAGTGGCCAATTTCATTGATTACTTGTGGTTAATAGTTGTTTGCACAGATCCGTCCTACGATTAGAGGCCTAGGACACATCAGTAGTTCTGATTACGTTAGTGAACAAGTGGCGTATGTTGAATTATGAGCGTTGAGACTTAACCATAGCTCAGTACATGCTCTAATCCCTCGACTATTGACTTAGGTTTTGATAGTGGTTAACCCTCGTTGATTGGTATAAGCATGGTGGACCGAACTAATACCCTGGACTTTTATTCCATAGTTAAATCCTCAGTTTAATTCTCGTCTTCCTTAGTTTAATTATTAGTTCAGTTAATCTTCTCTGATTTCATCTGAAGTAGTTAGTTGGTTGAATATTAATATAGAAACTCTGTCTCTCTGCGGATTCGACCCTGCTTCCATTGACTACCATTGTTAGAGGACTGTAGAAATTATCTTTGAATAGGTTATACGACTTTAGCCTATCAAGCGAAAATGAACTCTAGAGGAGAGGGTTATCAAGGTAACCAAGGGTATAGAAGCAATCAACAAGGAGGTTGGAAACAACCTCACCAAGGTTACAATCAAGGCTTCAACCAACCTCAACAAGGTTGGAATCCACCTTAACAAAGCTATAATCAACCTCACCAAGGGTAAAATCAAAGCTACAATCAAGGTGGGCCCTCTTCTCAAAGTTCCAATATCTATCAAGCTCCTCACCAACGATCCAACTTTCACAAAAGCCCCTCTAAATCCCCCATTTCCTAAACCAAACCCCGAACCTACTCATTCCTCTGATCCTACCTCCCAAATTCTCCAACAACTTCAAACCATCACCTAAACCCTTTCTCTTCAAAGCCAAACTCTTAAAATCCACGACCAAAGGTTCCAAGGGTTACAAGTTCACACCTAAATGCTTGAAACCCAATTGGCCGAGAAAAACCCCTTTAACTCCACAAATCAACTTCAAAGCCAACCCATTCCTAACCCCAATCTACATCAAGTCAAAGCTATACATTTGAGGTCGGAAACGAACTATGAGGGCCCCAAGATGCCTAATGAGCTTGAAGAAAGTGAAGTTGAGGTGGTTGAGAAAGATGAGAGGGAGGTTGAAGTTGAGAAAGGAAGAGAAGATAAGGAAACTCATGAGCAAGTTCAAGCTCCATTGTCAACACCTCCTCCACCTAAGACCTATGTGCCCCCGGTCCCATATCCTCAAAGGTTGGTGGATAGGAACTTGAGCGACAAATTCATTAAGTTCCTCCAAGTTATGAAAGGCCTTCAAATAAACATTCCATTCCTTGAGGCCATGTCTCAAATGCCGGCCTATGCCAAGTTCTTGAAGGAGATCCTCTCCAACAAACGGAAGGTTGAAGATGAGGTTATCAAATTTCCATACCAAGTAAGTGCTCTAATGCAACGAGATATGCCTAAGAAGCAAAGAGACCCCGGAAGCTTCACGTTGCCGGTGAAGATAGGTGACCTCGAGCCTAAGGGTGCATTGGCCGATTTTGGTGCTAGTGTGAGTTTGATGCCTCTATCCATAGCTAAGCGCCTAAACTTTATTCTTATTCCTACGAGGAAGACTATTCAATTGACGGATCGATCTTTGAGAGCGCCGCATGGTGAGTTGGAGGATGTTCCAATACAAGTTGGGCATGTCTTGATGCCGTGTGATTTTGTGGTGATGGATATGGAGGAAGATCCGGAGACTCCTCTCATTCTTGGAAGAGAAGCTCTTAAGACATTGGGTGCCGTGATAAATTGCAGAAATGATACAATCACGGTTGAGGTAGCCAATGAGAATGTTGTGTTTGAGTTCTCTAAAACATTGAAGAGAACCATAATAGAGAGAGTTTTTCAGGTTGGTCATGTGGAGAGTGAAATAAAAGGTTTTAAGAGAGAAGTTCGCACTGATGATGAGCCCTATGCTTCTATCACTGAACCACCGAGTTTGAACATTGATGAGGTGATGAAAATCTCTATGCTTGTCGATAAAACTATCGTCGAGGAGACACATGAGTGAAGTTGAAGGTCCTTGTCGCTTCCATTGATAAAGAGGAGAGTTCTAAGCCTCCTCGTAAGGTAGAGTTAAAATGCCTCCCCCTTCTCTTAAGTATGTTTTCCTTGATGATGCAGGTACTTATCCTATTATTTTCAACTCGGCTCTTGGTGACATCTCTATACCCGAATTCATTAAGATATTGCAAAAATATAAAGATGTCATTGGGAACTCGATTGATGACCTTAAGGAGATAAGCTTGACTCACCTGGTTCCCGACCCCTCTCTCAACTAGTGAGTCGGGATTTTTCCCCTCCCTTGCTATTGTTATAATTAGACTTTTCATAGTGAGGCCACTGTGTAGTTTACCTTGGGGGAGAATGTATATATTAGTTGCATATAGTTTGCATTATTTGCATATTATTGTCATGTTTAGTTTGCATTTAGCATTTAGTATCATGTTTAGGGTGCATGTAGATTCCTTTAGCCTTGCATGTGCATATATATTGCATTTAGGTCTGAACTACTTGGTACGCATGTGTCTTTTCTTGATCAACTAAAAACTAAAAAAAAGGAAATGCTTTGTAGTCTCTAGTAGGCCAAGGAATTGTTGGGTTTTGGTATGATTGGTCTCCCTCTTGTGCGGCTCGACTGATGGTTGTGGCTATACCTTTTGTGAAAGAGGTTTTTAGTGCCTTAACGACACACTAAAAACCTCTTATCAAAATCACTTAAGCAATACTAAACTCAAGTAAACTTCAATCAATAGCACAATTTCCCCAGCAACGACGCCATTTTGATAAGAGGTTTTTAGTGTGTCGTTAAGGCACTAACAACCGCTTTCCAAACAATATTTATAATCCTAACGAGCAACTACTGTAACACCCCACAATCCCTCCGTTTAAAAACCTCAATAAAACAGAGAAACTGTGGAGATGTTACACCACGTATGATAACATGTAAGGCTAAACAGAGAATACAACGGAAGTCTTTTAAAACATAACTTGGAATACTTTAATAAAATCAAAATATAAAATTCAATAAATGAGTTAACAACTCAAGAACTACCCCATAATAGTTCCTTATTTAAAACAAACATAAACCAAAATAACTTTATTGAAATAAGTGTTTATGCACTAAAATTCCCATCTTGATGCTCATGATCCCCATGCACAGCAACACATGTGCCTGAAACTCAACCTCTACGATTTGCTCGCCATTCACAAACACATTCATGAATGGGTCGTCATAGGGTCATTGAGGTAAAACAATAACCAAACAAACAAAACACATACATCAACAACCCTGAGTACATAACACCACCAAGCTAATGCAATAAATGATAAAATATGCAATCCTCAAATAATTCGGCTTGCTCTTCTCATGATTCTAAATGCACAATAAGGACTGAACTAATTAAATTCATTCTTTAATATATATTGGCAATGAACGGACACCGTCCTCCACTTGGAGTAATATACGGGCTACTATTTCTTGTCTAAGAGATTCCACACCTCTTATTAATAAAGTAAAGTTCCATGAACTTTAAATAACTCGACTCGAGAAGTACACGCTTGTTAGTGAAATGAAAGAGAGAGTGAGAGTGAGCCCCTAGACTCAACATCTCGACGGAGACACTATGAGTGACACCTAGTCCACTCGATAACCTTCTTGATAATTTGGGATTCCATAAAGTTTCTTGATAAAATAAAAGCAATAGCATCGTCATGCTATGCCAATGCAGGAGTATAGTTACACTAACTCCCCCCTTATGTTCAATACTCATGGGGGATCCTACCCAAGAGTTTTATTGCCAAAATTCGATATGTGAGACACACACGACAAATAACATATAAGCATATGAATAAATTTCTTATCTTCCTTGACAAACAAGTATCACAAACAACCTCAATTCTTATTCTTTCGAGTTCTTGCTCAACTTCTTACTTAAATGACTCCTTGAGTCCTTTCTTCTTTCTTAAGGATCCATGATCCAACCAATTGAGTCTTTGCTCAATGGTTAACTATTTATGGGACCTTGCCCAATACCTTTAACTACTAGTGAGACCTTGCGCAACAACTTTAACTATTCATGAGACCTTGCTCAATTAAATAAACTACTCACGAGACCTTGCTCAATAAATACTCATGCAAGCCATAACTTCAAGAATAACATAAATAAACTTTAATCATGCTCAAAAGCAATAAACATCAATAACATAAATCTCAAATGACAGGAATAACTCAAAAGTTCCATTCCTAGTCTCCTTTCTATGTTCATAACATAAACCTCAAACAATCTTAAGGCATAAGCCTCTCCTTACTTCACATGCTCAACAATAATCCTTAAAACTACTAAAGTCAAAGGTCAAAGTGTATGTACCTTGCTACTAAAATGGAATCACCAAACAAAAGCCTCAATTGCTTTTGTAATGCTTGGAACCTACCAACAAAGAAGTACAAATAATTAGTACTTAACAACAAATAATTCAAGGCTACTAATAAATAAAAATAAGCTTTTAAATAATAATAATAAATTCGATTTTTATTTCAAAACACTCTAAAAACTCTTTTAGATCATAAAACTTGAAAACCTTTACTAGTAGACAAAGCCCAATACAAACTAGTACTTAAAACCTCATAAAAACTAATATTTTATTAATTAAAATAGAGCAGTAAATTAATTAATAAATAATATTTTTTTTTTAAATGTGTGGTTCGAATACCACACATCGAAAACCACAAAAACCCTAATGAAAACCGCCCAACTCGACGGACAACCACCACGAGCACCACCCATCACCACCACCAACACGGCAGTGGGCAGGGTGGCACTCGCTGCTGCCCAGCCACAACGGTGGCCGGAAACGCAAAAGGGAAGGAGGCGGCAAGGCGGGAAAAACCAGGGGAGGAAGAATAAAGAAAAAGAGAAAGAAAAGGGATAAAAATAAAACCCTTTGCTTCACTTGAATGCTTAAATGATCCTCCTACAAAATCAATGGAGAAAATGAAATTAGAATTTGAATCAATGGATGAATTGATGGAGAATGAAAACTAGGGTTTGAGAGAGAAGAGAGAAAAAAGAGAAACCCTAATTGCTCCTTGAAGATGATGGCTAGTAAATGATGGAGGAACCCTAATTCCTCCTTTTATAGTGGAAAAAGACTACGTTTTGATGAAAAGACCAAAACACCCTTAATGATAAAATTTATCAAAATACCCTTCTTCTTGAAATTACTAAAAAAAACTTTAACTGAAAATACTAATTTTTAAATAGCTTTAATACTTCAAAAATGATTAAAACTATTTAATTAAATAACTCAAAAATATGGGGGATTACAACTACTATGAATGCAGTAATGGCAAGTCAAGGGTCGAACCACAAGAAAATAGGGATTGACTAAGGTCTATCAAGTCTAAAACTACCTAAGTGAAGGGTACTTTGGGGTTGTGAAAGATTGGTTTAACTATCAACTAAAAACTAGCTAACGAATACCAACTAACGATCAAGTATGAGAGATAAATATAATAAAGCAAACACTAGAGTTCGGGCTACTCGTATTAACTCGGGCTAGACAACGATAATCAACACGATAGCGATTCAAGAATGACAAATATACAGGGTTAAGTCTCCACTTGAGTCCTCTCTCGAATGGTCCTCAAGAGTAATCGATTAATCAATCCAAAAAATCCTCTCTCGAATGGTCTTTGGTCAATTGATTAAAAGATTCAATGAGATTGGAAAACCCTTAATTAAAGGATCCCCTTAATTCCTACCCAATCCCTTGGCCTAGAAACTAGTCGTAACATGGGAATGACAAAAGGGATCAAAATTCAACTAAGAACAATAAAAATCCTAAATGCCCTAGCATAAATGTAATCAAGATCTATCCCCGGGTGTCAAAACACCAAGTTCAATGCACAAACAACAAATTGAATCATAATTACATTAAGCTCTGAATTCATACTTTCGCCCAAACCCTAGATAATGAACTACTCACTATTTATGGATTCTAAGCACAAGAGATTAACAAAATCAAACATGATTAACAAAGCAATGAAAATAGAGAAAATAGATTGAAAGAAAATTACTTGAATTGATTGAACAATTGAATCTCCAATGAAGGTCACAATGTAAGAGATAAGGGCTTGAAGTGTTTAGAGAGAATAAACTAAGTATTAAAGTCTAAGAGTCGAGATAGTACAAATCAAAACGCAAAAACCTATTTATAATATCCCATAAATGAAGATGGAAAATCGGGAAAAAATCCGAATACAGGTCTACACGGGCGTGTCGAAAACGACACGGCCGTGTATACCCGCTACTTTGAAATCTCTAGTCTTCAGCCATTCTCTGCAAAAGTTACTGTCTTCGTAGAATTTAGCTAACACGGGCATGTCAAAATGGACACGGGCGTGTTGGCTTGAACTTATCAATTCAGTGGGCAAGCAGAACAGGACTGTCTTCGTGGAATAACACCAACGTGTTGACTTCTGGTTAGCGGACAGCTCAACTTCAAATGATCATATCTCTCTCGTATCGTATCGGAATTGGGCTTATGACCAATCGTTGGAAAGATATCGAAACGAGATAACACCTCCCATTGGAATTACCTTAATCCGATTTATTGATCAAAAGTTATGTCCATTTAAAGTTTAAAAGTCCACAGCTAGTCTTCCAATGATCAAATGACTTCAAAAACCTGCTAGTTAGCCTGGAAATCATCCAAAAACAACAAAATAGATAATGAAGCGATAGTATAACTCAAATGTGACAAAAACGATGCAATGCTACGCTTAAATGCTCTAAACTACATGCAAGGACACTAAAAATGGCCTACAATTAAGCACAATAAAGTGCTTTCCAGCGAGCCGGGGAGAAAGGTGTGGAAGATGGGTATTGGATGTACAACTATTATTATAGTCTTGGGTGTTCACTCATTGACACTATTGCAATTAACCCCAACTCAGCCTATATTGAAGATAGTCCGACCCAATTTTACTTCTTTTACACACATGTAGTACGTCCTTATTTAAAACTTTAGCATTTCATACTCCTTTCTTCTTTCTTATATCTTCTTTCTTTTATCTTATTCTTTGACAACTAATTCTGCCATAGTTGAAATTCAAAACTAAGTTGATTTTTTTTTAATTGCCATTGATGAACTTCAACGAAGCTTGCAAATTTAGAGGATAGAGAAATTTACAAGTGAGGAACAATTATTTTTTTTCCAAATGAGCAAAGCTGGAGATATAGTACAATTTTCATTGTTTTTCGCTTAATCATTCGCTTTCTTGTTGCTTTTTCATTTTTTAGATTTTTTTTACTCACTCATTTGAAAAAATCAGCAAGCACTTTTGCTCATTTGCCAAAAGAGCAAATGTTTCAGCTCATTATTTTAGAAAATGAGCAAATATTTTCGCCCAACAAATTCGCTTATTTTCTTATATGAGCAATTTTTTTCTCACTTGAACAATCCGCCCAAACTACTTCGCTCGTTTTCATATGAGCAAGAATTTTCTCAAATGAGTAAAAAGTGTTTGTTCATTACTTTTTCTATTTATTTTCTTGAATTAGCAAATATTTTTGTCCAAATGAACAAATCTGCAAGACAATGGAGCAGAAAGAATGCTTCTCATTTTCATTTCTAATTTACGTAAAAAAATGAATCATGCTCATTAGTTTCTGTTCAAATGAGTAAAAAGTTTTTTCAAATAAGCAAAGCTTCTGGCTCATTTTTTGACGGAACAAAAGTGATTACTTGTTTTTCCAAATGAACAAAAGTGAGAAATGATGTATGAGAAAAATTTAAAGGTGAAGAGAAATGTAGGAAAAAGAAATGTGGAGGTGAGAAACTTTTCTACTAGAAACTGCGTATTTTAAATTTCAAAAAACCTTAAAATTGATTCTTGTATTAACTGTACCATTATTGCTATAGTTTGTTCTTCCATTGTTAAAATTAGTAGATCAATGCTTCAAACAATGATTTGCTCCTCATTGTAGATTGATTTCGAAAGTTTACTTTTGATTGATTCTACAAATCGTAAGAATTATGTCATTTTTTAATTTAAAAACTTCAAAAAATCAGTTGATAAATACCCGAAAATATTCTAAAAATTCAAATATTTCCAATAACTTTCTTAAGTTGTTGTATGTATTGTCGAAATCATTGTAATTTGATGAATTTTCAGGCATTCAATAGTGAGAAATTTTGTTTATTGAACAATGTTATTCTCTGTGTTTTTGGGTGATGATAAGAGGTAACTCTATTTTGTCTTTTATGCTAGCAAATTACCAGCGTGTCCTTAGAATTCTGGTTTATTATGAGAATGTCATCGGATGTAACATGAGCATGGTACACTTGGGTGTAGGATGTATGATCTCGTATTGGATAGTGCGGATACATTATAAAATTCAATCTGCTCAATAAATCATGATCGGGATGGTTTTCATCCCTATCACACGCCAAATCTCCCCCACCTCTGCCTAATTGGGCGAGTGCGAGGCGTTTCTTCACGACCATTGATAGTTCATCAAAATACTTTGTAAGGTTATAGTTTTTGTATTTGTAATAACTTGATCTGTGTCGGTTCTTTTTGGGGTTAGGGTAATAAGAAGTCTATATATTTTGCGTAAAAGTTCCAATAATGTTATTACCTATGCTTCCATTTGCCAGATTCAAATATGAATGTTGAAGTCAACATCCAATGAAAAGTTACGATGAATCTTAAATAATGTATTCTCAATAGCCAATTTATTATGTTTCCACCACTTTGCCTATGAACTTTATTTTTATGGAATATTGTTTTTACGGTAGAAAGTTATTTTGTTGGTAAGAATTTTATTTACAATGAAAAGTCAAATTTGAATTGGATAGATTGTATCATGGTACCAAAATTATAAGTGCCATCTTATAATTTGCACATTCTTCTCCATAGAAATGACAAATATCTTAAAAAAGTATAGTGTTGGTTGACTGGCAATAATATTCATATTATTGTAGACCTTTCTTACTACTATTATTATTTCTCTATAAAATCATTTTACAATCACATTTGGGGGGCGGGGGTTCAAGACATTTTTCCTTACTACACTAATATAAAAATTTATGTACCTATTGTGCTGAAATCTTTTACATGATTCAAAGTAAGGGTCATAGCAGAAAGCCTTAATTGCATCATTTACATGGCTTTCAAAATTGTTTGCTTCATTAAGTTTGCCTAATTTAGGATACATGTTACCAAATAATCTCTCCGAAAATATTTGATCATGATGCCATCGACAACTTCAATGGCACTTCGCTCTCGTGAGAAGCCTTAGACGAGAGTGAGCCTCCATATGACGTATCATTCCCTTGGTTGTTTTCATGTTTCTCGCCTAAAACCACTACTTCTCCAAAATGAACCTGTCTTGAGCCTTCGTTGTCACCCTGCAAAGAATTGTTAATTGTGGCATTATTTGTGGTACCTTCTTCCAAGCCACCGTTATCCCCAACAGATTCTGCGGTGGTGCTAGCTTCGCCATTGCGCAAGCTATCAACAGCTGAGAGCACACCTTTCCCCCAACAAACCATCCTGAAACCAAGGGTTCGGGAGAGGATTCGATAAAGTACGGTGATAACCCAAAAGAACCAAGGTAGACAAACTAGACAAATGCCGATGGTTGGGTACCAAGATGTGGTGGGAGTTTCTGGTTGGGTCATGTAGAGCACCAAGAAGGTGCCTCCAGAAAGGATGGATGTGAAAAGGAATATTGCAATGACCCATACATAACATCTTGGGGTTAGATTGATTGCTGACATTATATTGTTGGATTTTGTAACTCCTTGTGAAGAATAAAGGGTTAGGTTTCATTACTCTCAACATGAGGAAGTTAAGGTTTGATCTTTGTTTGGTTTTAGGCCCATTTTTTCATCCTTGATGCATAATTGCATATGAACACATATATTTGATCAATTTGGGAACAAATTTAATTGCCTTGGTAGAAATTCAAGATGTTAAAAGGAGTATTATTGTTGAAGATGGAATTATGGAAAAATTGTTGTGTTTCAATGATTTTTCTCTCTCAAAGAAGATGGTAGGCGCCAAGATAGGACCTTCTCCTTCCCTTAAAGCAAGAAAAGACTAAAAGGGTGAGAGAGAAGCGGATTTTTTTGGCTTTGTTTCAATGGATGAGATTGTAAGTGTGTTCTCCCTTTTTATTTTTAATGATATTTATCAAGCCATGTTTTTAAATTATATATATATGTATATATACCAATCTTGTTCTTTTTGTATAAGATACTTATATCTCATGCCAATTATTTAAGTAAAACTGTAAAATTTGTTCAATTTTGTTGAAACCTGGTATCGCTTTTATACCATTTTTCTTTTTTTTTCATGATCATCTTCCAATTTTTTTAAAAAACCGACCCCCCTCCCCTCCCCGAACTTATGGTTAATTGTAACATTGTGGCTTTAATATTTCCTTTTTTTGCTTAGCTTTTTTAGTCTCAAACAAAACCACATCTCATCATTAAACTAATCCCTAATGTTGTGTTAATACTTAATTTTATCCTAAGCATAAAATAAGATTGGTTCATGCTGTTACGCACTCGATAACATATATATTACTCCCTCCGTCTCATTTTGATATACCCATTTGGAATATGGGGAAAAACCAAGGGAAATAGAATCATAGGAGAATCTTATGTTTATTTTAATAATTTCCATGTACGTTTTTGTTCTTATTGCTTTATGTTTACTCAAAGGTGGGGATCATTAAAGTACAAATAAGTAAAGGTAGGTAAATGTTTAGATATTTAAGGGTAAAATGAGGAGAAAAATAGAAAATGGGTATATCAAAATGAGATAGAGGGAGTATATCTAATAATTCATATCTACTTCTAAAACTTGCTCTTATGTGTAATGTGTTGGAATTTTGGCGATTTGCCTATGAGTATGCACATTCATTGAAAAAAAAAACCCCACTTGTGCCATTATATAATTTTTATTTCTATATAGATGTCTCATAAAAATATATTCTCATTTATTATAGTTTTATAATTAATTTTATTGGTTACTTTTGTACATTTAAGTTGATAATATTAGCTAAAATAATTAGCACAAGTTATCAAAAACTTCAATTAATAATGTTTTGTTAAAGAGGAATTTTTTAAAATTAATCTATGTAGAACATTGAACACAAATCATTAGATATTTCACTTTCCTTAATTGATGTGAAAAATGAGAAATCAAGACTATGTGAACTCCTTGAATCTACAACTTTCTTACTCGTCCTCAAAAAATTGCTCATAACTTTTGATCAGTTTCACTACATGCACCCTCCATCTCTAAGGCTTTTCAAAAACCGGTGTGGACCATAAAAATAGAACGGATGGGACGTTAGCTAACCAGTTCGATGACCGATTCTCCAATTTCTATTTTCTGGTTTCTTGTCCGGTCCATTTGTCGGTTGAACCGGACGAAACCTGTTTTTGCCTTTACTTATAAATTATATATCATATGCCACAAAATACTTATTTTCTTTCCTAATATGTTTAGATGCATTCTAATAATAATAAGCAGAATGACCAACAATTAATGTTTGTTGGGTAGAAGATGATTTTTCCTTAAAATTTTCCCTTTTTAAAACCCCCATAAATGTTAAACCATATATTTCGTATATATCTGTGTTTTACCGATCCAATCGGCTCAAATTTGGACTGATCTTGCCGATCTCAGTCGAATAAGTCCGAATTTAGACTGGTTTTTCCAGTCTCGATCAATCTCCGATTTTCACATTTGAAAGCTTTAGGTTTCGGTCCGGTTCTAGATAGGTGAAGACCCCTATCTATGTCTAAACATAATGGCATCCCTCTCTGCACGACTTCTTATTATACCTCCACCTTATTTTCTCTTTCTATTTCTAAATATTTATTATTTTATTTTAAAATTTTAACTAAGCAAACAATATTTTAAGTAAATAATTAGTTAATTATATTCAAAGATATAATTTCATAATTACCTATATAATTTCTTAATTAATTTCTTCATTAATTTCTTAATTGAATTAAGAGGTAAATTTAATTACAGACTATAGCAAATAATTAAGTTAGTGTCTTTTTATCTGAGTTTTAAGATTATTTAAATTACGGTTATTGTGTAATGATATTCTCATGTATTGTACGTCGTTAGAATTAATTTGTCATTAAAATTTTCAAACATTTACAACAATGTTTTTTTTTCCACACACTTCAATTAATATATATAATGAATTGTGTAAATAAGTTTGATAAATTAATAGAAGTAGTTTATGCTTAACTTAATAATAACAGCGTCACTATTCAATTTTAAAAAGGTACTATTACACTCTAAATAATGATTTCTAACAAACTTTTACATAAAATCTAAAAGGGTGAGAGTGTAAGCTTAATGACTAATCTTGAGTATTATGTCCATGTTATTTCCAAATGTATTTAATCAAATTTATTTTAAGAGAAATATGGATTAGTTCAGCGCGTAACGCGTCCCTTTTCACCAAGTATTTTTCCATATAGAAAGGACGTTCATTGCATAGTCGAACATCTCCTCCCCGATTGTTGACGTGCTTGCACTAGCTCTTGGTTGAGGCTAATCTCCATTGAATGATATGCGGTCAGCGTACTGAAGATAAGTATCTTACGCATCCTCATATACTATCATGTTAAGCATGATTTAGCAATCAACCATACTCTTGCTAAAATTAAACTTGTCTCTATCCCAAGTAAGAGATGATTTACCTATTATTACCAATCGATATTTTAAGATCTCAAATGCATGCTTAACATCTTACACATTGTTGGTTGAAAATCCACAAACAATCTTTGCTTATCGGTCTGTGGAAAGGTAAAAAACCTTGGATGAATGCGACCCATTAAGGATACATACATTTATAAGGTAGTAACTTATGTTATATTGTTGGCCATTTACACCAAAAACTCACCTAAGGGGAGAGGCCATGCTAGACATCATAAACATAAGAGAGAAATAAATGAGATTAACCATTTATAATAGCCCAAATTTCCTGGCCTGCTTAACTAAGATTAGGCACAACGGAAATACATCCATCAAGTTAATTCGGACCATTACCATTGAACTCGCTAAACTCAAAGAGTATTGATGTATCACATTTATATATAGTTTTTAGATGCATTTAGATTGCATTTAGAACTCCTTTTAGAGCATTGAGGTGCATTATGACATGAATTTACATAAGTTGTGCTCTACTACTCCCTATTTGTGTGTTTCGATGATTTTCAGATTATGTTGATGCAAATTGATTATGATTATATGAAATCAAGCCTATTAATCATTGATGATGAACGTAGCTTGCAAAAGGATCACTATGCATCCGTTTGGGACGATTTTGGGTTGGAATGAAACAAAGAGTTAGTAAAAGAAGTGTCAAAACTGACTCACGTTCACTATTTTTATCATAAATCTTGATATAAAATTGATAATCAATAAATTCTAATTGGGTTGGATTCTAGACTTCAAGATCTTTCCAATGATAGGTCAAACGCCCCAATCGAACTTCTGGTTTAGGAGATACAACCTTCGCAAGTTGACCCAGTTTCGCCAATTTTCACTTGATCGGGCGGAACATTAGCCCGATCGGGCCCTTTACCCGAAGGCTGCGTTTTAGCCTTTTTTGGGCCTAAATTGTAACCTTTCTCCTATCTAGTTTAGAATTAAGTATAAATAGTTAGCTTCTTTTATTTTGTAAGACACTTTTTTTTCAGCTTTCATTATTTTAGTGTTAATTGGTTTCTTAGAGTAAACACTTTAGATTAATTTTGGAGGAGATCAAACCTCGGATTATTTTCAATTAAAGTTATTGCTTTCCGTCTTGTTCATCTCTTGTAATCTCTTTATTTAATATTTATTTTGTTTTGATTATTTAATTAGTTCATGATGCAAAGTTTAGGTTTTTATATTAGATTTGATATTGTTGATTCAATTATGAGCGAGTAGTCTTATTTCTAGGGTTTTAGGGAGGAAAGCCATGTTTATACCATGAATTACTTTTGAATTGCTATTAGTTTCTAGGTTTTGATTAGATTGATTATGGTGTGATTTGTGCTTAACGAGTAATTAATGTTATTGCGCAGTTTTATGATTGTTTGTGGTTAATAATTGTTTGCACATATCTGTCTTACTTTTAGAGGCATAGTACACATCACTTATTCTGATTATGTTAGTGAGCATGCGGCATATGTTGAATTATAAGCGTTGAGTCTTAACCATAGCTTCACACGTGCTCTATTATGTCGATTCTTGACCTCGGTTCTGATAGTTGTTTGATCCCGTTGATTGGTATAAGCATGGTGGACTGAACTAATACCCTAGACCTTTAATTCATAGTCTAAATCCTATTTTTATATTGTTTTCGTTAGTCTAAATATGAGTTCAGCTGATTTCTATCTGATCTTGTCTGAAGTAGCTCTTTAGGTGAATAATAACTTAGAACTCCTCTATCTGTAGATTCGACCCTACATCCCTTGACTATCATTGTTAGAGGACTTAGGATTTATCTTTGACTAGGTGATACGATTTTAGCCTGTCAAATTTTGGCGCCGTTGCCGGGGAGACGGCTAGTTTTCTAAGTTTTTGTTTGATTATTCAGACTACTTTTCTTGTGTAAATATTTTTTGATATTATTTTTTTATTTATTTTTATTTTTGTAAATTAATTCTTTCTCTCTTCCTCCCTTATTCATGAGTTTATATGGAGTGGCCTGGTTATAATTTATATGGGGAAGGTTATCCTAAATATCAGGGGCAATATAATAACTATAATGAATATTCCAACTTTCAAGGGAAATATGACAATAATAATGGATATTCCAATTATCAGGGGCAAGACTATAACAATGGGTATTCTAATTCACAAGAGCAATATAATTTTGATAATGGGTATTGCAATAGTTATGTGTCTGATGCATCTTCTTATTGTCAATATCCAAATAATGTTTGCATGAATTCCCATGATATTAACCATTTCCCTAACGAGTCTTATGCAACTGACTATACCCATTCTGACCCACATGGAGTCCATAATTATTCACAATCTGAATCTTCAGTGAGTCTAGGTCTACTTAAACAGATGATTGAGTCTTGTGGTAAACAAATTGAAAAATCTAATCAAGACTTGATGTGTTACCTCACACATATCTCAAATTATGAAAAATCACTTGTTACGCAACAATTTGATAGCCAGCAGATGATACATGATGATGATGATTGTGATGATGATTTTGTTGAGAATACTATATTAGAGGTGAATGATAATAATCTGACTCCTGGTATTGAAAAGAATGATCAGATTGAGGGGAGTATGGATGTAATGAATTTTTTGATAGAGGAGGAACTCTTGGTTGAGGGCCCTTGTGTTGACGAGCCCATTATTGAGGATGGTGAAATTGTAAGTAAAACCGTCAAGGTTGAGCCTATTATTCCCTGTCCCTATATTCCATCTTCACATAGACTTGATCTTGTCCCTTCTCTCCCAATTCGCCATGCCCCATATTTTCTCACAGTTGCGGTTGCTCCTCTTCTCTCCTTGAGACCCTCACAGCCTACGCCACGAAAGGGAAGTTGTTCATTGTCCTTCTTTTCTCCCTCTTATTTTGATTTAACTTATATTCACAAATCATTTGTTTCCTATGATATTATCTATGTGAAGATAGATGCGCTTGTCATCAAGCCATATCTAGTGCTCAATGACATGTTTACAGGCGCATTTGATAAGTTACTCAAGGCATTGGACTCTTCCAGTGATGATAAGATAAGGTCGTGTATGAGCATGTTGGGGTACTATTCCTACAATCTTGTTCCTCATCTGACTGATGGTTGAGGTTTTATGGTCGTGCGGGACCTTTATAAACCAGCGTTGTACGAGAGACAACTCGTATTTTTCCCTCTTATTTTTCATTTTTTTTAATTTTTTTTAGTGAGCGAGAGTGAGGGTAATAACATTGTTTTTCCTCTTAGCATCGTCCTTTGTTACCTTTTGGCATTAAGGACACTGCCACCAAGTTCAGCTTGGGGGAGGATTTCTGTTTGTATTCTCTATCTCTTTTACTTCTTTTGTAGGATAGATTTATTGTTTTCAAAAAATACTGAAAAAATCAAAAAAATATGGTTCACTTGACTGGTTTGATTGCCTCCCTGTGCCCCTTGTTATGCTCTAATTGAAAATGATTTGACTCTGTTTTCTGGATAGCTGGGCATTTATGATCTTGAGGTTATGATTTGATGTCTGATTGCTATGATTTCGAGCGAGTTTTGGTTATATTACACTACATTGTGCTGCATGCCCGAATTGGTTAGACTATGAGGCTTCTTTGTAGCATATTGGATTCATATGATTATCCTGTCTTTTTTTGTGTGTTAGTTCCTCTTTAGTGGATTGATCTTGACTTTGACTTCGTACTTGTCTGATATTCGATTACTTGTAGCATTTGCTGTGATAGAGGCGTTCTTTTGTCTGATTCTTGAGCCTCAGAGTGAATTTTTGATATGCTTTTATCCTCCTTAGCCCCGCTGAGCCTAATGACCTTTTTCATGTTACTAAAACCCTTATTATGAGCCCATGGCCTTTATTATGATACTATTTCCAAGCCTAGCTTGGGGGAGATTTTGTTGGGTTGAGTTTGAGATTGGTTTTATGATTTAGTTTGATTTTTGGGGAATTAAAGTGTATTGATGTGGTTTAAGTGTGAGAAAAAGAAAAGAAAAAGCAAAGTTTGAGTTGCGTGAATGTTTGGTTCGAAAAATGAAAGAAAAAGAAATAAAAGTTCAAAAATATTCAAAGTTCCTTCATTCACGTATGTTTATAAAGAAAAATATACTACATTGCTTGAAAATTGGGTTTGTTGTGAGTTTTCATTGATTCATAAGAGTTGGGATGTATTTTGTGGTTATATGGTGTTGTTGGGAGTTGCTTCGGCCATCTTCGGCCTTGTTTGAGTGACTTTTGCTCCCCCATTCTCGATTTTTCCACCACATTTCCTAAAAATATCCCCTGCCTAAGCCCCATTACAACCCTATAAAGTCCTCTTGAACTCGTGTTTGCATTGTTTATTGGATTGATTTCGAGTCAGTTTGTCAAAGTTAAAGAGTATGTCTGCTAATTGAGGCGACTTGGATAGGTTGAGCGTCATTTAACCTTCTTAAACACATGACAGTGTGAGTGAGAAGGGCCTTTATGGTCGGGTTGGTGAGTGTTCGGGCATATTCTTTGCCTGCCACAAAATTGAGAGGAGTAACACCTTTGTGAGAGCCTTTTCAGGATTTGTATGCCATGTAGATGAGTTGAATTTGATGATTTGGTTAGATGATTGGTAGTTGGATGGATTTGAATAGTTGAATTGGAATTTTGCCTGCTTGAACGATTCTTAGTCTTGAAAATGTTTTGAGATATGAATGTTTCTATCTTTGGGGTGATGCAATTTATTCCATGTCCATGTCTTGTTTGCTTGAGGACAAGCAAAGGTTTAGCTTGGGGGAGTTTGATGTATCACATTTATATATAGTTTTTAGATGCATTTAGATTGCATTTAGAACTCCTTTTAGAGAATTTAGGTGCATAATGACATGAATTTACATAAGTTGTGCTCTACTACTCTCCGTTTGTGTGTTTGGATGATTTTCAGGTTATTTTGATGAAAATTGATTATGATTATATGAAATCAAGCCTAGTAATCATTGAGGATGAAGGTAGCTTGCAAAAGGATCACTATGCATCCGTTTGGGACAATTTTGGGTTGGAATGAAACAAAGAGTTAGTAAAAGAAGTGCCAAAACTGACACACGTTCACTATTTTTATCATAAATTTTGATAGAAAATCGATAATCAAGGAATTCTAATTGGGTTGGATTCTAAACTTCAATAGCTTTACAATGATAGGCCACACGTCCCAATCGGACTTCTGGTTTAGGAGATACGACCTTCGCAAGTTGACCCAGTTTCGCCAGTTTTTACCCGATCGGGCGAACTTTAGCCCGATCGGGCCCTCTACCCGAAGGCTGCGTTTTAGCCTTTTTTGGGCCTAAATTGTAACCCTTCTCCTATCTAGTTTACAATTTAGTATAAATAGTTAGCTTCTTTTATTTTGTAAGACACTTTATTTTCAGCTTTCATTAGTTTAGTTTAATTGCTTTCTTAGAGTAAACACTTTAGATTAGTTTTGGAGGAGATCAAACCTCGGATTATTTTCAACTAAAGTTATTGCTTTCCGTCATTCGGTATTATTCTTCTCTTTTTATCTCTTTATTTAATCTTTATTTTCTTATTTTGATTATTTAATTAGTTCATGCTGCAAAGTTTAGGTTTTTATATTAGATAATTTGATATTGGTGATTCAATTATGAGTGAGTAGTCTTATTTCTAGGGTTTTAGGGAGGAAAGCCATGTTTATACCCTGAATTACTTTTGAATTGCTATTAGTTTCTAGGTTTTGATTAGATTGATTATGGTGTGATTTGTTCTTAACGAGTAATTAATGTTATTGCACAGTTACATTGATTATTGCTTGTGGTTAATAATTGTTTGCACAGATCCGTCTTACTTTTAGAGGCCTAGTACACATCGCTAATTTTGATTATGTTAGTGAACATGCGGCATATGTTGAATTATGAGCGTTGAGTCTTAACCATAGCCTAACTCGTGGTCTATTCTGTCGATTCTTGACCTAGGTTCTGATAGTTGTTTGATCCTCTTGATTGTTATAAGCATGGTGGACCGAACTAATACCCTAGACCTTTAATTCATAGTCTAAATCCTATTTTTATATTGTTTTCTTTAGTCTAGATAGGAGTTCAGCTGATTTCTATCTGATCTTGTCTGAAGTAGCTGTTTAGCTGAATATTAACTTAGAACTCCGTCTCTCTTTGGATTCGACCCTACTTCCCTTCACTATCATTGTTAGAGGACTTACGATTTATCTTTGACTAGGTGATACGACTTTAGCCTGTCAAGTATGAAACTCAAAACCCAACTTTTAGCATTAAGCAATATTAGATAGAATTGACTTTACAACACTAGTTTGAGATAAATCATTATTACACTGAAAGACTTCGCCTCGACTCACACAATAGAAAATTAGCAATTCGAAGACAGCTTCTAACACTATGTATAATCAAAAGATCGATTAAGAACCTTCACAACTTTAACTTGAAAACAGTCAAGACTCTACCATCCACCAAGTGGCAGGGCGCAGAATTGACATAATAAAATATTTGTACACATTAATAACATTGAGTACAAAGCCCGTAAAAATATAGAACATGCTTTTATGATCTTTTAGTTGAAAGCACCTCAATTCACATCAACGTTTTTACTCAATACTTACTCACTTTGTTGCTTCGTATAATTTTCATACGAGATTTAGACACAATATAATAGTTCAACACAAAATATAATAGTTCAATATACATAATTTCCTTTTGGAAATCCAATTGAAACACAATTATTGACAGGCTAAAGTCGTATCACCTAATCAAAGATAAATCCTAAGTCCTCTAACAATAATAGTCAAGGGAAGTAGGGTCGAATCCACAGAGAGACAAAGTTTTTAAGTTAATATCCAGCTAAACAACTACTCAGACAAGATCAGATAGAAATCAGTTGAACTACTAATTAGACTAAAGAAAACAATATAAAGATGAGAATTAAGCTATGAAATAAAGGTCTAGGGAATTAGTTCGGTCCACTATGCTTATACCAATCAAGGGATCAAACAACTATCAGAACCTAGGTCAAGAATTGATAGATTAGAGCATGTGTTAAGCTATGGCTAAGACTTAACGCCCATAATTCAACATATGCAACATGTTCACTAACATAATCAAAATTACTGATGTGTACTAGGCCTCGAAAAGTACGGATTTGTGTAAACAATTATTAACCACAAGCAATCAATGAAACTACGAAATAACATTAATTACTCAATAAGAACGAATCACACCATAAACAATCTAATCAAGCCCTTGAAATCAATAGCAATTCAAAAGTAATTAATGGTATAAACATGGTTTCCTCCCTAAAACCCTAGAAATAAGACTACTCACTCGTAATCGAATCAACAATGAAGAATCTAATATGAAACCCTAACAATTGCATCATGAATGAATGAAATATTATACTAAGCAATCAAGAAATAATTAAAGAGATTAAAGAAAAAGAATAATACCAATTGACGGAAATTAATAACCTTTATTGAAATACATCCGAGGTTCAATCACCTCTTGAATTAATCTAAGTGTTTAACCTAATAAAAACTCTCAAAAACTAAACTAATGAACAATGGAAAATAATAGAATAAAACATGTCTCTAAAATAATGAAGTTTTTCTATTTATAATAGCCCCTAAAATCTAATTAAAAACGAATAAAATAAGATAGAAATTCGGCTCCGCATTCCCGCAACCCGATCGGGCAATAGGCCACCCGATCGGGTTGGCACACCTTTTGGTCCAACTTCCATAGCCTTCCTTTCACGTAGCAGCAACAACAAATTGGAGGATGGGCCTCCACCCGATGGCATCGGTCCATGAGTGCCCGATCGGGCCATAGGTACAAGTGGCTCACCACTTCCTTCCTTCACGCAGCAGAGCAGCAACAACATTTGGCTGATAAGTGGGCCTGCTCGATCGGGCGGAAGCTGCCCGATTGGATCGGGTTGGACCCACTTCTCCATCCCAGCTCATTTCCACGCCAGCCACAGCAACGACTTAGGACCTTCCCACCCGATTGGGTCGGGCAAGGGCTGCCCGATCAGGCCCGAAACTCCAACACCCGATCACAATATTCTTTGCCCGATCGAGCCATTTTTTGCCCAATCAGTGCACGAGTTAGCTCCATTGTCTTGTTCCTTTAGCGTTTTGGCACTCAATCTTCACGTTTAGAGGTCTCGGGACCTCGTAAATCATCTATAAGGCTCGTGGTGACTTCTACGTGCCTCATAACAAGTCGCAAAGTTGTGGTTGCTTCCAAATAGCTCGGAAATAAGGAAAAAAAAACTCCTTAAAACCTGCAATTCAACACTAAAATACAAAACCACGACTATTTACGATAATTAGTACTCCCTCCGTCCCAGAAAGGTGTGTACACTTGATCGGGCACGTAGTTTTAGATGATAAGTTATTGTTTGGTTATCAATTGTATTTTATTAAAAAGCTAGACGTGATAGGAGTTAGTGGGGTATTATTTTATTTGGATGTGAGAGAGTAGTGGGCCATGGTTGAAAAATCAAAAGAATAAAGTAGTGGTGGGTCATGTCCAAAAATAGAAGTGTATAGAGTTTTCTAGGACAGATGAAAAAGGAAAGTGTATAGAGCTTTCTGGGATGGAGGGAGTATTTGATTTAAGTTACTATGAGTATTAGTTACTCTTAATCACATCATATTATAAAATCAATATTTAATTATATTATATTATTTAAACAATATTTAATCACATCATATCATTCAAACTTATAATTAGCTATTGTATTTAGTTACAAACTAATATTCGAGTACTAGTTACTCTTAAATCTTAATCACGTCATATTATGTAGTTTATTACATATTATGATGGTTATATGATGTAGCAAAAATGTTTATGATGTAGCAATGATGGTTAATGATGTATAATTATAGTTAGTTATATATTTAGTTACTAACTCTTTTTAAACTTTAAGCTACTATTCGAGTATTAATTTAGTTCGTCAAAGTTACTAACATTAATTAAAATATCAATAAATACAAACAAATAGTATTTTAAACTTACTCAAATCATGTTAGCTAATGAAATTCAACTCTAAATACTGAAAATTAATGACAAATACATATTGAGATTATATAATTACATTAATAAATAAGTTAAAAAGCATTAATATTTTGATGTACGTATTTCAAAAAAATATTAAATAATGCTTTAGTATAATGAATATATGAACACTTAATAAATACTAATGGTGTTTCGGATGTTGAGATAAATAACTTAACACTAATTAGATTTTGAGACAAATATATCAATTTCTTATTACCATCATTGGACGCCGGAACACTCTATTGTGGATGAGATGGTGGTCGGGGTGGCATCATTGTTAAGTTTGATGATTGATGAGATGTTCTTAATGGTGGGGACATATTATATCCCATGTTTCTAAGATTTTGAACATTTGCATCCCCAAATATTGAAGCATCAATGTTTTGGGCAAATGCATCGAGATTTTCAGTATTCATGTTAAGAACCAGCTTCAACATTTCTTCTCGGATCCATTTTTTTGGTTAAATGTTTTTTTTTTGTTTGGAATTTCAATGTAAATGAAAGCAATAACCAATTTAGTGCAACAAAACTGGGAAATGAAATTATCAAAATAATAAGACCAACTTTTTTTTATTAAAGTAAAAAAAACTTAAGTTTCAAAACTTAGACTTAGCAAACTTGAGACTTCAAAGTTGACAGAAAGAGTAAGAAAAAGAGAAAGAGCAAGAGCAAGAGCAAGAGTTAAAGGAAAGATGGAAGCTTGAGAGAAGATGAAAATGGCGTGAGTTGAAAGCATGAGTTTGGGGTGCTATTTATAGAAGAAAATTGGGGGGAAATAAGAAATAGAAACACAAGCAAATTCTCAAAGCACCGTTGTTGCTACTCTGACTGTTTACTTTCACTGTTCAAGGTATGGATCATTGCAAATTGCAAAGCAAAGATAAGAAAATAATGGTGAATCTACTTGCATCTAATTTCAGTGAGTGAAAGCTTTTTAACTTTTTTGGCAATTTCAATTGATAGCACTGTAGCCACTTTTATTTTTTGAATGATAGATTCAAGATTTCAGTCACATTTTTTTATTTATTGAATGTATGTGGAAAATTGGCAATTGGCATAATGCGTTGATTGCATTATGTAAAAGTCATCTGCCATTTACTGGTAATCTGTAAAAGTAAAGTTTACAAGTGGTATCTCTGTATCTCATTAGCTAACATTAATAAAACAAACACAATATGATCAATATATCTCTGTATCTCATTCTCAAATCTCAACACAATAACTCAATTCCATATCTCATGAATTCATGATGCTCAAATTTCAATTACTCAGCCGCTTGGGATTTAGATTTTGTGAAAGATTTTAATTTTACTTTATTGAAGATTGAACTCCATCCATTGTACTCGTCACTCAGAAACTCAGATCTTGTGATGATGTGTGATTGAATTTGAACGGCTGCAAAGTGAACGTTGTGTTTGTTGCATCGTCTAAGATCGGCCTGATGGTGTTTGTTTCTATGTTTGAGCCTGAACGACGTGAACGTTGCTGCCTTTGCGATGTTTTTTTATTTATTAAATGGAGGTGGGTTGGGTTGGTTTAGAGCTTAAGGAGTGGGCGATTTGCATGGGTTATGCAGGAATGGGCGGGCTGGTGGTGCGGGTTGGGTGGTGTAGGCTTAATTGGCTTGGGTGGTGGGTCTGGGTGGGCTGAGTGGTGCGGGCTGGGTGGGTTTGCAAATGGTTACGGGTGGGCTGGATGGCGGTTTCATTCGAGCTGGGTTATAGGTAGCGAGCCTGGTGCGGGTTTCTTACTTCGGTGGTTTAAACCGGGCTAGATGCGGGTTTGCGCGAGCCTGGCCCACGAAGCCTCCAAGACGGGATGGGCTGGGCTGGCCCGGCCTAGATGCCATCACTGAAACCGATAACTTTAAGATTAAGGAGTTCATATGAAAAATCGAGTTTCTATGCAACTTGACGATCATATAACTTAATCGATAAACGTAAGTTAGACAAATCAACTACTCATGACATATAAAAAGATATTTAGTTCATATATGTACTTAAAAAATACCATAAATCACTTGGTTTATGTGTTCAACTCAATATATAGATTGACCTCTGACATGAAAACATGAATTAAAATAGTATAACAAATAAAGTGTAGAAACTACTTTAGCACCTCGATTATCCGATTTCAAACCCTTGATATCGCGTATTTATATAGACTTTTCTCCCTTATTTACAAGATAATTTGTGCGTCATTGGAGCTCTTGGGAGCTATTTTGTGCTAACTATCGTATTTAGTTGTGGTTTTGTGTTTTAGTGTTGAATTGCAGGTTTTAGGGAGTTTTCTCCTTATTCCCGAGCCATTTGGAAGCAACTACGGCTTTACGAGATGTTACGAGGCACGTAGGATGGCTCACGAGCTTTATGGGTAGTTTAGGAGGTCCCAAGACCTCTAAACGTGAAGAATTGAGAGCCAAAGAGTCAAAATGGAGTTTTTCGTACTCTGATCGGACAAAAATGGCCCGATCGGGCGAAGATATTACCATCGGGTATGAAAGTCGCGGACCAGATCGGATCTCCTCATATTAAGCTGCTGCTGACTGTACGCGTAAATTGAAGCGCTGGGCAAAAATGCTGAAGACCCGATCCCAAACCCGATCGGGTCCTGGATTGGGTTGACCCAAATTCCTGCTTTTTGTGCGTAATGCTGCGCTGGAAACGAGGAACAAAGCTAGGCCAAATTGTGTGTGGGCCCGATCGGGTGGTCTTTGGCCCGATCGGGTCCTGTGCTTAATTTCGCGATTTTCGTCCTTTTAATTCCGTTTTTAGCTAGACTTGAGGGGTATTATAAATACCTTTTCCTCATTATTTTAGAGACATCTTTTGACTGCTTTAGACTCTAGTTATTTCTCATTGTTCTTAGCTTAGTTTAAACACTTAGATTAGATTAAAGGTGATTGAACCTAAACGATTTCAATAAAAGTTCCTACTTTCGGTCAATTGGTATTCTTTCTTACCCTAATCCCTTTTATTATTCTCAATTGCTTAGCTTAGTTATTTAGTTATTCATGATGCAATTTTTAGGGTTTTATATTATTTTTGTTGTTGTTAATTCGATTATGAGTGAGTAATTCTCTTTCTAGGGTGTTAGATAAGAAAGCCATGTTTATACCATGATTGTGATTTAGATTTCTATCAATTTCTAGGGCTTGATTAGGGTGATTGTGATGTGGTTTGTTCTTATTGAGTAATTACTGTCAGTGTACAATTTCATTGATTGCTTGTGGTTAATAGTTGTTTGCACAGATCCGTCTTACGACTAGAGGCCTAGGACACGTCAGTAGTTCTGATTACGTTAGTGAACATGCGGCGTATGTTGAACTATGAGCGTTGAGTCTTAACCATAGCTCAACACATGCTCTAATTCCCCCACTCTTGACTTAGGTTTTGATAGTAGTTGACCCTATTTGATTGGTATAAACATGGTGGACCGACCTAATACCCTAGGTTTTTAGTCCATAGTTAATTCCTCGATTTAATTCGTCTTCTTTAGTTTAATCATTAGTTCAGTTAATTCTTATCTGATTTGATCTGAAGTAGCCGATTGGTTGAATATTAATTTAGAAACTCTGTCTCCCTGTGGATTCGACCCTGCTTCCATTGACTACCTTAGTTAGAGGACTGTAGGTTTATCGTTGAATAGGTGATACGACTAAAACCCTATCAAATTTTGGCGTCGTTGCCGGGGAGACGGCTAGTTTTCTAAGTTTTTAATTGATTATTTAGTCTACTTCTTTGTACCTCATTGGAACTTCATTGTTCCAATTGAGGTAAGTTTTACTGCTTCTTTTTGTTTCTTTTGTATGCCCAGGTCTCAAAGATACGGTTCCCCTATTCCAGCGGATCCCGATCTTACTAGGACAATCAGGTGGATCCGAAAGATAAATCAGAAAGAAAAGCAGTCTGTTCAGCTGAACACCTCTGGAACAGACAGCTTGAGTTCAGTCATGTCAAAGTCACTGAAGTCATATGGGGTGCCCAACCCAGATGGTCTCTCCACTGGACCTACTATGCCCACCATTGCCGCGGCAAATTTCGAAATTAAGCCTGGACTCATCAGCATGGTCCAGCAAAATCAGTTTGGTGGGCATCCTACTGAAGACCCCGCAAATCATCTGCAGCGATTTCAACAGCTTTGTCGAACCGTTAAACATGCCGGTGTCACTCCAGATCAACTCAAAGTCATGTTGTTCGAGTTTTCATTAAGAGATAGAGCCCAGAAATGGTTGGAAGACGTGAAGGAAACTGAATGGAGTGAGATTTCTGCTGCATTTCTGAGAGAGTATTACCCACCTACTAAAACAGCAGAAATCAGAAACAAACTAGCCACGTTTTCCCAAGAGCCTGATGAAACATTACGAGAAACGTGGGTTAGGTTTAGAGATCTACAGAGAGAGTGTCCACACCACAATATGGACAAATGGTTCTTGACGCAGACATTCTACAATGGTCGGCAGCCCCAGACGAAGAGTATTGTTGATTCGTCTGCAGGAGGAGTCTTTTTAGACAAGGCAGTTGATGAGGGTAACGAATTCCTAGCAAATCTTGCAGCCAAGGACCATTCATCATCTAGAGTTTGACTAAGAAGGTACTTGAAGTTGACGCTATTTCATTGCTTACATCTCAGATGGCGCAACTAACTCAGCAGCTAATGAAGTCCTCTAGTTCAGCACCCCCTTTGAGTACCAATTCTATGTCTGCCGTAGCACCCATTACCTCATCTTACTGCGAGGTATGTGGTGTTCAGGGTCACTTTGGGCATGACTGTCAGTTCAGTCAACTTCAGATGGAGCAGGCAAACGCCTTTCAACAAAGACCACAAACCTTCCCCCCTCCACATAACTACCAAAACTCACAAAACCATCATCCTACACCTCCACAAAACCATCCCAAACCCTCTTACTATCAAACCCCACAAAACTTTCAGAGACCCCCATCACATAACTTCCTCAAACACAATAATTTCCAAACTCCACAAAATTTCCACACCCCACCTCCACAAAACAATAACCCACAAGAGCCTAGCAACTCTGAACTGATGAAACTAATATTGTCTATGCAAAAGACAAATGAGGAAGCACAGAAAGCCAATGAGGAAGCACGGAGGGCCCAGGAGAAACACATAAAACTTCTTGAGACCCAGATTGCTCAATTGGCAGAAACTAATGCACAGAGGCAGCAAGGACAATTGCCAGGGCAACCCATTCAGAGAGAACATGTGAATGCCATCACTCTTCGTAGTGGTATTGCATATGATGCCCCCCCGTTGCCCGTGGATGAGGTTACCCCAACTGCAGGGAAGAAGAGGGTGGTAGAGGAAGGAAAAAGGAAGAATTCGACGTCTGAAGTCGACTTGTCTGCAGAAGCTGAACAGACAGGAAAGAAAAAGGAGAAGGTTTCTGGCACGCCTTTTACACCAAGGCTACCTTTTCCTCACAGGATGCAACAGTCAAAGGTTGATCAGCATTTTGGTAAGTTCTTGGCTATAGTTAAGAACCTTGAGGTAACGATTCCATTCACAGATTTAATTACCCAAGTGCATGTTTATGCCAAATTTCTGAAAGACATGATAACAAAGAAAAGAGACTTTGGTGGGGTGGAACGTGTCGCACTTACTGAAGAGTGCAGTGCTTTTATTCAGAATAAAACCCCACCTAAGTTAAAAGATCCTGGTAGTTTTTCTATACCCTGCCATCTTGGAACTATTTTTATTGATAAGGCTTTGTGTGATTTAGGTGCTTCTGTTTCTGTTATGCCATTGTCTGTTTATAAGAAACTGAACATGGGAGCACTTAAATGCACACAAATTACTTTACAGATGGCGGATCGTTCCATAAAATACCCTCTAGGTGTTTTAGAGGACGTTCCTGTGAGGGTTGGGAAATTCTATATTCCTGTTGATTTTGTGGTTCTAGATATGGATGAGGATGCCCAGATTCCCATTATTCTGGGTAGGCCGTTTTTATGTACTGTTGGTGCTGTCATTGATGTCAAGTCTGGGTTGTTAACTCTGAGTGTTGGTGATGATAAAGTGATTTTTAAACTAACCAATGTTGTTAAGGCGCCTATGCTTGAACAATCTTGTTGCAGGGATGAGGTTTTGGATTAAGTAGGTGTGGAGAAGGTTCCAACTACACCTAAGGTTGTTTCACCGTCTGGAGGCATTATCAAGAAAATTTGGAGGCGAAAGATGTTTGATGAGGGTGGTACTCATTGCCAAGCCCCTCCTATTTGAGAGATGGAGGTATTATGGTCGTGCGGGACCTTTATAAACCAGCGTTGTGCGAGAGGCAACTCGTACTCTTTCCCTTTTTCCTTTTCTTTTCATTTTTTTTTATTTTTTACTTTTATTTTTCTTATTTTTGTGAGCTATAGTGCGGTAACTAACATTGTTTTTCCTCTTAGCATAGTCCTTATCACCTTTTGGCATTGAGGACACTGCCAAGTTCAGCTTAGGGGAGGAGTTCTGTTTGTATTCTCTATCTCTTTTACTGCTTTCTAGGATAGATTTACTGCTTTCGAAAAATTCTGAAAAAATAAAAAAAAAATATGGTTCCCATGACTGGTTTAGTTGCCTCTCTGTGCCCCTTGTTGTGCTCTATTTGAAAATGATTTGACTTTGTTTTCTGCATAGCTGGGCATTTGTGATCTTGAGGCTATGATTTGATGTTTGATTGCTATGATTTTGAGCATTTTTAGATTATATTAGACCATTTTGTGCTGCATACCTGAATTGGTTAGACTGTGAGGCATCCTTGTAGCCTATTGGATTCATATTATTATCCAGTCTATTCTTGTGTGTTAGTTCCTCTTTAGTGGATTGATCTTGACTTTGACTTCGTAGTTGTCAGATTTTCGATGACTTGTGGCATATGCTGTGATAAAGGCGTTCTTTTGTCTTATTCTTGAGCTTCAGAGTAAATTTTTAATATACTTTTATCCTCCTTAGCCCCGCTGAGCCTAATGACTTGTTTCGTGTTACTTAAACCCCTATTATGAGCCCAAGGCCTTCTCTTGATATTATTTCAAGCCTAGCTTGGGGGAGCTTTTGTATGGGTTGAGTTTGAGATCTATTTCTTGGTTTAGTTTGGGTGTTGAGGAATTTAAAAGTGTATTTGTTGTGGCTTGAGAGTGAGAAAAAGAAAAGAAAAAGCAAAATTAGAGTTGCGTGAATGAAGTTCAGAAAAATGAAAGAAAAATGAAATAAAAGTTCAAAAGAATTCGAAGTTCTTTCATTCACGTACGTTCTTAGAGAAATATTCGCTTCATTGCTTGAAAATTGGGTTTGTTATGAGTCTGTCATTGATTTATGAGAGTTGGGTTACTTTACATGGTTTTATGGTGTTGTTGGGAGTTGTGTAGGCAATCTTAGGCCTTGTTTGAATGATTCATGCTCCCCCTTTCTTGGTTTTTCCACCACATTACCCAAAAGTATCCCCTACCTCTTACCTAAGCCCCATTACAACCCTCTAAAGTCCTCTTGAGCTCGTGTCTGCAGTGTTCATTTGATTGATTTCGAGTCAGTTTGTCAAAGTTAAAGAGTATTTCTGCTGATTGAGTTGACTTGACTAGGATGAACGTCATTGAACCTTCTTAAACACATGAGAGTGTGAGTGGAAAGGGTATTTATGGTCGGGTTGGTGAGTGTCCGGGCATATTCTTTGCCTGCCACAAAATAGAGATGAGTGACACCCTTGTGAGAGCCTTTTCAGGACTTGTATGCCTTGTGGATGCTTGAGTTTGATAAATCGCTTGAATGATTGGTGGTTGGATGGATATGATTATCCAAACTTGAATTATGCCTTCTTGAATGATTCTTAGTCTTGAAAATGTTTTGAGCTTTGATTTGTTTTTATCTATGGGGTGAGACAATCTATTCCAGGTTCATGTTCTGTTTGCTTGAGGACAAGTAAAGGTTTAGCTTGGGGGTGTTTGATATCGCGTATTTATATAGACTTTTATCCCTTATTTACAAGCTAATTTGTGCGTCATTGGAGCTCTTGGGAGCTATTTTGTGCTAACTATCGTATTTAGTTGTGGTTTTTTGTTTTAGTGTTGAATTGCAGGTTTTAGGGAGTTTTCTCCTTATTCCCGAGCCATTTGGAAGCAACCACGGTTTTACGAGATGTTACGAGGCACGTAGGATGGCTCACGAGCTTTATGGGTAGTTTAGGAGGTCCCAAGACCTCTAAACGTGAAGAATTGAGAGCCAAAGAGTCAAAATGGAGTTTTCCTTACTCTTATCGGGCAAAAATGGCCCAATCGGGCGAAGATATTAGCATCGGGTTTGAAAGTTGCGGACCCGATCGGGCAAGGCGTACCCGATCCCATCGGGCGAGCAACATGCACCAGACCCGATCGGGTCGCCGATCAGGCATAATGTGCCCGATCCGATCGGGTCTCCTCATATTAAGCTGCTGCTGACTGTACGCGTAAATTGAAGCGCTGGGCAAAAATGCTGAAGACCCGATCCCAAACCCGATCGGGTCCTGGATCGGGTTGACCCAAATTCCTGCTTTTTGTGCGTAATGCTGCGCTGGAAACGAGGAACAAAGCTAGGCCAAATTGTGTGTGGGCCCGATCGGGTGGTCTTTGGCCCGATCGGGTCCTGTGCTTAATTTCGCGATTTTCGTCCTTTTAATTCCGTTTTTAGCTAGACTTGAGGGGTATTATAAATACATTTTCCTCATTATTTTAGAGACATCTTTTGACTGCTTTAGACTCTAGTTATTTCTCATTGTTCTTAGCTTAGTTTAAACACTTAGATTAGATTAAAGGTGATTGAACCTATTCGATTTCAATAAAAAGTTCCTGCTTTCTGTCAATTGGTATTCTTTCTTACCCTAATCCCTTTTATTATTCTCAATTGCTTAGCTTAGTTATTTAGTTATTCATGATGCAATTGTTAGGGTTTTATATTATTTTTGTTGTTGTTAATTCGATTATGAGTGAGTAATTCTCTTTCTAGGGTGTTAGATAGGAAAGTCATGTTTATACCATGATTGTGATTTAGATTTCTATCCATTTCTAGGGCTTGATTAGGGTGATTGTGATGTGGTTTGTTCTTATTGAGTAATTAATGTCAGTGTACAATTTCATTGATTGCTTGTGGTTAATAGTTGTTTGCACAGATCCGTCTTACGACTAGAGGCCTAGGACACGTCAGTAGTTCTGATTACGTTAGTGAACATGCGGCGTATGTTGAACTATGAGCGTTGAGTCTAAACCATAGCTCAACACATGCTCTAATTCCCCCACTCTTGACTTAGGTTTTGATAGTAGTTGACCCTATTTGATTGGTATAAACATGGTGGACCGACCTAATACCCTAGGTTTTTAGTCCATAGTTAATTCCTCGATTTAATTCGTCTTCTTTAGTTTAATCATTAGTTCAGTTAATTCTTATCTGATTTCATCTAAAGTAGCCGATTGGTTGAATATTAATTTAGAAACTCTGTCTCCCTGTGGATTCGACCCTGCTTCCATTGACTACCTTAGTTAGAGGACTGTAGGTTTATCTTTGAATAGGTGATACGACTAAAACCCTATCAACCCTCCACTAAACTAATTTATAACCTCCATGAGATCAACCAACATGATAACTAGTCTATATAAAATAATTGAAGCCAATATTAACATTAATCTAACAATTGAAATGCAAGAGATCATACATATACTCATATTGCACTTCTAGCAACCACTCTAGAAACATACTCTTCAACTAGAAGCCCATAAAGCATAGTATGCTACTCTAAATCAAGTGCTTCTTGAGTCAAACTTCTATTTCGTTTCCAATAAGAAAAACTTGTTTGAAATGACCTAGAGTTGAAAATCAGGGGAAAATTGCTAAAATTGAGTTAGAACATAACCCTCCAAAACTGTCTGAAAAACGAGATTGCTACCAAAATTTTCTTTGCTTTTGTGTAGACACCAAACTAAGTTTATCTTATGTAAGAGATTTTGTTCTAGATACCTGGAGGTTTGAAGATCCTAATAAAGCATTTACCATGACCTAATAAATTAGCTTTTTTGCTTCAATTGGTCTTATCCGGGAGCTACTGAAGTATTCTTACCATTGTATCCTCAAGGAGACATTGATTAAGGTTAATAAAACACTTAAAGCGGCATACCTTCTTAGTTTTGAGTAAGCGTAAAGTCTTAATACATCCCTATTTGCATAAATAATCATGATCATCAAGTTAATTTTACAAAAAATACCATGTTAAGATCCCTTAACGCAATCACATGAAAACCAATAAATGATTTTAACTCAAATTAATCCAAAATTGAGTTTATTTCATGGTTTTAGTTCTTTGCTTGAACTTTATACCATAAATAAACACCATAACCACAAATGGAATATAAATCAACTCCAAATCGTTCCCATAGCTTAATTCCTCAGTTAAAAGCTCAACTTAGCAATTGAATCTCAAATCTCACACTTAACAATAAACTACTTGCTCTTTAATTTTACTTCATTTATAAGCTTTGAGCTTAAGAAAAATTATTAGAAATATCACAAATATTCAATATCACTTCGCCATCCTTGTTAACCTTCTTGGCTAACGATTTAAATAGTTAAATACCAAATTATCTTCTATAAGATCTTAAGTTGTTACATCATTACATGAACTTGGAATGCCAAGAAAGGAATTTTAAATCCATATATTTAGGACGCCATTACTTCTAAAAAAAAATTTCGCCTTTTACTACTGCCTTATTATTGACCTTGCCAACCAGTATTGAAAGCTTTTTCCACTCCTAACTTATACAATCTAGCTTCCAATCATCCTTGTAAGCCACATTGCTTTTCTTGACGAATAAGACTCTCTAAGTTTGTATTCATTGGGTTTCTTTGAAAATGCTACCCAAATCAAGGGATCACTACTTCAATGAATTTTAAGAGTGATTTTCCTACCAATTCTGTGATCCAAGCGTAAGTATCCAATCAATGGTACGAGGTTTCATCCCATATGAAAACATCCTAATCGCAGTGATGCATTTTCGCAAAGGACATAGCCGCAATATTCCTGTGGCATCTCGTCTTTGTTGAAAATATATTGTTGGATGCGTAAAACAAATGCTTACGGTTGCAAAATCGCCTTCAATAGACATATTTAGAATAAATTACATTAACAATGGAGTAATCTCTATAAAAATGATTGTTATCATATTCTCTGCCTCTAGTCATGGGTGGATTCCTGACAGAAGCTTGTGCACTTCGTCTTGTTGTATGGTCGATGACGACGTCGACAAGGAGCTTGTTATATCAAGGTTGGATAGTGATTAGTATAAAGTCTTGAATAAGGTCTCACATGGCGGCATTATTTTCATTGTGTAATTCACCATCAAAATTAGAAGATCTTGTGCTAGAGATTTGGGACAATATAATTGAAGATTTGAATAAGGTGGACCATTGTTGATGGGGATTGAAGTGTCAATTCTAATAGTGAAGTACATAAGCATTATTGACGAGGATTGAAGTGGCCACATTCGCACGTAATCACGTGAGCAAGACTAGCAATGACTTCTAGTGTCAATAGAAGTGACCATTAAGTGAGTCGATATGACCATCCAATTCAAGAATTAAACAAATATGATTGAAAGTCAAATGAAACACTAAGAGGGGAGAAGATTGTAGTGTGGAACTTTAGTTAATTTTCTCTGGAATAAGGTAAGGAGCTTAAAGCAAAGAGAAATAACAGAAAGGGGGTTTACATGAGGAAAAATTCTTGGGCTCTAACAAGAAGAAAAACCTTGATCACTTGAGAATTTGACACACTATACTATATTGTGCCAAATAACTATTAAAACCTACTAAGAACTTGGGCCAAAGCTTGAGTTCCTCTACGAACTCAAGCTCCCAATCAACAAGCCCCTATAACTGTTCAAACTCACTGACTTCCTCGATATCTTATCTCTTTACTTAGTTCTTTACTCAAGGAAATTCGCTCAAAAGAACTAACTCGTGTTCTTACCCCCAAAACCTTAAAAAGTACAACTCTAACTATTAAGACACTATTATTACAATTTACATGAACTATTAGCAACTCGGAACTTGTCTTGTATGGTTGTGGAAGACTTGACTCAATGAATTAACACTTAAAGTCTTAATTACTTCAATGTCAGGTCACGCTTTCAAAGAAGAGACTCGTGCAAAAGTTTAAAAAAATCATCACATTTTCATCTTTACTTGACAAGAAAATGACCCATGTAAATATAGAATAATCTTCAACTTTGAATTATACTTTGAGTCGTCCTTTGAATTTTCATAGGAATGCACAAGTTCATGTAAATAAGTTCCAATGGCTTTGTGGTGCTTATAATATTCTTAGACTTAACTAAGGATCAAAGATACTTTCCTTTGGCACAAGCTTCACAAAATTCATCACAGAGGAACTTGACATGTCGCAATACAATAACCAAGTCCCTAGATTAAAGTTTGTCATGCAAAAAGGCTAGCATGTCTAAAGCGCTTATATCATATGAGTGAGGCGAGTCACTTCAAGTATACATAAGCAATTTTAAGAATAGCGATGAGATCCACAATGTAAGTATTCCTAAACATTTCCCTTCTAAAATAATTTTCGAGTGTTATTGAAGATAAACATTTTTCTTTGATAAGAAAACTGAATAATTCTTATCAAGAAATAATGATATGCTTGAAAAATTATGCTTGACACCACCACCACCAACAACAACAACTAAGTCTTATTTCCAAAGTGATTTGGGGTCGGCTAACATGAATCGTCAACTGAAACCGTTGCCAAAGGAAATGACATCGCCAAGAGTGATAAAAAGTTTTTTAAAAAAGGTTTTAAGTTTTAAAAAGTAATAAAAAAAATTTTAAAGGATGTTTTCAACAAAATATTTTTACACAAAAACTAACACAATTGAGAAAAACAAATAAATGCAGTAATCACATCCCTTCCTCCACATGGATACTGCCCCTCCACCCCCTTCTATCCAACGTCATGCTCTCATCAATCCCAAGTAACCTCATATCACTTTCAATTACCTTCATCCAAGTCATCTTAGGTCTTCCCCTGCCCCTTACAATTTTATTACTGCTCCACTCTTCAATTCTTCTCACCGGTTCATCACCTGGTCTCCCTTTCACATGATTGAACCATCTTAACCGATTCTCCCTCATCTTTTCTTCAATGGATGCAACTCCAACTTTTTCCCGAATCACTTCATTTCTTAATCGGTCCTTCCTTGTGTGGCCACACATCCACCGCAACATACGCATCTCCGCCACATTCATCTTATGAACGTGGCATTGTTTCACCGCCCGACATCCGGTGCCATATAACAAAGCAGGTTTAATTGTCGTGTGGTAGAACTTTCCCTTCAATCTTTGGGGAATGCCAGAATCACAAAGGAATTCGATGGCGTTTTCCACTTTAACCAACCCGCGTTGATTCTATGAGCCACGTCTCCATCGAGTTCTCCATTCTTTTGGAGAATAGATCCAAGGTAACGGAAGACGTTAGATCCTTGAACCACTTTGCTATCCAAAGTGACTGCCCCTGCCTCGCTGCTTGTAACCCTACAGAACTTGCACTCCATATGCTCCGTCTTACTTCGGCTCAATTTCAAACCACGGGCTTCCAATGTATGCCTCCATAATTCTAACTTACTCTCAACACCTTCCTTTGTCTCATCAATCAACACAATATCATCCGCAAACATCATACACCATGATATATCATCTTGAATTAACCTCGTTTGTTCGTTCATGACTAGAGCAAAGAGAAAGGTACTAAGTGCAGAACCTTGATGCACTCCGATCGAAATAGGGAACTCTTCTGTCCTCCCCACCGTAGTCCGCACACTCGTAGTGTCCCCCTCATACATGTCCTTGATGATATCTATATATTTTTGTGAACCACCTTTATTTTCCAACGCCCACCATAGTATTTCTCTTGTTACTCTATCATATGCCTTCTCCAAATCAATGAAAACCATATGTAGATCCTTCTTCCTATCACGGTAATGTTCCATTGTCTGTCTCATGAGGTGGATGGCCTCTATAGTCGACCTTCCTAGCAAAAATCCAAATTGGTTCTCCAATATCTTCACATGTTTCCTAAGTCTTTGCTCAATCACCCGTTCCCAGATTTTCATCGTATGACTCATTAGCTTGGTTCCCCGATAATTGGTACAATCTTGTACATCGCCTTTGTTCTTATACAAAGGAATCAAAGTACTCTTTCTCCACTCTGATGGAATTTTGTTGTGTCTCCAAATCATGTTGAAGAATGTTGTTAGTCATTCGATTCCTCTCCCCCGGCCCCTAAACACCTCCAAACTTCGATAGGTATGCCGTCTAGCCCCGTAGCTTTCTTCAATCCCATCTTTTTAAATGCTGCTATGACTTCTCTCCCTTTTGAATCCTCCTCATAAACTCTCGATTTAACATCCTTGGTGGGATGTGTACACCCCCGATGTCTTGTGCCTGATCACTGTTGAACAAGGTATCAAAGTACGACCTCCATCTATCCGTTATCTCCTCATCCTCCACAAGAACTCTTTGGTCGACACCCTTGACGCATTTTACCTTTCTTATGTCTCTTGTCCTCCTGTCCCTCATACGCGCAATTCTATAGATATCTTTTTCCCCTTCTTTCATATCCAATCTTTCATAAATCTCTTGGTTTACCTTTGCTTTAGCTTCCCGTACTGCCTTATTGGCTTCTTTTCTAGGCTCTTTGTACTTCTCATAGTTCACATCGTTTCTATCTTTTCCCAACGGTTTATAACCCTCTCGTTTGTTTTTTATCGCTTGTCTCACCTCCTCATTCCACCAAGTTGTGTCCTTGCTTGATGGTACAGTTCCTTTAGATTCTCCAAGGACCTCTTTCGCCACTTCCTTTATATTATGTTCGATCTTTGTCCATGTCGAATCTACATCCACTTTTGTGTTACAAGACCAAATATCTTTACTAGCCATCTTAGCTAAGAAGTTCTCTTTGTTCTTCCCTTGGAGCTTCCACCACTTGATTCGTGGCTCCATGTAGGGTCTTCGCTTTCTTAAAGACTCCCTACCCCGAAAATCAAGCACGACTAGTCTATGTTGGGTGGCTGCGCTCTCACCCGGTATCACCTTGCAGTTTGTATAACTCTTTCGTCAAGCATTCCTTACTAAAAAGAGGTCAATCTGACTCGCGTTACTTTCACTCCTATAACTCACAAAGTGAGATTCCCTTTTCTCAAACCAAGTGTTCATAATACTAAGACCATATGCTCGAGCGAAATCTAAGATACCACTTCCAGCTTCATTTCTCTCCCCATACCCAAAACCTCCATGAATGCTCTCAAAGCCAACTCGACTAGTTCCACATGTTCGTTAAGATCCCCGCCAATGATTAATTTTTCACTAATAGGTCCTCGTTGCACAACCTCCTCTAAATCATCCCAAAATTGTTGTTTAATAGATGCCTCAAATCCTACTTACGGCGCATATGCGCTTATGATAGTCACCGCCTCAATCCCTAATACTAGCTTGATACTCATAATGCGGTCGCTCTTCCTCGAAACTTTCACCACATCATCAATATATTCCTTATCGATAATGATGCCTACTCCGTTCCTACTCTTATTTCCGGAGTACCAAAGATTATAACCCCATGGAGCTAGTTCTCTTGCTTTTCCACCAACCCACTTAGTCTCTTGAAGGCACATTATGTGAATCTTTCGCCTCCTCATAACCTCCACCACTGCTGTCGATCGTCCCGTCGAAGAGCCAATGTTCCATGTTCCAAAGCGCATCCTACCACCCCTACCACTACCACTACCATGTACGAGCTTCTTTACCCGCACCCATCCCTGATGCGGGAACCCTTGCATATTTGACACCACCCCTGGGCGCCGGGATGGCGCGCCGCTTCTGTGTGACGACCTAGCAACACTTGCATACTTATCACTACACCCGGGTCTATGAAGTGCAACGCGTCGCTGAGTAGGGGACGCCCCCACGTTTTTCATTTGTCGATTCATGTCATGATATGGGGCTATGTTTATACACTGGTCGTCCCAAACCTACCGCAACTCTCCTCCTTTATCCAGGCTTGAGACCGGCAGTGAATGTCACACAGACACCCGGGTCTTGAAAAATTATGCTTGACACCCTCGACTAAAAATGCATTTTCAATGGAATGAAAAACTTGTCCTACCAATTTTCCTAATTGTTATAATTTCACCTTTTTTTGTTTTCACCAAAGTCAGTTTCCCCCCTTTGTATGCTGCAAGTAAAAGAAATCTAGATTCCTCTCCTATCATATGCTTGTAAACCTACATCTAGAGAAAAGGATAAAGTTCTTAAATATAATAATCCGATTATAAACGATGCTTAATACGAATTTAAATAAAACTATATTTATTTTTTAGATTCGCATTGAGAAACGTGTCATTAAATATGCCCCGACATTTTTCCTGTCAACCACGCCTCTTTACTCGGCCATGCAACTTGCGCCCGGTCGACCGAGGGATACCCTTTTTTTCTATTTGTCTTCAAATTTCTTGTCTAAAGCGCTTGACATGTGTTGCCTCTCTTATGCATAAAGTTCTTTCTTTTTTGGTTGCCTACACGTTTTTTCGCCCAAGCAACAATCGAGATGGCTTCTAGAACGCTCTTGTTGTCTTGATGGTGGACAATGTACATCGCTAAACTAGTGCCACCAAGCAACAATAGTAGCGGCTTCTAGATGCTCTTGTTCTCTTCGTGAGCTAGTTTATGGAATTACTCACCAAAAGCCTCAATTATGGTGGGACCCGAGAGGCTAAAAAATGTAAAATCAAGTTTTCAATTAAAACAACCATAAACCGTTTTCAAACACTAATTTCTTTTGTTTGTGCCAAGCTGATTTTTGCACGAATAAAGAAAGAAAGAGTAATGAAGGAGTATATATGAAGGAGTATTTATGGGGAGTGGAGTATTATGAACGCAACCAATTTGGAGAAAAATGAAAGTATGGCCTTTTGGGCTTGTGAACTTGTAATTGTTTTTAATGTAGTTTGATGCCTATACTTGATGACAATATATTGTACTCATCCCTCCAAATTTAAGGACGGAAATAAAACTATGTGCCCAGACTTTTGACGCTTTTGTGTAGTCAACTTTACAAATGTCAAAGGAAATCGTCTCTTCCTTTGTTTCTTTTGTTTTGCTAATTTTTTGTAGTAGATGCCCCACTCCCCTTGTAAATGAGTATTAGTTTATTCCTCGCTAACAACAAAAAATCATAGGTTCTATATATAGACCAACAACTAAAATATAACAAAAAATACAATAAATTAATACAACCTATACCCTACTCTATTAACATCCTACAACTATATCCAGGTTATTGTTGCGATTAATATAGGATGGAGGGAGTAATTATTAAAAAGCTTGAGCTCTCAATGTAGAGCGACACATAACATTTCACATCATAGGTTGGCGTGTCACCACTATTTATTTATTTTTTAGAATATAATCTCATATTCTGGTAAGAAGAATAATCCTCTGGGCTGCCTTGCACAGGGCCCCTACCCAGAGGCCCATTACAAGCCATACACCCCAACCCCCTCCCCCCAACAATATTGAAAATTTTGTTTTCACCAAGATTTGAACCTTGATCTCCCATGTGGAAGATAGAAAGCCATACCATTGAACTCAAGAGTCTTTGGTGTGTCATTACTACTCCCTCCGTCCCATATTACTTGATACACTTCCCATATTCTTCCGTTCTATATTACTTGATATACTTATAAAAATAGCATGGTCCTACACTAAAAATATATATTTTTATTATGGCATGGGTCCACATTTGTCCTATAACATTCTCTCTCTTTAGCTTTTTATTAACTTTTTCAATACACCCATGGCCCACATTTGTCTCACATTGTACTTTATGGACTTAAATAATACCAACAACTAACTAATCACAAAAAAATAAACAAGTCAAATAACACTCCTAAAACTAGTACCGGTCTAACTGTATAAAGTAATATGGGACGGAGGGAGTGTTTCAGATCACACATTTTGGACAACTACGCGTGCTACATATTACTTTTACATCATGATCTATAAATGTTAGTGTGAAGATTTGAACTCATGACCATACACTTAAATATTTAGATATCCACCACTGTGTCACATCTATTAGGTTGAGCACATACTCTATTTTTGGTTATATTAGCCCACAACCTAAGAAATATTTTTAAAACCCAAATAAGATTCCCCATAGGCCGAAACCTCTTCTTCTTTGTAAACCTATGATCAAAATTTCTTGAAAAATCACTACTATGCCACACCCTTTGTTGCGATCAATCTTCATTTTTGATTACAAAATCATTCTACCTTAGAAATAATTTATAAAAACCACATCATTGTTATCAAATATTATTTCTAATTACTAAATTCCTCTACCTTGAAATATTTTTCAAAAAGCAACATAAGTATGGTTTTCTCTCACCTTCACTTTCCTTCACTTTCTAAATGACCTCATCACCTTTGCACAACTTTCTTCACAACTTTGTTATCGCACAACCACCACACGTGTCAATTATGTCCCATTATTATCCTCACCACCACAATTTTTAATAGAGTTTTTCAAAGGCAAAGAAAGATAATACGGTAAACAATCTCTAAAAAGAATAACAACACGATGTCTTGGTGCAATAACCGACCCAATCTTAAAGGACATGAAAATTAAGAAAATGTAACACAATAACATCCATCCGTGACATCGTACATGCCACAAAACTAGTTAAGAAGTTGTAATAGGTGTCTGATCAAGTATTCAGATTTCATATTATTAATTTAGCATATGGTGGAGGGTATACAATTTCATATACGACAATTTATTAGGTACACCTTGGAGAACATAGTCTTACGTACTCTAATGGCATGTTATGTAATTATATTAAACAATTAATCCAAACTCGTACTCATTTACATAACTCATATTTATTTGGATCATTCATATTCATTTGGCTAATTCATACTCATTTCGCTAACTTATACTCATTGACTCTACTGATACAGTTAGATATTTTGGATGTAGCGTGTACATAGAGACCTGGACTCCAAGGTGTAGGGGTGTTCATTTCGGTTTATCATATTTGAAAATTTTGGATCAATGAAAATATTCGAATTTCCCCCCCACGGTTTTCCCGATATCCCAAAGCATTAATAAGGTTGCTCCGAATCCGATTTGAAATATCTAAATCGCGGATCGGATATATATGAACACCCCTAAAGTCTCGGCATAATTTCTAGTAAAGCTTATATAAAGGTGGAGCTTCGATACCGATCCTCCCCTCAAGCCTAACACAACCAATTCATCGACCCATGATCAAGAACTTTACGATGCCTCCCCTCGAACCAATACATCTTCTTGTTTGACGTATGCCTCAAGTATAAGCTTCACCCTTTGCATCGTTTTCTCTTCTTAGCCTTCTTCTCTACTTTCGTATTTTTTTAAAATTTCTCTCATCATTTTGACCCGATCATTTTTATATACCTTTGTCCCAAATATATTGACACGATCAGGACCTGAAGCGAAAATTGACCCGACCTAAAACTAGCATTTTCGAAACAGACCCGAACTAGAATAAATTCGATCCGAAAGTAGTCTGATCCAAATTAACCCGAACCGACCTGTTGTCAATACACTTTTGGGCCTCATATGAGAATGGAAAACCGGAGCATTTTCTATATCGTTGGATGAAGAAGATTACGAAATAATAAAAAAGTCAAAGTGACTAAGATGGAAAGGAAAGTTTTTGTCTAACATTTCCGAAAAGACCACCTTTTTTTTTTGTTTGGCTTGGGTGTTCTACCCTTTCCGGCATCTTCATCATCTAGTTCCTATTCAAATTCCGATTATTTGACTTGAATTACTTATGATCCATCGGAAAGTAAACCCGACCCGATTACCACCTCTAAATATACCAACTCGTTCATGTACCAGACACTGCCCAAAAGTAAATCAGAAGAAGGCCACATCACGTAAGTCGGCTCCTCCTTCGAACACCGTAGCCCCGAGACCTCCCTCCACCATCAACATCCGATTGTGCTGCAGGCAGCAACAGTAAAACCTCCCTTTCTCTCTCTCTCTCTCAGCTCCATCAACAATGGCGACATTAGCTCGACTCTCAAGAAAAGCCCTAAAACTTGCCCCCACTCCCTCTCTCTCCTCTTATCAGCACCAGGCCTTAAGGTCTCTCTCCTCCGCTGCCGCCGCAACCGTGCAACCCTACCATCAATCTCCCCCTCCGACAAAGAGAGAGATAGTTGAATCACCAGATCGAGTGAAATGGGACTACAGAGGACAGAGATTGATCATTCCTTTGGGTCAATGGAACCCTAAGATCGCTGTTGATGCTTATGTTGCTCCTAATGTCGTCCTTGCTGGTCAGGTTACTGTCTGCGATGGTGCTTCCGTTTGGAATGGCTCTGTTCTTCGTGGTGATCTTAATAAAATTACTGTCGGATTCTGCTCTAATGTTCAGGAGAAGTGTGTTCTTCATGCTGCCTGGTCTTCTCCTACAGGTTTCCATTCTCCTATCCCCCTTTGATTTTATCATTTCTTTTGCCAATTGTTGAGTAATTAGACAAATGTGGGATGCTTAACAAATTATGTGAATGAATACTTGTTTAGTTTATGAAGTGATGAATTTTCATTTTCGACTTAGGATTTTATTGCGCTGAATTAAATTTCACACAGAACTTCGCTTTTGGTGCTTTTCTGTTGTGAAGATTGTTGGAGCTTAGGGGATTGATTCCCTTCTCAATCTGGGTTGTATAAGAAACATCCCTTTTGCAATTGTGGAGGTAAAGGCTGCGTAATTTGGAGTCGCCTATGATGCTCAGGTTCTCGTTAGTTTTCACAAGTCTTGGATACTTGTGCACCAAATAGGGCCCTTGGACACTTCAGTCTTTCCCGGATACTAAGGGTCGTTTGGTTCAAGTTATGGAACGGAAAGGGAATTGAAACAAATAGAGGAGAAGAATGATAACAGATGGGGTTATCTTTATAAAGTGTTTAGTTTTTAAGTCATGAAATAGAAAGAGAGTGCTTAACATTACCACCAAGTAATGACTTTTGTTACTTGAGGGGGAGGGGAAGGTAACAAATTGGGGGGAATACATTACCACCTAGTAATGGTAATGGATTGAGGAGGAGGTGAACCAAACAAGAAGCATTAGAATTGGTAATTGATTCCATTTCTTGGAGTTCAATAATAGTGAACCAAACGACCCCTAAATAGTTGATATAGTCGTACTTTTAGTATAAGTTCATGGATAAATAATCTTAATCCCCGTGTACATCAACACAAAATAACATAGTTGTACTTTTGGTATAAGTTCATGGCAAAAAAAAATCTTAATCCCCATGTACATAGTATAAGTTTAGACTTTAGAGACTCAGTCACCATGATCTTTTGGGAGCAAATCTACAATTGGCCTTGAGTGTCTGAATTGCTCGTGATGCAATAGTGTACACGTATATGTCCCCTAAAATGATTATGGATAATTGAATATGATGATTGAAATAGAACATTTAAAAAACCTTTTGTATTCATGTTGGGTACTTTTATTTTCTATTTGTGTCTAGATTTCTGAAGAGTTTGAGCAACACAAGAATTATTTAGGTAACTTATAAATGTGCCATGTTAATAAGAAGTGGAAATCTTTTGATGGCCTTGTTCTAATAGCAGTGTAACCATTTAAAGTTGGGTATGAGTCAATTCGTTTGTAATGTTGTGTGAATGCTGAGGTCAGACGCAATTTTGAGATTTTTATGGCTCACTCCCCTTCCGCACAATCTGTCAGTGTTTAAGTTTTCTTTCATAATCGTCGTCCTTTGTACACTTCGTAGTTAATCACTTTGATTACTTAGACATGATTGATGCTGAAGGTAATGTAGACAAGCTTAAGAGTTCAAGTTGGTGAAGTGCAGAAGTTTCTTGGCAATGAACTCTCAAGTTGCTAAATTACATGATGATTCCACACAGTATATTGCTTACAATTTATTAACTGTGTCTGGATAATTCTATTATCTTATCACTTTGGCACATGTCAATCTACACGTCTCTCTTGAGAAAACAATGCACCTAAGCAGGTCCGCATTTTAGACTATATAAACCCTGGTAAAATAAACTGCAGTCGCATTCATATGGCAGGTAGTTGTGTAGGTGTCTAAAGGAGTGATACATTGCACTTCGACTCTGTACAAGCCAACCCTTTCTCGCGTACTTTTTAATTAGGTACATCAGAGCTCGAAGGTGAATCTAGTTTCCGTTGTGAAGTATTCGAATGTAACTCATGCAGCTCTTTACACAACTAATGTTTCATTTGCATTTGATACAATTGTCACTAAGGATGGATTCTCAGGAGCACTGCTCTTCGTTGAAGTAGTTCTCCCACTCCCAGTGCCTCTGGGTATTAAGTGACTCCCAGAAATGTTACTTCCTCTCTTTTTTCTTTCCTATTGTATCATATGGGTTGGGTACACTTTTTAAGAAAAGCAAAAAAGCAGAGGAGAGAGGGGGACCACAACTACCACTTCATACAAAAGTGAGAAGGAGGGTATGATGCCATTACTTTGCAATTGCCATAAATTAGAAACGATGCAGTAGAAAAAGATGAAGTGCTAAAATTTGGTGTTTAAAGCAACTTGGTCATCTCGTTACCTATTATTTATCAAGGGAGCTTGTTACAAGGCTTACGGTGGCAAAGGAAAATTGTTTCCTGAAGTAAATGTGTATGTTCGAAAAGCTAATGAGGCAGCTTAACTGTCACGCTAGGTCATTATATAGTCTAAATCAATCTTTGTTACATCTTCACTTCTTATCCCTTTCCTACTGTCTCACCGCCCTCTCCCAAACCACATGCTTCGTAGAAAGAATCCAATTGAACTCCTTATTCTTTTACTTCGGATTGCCGTGATGTTGAACCAGTAGAAAAGGGTTGGTTTGTTTAAGGATTGATGTACTTTCAACGGACAAAAAATTGGACAAATTAGGGTACTAGTGGCATATGTATCCTGAGTACCTTTTATGTTGGATATGTTAATTGGAGTGCTTCATTGTCAAAAGTTCAATGGGTTGTAGCAGTTTTATATGAGTAAAGATAGAAGTTAAGGAGATTATAGACATAACAAGTAAAGGAGTAATATAGACCAAGATTTTGAATTGATAGATTTTCACTAAGGTACGTTCTCTTCATCTTATAACCGTATTTAGTGAATAGGCATCGGGAGATAGCATTAGTTATTGATGGTTTACAAAAGAGGAAGGGAAGGGGGAATTATGACCCTCGTTTCAAGGGTAATAATTATTCACCTCCTCATGGGATATTCATTATTCCAAAATGAGTGCTTCCATCCACCTTTGATTGTTTCCCTCCTATCATCCCCTAAATACATTACCTCTAATCCAAGTATGCCGTAAGTGGTGATTAGACATGATAGATTTGATTTGTCTTACACATTGAAAAGTCTGTTTGTTTTGTAGTAGTTGTCATGTAAATTATGCAATTTTATGGTTTTCTCTACTAGTAAATGGTCATCATATGTTTCGATGGGAACTAATTACCAAAAGAGGTTTTTGTATTTGAATTTGAAGATGAGTGACGTGTGTAATAAGCCAACATAAACACGTTATTGGTAACCCATCTTAGAGGATACCCACTAGTAGAGAGAGATAGTTGAATATATAGAGAGATATACAGTTATGTCATTCTCCTATTGTTGTCTTTTATAGGGTGTGGATATGTTTTTAAGTGAATGGGCTAATATGGTCATAAGACCATGCTATTCAATTGGGGGATGATGTTTGGGGATAAGATAGAGATTGTTGATTTGTGTGGAATTAATTTAATTAAAAGTGGACCAACTTAAAAATGACTGAATTTATGGGTTGTGAACATGAAATTTTCAACCTAATCCCATTTCAAGCTTTGTCCATTGAAGCCAAGTCCGAGCTTTAACTTTGGTGAACTAGTGTCTCTTGTTCATGGGGGCTTATTGTTTATGCGAACCAAACAATGTTGCCGCCAAAGTTTATTGTGGACATCTACTTAGATCATGTGCTTTCGTTATCTTTGTCCAACGGCTATATGCCCATGTGTAAATAATTCCTTCATATAGTTTCCTAATAAAATTGATGGTAATAATTCCACCTCTTGGTATGTATGCCCAAAATGAGCCATAACCTCCAAATGCGCCCCTTGATGAACACCCAATTATGTAATAAAGTAGTTTGATATGTTTCAATACTAAATTCTCAAATTAAACACATAAATTCACAAAAAGAAATTCTAAACACCCCCTAATCGTCTCCTTCTGGACATCTACTTAGATCATGTGCTTTCGTTATCTTTGTCCAACGGCTATATGCCCATGTGTAAATAATTCCTTCATATAGTTTCCTAATAAAATTGATGGTAATAATTCCACCTCTTGGTATGTATGCCCAAAATGAGCCATAACCTCCAAATGCGCCCCTTGATGGACACCCAATTATGTAATAAAGTAGTTTGATATGTTTCAATACTAAATTCTCAAATTAAACACATAAATTCACAAAAAGAAATTCTAAACACCCCCTAATCGTCTCCTTCTGGACATCTATTTAGATCATGTGCTTTCGTTATCTTTGTCCAACGGCTATATGCCCATGTGTAAATAATTCCTTCATATAGTTTCCTAATAAAATTGATGGTAATAATTCCACCTCTTGGTATGTATGCCCAAAATGAGCCATAACCTCCAAATGCGCCCCTTGATGAACACCCAATTATGTAATAAAGTAGTTTGATATGTTTCAATACTAAATTCTCAAATTAAACACATAAATTCACAAAAAGAAATTCTAAACACCCCCTAATCGTCTCCTTCTGGAACCCCCCCCCCCCCCCCCCCGAGAGTGATTTCGGGGAGTGGTGGGCTTTTTGGGCGTGTAAGCAAAGGCCAAGGAAGTTTTTTTTATCAGTCAAACACGTCACACGTTAAGATAACCCATTTTAGGTAGACATACCTGGTTTTTGAAGGGTGGGATTATTCTGATGACGCGTGCCAAGATTTCCCATTATTTTCCCCTTATTTTTAAGGGAAATTCCCATTGGTATACTTAAACTTTTAATAAATCCCAGTGGTATACCTAATATTTTTAAATTTTTATAATTATTTCTGAGGTTTTGCCATATGCTCAGACGTGACGTAATTGTATAAATCTGTGAAGTGCCGTTAGTTTTATATATTTTAACTAAAATCTTGTTTAACCTTGGTTAATATCCATAATATAGCAATTCTCTCATCTGCTAATTGATCTCCCCCAAAAAATAATTGATCTCCCCCAAAAAATAAAAATAAGTGATTTTCCTCCAAATAAGACCTTAAGTACTATGAAACCAAAATCACTCTTCTTCCTCATTCTTTCATCTCTTATTCTTCCACGTCAACCTTTCTTCTCCTTGCTACTGCTATCATATTTTTAAGTACTCCCTTCTCCTTCCATCCCAACCCTCATACTTTTACTTAACCTATTTTTCAAGTAATTCATTATTTGGTATAGGTGCTTTACTTAGTTGAACACATGACCAAAAAAACAAGCAAAAGATACCAGATTTACATAGAACAAGTGCCAAATCGATGCACGGAAATAGTGATTCAAAAGTGACCGTAATTCTGTGAATTGTAACAAGCACCAGATTAAGTTATGGAATTCTTTGTGTAAGAAACAAAACAACAAACATTAATGCTTAAGAGATTAAATGTAATTGGTTTGACACCTTTTAAATAGAATTGACATTATGTGAATATTAAGAAGCAGCACGTTTCATCTCGTATTTCAATTCATTCAGATAACAACATCACAAATCGCAGACCAAAAATCCCTATAATCTCTTTGAAAAAGATGAATTGACGAAATTTTTTGACGGTTTTTTGGGTAGGCAAAACAGGGATACAATGAGAGATGAAAATTCAAAGGGTTTTTTCAATTGCAGGGTAGATGACGGCAGTTAATTGGTAGTTACCCTAATTTTACATTAACCATGGTCAATTAATGAACTACATTAACAATACCTGAGGTATATTTTTGAGAATTTTAAAAGCTTAGGTATACCATTGAGATTTGTTAAAAGTTTAAGCATACCAATGGGAATTTCCCTAGTTTTAAATTTTAATGCCCTTTTATCCAAACCTGACTCAAAAGAGATTCATAATCTGAACTTTTCACCACCTATCTAGTACACGTTTGACTTGCACAAACTCTCATAACCAATTTTCTCTCTTCTTAGCATCATTATCCGTCCCTCCACACTTCTTCTGGCTATGTTCATTTTGCATTCTATCTCTTCGGGTGTTTCCGCACATTCACTACAACATATCATTTTTGATGCCCTTAATTCCCTTGCTTTCATGTTATCCACCAAAGCATGTTAATCGATAGTAGGTACCAAATTTCCTTCTCTTTAATCTTTGCCTTATCCAGATTGTCTTTCAAACTATGTTACTCCGACACCTTCATTTACCTCAAAAATCGGGTGTCGTGTCGTGTCGTGTCCGACACGACACCTCACTTGGATACTTCATTTTAAACTAAAAACTTGACTTTTTTCTACAAAATAGCCGAGTCGGACACTTGGACACCCGTATCCGAGGAGACACTCAATACGTGTCTGAGTAACATAGCTTTCAAATCTTGTTGAAAGAGTATGTTTTCCTATTAATACCAATATTCCTTGCAAGTTAAATTAGCTAAACTTTGCTAGCTTGTTGAAAAAGGATGCTATCTTCAGAATGTGGCCATATATAAGCTAATCTCTGCAAGTTGTGCTAGTGACCATTCGAAGTATCATGCGTAAGCAGAATTTGTTAATACTATATCCTAATATTTTCCAGGTCTACCGGCTGAGACATCCATCGATAGATTTGTTACTGTTGGTGCATATTGTCTCTTGAGATCTTGCACAGTCGAGCCAGAATGCATCATAGGACAGCACTCGATTCTGATGGAAGGTTCTTTGGTGGAGACTCATTCTATACTTGAAGCTGGTTCTGTTGTTCCTCCGGGAAGAAGGATTCCTACTGGTGAGCTTTGGGCTGGTAATCCTGCAAGATTTGTCAGAACCTTGACTCATGAAGAGACGCTAGAGATCCCCAAGCTTGCTGTTGCAATTAATGATCTGAGCAAAAGTTACTTCTCTGAGTATCTCCCGTACTCCACCGTATATCTGGAAGTTGAGAAGCTAAAGAAGAAGTTGGGGATTAATCTTTGAATTTGGTTTTTGGTTTAGGATATTTCATGTTTCATTGTATTAATCAACATCTGTCACTGAAATAAGCAGCATCATGACTCTGAGTTACATAATTTTGGAGTTCTGTATTTTCTGATGACCTCTGTACGAAGTGTGGAAGCTCTAGTTAAAGTACCAAAGGGATAGTACAGATGAAACATGGATCTTGCCATGTAGTAATTTGTAGCTTTTTTGCGTCATTATATTTGGTCCATAATTGGATCTCAATTACATTTGTTTTTGCTGTGATATTCTGGAAGATCGATTTCAGTGTCTAAAGTCTAAACCCCTGATAATTGTTGCTTATTAAGCAAAAGCTGCATTGAAATCAAAAGCAGTGTCAGATTTTATTGTATCCTTTTTAACTCTGTGACATTCGTTTAATGATTGACCCGCCATGGTTTACAGGAAAGTGTCAAACCAAAAATCCTCCACTATAACAACCATGTACCAAATGTGTAAGTCGCAATTTTGTTTTTTTTTGGAAGTGCAAGTTCAAATTACGAAGTCCAGCTGCATAAGACCGTGTTATCAAGTGTTGGTTGAGAGAATGATTAAAAGAATCACTTTCTAAACTGGAGGAGTCACCTAATTTACAACAAGTTCCAAATTGGAGTAGTTGCAATAAGTTGTAAAATAAGTTCAAGTAATTTTGAATAGTTTACAATAAGTTTCAGAAGCTAAAGTTTGTATAAATTAGAGTTTAGATAATTCTAACAAAAATCAAGTGAAGAGAATGTACCTCAACCAATAAACTCTTCTCTTATTATTATTTTTCTAATACCAATATAGGGTTGTAACATCTTAATGACCCAATAAAAATCAACATTCTCAATGAAACATTTTCTCTCTAGAAATCTAGAGCTCCTCTCGTCAATGGCGAGTTTCCTCCCTCTTTAACCCTTCTCTACTATATCTCTGTACTGCACCTCTATCTTCTCCTCTTCACACCACACGCAACTGTATTCCCTCCAACTTCATCCCTTGCTTTTTGTTAGACACCAACTTTAAGCCTCACAAAACAACAGATACTATAGCATGCAAACATTCTAATTGGCAACTGCAAAACCGTTTCAATTTCCGAGGCTGAGAAGCTTCAGTCAACTCCACTCGCCCAATACCAGCACTTAGCTCACTGCAATCCGCCTACAACCCTACCTACTTAGTTTTAGCTCCTCCATTTGGCTTGCATGCATCGGAATCCTCAAATACAACAACTACAAGTGTCCTCCTTTCACCCATTTGGTACGTTTTCTCACTTCTATTTCTACCTATTTAACTCAGTTTGCTTTACACTTCAAACTCCAGTTTCACTTCCATAACTCTTAGTTCTCTTCTTCTTCTTTAATACCTCCTCACCATCTCTCTCCTCCTTTCACAACAAGACTACTCCAACCTTTCGGGTGATTCTTCACCTTTTCTCCACATTTACTTTGTTCCATTTTCTCAGAATGAATCCACTAGATCTTAATAACAATAACTTTCGTATGGGAGCACTTATTGACACCCCCCCCACCACAACCTTCGATTTGCGGGTGACATTAATTGGGGTTCCACCGTTATCGGAGTTTTCTTTGGTCCCTGATATCACGTATTTATATAGAGTTTTCTCCCTTATTTACAAGCTAATTTGTGCGTCATTGGAGCTCTTGGGAGCTATTTTGTGCTAACTATCGTTTATAGTTGTGGTTTCGTGTTTTAGTGTTGAATTGCAGGTTTTAGGGAGTTTTCTCCTTATTCCCGAGCCATTTGGAAGCAACCACGGCTTTACGAGATGTTATGGGACACGTAGGAAGGCTGACGAGTTTTATGGGTAGTTTAGGAGGTCCCAAGACCCCTAAACGTGAAGTTTAGAGAGCCAAAGAGTCAAAAAGGAGGTTTCCCTACTCTGGTCGGGCAAAAAAGGCCCGATCGGGCGAAGGAATTATGATCGGGTATAGAAGTTGCGGACCCGATCGGGCAAGGCATGCCCGATCCGATCGGGCGAGCTCACATGTTCCCAGGCCCGATCGGGCAACCTCTGCCCGACCCGATCGGGTCGGATGCTGCTAGCTCTCACTATGATGCTGCGGACTAGGAGAATCAGCTGGGCTAATTTGCCTCCAGGCCCAATCGGGTACTGTGCTCGGGCCCGATCAAGAGAAATGATGCTGGGTAAATTTGTGCTGGACCCGATCTGCCACCCGATCGGGCTGGTGATCGGGCGAAGCCCAAATCACTTGACTTAGTGCGCTGCTGCATTTTAAAAGCTGGGCCCACATGCGCCAGCGAGATTTCTTGGGCCAGTGAAATTTCTTGGCTTTCCTTTTTGTTAGTGGGCAGGGGGATATAAATAGTTTAGAGGGGGATTTACTTGAGGGGATGCGTGAAATTAGTGGATTACTAATTAGTATTAGAGGATTGTTTTTTTTTATTATTTTCCATCCAATTAGTTTTAGGATTTTAATTTGCTTTCTTAGTAAAACTCTTAGATTAGTTTAAAGAGAGGATTGAACCTTGGTTTATCTTCAATAAAGTTTATTGCTTTTCGTCAATTTGGTACTACTCTTTACTCTTAATCTCTTTAATTATTTCTCAATTGCTTAGTTTAATTATTGATTCATTCATGATGCAATTATTAGGGTTTCTTACTAGAGTTATTATTTTTGATTTAATTATGTCAGAGTAGTTTAATTTCTAGGGATTTAGAGAGGGAAGCCATGTTTATACCTTGATTATTTGAATTGCTATTAGTTTCTAGGGTTTGATGAGATAGGTTATGGTGTGATTTGTTCTTATTGAGTAATTAACGTTATTGCGCAGTTTCTTTGATTACTTGAGGTTAATAATTGATAGGTTTTAGTCGTGTCACCTAATCAAAAATAAACCTACGGACCTCTAACTAGGTAGTCAGTGGAAGCAGGGTCGAATCCACAGGGAGACAGAGTTTCTAAATCAATATTCAACCAATTCAGCTACTCCAGATGAAATCAGGAAGGAATTAATTAAACTAAGGAATAGACTACGGAAGACTGAATAAATCGAGGATTAAACTATGGAATAAAAGTCTAGGGTATTAGGTCGGTCCACCATGCTTATACCAATCAAATAGGGTCAACTACTATCAAAACCTAAGTCAAGAGTCGGGGGATTAGAGCCTATGTTGAGCTATGGTTAAGACTCAACGCTCATAGTTCAACATACGCCGCATGTTCACTAACGTAATCAGAACTACTGACGTGTCCTAGGCCTCTAGTCGTAAGACGGATATGTGCAAACAACTATTAACCACAAGCAATCAATGAAATTGTACACTGACATTAATTACTCAATAAGAACAAACCACATCACAATCACCCTAATCAAGCCCTAGAGATTGATAGAAATCTAAATCACAATCATGGTATAAACATGGCTTTCCTATCTAACACCCTAGAAAGAGAACTACTCACTCATAATCGAATTGGCAACAACAAAACTAATATGAAACCCTAAGAATTGCATCATGAACAATTAAATAATTAAACTAAGCAATCAAAGTAATTAAAGAGATAAAGAGTAGAGAAGAGTACCAATTGACGGAAAGCAGGAACTTTTATTGAAATCGAAATAGGTTTGATCACCTCTAAATTAATCTAAAGTATTTGAATTAAACTAAAAGCAATGAAGAATAAAACTAGTCTAAAACCTGATGAAAGATGAATAAAAGATGAATGAATGATAATGAGGAAAAAGGTATTTATAATACCCCTCAAGTTCACTAAAAACGGAAACAAAAAGTGAAAAAGCGCGATTAAAGCACCAGACCCGATCGGGCCCGAGCACAGTACCCGATCGGGTCCACATACAAATTCCCCCAACTTCACTTCTGGGCTCTGGCAGCAGCAGTGCAGCAATAAGGCGAGAAAAGCGGCCCACCCGATCGGGCCCGAGGCACCAACCCGATCGGGTCTGGCTACAACTTGGGCCAGCGTGTTCCCCTCGCCTGTAGCACCGCAACGAGACCAAGCAGCACTCCACCCGATCGGATCGGGCGGTAGTCACCCGATCGGGTCTGGGGACATGCTTCCTCGCCCGATACGATCGGGCAAACATCGCCCGATCGGGTCCGCAACTTTCATACCCGATCATAAATACTTCGCCCGATCGGGCCATTTCTGCCCGATCAGTGCACGGAAAACTCCTTTGACTCCTTGGCTCTCTAATCTTCACGTTTAGGGGTCTTGGGACCTCCTAAACTACCCATAAAGCTCGCGAGCCATCCTACGTGCCTCGTAACATCTCGTAAAGCCGTGGTTGCTTCCAAAAGGCTCGGAAATAAGGAGAAAACTCCATAAAACCTGTAATTCAATACTAAAACACGAAACCACAACTACATACGATAGTTAGCACAAAATAGCTCCCAAGAGCTTCAATGACGCACAAAATAGCTTGTAAATAAGGGGAGAAAACTCTATATAAATACGTGATATCAAACTCCCCCAAGCTAAACCTTTGCTTGTCCTCAAGCAAACAGCACATGAACATGGAATAGATTACCTCACCCCAAAGATAAAACAAATCAAAGCTCAAAACATTTTCAAAACTAAGAATCGTTCAAGCAGGCATAATTCAAGTTTGGCTCATCAAATCCATCCAACCACCAATCATTCAAGCAATTTATCAAACTCAAGCATCCACAAAGCATACAAGTCCTGAAAAGGCACTCACAAGGGTGTCACTCCTCTCAATTTTGTGGCAGGCAAAGAATGTGCCCGGACACTCACCAACCCGACCATAAGTACCCTTCCCACTCACACTCTCATGTGTTTAAGAAGGTTCAATGACGCTCATCCTAGTCAAGTCGACTCAATTAGCAGAAATACTCTTTAACTTTGACAAACTAACTCGAAATCAATCAAATGAACATTGCAGACACGAGCTCAAGAGGACTTTATAGGGTTGTAATGGGGCTTAGGTGAGAGGTAGGGGATACTTTTGGGTAATGTGGTGGAAAAACCAAGAAAGGGGGAGCATAAACCATTCAAACAAGGCCTAAGATGGCCTTCACAACTCCCAACAATCACCATAAAACCATGTAAAATAACCTAACTCTCATACATCAATGAAAAGCGCATAACAAACCCAATTTTCTAGCAATGGAGCGAATATTCTTTTATGAACGTACGTGAATGAAAGAACTAGAATTCTTTTTCCTTTTCATTTCATTTTTCTTTCATTTTTCTGAACTTTATTCACGCAACTCTAAACTTGCTTTTTCTTTTCTCTTTCTCACTCTCAAACCACAGCAAATACACTTTCAAATTCCTCAAAAACCAAACTAAACCAACAAACCAATCTCGAACTCAACCCATACAAAAAGCCTCCCCAAGCTAGGCTTGGAATAATATCAAGTGAAGGTTTTTGGCTCATAATAGGGGGTTTAAGTAACACGAAACAAGTCATTAGGCTCAGCGGGGCTAAGGAGGATAAAAGTATATCAAAAACTCACTCTGAAGCTCAAGAATAAGACAAAAGAACGCCTCTATCACAGCAAATGCTACAAATCATCGAAAATCAGACAAGTACGAAGTCAAAGTCAAGATCAATCCACTCAAGAGGAACTAACACACAAGAATAGACTGGATAATAATATGAATCCAATAGGCTATAAAGAGGCCTCACAGTCTAACCAATTCAGGTATGCAGCACAAAGTGGTCTAATATAATCCAAAAATGCTCGAAATCATAGCAATCAAACATCAAATCAAAGCCTCAAGATCACAAATGCCCAGCTATCCAGAAAACAGAGTCAAATCAATTTCAAATAGAGCACAACAGGGGCACAGGGAGGCAACTAAACCAGTCATGGGAACCATATTTTTTTGATTTTTTTCAGTATTTTTGAAAGCAGTAAATCTATCCTAGAAAGCAGTAAAAGAGATAGGGAATAGGAATACAAACAGAACTCCTCCCCCAAGCTGAACTTGGCGGTGTCCTCAATGCCAAAAGGTGATAAGGACTATGCTAAGAGGAAAAACAATGTTAGTACCCTCACTCTCGCTCACAAAAAGAAGGAAAATAAAAAGAAAAGAAAAAGGGAAAGAAAAGAAATACGAGTTGCCTCTCGCACAGCGCTGGTTTATAAAGGTCCCGCACGACCATGATCCTCCCTCTCTCAAATAGGAGGGGCTTGGCAATGAGTGCCACCCTCATCAAACATCTTTCTCCTCCAAATGTTCTTGACAATGCCTCCGGATGGTGAGGCAACCTTAGGTGGAATTGGAACCTTCTCCACCCCTACTTCATCTAAAACCTTATCCCTGCAAAAAGATTGTTCAAGCATAGGAGCCTTAACAGCATTGGTCAGTTTAAAAATCACTTTGTCATCACCAACACTAAGAGTTAAAGACCCAGACTTGACATCAATGACAGCACAAGCAGTACAGAAAAACGGCCTACCCAAGATAATAGGAATCTGGGCATCCTCATCCATATCTAACACCACAAAATCAACAGGAATATAGAATTTCCCTACCCTAACAGGAACATCCTCTAAAACACCTAGAGGGTATTTTATAGAACGATCCGCCATCTGTAAAGTGATTTGTGTGCATTTAAGGGCTCCCATGTTCAGTTTCTTATAAACAGACAATGGCATAACAGAAACAGAAGCACCTAAATCACACAAAGCCTTATCAATAAAAATAGGTCCAATATGGCAGGGTATAGAAAAACTACCAGGATCTTTTAACTTTGGTGGGGTTTTATTTTGAATAAAAGCACTACACTCTTCAGTAAGAGCGACACGTTCTACCCCACCAAAGTCTCTTTTCTTAGTAATCATGTCTTTCAGAAATTTGGCATAAACAGGCACTTGGGTAATTAAGTCTGTGAATGGAATCGTTACCTCAAGGTTCTTGACCATAGACAAGAACTTACCAAACTGCTGATCGACCTTGGACTGTTGCATCCTGTGAGGAAAAGGTAGCCTTGGTGTAAAAGGCGTTTCAGAAACCTTCTCCTTTTTCTTCCCTGTCTGTTCAGCTTCTGCAGACAAATCGACTTCAGACGTCGAATTCTTTCTTTTTCCTTCCTCTACCACCCTCTTCTTCCCTGCAGTCGGGGTAACCTCATCAATGGGCACTGGAGGGGCATCATATGCAATGCCACTACGAAGAGTGATGGCATTCACATGTTCTCTCTGAACTGGTTGCCCTGGCAATTGTCCCTGCTGCCTCTGTGCATTAGATTCTGCCAACTGAGCAACTTGAGCCTCGAGAAGTTGGATGTGCTTCTCTTGAGCCCTCTTTGTTTCCTCATTTGCCTTTTGCATAGACAATATCAGTTTCATCAGTTCAGAATTGCTAGGCTCTTGTGGGTTGTTTTGTGGAGGTGGGGTGTGGAAATTTTGTGGAGTTTGGAAGTTATTGGGATGATGGAAGTTTTGTGGTGGTGGTCTTTGGAAATTTTGTGGGGTTTGATGGTATGAAGGTTTAGGGTAGTTTTGTGGAGGTGGAGGTTGATGGTTTTGTGGGTTGTGGTAGTTATGTGAAGGAGGAAAGGTTTGTGGTCTTTGTTGGACGGCATTGGCCTACTCCATCTGAAATTGACTGAACTGACAGTCATGCCCAAAGTGACCCTGAACACCACATACCTCGCAGTAAGATGAGGTAATGGGTGCTACTGCAGACATAGCATTGATACTCATGGGTGGAGGTGTCGGACTAGAAGACTTCATTAGTTGCTGAGTTAGTTGCGCCATCTGAGATGTAAGCAATGAAATTGCGTCAACTTCAAGTACCTTCTTAGTCAAACTCCTAGATGATGAATGGTCATTGGCTGCAAGATTTGATATGAATTCATAACCCTCATCAACTGCCTTGTCTAAAAACACTCCTCCTGCAGACGAATCAACAATACACTTCGTCTGAGGCTGCAGACCATTGTAGAATGTCTGCGTCAAGAACCATTTGTCCATATTATGGTGTGGACACTCTCTCTGTAAATCTCTAAACCTAGCCCACGCTTCCCTTAATGTTTCATCAGGCTCTTGGAAAAACGTGGCTAGTTTATTTCTGATTTCTGCTGTTTTAGTAGGTGGGTAATACTCTCTTAGAAATGCAGCAGAAATCTCACTCCACTCGGTTTCTTTCACATCGTTCAACCATTTTTGGGCTCTATCTCTCAGTGAAAACTCGAACAACATGACTTTGAGTTGATCTGGAGTGACGCCGGCATGTTTAACGGTTCGACAAAGTTGTTGAAACCGTTGCAGATGATTTGCCGGATCTTCAGTAGGATGCCCACCAAACTGATTTTGCTGGACCATGCTGATGAGTCCAGGCTTGATTTCGAAATTTGCTACGGCAATGGTGGGCATAGTAGGTCCAGTGGAGAGACCATCCGGGTTGGGCACCCCATATGACTTCAGTGATTTTGACATAACTGAATTCAAGGTATCTGTTCCAGAGGTGTTCAGCTGAACAGACTGCTTTTCTTTCTGCTTTATCTTTCGGATCCGCCTGATTGTCCTAGTAAGATCGGGGTCCGCTGGAATTGGGGAACCATTTCTTTGGGACCTGGGCATACAAAAGAAACAAAAAGCAGCAGTAAAACGTACCTCGATTGAAACAATGAAGTTCCAATGAGGTACAGCGAAGTAGACCAAATAATTAAATAAAAACTTAGAGAACTAGCCGTCTTCCCCGGCAACGGCGCCAAAATTTGATAGGTTTTAGTCGTGTCACCTAATCAAAAATAAACCTACGGACCTCTAACTAGGTAGTCAGTGGAAGCAGGGTCGAATCCACAGGGAGACAGAGTTTCTAAATCAATATTCAACCAATTCAGCTACTCCAGATGAAATCAGGAAGAAATTAATTAAACTAAGGAATAGACTACGGAAGACTGAATAAATCGAGGATTAAACTATGGAATAAAAGTCTAGGGTATTAGGTCGGTCCACCATGCTTATACCAATCAAATAGGGTCAACTACTATCAAAACCTAAGTCAAGAGTCGGGGGATTAGAGCCTATGTTGAGCTATGGTTAAGACTCAACGCTCATAGTTCAACATACGCCGCATGTTCACTAACGTAATCAGAACTACTGACGTGTCCTAGGCCTCTAGTCGTAAGACGGATATGTGCAAACAACTATTAACCACAAGCAATCAATGAAATTGTACACTGACATTAATTACTCAATAAGAACAAACCACATCACAATCACCCTAATCAAGCCCTAGAGATTGATAGAAATCTAAATCACAATCATGGTATAAACATGGCTTTCCTATCTAACACCCTAGAAAGAGAACTACTCACTCATAATCGAATTGGCAACAACAAAACTAATATGAAACCCTAAGAATTGCATCATGAACAATTAAATAATTAAACTAAGCAATCAAAGTAATTAAAGAGATAAAGAGTAGAGAAGAGTACCAATTGACGGAAAGCAGGAACTTTTATTGAAATCGAAATAGGTTTGATCACCTCTAAATTAATCTAAAGTGTTTGAATTAAACTAAAAGCAATGAAGAATAAAACTAGTCTAAAACCTGATGAAAGATGAATAAAAGATGAATGAATGATAATGAGGAAAAGGTATTTATAATACCCCTCAAGTTCACTAAAAACGGAAACAAAAAGTGAAAAAGCGCGATTAAAGCACCAGACCCGATCGGGCCCGAGCACAGTACCCGATCGGGTCCACATACAAATTCCCCCAACTTCACTTCTGGGCTCTGGCAGCAGCAGTGCAGCAATAAGGCGAGGAAAGCGGCCCACCCGATCGGGCCCGAGGCACCAACCCGATCGGGTCTGGCTACAACTTGGGCCAGCGTGTTCCCCTCGCCTGTAGCACCGCAACGAGACCAAGCAGCACTCCACCCGATCGGATCGGGCGGTAGTCACCCGATCGGGTCTGGGGACATGCTTCCTCGCCCGATACGATCGGGCAAACATCGCCCGATCGGGTCCGCAACTTTCATACCCGATCATAAATACTTCGCCCGATCGGGCCATTTCTGCCCGATCAGTGCACGGAAAACTCCTTTGACTCCTTGGCTCTCTAATCTTCACGTTTAGGGGTCTTGGGACCTCCTAAACTACCCATAAAGCTCGCGAGCCATCCTACGTGCCTCGTAACATCTCGTAAAGCCGTGGTTGCTTCCAAAAGGCTCGGAAATAAGGAGAAAACTCCATAAAACCTGTAATTCAATACTAAAACACGAAACCACAACTACATACGATAGTTAGCACAAAATAGCTCCCAAGAGCTTCAATGACGCACAAAATAGCTTGTAAATAAGGGAGAAAACTCTATATAAATACGTGATATCAAACTCCCCCAAGCTAAACCTTTGCTTGTCCTCAAGCAAACAGCACATGAACATGGAATAGATTACCTCACCCCAAAGATAAAACAAATCAAAGCTCAAAACATTTTCAAAACTAAGAATCGTTCAAGCAGGCATAATTCAAGTTTGGCTCATCAAATCCATCCAACCACCAATCATTCAAGCAATTTATCAAACTCAAGCATCCACAAAGCATACAAGTCCTGAAAAGGCACTCACAAGGGTGTCACTCCTCTCAATTTTGTGGCAGGCAAAGAATGTGCCCGGACACTCACCAACCCGACCATAAGTACCCTTCCCACTCACACTCTCATGTGTTTAAGAAGGTTCAATGACGCTCATCCTAGTCAAGTCGACTCAATTAGCAGAAATACTCTTTAACTTTGACAAACTAACTCGAAATCAATCAAATGAACATTGCAGACACGAGCTCAAGAGGACTTTATAGGGTTGTAATGGGGCTTAGGTGAGAGGTAGGGGATACTTTTGGGTAATGTGGTGGAAAAACCAAGAAAGGGGGAGCATAAACCATTCAAACAAGGCCTAAGATGGCCTTCACAACTCCCAACAATCACCATAAAACCATGTAAAATAACCTAACTCTCATACATCAATGAAAAGCGCATAACAAACCCAATTTTCTAGCAATGGAGCGAATATTCTTTTATGAACGTACGTGAATGAAAGAACTAGAATTCTTTTTCCTTTTCATTTCATTTTTCTTTCATTTTTCTGAACTTTATTCACGCAACTCTAAACTTGCTTTTTCTTTTCTCTTTCTCACTCTCAAACCACATCAAATACACTTTCAAATTCCTCAAAAACCAAACTAAACCAACAAACCAATCTCGAACTCAACCCATACAAAAAGCTCCCCCAAGCTAGGCTTGGAATAATATCAAGTGAAGGTTTTTGGCTCATAATAGGGGGTTTAAGTAACACGAAACAAGTCATTAGGCTCAGCGGGGCTAAGGAGGATAAAAGTATATCAAAAACTCACTCTGAAGCTCAAGAATAAGACAAAAGAACGCCTCTATCACAGCAAATGCTACAAATCATCGAAAATCAGACAAGTACGAAGTCAAAGTCAAGATCAATCCACTCAAGAGGAACTAACACACAAGAATAGACTGGATAATAATATGAATCCAATAGGCTATAAAGAGGCCTCACAGTCTAACCAATTCAGGTATGCAGCACAAAGTGGTCTAATATAATCCAAAAATGCTCGAAATCATAGCAATCAAACATCAAATCAAAGCCTCAAGATCACAAATGCCCAGCTATCCAGAAAACAGAGTCAAATCAATTTCAAATAGAGCACAACAGGGGCACAGGGAGGCAACTAAACCAGTCATGGGAACCATATTTTTTTGATTTTTTTCAGTATTTTTGAAAGCAGTAAATCTATCCTAGAAAGCAGTAAAAGAGATAGGGAATAGGAATACAAACAGAACTCCTCCCCCAAGCTGAACTTGGCGGTGTCCTCAATGCCAAAAGGTGATAAGGACTATGCTAAGAGGAAAAACAATGTTAGTACCCTCACTCTCGCTCACAAAAAGAAGGAAAATAAAAAGAAAAGAAAAGGGAAAGAAAAGAAATACGAGTTGCCTCTCGCACAGCGCTGGTTTATAAAGGTCCCGCACGACCATGATCCTCCCCTCTCTCAAATAGGAGGGGCTTGGCAATGAGTGCCACCCTCATCAAACATCTTTCTCCTCCAAATGTTCTTGACAATGCCTCCGGATGGTGAGGCAACCTTAGGTGGAATTGGAACCTTCTCCACCCCTACTTCATCTAAAACCTTATCCCTGCAAAAAGATTGTTCAAGCATAGGAGCCTTAACAGCATTGGTCAGTTTAAAAATCACTTTGTCATCACCAACACTAAGAGTTAAAGACCCAGACTTGACATCAATGACAGCACCAGCAGTACAGAAAAACGGCCTACCCAAGATAATAGGAATCTGGGCATCCTCATCCATATCTAACACCACAAAATCAACAGGAATATAGAATTTCCCTACCCTAACAGGAACATCCTCTAAAACACCTAGAGGGTATTTTATAGAACGATCCGCCATCTGTAAAGTGATTTGTGTGCATTTAAGGGCTCCCATGTTCAGTTTCTTATAAACAGACAATGGCATAACAGAAACAGAAGCACCTAAATCACACAAAGCCTTATCAATAAAAATAGGTCCAATATGGCAGGGTATAGAAAAACTACCAGGATCTTTTAACTTTGGTGGGGTTTTATTTTGAATAAAAGCACTACACTCTTCAGTAAGAGCGACACGTTCTACCCCACCAAAGTCTCTTTTCTTAGTAATCATGTCTTTCAGAAATTTGGCATAAACAGGCACTTGGGTAATTAAGTCTGTGAATGGAATCGTTACCTCAAGGTTCTTGACCATAGACAAGAACTTACCAAACTGCTGATCGACCTTGGACTGTTGCATCCTGTGAGGAAAAGGTAGCCTTGGTGTAAAAGGCGTTTCAGAAACCTTCTCCTTTTTCTTCCCTGTCTGTTCAGCTTCTGCAGACAAATCGACTTCAGACGTCGAATTCTTTCTTTTTCCTTCCTCTACCACCCTCTTCTTCCCTGCAGTTGGGGTAACCTCATCAATGGGCACTGGAGGGGCATCATATGCAATGCCACTACGAAGAGTGATGGCATTCACATGTTCTCTCTGAACTGGTTGCCCTGGCAATTGTCCCTGCTGCCTCTGTGCATTAGATTCTGCCAACTGAGCAACTTGAGCCTCGAGAAGTTGGATGTGCTTCTCTTGAGCCCTCTTTGTTTCCTCATTTGCCTTTTGCATAGACAATATCAGTTTCATCAGTTCAGAATTGCTAGGCTCTTGTGGGTTGTTTTGTGGAGGTGGGGTGTGGAAATTTTGTGGAGTTTGGAAGTTATTGGGATGATGGAAGTTTTGTGGTGGTGGTCTTTGGAAATTTTGTGGGGTTTGATGGTATGAAGGTTTAGGGTAGTTTTGTGGAGGTGGAGGTTGATGGTTTTGTGGGTTGTGGTAGTTATGTGAAGGAGGAAAGGTTTGTGGTCTTTGTTGGACGGCATTGGCCTACTCCATCTGAAATTGACTGAACTGACAGTCATGCCCAAAGTGACCCTGAACACCACATACCTCGCAGTAAGATGAGGTAATGGGTGCTACTGCAGACATAGCATTGATACTCATGGGTGGAGGTGTCGGACTAGAAGACTTCATTAGTTGCTGAGTTAGTTGCGCCATCTGAGATGTAAGCAATGAAATTGCGTCAACTTCAAGTACCTTCTTAGTCAAACTCCTAGATGATGAATGGTCATTGGCTGCAAGATTTGATATGAATTCATAACCCTCATCAACTGCCTTGTCTAAAAACACTCCTCCTGCAGACGAATCAACAATACACTTCGTCTGAGGCTGCAGACCATTGTAGAATGTCTGCGTCAAGAACCATTTGTCCATATTATGGTGTGGACACTCTCTCTGTAAATCTCTAAACCTAGCCCACGCTTCCCTTAATGTTTCATCAGGCTCTTGGAAAAACGTGGCTAGTTTATTTCTGATTTCTGCTGTTTTAGTAGGTGGGTAATACTCTCTTAGAAATGCAGCAGAAATCTCACTCCACTCGGTTTCTTTCACATCGTTCAACCATTTTTGGGCTCTATCTCTCAGTGAAAACTCGAACAACATGACTTTGAGTTGATCTGGAGTGACGCCGGCATGTTTAACGGTTCGACAAAGTTGTTGAAACCGTTGCAGATGATTTGCCGGATCTTCAGTAGGATGCCCACCAAACTGATTTTGCTGGACCATGCTGATGAGTCCAGGCTTGATTTCGAAATTTGCTACGGCAATGGTGGGCATAGTAGGTCCAGTGGAGAGACCATCCGGGTTGGGCACCCCATATGACTTCAGTGATTTTGACATAACTGAATTCAAGGTGTCTATTCCAGAGGTGTTCAGCTGAACAGACTGCTTTTCTTTCTGCTTTATCTTTCGGATCCGCCTGATTGTCCTAGTAAGATCGGGGTCCGCTGGAATTGGGGAACCATTTCTTTGGGACCTGGGCATACAAAAGAAACAAAAAGCAGCAGTAAAACGTACCTCGATTGAAACAATGAAGTTCCAATGAGGTACAGAGAAGTAGACCAAATAATTAAATAAAAACTTAGAGAACTAGCCGTCTTCCCCGGCAACGGCGCCAAAATTTGATAGGTTTTAGTCGTGTCACCTAATCAAAAATAAACCTACGGACCTCTAACTAGGTAGTCAGTGGAAGCAGGGTCGAATCCACAGGGAGACAGAGTTTCTAAATCAATATTCAACCAATTCAGCTACTCCAGATGAAATCAGGAAGGAATTAATTAAACTAAGGAATAGACTACGGAAGACTGAATAAATCGAGGATTAAACTATGGAATAAAAGTCTAGGGTATTAGGTCGGTCCACCATGCTTATACCAATCAAATAGGGTCAACTACTATCAAAACCTAAGTCAAGAGTCGGGGGATTAGAGCCTATGTTGAGCTATGGTTAAGACTCAACGCTCATAGTTCAACATACGCCGCATGTTCACTAACGTAATCAGAACTACTGACGTGTCCTAGGCCTCTAGTCGTAAGACGGATATGTGCAAACAACTATTAACCACAAGCAATCAATGAAATTGTACACTGACATTAATTACTCAATAAGAACAAACCACATCACAATCACCCTAATCAAGCCCTAGAGATTGATAGAAATCTAAATCACAATCATGGTATAAACATGGCTTTCCTATCTAACACCCTAGAAAGAGAACTACTCACTCATAATCGAATTGGCAACAACAAAACTAATATGAAACCCTAAGAATTGCATCATGAACAATTAAATAATTAAACTAAGCAATCAAAGTAATTAAAGAGATAAAGAGTAGAGAAGAGTACCAATTGACGGAAAGCAGGAACTTTTATTGAAATCGAAATAGGTTTGATCACCTCTAAATTAATCTAAAGTGTTTGAATTAAACTAAAAGCAATGAAGAATAAAACTAGTCTAAAACCTGATGAAAGATGAATAAAAGATGAATGAATGATAATGAGGAAAAAGGTATTTATAATACCCCTCAAGTTCACTAAAAACGGAAACAAAAAGTGAAAAAGCGCGATTAAAGCACCAGACCCGATCGGGCCCGAGCACAGTACCCGATCGGGTCCACATACAAATTCCCCCAACTTCACTTCTGGGCTCTGGCAGCAGCAGTGCAGCAATAAGGCGAGAAAAGCGGCCCACCCGATCGGGCCCGAGGCACCAACCCGATCGGGTCTGGCTACAACTTGGGCCAGCGTGTTCCCCTCGCCTGTAGCACCGCAACGAGACCAAGCAGCACTCCACCCGATCGGATCGGGCGGTAGTCACCCGATCGGGTCTGGGGACATGCTTCCTCGCCCGATACGATCGGGCAAACATCGCCCGATCGGGTCCGCAACTTTCATACCCGATCATAAATACTTCGCCCGATCGGGCCATTTCTGCCCGATCAGTGCACGGAAAACTCCTTTGACTCCTTGGCTCTCTAATCTTCACGTTTAGGGGTCTTGGGACCTCCTAAACTACCCATAAAGCTCGCGAGCCATCCTACGTGCCTCGTAACATCTCGTAAAGCCGTGGTTGCTTCCAAAAGGCTCGGAAATAAGGAGAAAACTCCATAAAACCTGTAATTCAATACTAAAACACGAAACCACAACTACATACGATAGTTAGCACAAAATAGCTCCCAAGAGCTTCAATGACGCACAAAATAGCTTGTAAATAAGGGAGAAAACTCTATATAAATACGTGATATCAAACTCCCCCAAGCTAAACCTTTGCTTGTCCTCAAGCAAACAGCACATGAACATGGAATAGATTACCTCACCCCAAAGATAAAACAAATCAAAGCTCAAAACATTTTCAAAACTAAGAATCGTTCAAGCAGGCATAATTCAAGTTTGGCTCATCAAATCCATCCAACCACCAATCATTCAAGCAATTTATCAAACTCAAGCATCCACAAAGCATACAAGTCCTGAAAAGGCACTCACAAGGGTGTCACTCCTCTCAATTTTGTGGCAGGCAAAGAATGTGCCCGAACACTCACCAACCCGACCATAAGTACCCTTCCCACTCACACTCTCATGTGTTTAAGAAGGTTCAATGACGCTCATCCTAGTCAAGTCGACTCAATTAGCAGAAATACTCTTTAACTTTGACAAACTAACTCGAAATCAATCAAATGAACATTGCAGACACGAGCTCAAGAGGACTTTATAGGGTTGTAATGGGGCTTAGGTGAGAGGTAGGGGATACTTTTGGGTAATGTGGTGGAAAAACCAAGAAAGGGGGAGCATAAACCATTCAAACAAGGCCTAAGATGGCCTTCACAACTCCCAACAATCACCATAAAACCATGTAAAATAACCTAACTCTCATACATCAATGAAAAGCGCATAACAAACCCAATTTTCTAGCAATGGAGCGAATATTCTTTTATGAACGTACGTGAATGAAAGAACTAGAATTCTTTTTCCTTTTCATTTCATTTTTCTTTCATTTTTCTGAACTTTATTCACGCAACTCTAAACTTGCTTTTCTTTTCTCTTTCTCACTCTCAAACCACAGCAAATACACTTTCAAATTCCTCAAAAACCAAACTAAACCAACAAACCAATCTCGAACTCAACCCATACAAAAAGCTCCCCCAAGCTAGGCTTGGAATAATATCAAGTGAAGGTTTTTGGCTCATAATAGGGGGTTTAAGTAACACGAAACAAGTCATTAGGCTCAGCGGGGCTAAGGAGGATAAAAGTATATCAAAAACTCACTCTGAAGCTCAAGAATAAGACAAAAGAACGCCTCTATCACAGCAAATGCTACAAATCATCGAAAATCAGACAAGTACGAAGTCAAAGTCAAGATCAATCCACTCAAGAGGAACTAACACACAAGAATAGACTGGATAATAATATGAATCCAATAGGCTATAAAGAGGCCTCACAGTCTAACCAATTCAGGTATGCAGCACAAAGTGGTCTAATATAATCCAAAAATGCTCGAAATCATAGCAATCAAACATCAAATCAAAGCCTCAAGATTACGTTAGTGAACTTGCTGCATATGTTGAACTATGAGCGTTGAGACTTAACCATAGCTTGACACGGCTCTAATCTATCGATTCTCGACCTAGGTTCTGATAGTTGTTTGATCCTTTGATTGGTATAAGCATGGTGGACCGAACTAATTCCCTAGACTTTTATTTTATAGAGTAAAAATCCATTTTATATTGTTTTATAGTAGTTAATTAGTAGTTCAGCTTATTTCCATCTGATCTTGTCTGAAGTAGCTTTTTGGCTGAATATTAACTTAGAACTCCGTCTCTCTGTGGATTCGACCATACTTCCACTGACTACTATTGTTAGAGGACTGTAGGAATTATCTTTGAATAGGTGATACGACTTTAGCCTATCAGTCCCTACCCACCACATCAAAAATTAGTTCAAGGACTTATAACAACCCAATGGATTCGTAGAGGTACTATTTCTGTACTTCGTACTGGACCCTACTATATCTCTACTTATTCCCACCATGCAGATGTTGAAAGCATCCTACAACTTTACACTGCTATAATCGATGGTCGTATAATAACTTTCCGTCGTGGACATTGGTCCATTGTCCCTCAATTCATCAATTTTAACCTTGCTCGTATTTGGGTTCGTATAGCTGAACTCCCTTTTGGTTATCTCTCTATTGACTGGGCTAGACAAACACTATCCCATAAAGGTTATGTAGAATCTATTGACCATCAAGGAGATGAATTACCTAATGAACCTGAGTTGCGTGCTTGATGTTAGTAGATCTCTCTCAACCACTCATCCCTGGCTGCTTTTTACCCATAAGTGAAGATAGAGTGGTTTGGGTATACTTTCGTTATGAGGGTGTCTTTCGATTCTGTAAGAGATGTGGGTTTGTTGGTCATTACACTCGTTGGTGTCACTGTTCCATTCTCGAAGCCAATCGTAGGCTTCGAACACGAGCTGCTACTCTGGAACAGAACGGGCTTAGAGTTTTATATGGCCCCCTTAACTTACCTTTCTATACAAATCTCATTGAAGGTCTTCCAGATCGTTTCTGTTTAGGAACACACAAGCTAATCTCCTCTTACACGATGAACCAAATGATACCCCTATTCGGCGCCACTTTGATGAAGCTGGACATCCCATCCCACCCGACAACGTAGAGATAAACTCTTCAGATAGTGAATACTTTTCTGGTGAGGAAGGTTTTGAAACACCATCTCAGTTGCATGCACAATCTCAATCTCCGACTCCACAACGATCTTCTCCAACACCATCCCCTTCCCCCTCTAATCATGTCACTCAATCTCTAGGTACACATCTAGGTTTATCATCTTCAGACCCCTATGCTCAATTTACTACTCCTCCTTCTCCATGATCCACACTACATAATCCCTATTATGAACATGGTGAATCATCCAATGCAAATCAAAAAAATCATCACCCTCATCAGACTCAACCTATCTTTGATTCTCTTGGCATTTCACAATGGGTTTCTCAGCCTTTTGCTGCAGCTCAAAGAGCTTCTACCTTTTCTAACACACCTCCTACTTCAAACACACCTTCAAACCCTACAACTGTACCCCCACAAATACCTCCTACACATTCTACTCTGACTGGTGGTCTTCTAGATGACATTCTCAATACTTTATCTATCCCCCGCCCAACAATACCAATATCTACTCCCCCAAAACCATACAGACCATCATGGAGTTTAAATACCTAATCCCCTAACCTCTGTTACTACTCCAAACCCTACTCAGTCTATTAACACAACACTCATTCAACCAACGAGCATTATTAGACCAACTCCTATTCTTTCTCGAGCTGGTTTAAGACTTAGACGATTACTCATTCCAACTCGACGAGTTCGAGTCTATCCCTCTCCCTTTACCCACTCTTCAACCTCTCCATTCTCTATGCACACTTCTCCAATCTCCCCCCCTTAAGATTATCCGGAAACAGTATTGTCGAATTCACCACAATCACCACCTTTTGAATTACCCCTACCTCGAGTTACACACTACTCTATCACAACTTCTTGGCCGCACAAACGGTTTCGCCCACCTGGCCACTACCGCAGTACTTCCCTTTGATATGCAGCTTAAGTACGGTACAGACGGGTATATCTCTACAGATTGGACTCTCAAACGTATACGTATCCGTCTCCAAAGACTAGAAGCTAAGGGTGGGTTTAACATATGGTGGCCTGAAAATGGAACTCTGAAACTACACCTTAAGGAAATAACTGACGTTTAAATGGCTCATGACTTAGATGTTGAGGTAGGCCCTGAAGTCTCCTCCAAGCTCTAGATCTCAATGAAACGTCAAGACACTTCTTCCATTGATCATGGAAACCATAAAATAATGAAACTCAAGGAACCAGAGCTCACAGAATCTCCTACACACTCACCTCAATGCTCCTCCACTCAAGCTATGGCTTTTCAGTTTGAACTTGTCCTATCTCTTTCACCCCCTGGTGAGGTGGCAAGCCCTTCACAACCACCCATGTTTCCATGAAGATGATCTCTTTCAATGCACGGGGAGTTGGTGATGAGTCTTCCCTTGCAATTCCCTACTCGAAATGGCTAATCAAAACTAATGTCCTATGTTTTTTTTCATGTCTGAATCTAAAGTATCGTTAAATATTTCTAGCAAGCTTTTTAGTTCTTGTAATCCTTCGTTTGTATCAGGCTTCGATGCCCTAGGTAGTAGTGGTGGTTTGCTAGTCTTAGGATGGTCTTCTTCTCTTATTACTTGCCTAGACGTCTCTTCAAACTATGTACTTTGTAACATTGTCGAACCCTATGGTAGTAATTGGCAAGTTTGTTTTGTTTACGGAGCTCCTGTTCTAGCGACTAGGTCTTTGGTGTGGGATAAACTAGCCTCCTTTGCACAAACATTCCCGACCTTAATGTTTTTAGGTGATTTTAACCAAATGGAATATCATGATGACAAACTAGGAGGTTCGTCAATTATAAAATGGTGGCAAGACTTTATAGACTGGCGACTACAAACGAATCTTTTAGACATACCCTTCTCGGGACCCCGTTACACTTGGTCCAATAAACAACTAAAGCACCAACTTATCTTATAACGTCTTGACCGCGGTTATATGTCTAATGATTGGGTTACACATAACCACATTATTAACCAACCTATTTTAGTCTCTGATCATGCCTCTATCTTTTTCCAATCAGTTAACAACGCCACATCTTCACACCGACCTTATCAAATTGCAAATTGGTGTTTATCCCAACCCAACACTTTGCTAATCATCCACAAATATTGGCACTTTACCACTCTTTCTCCTTTATTATTCTAAATCACCACAAATCTCGGTCTAATTCGAACGGACTTACAAACATGGACTCTGGCACATAAAAAATACATGGGTATTAATTGGAAATCAATAACCGAACCCCTTTCCTTAGATAGCAAATCCATTCAAACTCTTTCCCAAGCCCGCACTTACTTACAACAAGCTAATTCCTTGAACCAATTGAACCTTCTCCTTTTCACATACTGGCTTCAACGTGCAAAATTACGTTGGGCTACTTTAGCTGACTGCCCTTCAAAAGTGATGTATTCCTTAGTCCAGAATAGGAAATCGAGACAAATCATACATTCCAATAAAGACAACCAAGAGAACTGGATCATTGAACCCCTTGCCATTTCTCATCTTATGACATAACATATTCAACAACTAATGCTACCTTCCCTGATTAATGATACCAATCACACCACCTCCCTCCTGAATCAGCTTGATTTACCACAAATTTCTTCACAATCTTATCATCTTCTTTTACAACCTTTTACCCCGGTAGAAATTCAACAAGCTATGTTCACATTAGGTAGCAACAAATCCCCGGGCCCTGATGGACTTGCGGCTGAATTCTTTAAACGACATTGGATGACCCTAGGAGATGCCATTATCAAAGGTATATAATTAGTTTGGCAAAATGGTTATTTTCCGAGAGCAAGGAATGATTCCCTCATGGTCATGATTCCTAAAATATCCCAACCACAAAATGTCACACAATTTCCGTCCTATTAGCTTATGCAACACCCTATACAAATGCATTGCCAAAATTATGGTCAATAGGATGAAACCTATTTTTCCCAATATTATCTCTGATTACCAACATGCCTTCACCCAGGGTCGACCACTTCATGGTAGTACCTTCCTGAGTCATGAACTACTTCATTTTATCAATCAAAGAAAACAGGGATCCAACACCTATGCGGCTGTCAAACTCGATATGAGTAAAGCCTACGATAGAGTCAATTGGGATTTTCTAACCAAAGTTCTATATGCCTATGGGTTTTCCCCTAAATGGATTAAGCTTATCTACCATTGTATCTCCACTGTCTCTTATCGCCTTTTATTCAATGGCCAACTACAAAAACCTTTCCATCCTCAATGTGGCCTACGACAGGGAGACCCTTTGTCCTCCTATCTTTATATTTTATGTATGGACATCCTCTCTCCTCTCCTCACTATCTCTGAAAATATCAATCTTTTTCGAGAAATTAAACTAAGTCGTACTACTTCTACCATCACCAATATACTCTTCGCTGATGACATCCTTTTATTCTTCAAAACCACCGATAACTCATGCCACTCTATCACTCATATCCTCTCCAATTTTTCAAAAGCATCAAAATCAACAGGAATATAGAATTTCCCGACCTAATGTGGCCTACGACAGGGAGACCCTTTGTCCTCCTATCTTTATATTTTATGTATGGACATCCTCTCTCCTCTCCTCACTATCTCTGAAAATATCAATCTTTTTCGAGGAATTAAACTAAGTCGTACTACTTCTACCATCACCAATATACTCTTCGCTGATGACGTCCTTTTATTCTTCAAAACCACCGATAACTCATGCCACTCTATCACTCATATCCTCTCCAATTTCTCAAAAGCATCCGGACAATGTCTAAATCTAAATAAATCCTTCATCAAGTTCAACCCCAACACCACCACCCTTTTCCAGTCCTCCTACAAGCAAATCTTATCGATGCCACAAAAAGCTAATATTGGTGTACATCTAGGTGTCCCAGTTGATATTACTGGACCCAAAGCCAAACATTTTAATCCCATTTTGGATAGAGTCTCCAAAAAAAATATCTCCTGGAACCACCTTCAACTCTCTATCCCTAATAAAATCATTCTTATAAATACTATCCTCATCTACATTATCACACATTTTATGCCTACTTTCCATCCACCCATGCACATCCTTTCTAAGCTAGATTCACTCTTACACTCATTCTTTTGGAGTACTAAAGGCGGCAAAGGTATTCCCTGGGTTAAAATATCAATAACCACACTACCAAAAGGCTTAGGTGGTTTAAGTGTGAGGTCTCTAATAATTCTCAATGAATGTAAACTTATGAAACAAATGTGGCGGATGTCTAAACACCCCCAGCTCCTTGTCTCGCGTGTTTTCAATTCCAAACGACCCTTTGCCCTTCATACTGGCAAACAAAATCCTTACATTTCCCCTTCCACTTCATGGGGGATGAGAAGTCTAATCAAAGCTGAAAGTACGCTCCTTAAGGAATGTCATTGAAAAATCGGAAATGGGGCTACAGTTTCGGCTTTCTCACATGAATGGGTAAATAATACCATCCCATTAGCTAGTACATATATTACTCTACAACAAATAACCAAAGCCAAAGTTAAAGATTACATTTCAACAAACCCTATACAATGGCATTTCTCTAAACTTAGCGATTTTGATCGCTCCCATGCTCTCTCCATTACCGCTATGGAACTCCCACACACAAATTGTGAGGATACTATGGTATGGAGTCACCACCGCTCTGGTAATTTCACCACAAAAACAGCTTATGCTACTCTATCTTCCTATACTATCAACCCTACAAACGAACCACAAACAACTTCACCAAAAAATTTTAAATCAATATGGCACCTTCCTATCTTACCCAAATGGAAATATTTTCTTTTGCGTTTACTGCATGATCGATTACCTGCTGATAAAGTAAACTTAGATAAACGACAACTCCTGCCGAGCCAGAATTGTGATCTTTGCACACAACAACCTGAAAATTCATATCACCTATTACATGCTTGTCCCTTAGCTCAATTAGTCTGGACCTCTACTTCCATCCACCCTATCCCACAGATCCAGCCCCAAACTACCTTTCAAAAGTGGATTTCTGATTGTATTCTGCATTACAAAGCTCCAGAGGGCGCTTATAGCCCGAGTCTTATAACCTTTATCTCTACTCTTTGGTGCCTGTGGCAGCACTGTAATGACAGAATATTCAGAACTTCAGCAGCAAACCACAATACTGTACTCCACAATCTTGAAACTCTAACCACTTTCCAACAAAACGGCCATACTTAATTATTATTATACTCACTTTAGTAGACATATTTCTATTATTATACCCAAATGGAAATATTTTCTTTTGCGTTTACTGCATGATCGATTACCTGATAAAGTAAACTTACATAAACGACAACTCCTGCCGAGCCAGAATTGTGATCTTTGCACACAACAACCTGAAAATTCAGATCATCTATTCCATGCTTGTCCCTTAGCTCAATTAGTCTGGACCTCTACTTCCATCCACCCTATCCCACAAATCCAGCCCCAAACTACCTTTCAAAAGTGGATTTTTGATTGTATTCTGCATTACAAAGCTCCAGAGGGCGCTTATAGCCCGAGTCTTATAACCTTTATCTCTACTCTTTGGTGCATGTGGCTGCACTGTAATGACAGAATATTCAGAACTTCAGCAGCAAAGCACAATACTGTACTCCACAATCTTGAAACTCTAACCACTTTCCAACGAAACGGCCATACTTAATTATTATTATACTCACTTTAGTAGACATATTTCTATTTTTAATTATTCTTATTGATATTATTACTATTTTCAATTATTTTTTAAACATTTTTATCTAATATTCTATTACAATCCTTTACCTATTAGACATAATCATATTCATTATTATTATTATTGCTATTATTATTATTATTATCATTATATATCAAACAAGCTCAAAATATTTGCAAAATATTAGTGGTAAGCCGAGATAGTGTCTAGGCCCCCCACTCCTTTAGCAACAACAAAACTGATCCTAGTGAAGATGTGGGCAGCAGCCCCCTCGCCCCAATATCTTGAGTCATGGAGAATCTCTGTATCCGCTTTAATAAAGTAACAACATCCTTCTCTAATTCTTCTAAAGAAGAGAAGGAGAAATGTAAGAAACAATTGGAGAATTAGAAAAGGTGAAATGTAAGAAACAACCGGAAAATTAGAGAAGGAGAAATGTAAGAAACCATATCCAGTTGTCGCATATTTAGCCTTATACTTGACACGTTTGCGGTGTGCTGCATCAATCACCACGCGGCTAGGCACGAAGTCAGACATCACATATTGTGTCAAGGGCGATGACCCAGTCAGATCAACACACACATCAAGCCCCTCATCCCAAGAGTAAAGTAACATATTTGTAGGATGGAGGGGTTTGTCGTTCCTCCCACACAACCCAATATCAACTTCCTTACCAGCTGAAATCCCAGACCAATAGCAGACATCGACTAAGGTGTCACAAACAACATTATGTCGATGTTTAATACCAACAATGCCCGTACAAGACACATCATGGTCACCATAAGTATTCCAATCAAAAACCTTGGAGTAAGCAGAGCACGACCTCGAAGTAGAAAACAAGGGAACACCCAACCGATAGAATATCACACATCGATAAGTTTTGCCATTCATAGTCGGACCCAAACCTGAAATCGGGACCGCCCTTAGCCAATCAGAAGTTCATGACTACTACTATAATAATAATAATTATTATTATTTTAAAAAATTAATTTTGTTTGCAATTTGGCTTGAAATACTATAATATTAGTGTTGATATTAATTCAAGTACATTACATTCTTCAACAAAGAAAAACATCTACTTATAATTTCCTAATTATTTTCTTCTATATGATCTCCTACTTCTTCATTATCTTCTCCTGATCATCATTAGCATCTTCACGACCACCTTGATGTGCATCATTCGAATTCACAAATTTTCAAATTATCTTAGCTAATGTTATCTTCTTTAAAACATGAAAGTCTTCCCACCATTTTTTATTTTCAAGCAAGTAGAAAATGCTTTTACGCCTACGAGCAGCGAACTTGTTCCCCTTTTCTTATTGAGTATGTTCAAAGCACAAACTACCAAATTTTTACATCACAACAGAATTCGGAGCCTTCCCACATAGAAGTTGATAATGAGTTTAATTCCCAAGAAAACCTAAAGGGGTGCGATTAATAAATAACTCGTCCTAAGAATGCATTTACCTCAAACCGTAAAGGTAAATTAGCTTGAAACATTAACACGCGACCAACATTTAGAATACGTTGGTGTTTGCATTCCATACACCCATTTTGTCTCCTCGAAATACAAACAAAAACTCTAGGCACATCCCATGGCTTGTATCCTCGGAATACGAACAAAAACTCACCTCGAAACAAGGCTTGGTTGGTAGGCATCTCAGTTGTGACCTTGTAGGATTTCTCTTGCCTATCCCCATCCTTCACCATTATAAGATGTCGAGCTTGGAAGGAGTACCACAGGCCCAACATAACACTCAGACACCTCGTTGAGCTTAAACATATTACGCCAAAGGCGCAACGAGGGATGCACTCCTAACATTCTACAGACACACAAGAAAGCCACAATTGATCCTATCGAGTTGGGCATAAGCTGACACAAGGAGATGTTATATGCCTTCAAAATCTCTTTGTACAAAGGGTGCATAGGAATTCGCAGACCCAACTCGAAGTATGTCTTATACACTCCAATGCACCCAGGGGGTGGCGTTACCACCAAATCCGTGGCTCGTGGGGCATAAAGTACATATTGCAACTTAACAAAGTGGAGGCTTGACAAAAACAACAACCCTATACGGAGATCCTTTCGTCACTTCCCTGTCGACCAATGGCCACTTATTCCCAATTTCTTGTTGGGGGAAGGACAGGGCTTGCAATGGTCAGATGTCAATGTAACTTCGTCTGTTGGTTCCATTATTTGCACAACACCAAGCGAAAGAAAAGAATCTAAGTAACTCCTCTTAGTAGGAGGGAAGACTATCGTAATTTTATTGGGGTGATCTAAAAACTCCTTGGGTCCCTCGAAAATTTCCTCACGCTCCTCTTCCTCAATAGGAATAGCGTCGAGTAAAGCATCGGGATTTGGGATCCAATATGCTATTGTTACAACAGAGGCCCTATCAACCCATGTCTCAACCCATGGCATATAAGGAAGGGGCAGGATATAAGGGGTGTTTGATTCGATAGCAGGGTTCATTATTTAAAGTACAATAACCCCTACGTTGAATTTATTAAAGAAAGGAAAAGAATCAAGAACGAGAAACCATAGCTTGGTCGAAAAGCTCGGAAGAGGTTCCTCGAAACACTCGGCGCAGACAGATAGTAGCAGGCAAATAGAGCAAAGACTTTTTAGAGAGAGAAAATAGAGAGAGAAAATAAAGATGATTAAATGAGGCAATAGTGAAGTTATATATGTCTAACCTACCCCCTAAAAGGACATGAACAGAGAGTCCTCTCTAATAGAAACAGTTATTCAACATGGGAGTTCGTGCCAAGCATTTATAACAGTTCATATACCTTGTATGAGTACATACAATGTATAAATACCGGTCAAAGAGAATACGTTGACCCAGGCGTATACCTCCTAAAAATGTTGACTCCCCTAAAGTAAGCCATCACAAGCACTTCGTTTCATATCATCTCGATCCCTAACCGGGGCAACGTCGAGAAATTTTAGCAACACAATCCCTCCCTTATCGCAGCTACTTCGAACTCTTCAAAGAAGTAATTTCTTTGATAGAGCTACCTCGAGCATTTTCAAAGGACACCCTTTGAACCAAATACTTTGAAATATTTTCTAAGTATGAAAAAGCCCTTCAAACAAGGCACACCCTTCGAGCAAAGTGAGTACAGGACTCATGAGCCCTGACCCGGTGTCCTCAAAGTGCTAAAAGCCCTTTAAAACAAGGCACACCCCTTAATTAAAATGAATGCAGGGCTCATTAGCCCGAGAGTTATCTGAGGCGCATACTTCGAACCAAATAAGTATAGACTTATTAGCCCTTACCAGGCCTACTTCACACCCACCACTAAGACCCCATGGGGCTTACAAAAGTGAAAGTGGTCGAAGTTTCAATACACCATCCAAATGAGGGTGGTCGAAGTTTTTAAGTACACCATCCGAGTGAGGGTGGTCGAAGTTTTTGATGAACCATCCCAATGAGGGTGGTCGAAGTTTTTTAATACACCATCCAAATGAGCGTGGTGTAAGTTTTTAAATACACCATCCGAGTGAGGGCGGTCGAAGTTTTTGATGAACCATCCCAATGAGGGTGGTCGAAGTTTTTTAATACACCATCCAAATGAGGGTGGTCGAAGTATTTAAATACACCATCCGAGTGAGGGTGGTCGAAGTTTTTGATGAACCATCCCAATGAGGGTGGTAGAAGTTTTTAATACACCATCCAAGTGAGGGTGGTCGAAGTTTTTGATGTGCCATCCAAATGAGGGTGGTCGAAGTTTTTTGATGCACCACCTATGAGAGAGGGTGGTCGAAGTTTTTGAAGTGCCATCCAAATGAGGGTGCTCGAAGTTTTTTGATGAACCATCCAAACGAGGGTTGTCGAAGTTTTTTGATACACCACCTATGAAGTGAGGGTGGTCCAAGTTTTTATTCACTACCATAACGAGGGTAGTCGAAGTTTTTGATCATCAAAGAATGAGGGTATTTGAAGTTTTTGACCATCAAAGAAGGAGGGTGGTCGAAGTTTTTATGTAGTGCCATAACGAGAGTGGTCGAAGTTTCTTGGATAAACATCTGAAATAGAGGGTGATCGAAGTCTTAAGAGTCCACCCTTGGAAAGAAGGTGGTCGAATTTTAGGAGGGTGTTGTTATGTCCAGATTTTCCTAAGCTAGTTTTGCAGGTTCGCAGGTTCCACGATCATAGGTTCAAGCTATAGCTTCCGAGTATTAGCTTCTAGCTAGCTACTACTAGCTACTGGATGTAAGCTTCTATCTTTCAGCTCCCGGCTTCCAGGTTCCAGCTTGCAGCTACCAGCTTCCAGGTTCCAGCTTGCAGCTACCAGCTTCCAGGTTGCAGCTTACAGCTCCCAAATACCAGCTTCCAGCTTCCAACTATCGGTCACCAGCTTGGAACAGGTCAACGTATGACTCAACAATAGCCTAAGATATAGGTTAAATGATTGTTGCAACTAGGATTTTCCAGCTGGAGCTCTCCAGCTATGGAAGGCCAGCTTAGGACCTCCGGATATGGAAGGCCAGCTTCACTGACACGTCACGGATTAGTTATGGCCAAAGCCTAAAATCACGCAAGAATTAGTGCAGCAGAGGCAAAATGGATGAAGAGTCATTCAAAGCCACTAAATACGGACGTGGGCGAGAATCAAGGGGTAGTTACAAGCCGTTGTGAAGGCTGATTAAAACGGATACTCATCTCAGTATAAATAGCACAATGATAATGTAAATCAGACAGAAGCTTTTACACATTCAGCACTTAAATTCTAAGTTTGAAACATTGTTATTAAGCTTACGAATTACATTGGTACGTAAAACATTAGGGTTGTAACCGAGATTATAGTGGATTGGTGGACTCAAAGCCACCCGCGGTTTTTCCCTTATTCCATGGGTTTCCGCGTCACCATCTCTGGTGTTCCTTTCTCTTTTTTTTTTTTTGCTTTCTTTCATTCTTCTTTGCCTTGTTCATCTTGATTAGCCATCCATCTTCATTAGCTAGTTGTAGGTCTCTAGCTAGATTTTACTTGTGTAAAATTTGGCATAAACAGGCGTTCGCAATTTGGCTAAAAAATTCGACTTAGGTACGTCCAGTTTTTAAAGCAGTCCACCTGGTGAAAGGTACGTCGAACTCCAAGAGTAAACGAAGCATTCCGCTCCACGTCGCAGTTCCAGCATGGTATTAAAACTCCGGCATGGAGCGTGGGGCTAATGTTTCAGCCCATTACAGTCATGGCCCACCTTACCGGTGAAATGACTAAAACACCCCTGAGGCGTAAAATTAGCATTTTACCCCTGGGAGCTTCACAGGATAGAAAGTACTGGCTTTCAGTTAAGCCCACTAACAAAAGGCCTTCATGACATCATCACCTTCACCAGGTGACATCACATCAGTACAACCTATAAATAGTACTTTCATCTGATCAGCCAGGTACGTTTTTACACTCATTCCAAAGCATTTACTTGTATTATTCTCTGACCTTCTGAGATCATATTTGACTTAAGCATTGGAGAGACGATCTCGGAAACATCCCCGGGGTAGTTCATCGTGCTCGGATTTGCAGGTACTCGAATTTACTGGACCTTGGACTGTTACTTGTTACTGCCCTAGCTGGATTTGGACTCCCTAAACTACAAATTTCTATTGTGTTTCTTGTACCCGAAACATCTTATAATGACCGAAATCAGGAGTAATTAAACCCTGATCCTAGGCGCCATCTACTAATAAATCCTAGTCAAATTAAATTTAACTAAGTCCCTTGAAAGTAGGAAAGTTTGTTACAAATCTTATCTTTTATCAATCATCAAATCTTATCTTTTACCAACTACTCTTAGGCGCCACCCTTATCTCTTCCACACGCCAACCTTGACTTTGACTCACATCAACTTTGACTTGTTAAATTCCTCATGTTGACTTGTTGAATTTTTGGGCTTCCTTCAAAACGCCATTTAGTTGACTTTTCTCCTCTTTCTTGACTTTCTTCCTTCCTTCCATAATGCCATCGTAATCAATTACTTTGACTCTTAAACCTCTATTTAGACTTTCAGCTAACTATTGACACAACAGTATTTATTTACAGTAATTAAAATAACCTAATGTAGCTTAAAACAACAAAAACCCTTTTCAAGTAAAAAGGTAAAAACTCGTAAGCAAAAGACTAACAGACTCAATTACTTGACTTGAACATCATCTTCAACCCAAGTCAATTATAAAATAACAAAAACTTGACCGGTAACCATGTAACCAATTTTCTTGACCTTGATTTGCAGAATTAACCATATCCAAGGTTGTTAAAATCGAGATTCTAACTTGAAATGGAAAGGCATGTTAAAATCGGATCGTAGAATCAAATCGTAGAATCGTAAGATTCTACAAATTTTGCGGAAATAGAGATTCATAATGCATTGTATAACTTATTTAGCCATTCTTTATCATTAAATGATTTTTTAAAAAAATATTTAGTTATTTGGTCCTTTTATTATACGATTATTCATTAATATTTAAATACGGTTGAGATTAGAAGGGCAAGGCCACTAATCGTGTATCAAATAACTTCTTCTAGTATCATTGTTGATGAAAAAGACGAGTTTGAGTGAATTGTGAAAGTGAATTGAGTAAGTTTAATAGAAAATAAATTGAATATATGAATGTTACTCATCTAGAAAAAGAGGAACATTATAACAATAGGCTTGGCCCATTATTTTAACGGAATCTCGAAGTTTTGTTAAAATCGTATAGAATCGTTAAAATCGTAAGATTTTAATGACGATTTTAAATTCTAATGATTTTTTTAGATTCTTACTAAGATTTTAACAAATTAAGATATTAGTTGCGATTTAAATCGTTTTGCAAATTAAGATCGTAAAATCGTAAGATTTTAAGACTTAAATCGTGATTTTAATAACCATGACCATATCCAAAAATTATAATGATAAAAAAGATTAGAAATTTCAGTAACCTCTTCGCGTCCACATCAGTTCCTCAACCTCATGTTTTCTGTATTATGTCACAGCATGGGATATGGAATTCCGGATTGCTCTGACCAGACACGTTGCTTCCACCACTATGTACAACAACAGATGCGTGTCTATGGCTGCCACCAGCGGGTACAGTAGTAGACGCGTAATTATGGCGAGCTACAGACATGTCTTTCCCACCACGGTTTTGATAAGCACTTTATTGTGCTTAATTATTGTAGGTCATTTTTGGTGTCCTTGCATGTAGTTTAGGCATTTAAGCCTAGCATTGCATGGTTTTTGTCACCTTTGAGTTATATTGTCGCTTCATTATCTGTTTAGTTATTTTTGGATGATTTTCAGGCTAACTAGCAGGTTTTTGAAGTCATATATGATCATTGGAAGATTAGTTGTGGACGTTTGAACTTCAAATGGACATAACGTTTGATCCGTAAATCGGATTGAGGTGATTCCGGTGGGAGGTGTTAGCTCGTTTCGATAGCTTTCCAACGACTAGTCATTAGCCCAATTTCGATAAGAGACGAGAGAGATATGATCGTTTGAAGTTGAGTTGTCCACTGACTAGCAGGTCTACACGACCGTGTTGATTTCAACACCACCGTGTTGGTCTGTTTCCACGAAGTCAGTCCTGTTCTGCTTGCCCACTGATTTGAGAAGTTCAATTCTACACGACCGTGTCCATATTGACACGACCGTGTCCACTTTGACACGGTCGTGTCAATTTATTTCCATGGAAGCAGTAACTTTGAAGAAACGCTGAGAATCTTGTGTAACAGGTGTACACGGTCGTGTCGTTTTTGACACGACCGTGTCGACCTGCTTTCGGGCTTTGACCCGTTTTGTCCGTCTTACTTTAATGACTCTTTTAGTTAGTTTTGGGAGCTTAGACTCGACATTATCTCATACACTTAGACTCTAAATACATTCTCTTAGCCCTAAACTCTCTCTAAACACTATTATCTCTTTTGGTTCATATTTGAAGATCGAATTCGTTAATCAATTCAAGTAATTTTTCTTCAATCTCTTTTCTTTAATTCCATTGCATTGTTTATGATGTTTAATTTATTGAATCTCAATTGCTTAGAATCCATGGTTAGTGAGTAGTTCATTATCTAGGGTGTGGGCGAAAGTATGAATTAAGGGCTTAATGTAGATTATCTATGCTTTTTTATGATTCAATTGTTTGTCTATGCATTGAATGTGGTGTTTTGACACCCTAGGATAGATCTTGATCACGTTTATGCTAGGGCACTTAGGGTTTCTATCGTTCTTAATCGAACTTTAATCCCTTTTGTCATTCCCATGTTTCGACTTGATTTCTAGACCAAGGGATTGGGTAGGAATTAAGGGGATCCTTTAATTAGGGGTTTTCTGAACTTAATGAATTTATTAATCAACGGACCAAAGACCATTCTAAAGAGGATTTGGTTGGTTGACTAATAATCGATTACTCTTGAGGACCATTCGAGAGAGGACTCAAGTAAATTCGAGGGGAACTTAACCTTGTATTGACTCCGTTGTGAATCACCATAGCGTCGATTATCGTTGTCTAGCCCATGTTCATACGAGTAGCCCAAACTCTAGTGATTTCCTTATTATATTAATTCTCCTATTTGATTATTAGTTCGTATTCATTAGCTAGTTAATTAGTTGGTAACCTACTCAATCTTAAACCCCCCAAAACCCTTCACTTAGGTAGTTTTGGACTTAGTGAACTATAGTCAATCCCGATTTCCTTGTGGTTCGACCCTTGACTTGCCATTACTACGTTCTTAGTAGTTGCTCGTTAGGTTTATAAATTGTGTTTGCTAAGCAGTTCTTAGTGCCTTAACGACACACTAAAAACCTATTATCAGATTTCTGTCCAACAACCAATCTGGGACATTTTTAGAGTAGATGCACACAAGTTTAATTTGTCAACTCCCTCACCACGCCCTGTAGTATGTTCATCCCGAAGAGCAAAGGCATGTAAATCCTCTTATATTGCTTTTCCTCTTGTGATGTCACGAGAATTTTCTTCTTGTACCAAAGGGTGGTAGGCTCGACCAAGATTCACAGGAGGCGGTTGAGACAATAGATTCGAGTGTACAAGTGCATAATATTCATTGTCTAACCCAATTAAAAACTCATGCAATTTTCCTTCTTTGCGTCTGGCAAATTTGCTAGCAACATCGCAAGTCCACTGCCCACAACTACAAGCATGAAGAGGTTTCAATCTATCGAATTCGTCATACAGTGCATTAGTTGATTGAAATAATTGTTAATATCCATCCGTTTGGGTGGACGACAATTCACAATATCACTTAGAAGTTGTTGTAGTCTAGGTTCGTTTGGTACTCAAAAATGCAACTTAAGGCAATCCCATAAGGGTTTTACTTTGACATGGTATTGTATTGAACCAGACAATTTGGCATCAAGACTTCAAATTATCCATGACACAATCATGGAGTTATCCAATTCAGGAGTTTCCTTGATTTGCTCGGTTGGTTGATCGTCCCGCCAACAAACACATCTTTTCTCCGTGCTTACAAAGACAAGGTTATTTCCCTTGCCCACACTACGTATTTATCCCCTTAAGAGTGACAGGGGTAATCAAATTTCCCGGTTGATCTCCGGTCTCAAGATGATACAGGAAAGTTGCATCAATTTTCTCTTCACTTGACATGGCAGTACGTACTTTATGCACGCTGATACAGCGGTCGTTCATGTGAGTGATTTTCGGTTAGTCCATTTTCTTCAAACTTGGTGAAGTCAGGCTACGTCATTCTGCAGCTCTAATACCATGAAATAACGGGATTTAGGTTTCATGTTTTGTTTTTATTTTGTGTTGCCTTTCATTTATAAATGGATGGTTTATACTTCCTCCGTTTTGATTTAAATGTGACACTTATAGTTTCATGGACTCCTAGGTAATTTTTTGGAAGGAAAAAGATAGAGAGAGAGAGAGAAATAAGGGAACTCAAGTGAGGGGAGAGAGATAGAGAGTTCATAGACCAAAAAAAAAATGTAACAACTAATTCAAAAGTTCCTAAAATAAAAAGTGTCACATTTGAAAAAAATTGGAAGATTTATACAGCATAGTCTACTGAGCCTGATTAGCACAACATTAATGACAGAAAATACAAGGGAATGGGCTCATTATTCAGATTATACAACTAATCCTAACATGCTCACTACTAACTACCAGTTATAAAAGACGCTCACAAAAACCTCGTAAAAATTCTGCAGTTGTTCATTGGTACTACCTCCGTCTCGCAAAGCCTTTTCCATTGTTTCCATTTTCATTAATCACAATTAATTTTTTCATTTCCTGATTTGGATATAGTTCACCAATCGTAACTTTCTTTTACATAAAATAAATGACCCACACTCTAACCTCAATACACAATCGTGAAAAATGCCACTACCTTACTTTTTAATTATTTAATGAAAAATTAGGCCTTCAACAACTTCTTTCCATAAAATTTGTGTCCAACAGAAAAAATTATTTGGAAAACAGAAGGAGTAGTATCTATATATGGGACATAAAATGTACATGGTCAAAAATTAATAAGGGTTAAAGTTGCGTTTATAATAAGGGTGTTCATTTTATCCGAAATTTTGGATCAGATCAATTTAATTTTAAGAAAAACAAACCTGATAATCAAATATTAATTCGATCCAGCCATCCGAATATATTTGATATTTTCTCACATACCGGGCTTTTCGGATATCCGAAAACAGAAAAGGTTGATCCGAATCCGATTCTAAAATTTCCAAATATCTTATTTTTTAGATCAGATCAAGGATCAAATCATTATAAACACAATTTCAAAGAGAGTATAAGCGGCAAATATAAAATCTATCATCGGTAGCAGAATTATTATAGACATGACTTCAAAATTCGTCAAACATTAGCATCCGCACGAGTTGCGGACTTCTTTCTGAATATTCAACTTCTAGCTTTGCTCCTCACCTAACCCTTTATTTTTTTGTTACAAACATATATAATTTCATTTATAAATATGAGATTATATTATGAGATGTAGAATAATTATATGAGATACCTTTGCACAGGCCCCGTATAAAGGCCCATTACAAATCATGCATCCCCAACCCCCTCCTCCCAAATCCAAGCAAATATTTGGGATATCGTAGGAATTGATTTCTAGACCAAGTTAGGGAAGACGAAAGCCTCACCACCTAAGCCAACCCCAACTTCTACCCAACCCCTTACTCGACCTAACTTATAAGTTATAAGATACTCAATAAATATTATGATGCATGAACATTAATAGTTAACTAATCTTTGTATGTGCTAATGCACGGGGTAGCTAGAATATTGAAAAATTATAAAACTAAAATGAAGATCAAATGATAAATGTGGTAACTAACTATATAAAAAGGGCAATATAACTAATGGATAGTCTTTAATTATTTTCAATAGAAAAAAAGAAAAGAAAAAGAAAGGAAGTGGTAAATTTGAAAGTGGAAGTTAGATGATAAAGTACTGAGCGAAAGAAAAAGAGATATGAAAGTTATGAGGAAGTTATTGGCGGAATTCAATTGGAAGAGAATAAAAGGCCATTTAATACCCTTAGAGGGTATTTGTTTAGAGGGAAAAAATGGTGTTTTTTATATTCCCTTGTTTGTTTCATGGGATTGGGAGTTTGGAGAGGGAATAAGAGTGGGATTAAAAGGCTGTATTCCCATCAAAATAAGACATGGTGGGGGGCATGTCTTATGGATGGGATTAAAATTAAAGGGTAAAATGTCATTTTTTCCATTAATGAAGAGGAAGGAAGGATGAAGTAAGAAGGGATTGTAAGGGCATTCAAGTAACTTCAAAATTTATTCCTCTTCTATTCCCACTACTTGCCAAACAAGGTAATGGGCATATTCTCATGAATTCCCACACATAAATTCTCAATCCCCATCCCACCTCCTATTACCCAAACTCCCACTCCCACATACCGAACGCCCCATTAAGGACTTTGCTTTAAAATTATTAAATAGCAGCACCATTTATAATTAAAAGATGCATTCATGGTACAGCGGGTACAGGAAGTAGCTACATAGTTGGTATACCGTATATGTACACCATCTCTATTGGCACTTGGCAGTGGCAGCATTAGCTGGGTTGCTACTAACTTAAATATGTTTACCAACTTCACCAAAAAATATAATACTTATTGTTGTTTATCTAGAGCTTAATTATTGTCTTCATTTCTAGTGTTAGTACATTGCGAATGATGGGCTCAGTTTGACCCTTGCTTATCTCTTTCTAATTTTGCTTCTAACTTTTTAGAACTTAAAAGAAGTTTTTATGTAATTGAAGAACCTAATAAAAATTTGTCGCTTATGTAATCTGTAGACCTAGCAAAACTTGAGCCGACCTGAAACCGAACCAAAAACCGGGAAATGAACACGGAGTCACGACCCGAGACCCGAACATAACCGAACCCGAAAACCCGGAAAAAACTGGGTCAAACTCAAATCGGTAGACAAAGTCAAGCTAACTATCTAAACGGAATTTTCTTCTTTTAACCAACTGAGATCTGTCGTAACGAAGCCCTAGAAGACTCCAATCACCTTTTCCGCTTTATCCTATTGTCAGATTAGTGTGGCGCTCTAGCCCGTTAAGGCTCATTTCTAAATTAGATACCTCAACCAATCTAAAGAATTCTGTGTCCTACTCTTTAAGAGTGAGGATGGTCTTTCGAGTCCTCGAATCGTTCGTTTTACAAGGGTTTGTGGGTGCATTGAAATGATAATAGTTTTCCACAATGCAACACCTAATCAGCATCTCGTCACTACCTACCACACAACTCCAGTTTTTCGCTAACGCAAACTTAATATGCAGTTAAGGTGTTTACATCCACCCGAAATCCACATGTCATATCCCTTAGGTTTTTGTGTTGCAAACCTCCATCATTTTAAATCCGCTAATCCCCACTATATCATTCAATGTGATGCTACTTGGATGCGAAAAGACAAAGAATAGGACTTGGCTGGGTGCTAGGGCACAATGTTGCTCCACCATACAAGGGAGGAGGGTCTTTTGGTGTTGCAACGTACTATTCGACTCATGCAGAAGCTCTTGCTTGCCTCTCTAATCTTAATCGGGCACAAGATTATCATCTCTCAACATTATTGCCATCTACACTGATTCGACAAACCTAGTACACAAGCTAGAAAGGTGCTGAAAATACTCCACCATCTTGTGGACCCTACAAGATATAAGGCGTATAGCCCAGGAAATTTTGCGGGATTCTCAAAGTCATTAGAATGCAAGTTCAGACGGTCCATGATATTTCAAAAACTTGTGATTCTTGTTTAGCTTCCTTTCTATCTGCTTTTAATCTGTTTTTGCTATAGGCCTCTGTCAATAAAGAAAAAATTGTTGAATTATGTTTTGTTATAAAAATCTCAACTTTTAAAAAAAGTTTGGGCCCGTAATTTCATTCTAATTTGAAATTTTAACGAGTTTTATGAAATGTGTAAAACAGATAGAGCAAATATTTCGAAAAGAGATGATAGGATAATAAACCTCCAAAAACTAGATGCCTGCCTCTAATTCCTCCAAATATGGACCAAAAATTAAGAGTCAACTATGCGTATAGAGACAATTATTTTTAGGATTGTATGTTCAACATAGAAAATGCCTCACCTTAGAGTGAATAATACTGCTTTAAAACCAAATTGAAAATATTAAACTAGTTCTTCCAAAATGTACTTCGTATTATCTAGCTGTACGTGCGGCAACAACTAATCAATCCACAAGAGTAAAGTAAGAGAAGAATAAGTTAGATGAGAACAAACATTATGGGAGTGAGAAGGAAGATTCTAATGCAGCAAAATTATGCAATCTTTGCAAACATCATCCTATACGTATGTATTTTTAGGTCATGAAAGAGTGGAAGACCAAATAATAATTAATTAGATTTTCCCCTATTTTTAGTGAAAAGCTAAGAAAAGATGAGACATCTCAACCACTCTTATCTCCCACTACTAACCCTGCATAATTTGCTCATTATGTCTTATTAAGTCCTCTTAAATTAATTACTCATGATTAACGAGTTGAGTCATCTCTTTTATTGGCACAAAAATGTTGTACGTAGGTTATTTGATATGATCTTCTCCTTCAAAGTTTGTTGTTTGGGTGGCTATCATGCAAATAATAGGTAAGTGAGGATTATTAAGGTGAAGATGTTGGAATGGCTCAATCAAGTTAAAAACTCCCAGTGTTTTGGCAAAGCTGGGTCTTTCTAATTTGATTGAGCCGTGCCAATATCAGGTCTTCACCTTTGCTGCATTCTCTTTCTCCTTTTGTTCTTTTAGTTACCATGTATGATGTATCTATTAGACTATTACATGGTCGCATGCATCTATATTTCTTATTAAGAACGATTCTTACTCGGAGTCTGCATATGTATCTATTAGTCAGGTTGCTTGCGTCCAAGCTTTCCAAAACATCCATCTTAGAGAGTTAGAAGTAAGTTCAATCAAAGTTATAACTATTGCCATTGTCGTTGTTGCTGTAATAATCTTTGAATGCACTATTAGATGACTATGATGTAGGCTATATTACTTATGTACTCCTTTGGTATCTGTTTTAAGGAATGTTTGTTTTTTCATACGGACCAAGAATAAGTGCAAAAGATAGAGAGTGTGATGATAAAAATAAAGGAAATGTGAAAAAGGTGGAGAGAAGGAAACAAAAAGGGATAAACTTCACTGGGCCTGCACATACAGGCTTTGACTGGAGAAGAGTTTGAGCGCACATAGCCCACATAAGGTTCAATCATAAAACCAATTGGTGATAATAAGTAGAGTAACACATATATGTATATACGTGGGTATTTCTCTTTTAACACTCCCTCTCACTGGCGAGCCCATCTTAAATTTGCAATCTAAATTTTGTCACAAAAACCTCGTTGGGCTTCTATCTAAACTTCCAAAGTTTCAACATGAGGTCAGATAACCTACTTGAGGCTATCACATAATTGTTGGGCTATCTGCTCTAAACAGTTCTTCAAATTCTATCCAAATGCATTCTTCAAACAATCAGGCCTCTTTTAGTAATGAGCTCAAATCATTCGTTGTGATACCATCATAAATCTTCATTGGTCTTGTACGCTCAAGCCTACATCGGAGGAGAGTCTGACGACACATCAAACTTATACGTCTGGCATACTCCTTCTCTTTCACCAATGCGGGATCGCATGTAAGTATTTCTCCTTAACAAAAGGTAAGATATATGTGTGCTAGTTAGGTGGATCAACCTACCTTATAAGGAGAATGCAGAAGTGTCCCAATTAGATAATCATCCCTTAATGGAAAAATATCCCTATTAAGTAAACAAAGGGGGTATCAATTACTTCCTCCACATCATATTTAAACTTTTTATCCTATTCGAATTCAGACATCTAAAACTTTGACCATAATTTTTACTACTCCTTTCGTCCCCCAAATGATCACCCATTATTCCATTTTTTCTTGTCCCAATTACATTTCTCATTTCCTTATTTGAATATCTCCCACTAATTATAATATTGTTTCCCTTACAAAAGGCACTTGACCCCACACTCATTCTTAATAAACAATTCTAAATAAAACTCACTAGCTTACTTAAAAATTATAAAATAAAATTTTAGGCTTCACACCAACCTCCATCTTAAACTTTGTGCAAAAGTTTAAGAAAATCCTTTGTGGGACGAAGGGAGTAATTTATAAGAATAAATATAGTGATGTTGGATTCTTTTGGGTTCGGTCTATGTGTAAATGCTTCCTCTGTTTCATTATAAATGCAACAATTGCACGTTTATGTATTCCGAGATATTATTTTAACCACAAATATCTATTGTTACATATAAGTAAAAATTCTAAAAATTACATATTATAATAGTATGTCACAAGACGAATCTAACAAGATCTCACTTGTCTATATTTTCCATTATGTACAAATCACAAACCTTAGTGAAAGTGAGAAGTGTGAATAGTAAAAAAGTACAATTGTTGCATTTAAAATGAAATGGTATCAACATTTACAATTTTTATTACGTAATTAGATATTCTTGAAATTCGTGCATGAGAATCATCCAAATGACAAATGAAAAGTTTAAAAAGGAAAAGAGGAAGTATCCCATAAATTTCTTCCACTTCTATTATAGTCTTGCGTTAAGATCCTCATTGATTTCACGCGAAAAGTGGCTTGGCTTCATTCCGTCCTCCCTTTTCTGTTACTTACTTTGTTAAATTATAGGGAACATTTTGTATGGCAACTCTTAACTCTTTTTCTTAAATTCTATTTGACGGAATCTTTCATTTTCTTCTATTTGGTAACTCTCTATCTTATATTTTGTATCTTTTATAACCTTATTGTATTGAAAAATAATTTTACAATTAAAAAATAATTTTAAAATTAAAACACCTTTCTCGACCAGCTTACTCCCCCTCCACCATCCCTACCCTAGCCCAACCTCTTAACCACTCCTACCCTAGCCCAACCTCTCCACCACCCCTCCTCTACTTATTGTTTTCTACATAGCCACTCGCCTACCACTAATGCCTCTGTCGTCCAACCCTGTGCCTACAGCTACCCCTTCACCCTCGTTCCTTGCTTCATCTCTCCCTCTCTCGCACTCTCTCCTCTTCTTTTCCTCTAATTCGTCCAGGCCCTTAGGCCGCCTTCGCCACCACCAAGCAGCCTCCACCCTCCTTTATTCCTCCGTCACAACGAACGACAATTGCACCATCACTACCCTCGACGCCAGCCCGAAGCCCTCCCTTCACGCACTCTCTTCCTCCTCTCTATTCCGTGCACCAACACCAAGCTCTCCCTTAGGCTGGTTGTTTCGGAAAAAGGAGGGCTTTTCGCAAGGTGTGGAGGTCGAGGGAGCATTGTTGACCGTCAGCGGGGTTGTCGGAGGATCATGGGCGAGGAGGGTTGGGGCTAGGGAGGAGGAGGTGGTTAGCTAGTGGGACAGGGTTTGGGCTGCTTTTTTCTTTTTAGAATCAAGTTTTTGCAATAGAAAAAAGGAAAATATGTCAAAAATCACTACAACCTTTACACTTTTTGAAAAAAAACCACCATTTACTTTTTTTTTATAAAATTTAACTACTATAACTTTGCAAAATTATGTGAAGCACCACTCTAACTTTGCAAAATTTTGTGTAACACTACTTTTTAACGGAAAACGTCCGTTTTCGAGGCTCACTTACTCATCTTCCCTCTTTTATTCTTCTCTTGTCATACAACACCTCCTTTCTTCCTCACCACCACCTTCGACATTCAAATTAACTCCACCTCCACATAAAATTGGGTTTATGGTACCAAATATGGTGTTTTTCCTTTTAATTTAGGGTTAGGTTTTTCGAATTGGGTTGTGAACTATAAGGTTTTCGAAGGTGGGTGATATTAGAATTTTATATAGAGTTCTTCCCCGGATTTACAAGCTAAAATGTGCATGATTGACGCTCTTAGGAGCTATTTATGCTAACTATTTTAATATAGTTGTGGTTCTTGTTGTTTTGTACTACCTCCGTCCCATATTAGTTGCAACAGTTTGACAGGCACACTTGCCAATACAAACTTTGACCATTAATACATCTAACTTTCGATTATTAAAAATTATGAAATATTGATAATTTGAAATTATACATTGAGGCAAATCTAAAAACATCTTATTTACTAACGTTTGATTTTATATGGTCGTTAAAAATCATGGTCAAAGTAAAACATATCAATAGTGTAAAAGTCAAATTGTTGCAACTAATATGGGACAGAGGGAGTAATGTTTGAGTTCCTAAAAGTGAAGATTTTGTGAAGAACTTGGTGTCTAAATCCAAGTAATAAAGTGGCGCAACCCGATGGCTTAGGGCATTTCAGCCCGATCAGGCGCACAATTTGGTTCTCTGAAGAATGGCTCAGCCCGACGTGATGGGCACTCCTACCAGATCGGGCGGTGATTTATTGGCCGTTTTGTCTTATTCTCGGCCCCGATTGGGCGCCCTTTTCCGATCTGATTGGGCGAGTTGCTCCCTGATGATTTTGGCATTTTGACAGAAGTTTTGAGCATCCCATATTTGGCTCAGCCCGACCCGATCGGTCGAGGCTTGGCCCGATCAGGCGGGCGACACGGAGAATCGATTCACGTTTTTCTGATTTATCTTTTTCGCTTTCTTAGGTTATTATAAATAGTTTGTAGTTATTTTTGTCAGACATCTTTCGTTATCTAGTACCTTATTCAAAGCTTTTAGAGTGTTTTGTAGTTTTCCACTTCAGAGGAGATCAAACCTTTGGATCGTTTTCAATAAAGTTATTCAATTCAGTCAATTGGTATCTTCTCTCTCTTATTGCTTTGTTTTTAATTCCTATTTGCTTTAGCTTAGTTTATATTTGATTCATTATGCAAAGTGTGGATTTCTATATTGTTTTTATTGTCATCCTTTCAATTACGAGTGAGTAGATTCTTCTCTAGGGTTTTAGTGAGGGAAGTCATGTTTGTACCATGATCGTTGATTGAATTGCTATTAGTTTCTAGGTTTTGATTAGAGTGATTATGGTGTGATTTGTTCTTCATTAGTGATTAATGTTATTGCGCAATTTTATTGATTGCTTGCAGTTAATAATTGTTCGTACAGACCAGTCTTACCATTAGAGGCCTAGAACACACCATTAATTATGATTATGTTTGTGATTGTACAACATATGTTGAACTATGAGCGTTAAGACTTAACCATAGATTAACATGTGCTCTAATCTCTCGACTCTTGACTTAGGTATTGATAGTTGCTTGAACCCTTTGATTGGTATAAGCATGATGGACCGACTAATACCCTAGTCCTTTAATTTATAGTTAATCTCAGTTTAATTTCTGTTTTCTTGAGTTTATTTAGTAGCTCAGTCTTTCTTGCCTGATATTATCTGAAGTACTTCAAAAACATGTGTCCTTGTGGATTCGACCCGCACTTGCAAGGCTCTGCTAACAACAGACATCGTGCAGTTGCGATTTCACATTTAAAACACATCAGTGGGTTATGGTGGTTAGTGGCAAATTTTCGAAGGGAAGTGGTAGTTGGTGGCGAAATTTCGAATGGTGTTGGTGGTGGTGGTTAGTTGGTGATGATTTAAGTGGTTGAAGTTTCTAATGTAGACGGTGGTTGGTGGTGAAATTGTGAAGGTAGGTGGTGGTGTGTATTGGTGGCGAAATATTGAAGGGTGGTTGGTGGTGAAATTGCAAAGGTGGGTGGTGGTGGTGTGTATTGGTGGCGAAATATTGAAGGGTGGTTGTGGTGGTGGATGGTTGGTGGTGAATTTAGGGGTTAGAGTTTTTGAAGGTAGAGGTGGTGGATGGTGAATTTAGGGATTAGGGGTTTTTGAAGGTATGGGTGGTGGGTGGTGATTAGTGAGTGGTGGTGAAGGTTTAGATTGAGGTTGGTGGTGGCAATTGAGATAGTGGTGATAATGGAGATGAAAGAAGGTGAGTGGGCCCCATAAAATGAAAAAGTTAACAATTATTGTTAAAAGGTAGTGTTTCACAAAATTTTGCAACGTTAGAGTGGTGCTTCACAAAATTTTGCAAAGTTATACTCCCTCCGTCCCCCAAAGGATTTCCCATTTTTCCATTTATGTCTGTCCCAATTACATTTCCCATTTTCTTATTTGGATATGGTCCACCTACTATAATATTATTTTCCTTACAAAAAGTATTTGACCTCACACTTTCTCTCTTAATAAACATTTTTAAAAAATACCCACTACCTTACTTTTCCATTTTTAAAAAGGAAGAATATGGTGAATCAAGGAGTTCACAGACGTGCAAGGGTCGGCAAAAGGTTAGGAAAGGCATATGTTCAATTTACTTGGCTAGTCACAGTTTTGCGTGCTGCATGAGCTTGCACAACTTTGCAAGGACGTCGACGTGTGTAGTTCCTCTTTTCCCGATTTTTGTTGTACACAATTTTTATATCCAAACCCTATCTTAAATAGTTTATTAAGCCATCTAGACTTAGGCCCTATTGCTTTGGCCTGCAAAGAATTGAACTGAACTGAGTTGAGCTGAGCTTAGCTTATTTTTTTGTAAATTGAATTATATATATATATGATATATGATAATATAATGTAGAAATAATAATAAGAATACTTAATGATAATAATAATCATTATTGTTATTATAATACTTAATAATAATAATAATAATAATAATGATGATAATAATATTAGTAATAATAATAATAATAATAATAATGATGATGATGATGATGATGATGATAATAATAATAGTAATATTTATAATACTTAATACTAATAATATTTTGCAAAAATTGATAAGAAAAGACTATTGGCCATCTTCTATAAAAGGTATGTCATATTGATAATCCATAAAAGGGCTGAACTATTACCCTAATTTGACAAAAACAATCTCATTGATCGCTTTAGGGCAATAGTTCAGCCCTGTTATAATAGGTAAACTGGTCAATGTGATTGTTTTTTTCAAATTAGGTTGATAGTTCAGCCCTATCAATAGTGCAGACCTTTTATAGAAGATGTCCAATAGTTTATACCTTTCTTATCAACTGTTTTTAAATTATTATTATAATACTACTACTCATAATAATAATAATACTCCCTCCGTTTCAATTTGATGTTCCCATTGGGATGATTTAAAAAGTTCTTCCCACTTTGATTCTTTTCCATTTTAAGAATATTTATTTTCCAATCTTACCCTTTAACAACCAAACCAAAGTACACTTTATACAATATTAGAAAGATTCTCATCCACCTCAATTTGCATTGGTTTTCCCCCATATTTCAAATGGGAACATCAAATTGAAACGAATGGAGTAATAACAATAATATTAATAATAATAATGATGATGATGGTAATAATAATAATAATAATAATAATAATAATAATAATAATTTAATAATGATAATACTTATAACGATAATAAAGTATTAAAAATAAGTTGAAGTAGTACTAATGATAATAATAATTGTAATAATATTAATAATATAATAAAACTAATAATAATAATTATTATTATAATTATAGCGATAATAATACTTAATAATGATAGCAATTATAACAATAATAATAATAATAGTGTTATGAAACAAAGGGAAAGATAAGAGAGAGAGTAGAATTGATTATCTTATTCAACCATCAAAGGGGTATATATATACATAGAAATTAGGGTTTTCTTGGATCACAGAATATCCTAGAAGATATTTGGGGATGGATAATGGACATCCATATAATTATATATAACACCCCCCTTGGATGTCTATTATATAATTACGCCTCATTAAAACTTTACTAGGAAAAACCCTGTGGGATAAAAATCTAGTGAAGTAAAAATGAGTACATAATTATACGCTTCAGATGATGCCTCATTAAAAACCTTTCCTTGGAAAAACCAGTGGGATACAAATGGGTTTTTGTGCGTAAAAGAAATAAAATGGGAGAAATTGTAAGATATAAAGCGCGTTTGGTAGCACAAGGATTCTCACAAAGACCTGGTATTGATTATGAGGAGACATACTCTCCCGTGGTGGATGCAACTACATTTAGATTTTTGATAAGTCTGGCAGTAAGAGAAAGACTTGATTTACGCCTTATGGATGTAGTTACAGCTTATTTGTATGGCCCACTTGATACTAACATTTATATGAAACTCCCAGAGGGATTTAAACTGCCAGAAGCAGCTAATTTGTGTTCTCGAGAACATTACTCAATTAAACTGAATAGATCCCTATATGGATTGAAACAATCTGGACGCATGTGGTATAATCGCTTAAGCGAGTATCTGTTGAAAGAAGGCTATAATAATGATCCTATTTGCCCATGTATTTTCATTAAGAAGTCTAGATCTGGTTATGTCATTATTGCAGTATATGTTGATGATTTAAATATCATTGGAACTCCTGAAGAGATTCAAGTTGCTGTTGATTATTTGAAGAAAGAATTTGAGATGAAAGACCTTGGAAAAACGAAATTTTGTTTGGGATTACAAATTGAGCACCTGAAAGAAGGAAGGAATCCTTGTGCATCAGTCCACATATATAGAAAAGGTGCTAAAGCGTTTTTATATGGATAAGTCACATCCAATAACTACTCCAATGGTTGTAAGAGCACTTGAGGTAAATAAAGATCCTTTTCGTCCCCGGGAAGCTAATGAAGATTTACTTGGTCCTGAAGTATCATACCTAAGTGCAATTGGGGCATTGATGTATCTTGCTAGCCATACCCGACCTGATATTTCATTTTCTGTAAATTTGTTAGCAAGATTTAGCTCATGCCCAACTCGAAGACATTGGAATGGAGTTAAACAAGTATTTCGTTATCTCCAAGGCACAAAGGATATGGGTTTGTTCTTCGCTTATCAATCCCAAAAAGATTTAATTGGTTTTGCAGATGCAGGTTTTATGTCTGATCCTCATAATGGTAAGTCTCAAACTGGATATGTGTTTACCTATGGTGGTACAGCCATCTCTTGGCGATCCATGAAACAAACTATTGCGGCTACCTCTTCTAATCATTCAGAAATATTGGCAATCCATGAAGCTAGTCGTGAATGTGTATGGTTAAGATCTATGATTCATCACATACGTAAGAACTGTGGTTTGTCATCTGGAGATGAAGCTGCAACTGTCCTGTATGAAGATAACACTGCATGCGTTACACAACTTAAGGAAGGGTACATCAAAGGCGATCGAACAAAGCATATTGCACCAAAATTCTTCTTTACTCATGACCTTCAGAAGAATGGAGATATTAAAGTTGAGCAGATTAGTTCAAGTGAGAATTTGGCAGATTTGTTTACCAAGGCGCTACCTACATCTGTATTTGAGAAGCTAACACACTACATTGGGATGCGTCGTCTCAGAGATCTCAAGTGATGTATTCATTAGGGGGAGTAAATACGCGCTGCACTCTTTTTCCCTTATCCTTGGTTTTGTCCCACTGGGTTTTCCAAGGAAAGGTTTTTAATGAGGCAGCATCTGAAGCGTATAATTATGTATTGATTTTTACTTCACTAGATTTTTATCCCACAGGGTTTTTCCTAGTAAAGTTTTAATGAGGCGTAATTAATGCAATTGAAACACATATTGTAATAAACCAGAAGTTTATGGATAACTTTATTGTTTGGCATGACCGGCTAGGCCATCCCGGTTCAACTATGATGCGAAAGATAATTGAAAGTTCATGTGGACATTCATTGAAGAGCCAGCAGATTCTTCATAATAATTTTTCATGCGCTGCATGCTCACTTGGCAAATTAATAATTCAGCCATCACCAGCCAAGATAAATTATGAATCAATCAATTTTCTGGAAACAATTCAAGGAGATATATGCGGACCTATACATCCCTCGTGTGGGCCATTTAGATACTTTATGGTCCTAATTGATGCATCGACTAGATGGTCTCAAGTATCCTTGTTATCCTCTCGCAACCTGGCGTTTGCGAGATTACTTGCTCAATTGATTCGATTGCGAGCAAATTTTCCAGATTTTCCAATCAAGACTATTCGTCTTGACAACGCTGGTGAATTCACTTCTCAATCTTTTAATGACTATTGCATGTCTATTGGGATAAATGTTGAACATCCTGTAGCTCATGTTCACACACAAAATGGTCTGGCGGAATCTTTGATTAAGCGTCTCCAGTTAATAGCAAGACCATTACTAATGAAGTCGAAACTCCCAATTATTGCTTGGGGACATGCAATTTTACATGCAGCAGCACTAATTCGCATTAGGCCAACAAGTTATCATAAAATCTCCCCATCACAAATGGTTCATGGTCAGGAACCAAATGTTTCCCATCTTAGAACTTTTGGATGTGCAGTATATGTTCCAATCGCTCCACCACAACGAACTAAGATGGGCCCCCAAAGAAGGTTGGGTATTTATGTTGGATTTTAATCCCCATCAATAATTAAATATTTATAACCATCCACTGGGGATCGATTTACGGCTCGTTTTGCAGATTGTCATTTTGACGAGTCGGTTTTTCCAACAATAGGGGGAGAAATAAAACAGCTGGAAAAGGAAATTAATTGGAAAGAGTTATCATTGGCTCATCTTGATCCTCGGACTAAGCAATGTGAACTGGAAGTTCAAAAGATTATTCATTTACAAAGTTTAGCCAATGAATTGCCAGACGCATTTACTGACCCAAAAAGAGTGACTAAGTCACATATACCAGCTGTGAATGCTCCAATTAAAATTGATGTCCCGAAAGGACCATTGTAGTTGCTAATGAGTCTTATGTACGCATGAAGCATGGTAGACCAATTGGTTCCAAAGATAAGAATCCTCGAAAGAAAAAAGGAGTAAAGAATGATGATGGCCAAATCGAGGAACAAATTATTTTAGGTAGATCTCCTGAAGAGACCTTAGACATGAATGAAAATAATGTTTCAGAAGAAACTCAGGTACCTGAAAATGAAGAAATCTCTATAGATTACGTCATGTCTGGAATTAAATGGAATCGAAATCAAATCAACGTCGATGATGTATTTGCATGCAATGTAGCACTAGATGTTATGAATGATAAAGAGGATCATGAACCAAAATCTCTAGAAGAATGTAGACAAAGAGATGATTGGGAAAAATGGAAAGAAGCGATTGATGCTGAATTAAAATCGCTAGCGAAAAGAAAAGTATTTGGACCAGCAGTCCGTACACCTGCAGGTGTGAAACCAGTGGGATACAAATGGGTTTTTGTGCGTAAAAGAAATGAAATGGGAGAAATTGTAAGATAGTAGCACGGTACACAGAAGCAGTGGTTGTCAAAGATGCTTGACAAGCACAATGGTATTAGGCAGCTACATATGAGAAGAAAAACAAGAACAACTCACACTATTAAGAAAAACGAAGCATTGTTCCATTAACATCAACTTTTGCCAATCCCATATTCCCATATATAAAACCTTACTGAATTGTAATATAGTATATTCACCCAAAAGAAAACGAAGCATTCCCAGGGAAAAAAAAAATCAAGCCTTTCAATAGATAACAAAGCGAAACAATTATCCAACAACAATTATTCAATCAACAAAGCCAAGACCTTTCTTGAAAAAATTCAATCAACATTCAACAATGCTCCTACAGATTCAACCAAAGTGTAAACAAAACCCAGAATTTATATAGGAAATCTAAGGTATATAATTCAAGGGTTGTATTTAGGATCATTAAAGAGGAAACTTTAATCAAGACCAGATTAGGAATTTGGATTGTGATGAAAAATTTGTTGCGTAAAACGGGAACAATTAAGAAAAAGGAAGAGTGAAAATTTAACAAACTTGGGTTCATAGAGATGCTTCCAAATTTTGAGTATAATGAAGAAAAATCAAGTCTTTCCATTGAAATTGAAAGGGAAGAGCAATGATAGAGGACTTACCGAGTCACCGGAGAAAGCCAGCTAGGAACAGGGCGGCAGCGGCGACGTACGTTGGCAATAGTGTGTGGCCGCGGCTGGCAGCAGTACGTTTGAAACAGCGGCGTGTTCGGATCAGTGGTGAGGTGTATGAAACAATGGCGAAGTCGAAGAAGAGAAGATGAACAACTGCGAGGAAGATGAACAAGAGCAGTGACTTTCACCGAAAAAAAAATAAAATCTTTTTATGGTGCTGATAACGTGTTATGAAACGAAGGGAAAGATAAGAGAGAGAGTAGAATTGATTATCTTATTCAACCATCAAAGGGGTATATATATACATAGAAATTAGGGTTTTCTTGGATCACAGAATATCCTAGAAGATATTTGGGGATGGATGATGGACATCCATATAATTATATATAACAAATAGTTATATATCATAATAAAATGCTAATAATTAGTTGGAGTAGAACTGAACTGAACTCAAATTAATGGGACTGAATTGAAATTAATTTAAATTTTTTGCAGGCTAAAAGAACAGGGCCTTACTATTCTCATATTAAAGAAATTACAAGCTAAAGAGACATCTTCAGAGCCTTTAAATATTTCATCTTTTCCATTTATTACGAGTGCATAATAGAGGCTTTTCTCCAACATCAAATTCCTTCTCTCAAAACTGCTTTCCTTTTGTCATTTTGTTATTGCTTCATACTTTCTATTACGGTGCTTGATCTCCTACTCAGTATTTGTTTTTTTTTCTATTATTTTTTTATATTACTTTCTAGATTAATAGGCAAAAGGACTCTTCTTATCTACTTCAGGGACCAAGCACCAATTAGGTCTTCTCGTTCAACCACGGGATCATAGAAAAGCCCTCAGCGCTTGTATTATTCAACGTAGGTCTTCTATAAATTTATCTTAATAATTCAAATGAACAAGCTCAAAATGGATACTAATTGCATAAGATACAAGTTGTTTACTAAAATTCACACCATTTCACTACAATTATTTTTATATGAATAGTTTTCGAAATCTGTAACTTGATGCATCTCAAACAAAACGTTCTTTAATATTGAGGCATGTTCTCTTCAGCATAAAAAATTTGAACATACCTGAACTGAAAAAGTTGTAAATAACTTAATGGAATTAAATTGAAAGGAATAGTGAAATGTGGGAGTAAACTATTGTCCATAGAATAACTGAACTAAAAATAATTAACTTAAATTGAGCTGAATATAAACTGGGAAGAACAGGCATTGATATGATTAGTCTATGAATTGAAATGGGTAAGACATTTGACGAAATCCTGTAGTTGCAAAGAGAAAAGGGTGTGTGCCAATAGTAGTAGCTAGGGCTGTGCACAGGTCTAGAACCGGACCGGACCGGAACCGGTTGGACCTGTGGACCGTAATTTTCGATTTTGGTGGATCGAGGACCGGACCGGAAAATTCAGGTCCGGTCCGGTCCATGTTTGGACCTATTTTGTGATTTTCTATATTTTTTCTTTAAAATCTTTTTTTTTTCTTTTCCGAAGTTTTCGACATGTTTCATGAATATGAGCATATTACCGATATGTATCTAATATCATAAACTACGATGTAGACACAAAAAGACAAATCATATTCACATCTTGCAAATTTATACTAAAGTTTTTATATTTAACGAATTCTTGTATGATTTTTTAGATATATATGTATAATAACCTCTAAACGAAAACCTATCTCAAATTTATTAATGCAATGTAACATTACAACCATTAAATTCGTCATAAAAATTTTGAAATATAAAAAAATAGAATATTTCAGGTCTTCAAGTCCGACACGGTTTTTTCAAGTCTTGGACCAGACCGGACCTGAAACCCGAAATCTCAATATTTTGCAGACCGAAGACCGGACCTGAGTTTTCGATCCGGTCCGGTCCGGTCCAAATTCAGGTCCGGACCGGTCTAAAATCAAGTCTGGACCGAATTTTGCACAACCCTAGTAGTAGCTAAGTCAAGGTTGGCATTTGAAGCTATACAACTAGCGTCATGCAAAACTTTATTATGCATGTTCAACAATACTATAATTTGTATGAGGCTCTTACTACTTTCAATATTCAACAGACTTCATTGTCTTTATGAAGGCACTGCTAGTCGATTTGTTCATTTGTGATAATCATAGACTTATCATCCCCAAATACTTTCTCGGTTTCTCCTGCCAGAGGGTGCACCCGCCAGATTGCATTTGAAAAAGTTGCTGGTACTACACGTATATAAACTTTATAAATAACTTAAGCATAGATCAATAACTTTTTAAAGAACAAATTACACAAAAGATACCCATATATTGCTACTGGAGATTACACATTGATTAGTACAAGTGCTACAGGAGACTATACATCAGCAATTAGAGTGAGAACAATGATTATATATCCGCAATGACGGCAAATTATATTTTCTAAATCCAAATATCTAGTCTAGTCAGAGACCATAATGTCAGGAAATATAAAATCACATACTGCCCTTCCTTGATAAAATACCAAAAGCTATGCAAGAACCGCAACCAGCAAAAATCAGGTACGTTTACATATTTTACCAGACATTGGTCATTTGCTTTACATACAAAACTTCTTAAAGCAAGCATGCAGAGAATCCTGCATAGAAACAAGAACAGCTATGGGCTAGAAGAAGGCACACTGTAGGACATGAGTAGGTAAATGGAACTGTAAACGTGCAAGTAACTGCGTGTGGAAGCTTGTTCTTGGCCGTTATCGCAGGGGCCTAAATTTGGGGAACCACGCCCAATTTCTGCACCACAAAACATTCCTCCCAGGGGAACTCCAGGAAAATTATCCAAAATTGGGGAGCTATCGACATTTGATTTTTCGAAAAACATTTCCCCTCGGCCACAACAAGCAAATACAAAACCTCCAATGATACCTCCAATGATTTCCTTGTGCTTTAGCTTGCCAAAGTTTTCAGAAACATTACCACACGAGGCCAATGCATATTCTCTATCAGGAATATAAAGCTGAAATGTATCTCCAGTCTTGATATCCCAACCTCCAACGTAAAGATATTGTTCGTCACCCCTGTAAAATAAATTTTACAAAATTAGAAACATAATGGAAAGAGCATTTAGCCGTGCAGGAGGTAACAGAATATTAAAACTCAGAAACATGTATTCTATATACACCAGATTACCAATTTACTGTAATAGAAAAATCGCATGTTCAAACAAAACATAAAAATGGGATCCACCGCAGAACTCAAGAGTTTATTTAGCTGCTGCTATCACCGCCAGTGACTTATCTTGCTTGGGTACCTCTGATGGGGGATCGCCAGTAGAGTTCCTGGTAAATTTCGAAATTTCTACCGTGCTCTTTTACCAAGCCAAAAATCCGAGCCCAACTCCGAAGAAGCAGAAGAGGTAGCTGCTACCGCTAAGCTAAGGGCAACCCGAGCGAGCAACGGAAGTTCTCATCCGTAAACTCCGGTAGAATTCCTGGTAAATTTCAGAATTTCTACCGTGCTCGTGCTCATTCATCTGCTGAGTAAAGCTAGCGAGCGAGGGGGAACTCGGCAGAAGATCGGTCTGCAAGAAATGAAAATTTCCTTATCCACGGATTCATGCCTTTTATCGTGATGAGTCGAAAGAAAGACGGCTTGTTAAAAACAACCGATTACACGACCGGCCCCCGTCAATTCCTTTGTGTTTTGGTCTTGCGACCGCAAGTTCGAACTTTCCAGGAGTCTTAAGACTGGCCTTGAAACAGTCTTCATTTATATTTCGAGATGAAGACTTAAAGGCGGCGGGGGCAGAAATAAAGCAACCGGAATCATTCAATCCAATGAGATCATAAGACTTCCTCTGCGATTGGCCTTTTCAGTACTGTTATTCAACCTTGTAGCCTAGAAAGCGTTTTTGCCACATGCCACCCCCCCCCCCTTCTCTCCCCCCCCCTTCCTATTGATCAAAAGCCAAGGCAGTTTCCTTTTATGGTCCACAACAACACAGCCAAAGCCATAATCCCAATAGTTGCATAAGTTATTGTGTCTCCGGTGCTCATCCGCATAGATTCTCTACCTCCATTCTCTTCTCTGAAGTGCTATATGCTGTCAGAGATCTAATTTTCTTTTGTACCATTTTTAAAGCCCTCTATCCAAGTCATTCTTTGGTCTCCCTCGTTGCTTCTAAAGTCTTGTAATCCCTAACTCTCAACTAACCTTACCAATGCATCCTCTAGTCGACATCTCACATGCCGAAATGATTGTAACCTTTTTTCATAACTTATCCTCAATATTAACAATACCAAACTTCTTCCGAAAATCTTAGAGAGTACTATATTATAGTTGAAATGAAATCCAAATTGATGATAAATTGTACTAATAGTTAAATTTTAGTCAAGAAAGACAATAGCGTAATGGACTAATGGGAACTTAAATGAAAGAGAGATGAATACTTATCTAAACTTATGAGAACTCGTACAAATAAATTTGGGAGAGGATGATACCTTATTTTTACTTATCTGAATTTCTTTTTTCTGAATAAGGAAAGAAAGTAAGTTGGCCCTAACTTAATCAGCATTGATTCGAGGACATTGGGGAAAAGAAAGCCCCTTACAAATTACAATCATAAAGCACCACATTAAGGGAAAAAAGTTAATGCATTTAAAGCACCACTTATCTCATTCATGGAAGGATCAATACATTCTTTTCTTGGGATAGCAACAAACATTAAACAGTACAAACTAGAGTGGCTTCTATACTTGGGTTCAAGAATGTAGGATGAGAAAACTCTACACATCAAGAAAAACACATTGGAGATAACAATGATGTGCTTTAGATTGCGTGAAGAATGGTCGTAAATTAAGTATCCTATAAGTACAACCATAAAGAGAAACATCAAAAGAAAACAGGGAAGTTGATACATCTCAAAAAAAATGTAGGAAACAGGCTAGCAGGCAGCAGCCACTAACAAGTTCTAAAATTTTCTTTTAAAAGCATTTTGTACTAGATTTTCTGTAAGCCCATCTTAAAAAGTTTTGTTTCTCGATTGCTCAACAAACTAATTCACTTAATTAATATACAAATTAATAAAGCAACACAAAACATTTGAAGCAAAAGTGGGGTGGGTTGACCTTTGGGAATAAAAAGAGATCATTGGTCGGCCCTTTACCCTTAATTGGAGCATGAGCGAAGGAATTAGTCATGGCTTCCGGCACTTGACACCTTGGTTTAACCAAAAAAAAGGGGGGTAGGGAAAGGAAATCTCCACCCAGACCATGGTTCAAGAATGCGGATCCGGTCGCGGTGTTGCAGGAACGTGACGGATCACAGACCGCCTCGTGGTTGTTGCAACACAAATTTGGTTTTATAGTCTCTTTTTTAATGATTCTACCCAAATAGCATGAATAAATAATCAATTACTTTGAGCTTTCTAGCAATTAAGATGAATTTCCAGCAAGGGAATGAACCTGGAAGGGAACTTTCAACTGAAAATTTACTACTATATGTAAATGAATGGATATTACTCGGATAAGGGTATTTTAGGTAGTTTATAATAATTTAAGGATTAGAGGTTTTAGGGTTAACTTATCTATAAATAGAGCTAAGTAGAGAGAGTTTAGTCATCATGAAAATTAATGAGAATGAATGTTTTGTAGTGTAGTACTTAGCTTGTATTATCCCTTAGGGTTTATGTAATATTTTCATCCTATCAATCCAAGTCTCATTTCTAGTTCTTATATCACCATTAAAGTCATCATTTCTTTCCTTACATTATCATTTACCTTGTCCATCATTCCCGGTCTATAACACTATATTGTTTGATGCGGTGGAATTCGGGCAATTCGTGTTTGATGCGGATGGGCCCGATTCGGGTTTGATGCGGTTGTAGCGTCCAATATCTCGGACTAAAATAATAACCCGCTATGAAACTGTTAGCATCTGTTCGCCAACTTGGAAAACCTTCACAATACGGCGAACCAATACGGCCTTGTTTTGACATATGACTCAGACACGAAAGCAATTATCATTTTCTAGCAACCAAACAACAAGACTAAAAAAACATATACTAGGAGAAGAACACAATGAGACCACTTGACTAGTGGAGAGACGAGACAAAACTAGGCAAAATATGAGGCAAAACCAACTCCTATGCTTTATAATTTTCAATTATACCCAGCCTAAAATCTCCAAAAATCTCCAGTCATACATGAAAGCATTAATTATTTATTAGCAACCAAACCACTAGACCAACAAAACATATACCAGGAGCCCAGTGGAGAGACGAGAATCTCGGCAGAATATGAGAGAAACCAACTCCTCTGTTTATTTATTTTCAATTAAACCCGGTCAAAATCTAGAAATTGTAAGCCAAATTCTTGTTGTTCCCATCCTAAAATCACTCAGCAAATGAAAATAGGAAAGAAGGACGAGGAACCCCAAATCATGGTGTCAGGCTGAATTTAGCAAGAAAATCATGCCAAGAAGCCATTCTGTTCCCCAGATCTATCTGCAATTCGAGTAAATTTATCTTCAAGCTTCAGGTCTTGTAGAGAGAAACTACAATGAACTTATTGTAGAGTGTAGACTAATTAACCCTATTTTTCTTTCTCAGCATCGCTTGACCCATAATGACAATACGCACTGCAACATTGCTGCTCCGAATGTCTCCAGCACCTTAAACACTTCACAAGCCAGCACTATAGCATTCTGCACGCATTTTATACATTTTGCCTTTTGGTTCCCAATATATTACTAAGATGCCAAGACCTACCTGCGCTTATCCAGGATCACTCCCTTCCAAAAACAAGATTGAAGAGCATAGCATAAAAGATAGATCTAGCTTCTAGGAACAAGAAAGCCACCAAAAACTGCAATCTGGTCTTTCGTCCTCTGTCCCATAATTTTCTTCCAAGATTATGTTTTAGTCCAAGAGCAAAACTTTGACCATTAATTTTATCCATATCTAAGAAATAACATTATCCCTACAATTCGAATTAATATGTATTTTCAATATACCAACTTCTCATAATTTCTACTAGTTTATAATCAAATATCTTTGTGGTTAAAGGTGCACATTGGAGCCCTCGATAAGAGGATGGGAAGATAGTTTTTGGGAGGAGGAGGGTACATTGGAGTCCTTGAAAAGCGGATTGGGAAGATAGTTTTGAGAGCAGGTACCTACCCTTATTTCTACTAGTTTGCAATTAAATTTTGTCAAATTCGAATCAATATGTATCTTCAATACATCAACTTTTCATAATTTCTACTAGTTTGTAATCAAGAATCTTTATCGTTAAAAGTGCACATTGGAGTCTGCGAAAAGCGGACAAGGAGATAATTTTTGGGAAGAGGAGGGTACCACCCTTATTTCTCAAGGATTTCAACTTCAATGCTACAACTAGTCCATGAAGTTTAATCCATCAATAAATAGATATAGGATCTCATCAGCAAAAATTTTAACACAAGCCGTCCATTTCAAATCTGATTGGAGTCGCTCAGTATGCGACAAAAAACTGATGTAGGATCAACAATACAGTTTTTTTCAGAGGATGAGCTGGTCTTTCATAAAGAACTTGGTAACTGCGGCTGGTGATACTATTAGAATTTTTGCAGCGTTTCCGTCTATTATACCTCGCTGTTCTTAGCATGATTATAATCTGCTTTAATAACTCAAAAAAAGGGCAGAGTGATTTCTAGTTCAACGAAGAAAGCCATCTCTGTTTTAGTATCTATCCAAGTAGAATACCAGCCATCTTCCTATACAACTAGAACTCAAACACACTTGTTGGTGAATACACTAGAAAATACAGATGAGAAGAGGAGTGCAGCAACATGTTTTCAAGAAGGTAATTGCAATGGAAAGAAAGTCAAACATCTTACTCCTGAACAGGATGATAGGCTAGAGACACCAGCGGTTTAACCTGCTCGGAACCAATGGAATATTTTCTTCTTTTTCTAACCCCGATGTATAGGTCATAATTAGGGACTATATCTTCCATCTGCCAAAATCAAGAAAAATAATTCAATGGTAAAATTACTAATATATACCGGCAGTAACACTCAACAAAAGAAAAAAAATGAAAGCCATTTGTCTCTGCTGGAAGTAACAGATAGCATCACAGTCAGAACACAACTGTTTTAGGAGTACATAGTATAAAGCAGGACACATTTATTCAGGAAAACAGATATTCATCTTCAGTTTCTCTAGAATTAGTTATTTCGTAGAGTTCATGCTCGTCTTTCCATATGAAAAACATTAGCCTTATATGCACGCGATGCGTGCCTTGTACAAAAGAGTAATATGTAAGGATTTGGGAGAAACTACATTGTAATTTCTCTAGTGAAGTGTATACATATTTTTCATACTTTTAAAAATAATCATTAAGTTTTAGTTTTTTTGTTTTTTTGATGGTGTAATTGTAATCTCAAAAGATTTTAAATGGTGAAACAATATAAATATATAAAAAAAAGAGTATTAAATACTCGCTCCATCTCAATTTGATGTTCCCATTTTCTTTTTTTGGTATGTTTCAAAAAGTTCTTCCCACTTTGAACCTTTTTCATTTTAAATATATTTATTTCTACATCTTACCCATTAACAACCAATTATTTAATACAGTTTTTTACTTTTTGTCTTACACATGGCCCACTTTAAAATCTTTTATTTCTCAATCACTCACTTTTCTTTCTCTCTTACTTTTTTTAAAAGCAAATAGGTACTAAAGTACACTTTATACAATATAAAATTAAAAAGATTCTCATCCACCTCAATGTCCATTGGTTTTCCCCCATATTCCAAATGAGAACATCAAATTGAGACGGAGGGAGTATTAGAAAATAGGATAGCTATAGTAATTTAAATAAAAAAGCCTAAAAAGACAAAAATATCTTACCCAAGATTAATAAAAGATGTCCCTTGGAGCATCATCAGTCATGATTTAAAATATACATCTCCCTCTCTCTACCACTTTTTCACTCATCCTAAAATAATTTAACATATTTCATGATCAATCTGATCAAATGCACTCCACTTATGAGCAATCAATTACTCATGTATTTGAAAATTAAAAGAAAATCAATAAGTATATAAAATATAGCAAAGTGTGTGGCAATTTATACACCGTAAGAAAATATAGCCATTGATATATTTTTGAATTGCTTTTACTTTGTAGATTTTATGATATTTTAGTTTGAAGTTTTAAACATATTTTTGTTAAAAAACTGATGGCTAAGATTGAAAATAAAACTCAATTCATTTAACTTCCTTTAATTTATCTAATTTCTTTTTTATTTTCTTATTTTTGGTGTCCATGCCCCCTCTTCCCTGATAGTATAGAGAAAAATTTAAAATTTCAAAAATATATAAAAATATAGCGAAATGGGTGTCTATTTATAGACCTTCAGAAAATATAACCATTTTTTTTTGCTAAAAACTGATGGCTAAGATTGAAAATAAAACTTAATTTATTTAACTTCCTTGATTTATCTAATTTTTTATTTTCTTATTTTTGGCGTCCACCCTCCCCTCTAACCTTAAAGTATAGAGATAAACTAGAAAATTAAAATTAAAAAAAAAAAAGAGAATCATTAGTTGCAAATTAAACACTAGGAAAACATGAACCTTTCTTTTCTTTAGAATGATTTCTACCGAAAACACTTTAAGCAACTAGGATAGAAATTGCGAAATTCATTTTCTTGCACAAGCTCTCCAAAAAATAAAAGGAATATGCTAGCAGTTTTCAAGCCCACTGCTTTGTCAAGACCTATGTTGCACAGACTCGGGTTTGGGTGTCTTATCCAAGTAGGGATCGAAGGATCCGACACTCTACTCCCAAAAATTAGCGGATACGGGGATACGGTCAATAGAGTGTCTTGACTAATGTTTTGGATACGGCTATCATAAAAAGTGTCGGAAAAAACCGACACTTTTCACCAATAAATAAATAAATAATATATAAATAGTAATAAAAATGTTAGTCAATATTGAAAACCAAGTAGGCAGCCATATAATCTTATTATTACTATTTACATTATGTTCCAATTATAAGTATAACTGACAAGTTTGAACTTTAAAACTGCAAAGTACAAGTACCAAAGTAGAAAAGGAAAAAAAAGAGAGAGAAAAGGAAAGTGTGTTACAGCTGCCCACCCAAAAAAAAAAGCAAGCTCAATAGTCAATAGCCCTTTTATTAAGTGTGTGGTCATTAATAAAGAAAAGAAAAATGAAAAGAAGAGAGAGAAAGAGAAGCAAAGACAACGCAGCTTCAGCTCCTTTAAACGAATGACGCAGCCGCTTGAGACGCAATTTAGGTTTTTTTTTTTCGAAATTGGGGTTTCAATTTAGGGTTCAATTCAAAGTATGTTCATGAATTTAATTGGGAGTTTTAATCAATTATAAGTTATAAAGCCCAGGTAAGCTTTGATTTGAGTTTTACTTGAGAAAAGAATCGATCTTTGGGTTTCGACTTCTTCCTGGCTAGCATATTCCAGTACGCCATCTTCACCTTCGATCTTTCTTCGATACGCGTGTCGACACCTCCACCTAGGCGTGTCGCGAGTCGTGTCGAGTCGACTCGCGATACCCTGGGTTGAAGAGAGTGTCGAGGCAACATAGGTCAAGACTAAACAGACAGATATAAAGGATCATAAAGTAATTGCTTTTGTTCTTTAACAAGTCCCTGGAGAGCTGTGATGCATTGGGACTGCTGAATGGTGGGATTCCGCATTTGCTTTCTCGGAAACGTCCCCAGTACAAGAGACGCCTTAAAAGGCGAAAAATGACTCCAAAAATAGGGAAAGCAAGCATTGTAAGCGGACAGCCAGGGTATCCATCAGGATGTCCTAGAAAAAGGCGAAGAAGTAACACGGAATCCCCCCCCTCTTTCCCAACCCCAATTTTATAAGCCAGGAAAGTATACGGGTGAAATGAAGTGGGTATTCTCATTCCTCGGGGATGCACTGATGTCTAAGAAAGATGGATCGATTTAAGTGTATGAAGCTTGTGATACGGGATGAAATCGTAACTATTGTAAGTGTCTATGCACCACAGCAGGATTGAATGCCTTAACTAAACAAAATCTTCAGACGACTTGGAGTAAGTAGTGGAACATGTTCTTAGAGCTGGGAAACTGATCATCGGCGGTGATCTCAATGAAAATGTCGGCTCCAGTCAGGAGGGCTTTGAAACCATTCATTGACATTTTGAATTTAAAGACGGGAATGAAGCAAGAAATGGAATTTATGGTATTTTGGATTTTACGTTGACATATGACTTGGGTATCAGGAGTTATTGGTTTGAGGAAAGACACTCTTATCCAATGACTTATAGTAACTGGGGGAGTCACAATGACTTCTTTTCAGTAAGGAATGTTTGGAGAAATAGTTAAATTGGTAGACAAATGGAGCCCAAGATTAAGTCATAAAACTTAAGAGCTAAAGAGCAGCCACAATGGCTATAAAATGTTGGGGGAATGTAAGACTGATAAGAGCTATGAGAAGTAAATTTATACTAGAAGGGAAGCAAAAACGCAAGAGCTGAGGAAAAGGTGAATCTGGACCTTTCGGATAGATGGGATATGCAAGTTGCTCATGTGAATTACAAGGAGATAAGGGAGGGTAGTAAGTGTGAAAGATGTCGATGAGAGGGTCTCGCTGGATATAAGGAAATAAAGGATAGAGGTCCTACTTTATACGTCCTTAAATTATGATGGAGGGCAAGATCATTGTTACAAGGTACCGGGGGTTCAATTCGGATGGAGTACCAGAAGGTATTTGTAAAACACCATTTTGGCAAAGCTTGTTTGATTGGTACCAATACATATATATATACTCGGTTTCCTAGAGATACCAAAAGGCCAATACTATAATTCTTCTAAACTTTCAATTGTTGCTTTGATTTTAATTCAAGGATTTTAATAAAAACTCTAGATCTAAAATTTATTTTTTAATTGTGAAAAAGTACTAAGATTGGTTGGATTGTCATGGACAAAAGGATAAGAAGATGGGTCATTGGGTGTAGTGGGGTGGTTTGCGTAACACGACTATAATTCAAGACGTGCGGTCTAAGTTACAATTGTGCAAGATATAAAAGATATAAATATCCCTCACAATGAGATTAAAGGAAGAAACTAGAATGGTGTCCAAAGAGATGGACAAAGTAATCTAATCCCTTCTAATAAGAACAAAGTGAACATGTAAGATTGTGAGAGATCAAACTAATGAACTATACTATGAAGTTTTAAGAGGAGTGATTGAACAAAGGTTAATGACAAGTGTTAAAGACAACTAATTTGACTTTATGCCGCGTAGATCGACTCCTGATGCAATTCATCTTATAACACAACTAATAAAGACTAACTATCGGAATAAGAAGAAGGATTTACATATGGTTTTCATTGGAGAAGGCATATGATAAGTGACCAGGGGAGGTACATTAATGGGCGTTAGTAGGGAAGGCATTTCGCGATAAAATTGTTGACACCATGAAATTAGATTAAGGAGATGCGTGAAAGAGTTAGCAAGAGTGGGCTTGGGAAGAAGATTTTCCTTCATAGCACATCGCGGTTCCGCACTAGGTCCTTTTTTTTGCCATCATCATAAACGAATTAGCAAAGCCAATACAGGACGATATACCATGGTGCATGATGTTTGGTGATAATATTGTGTTGAGATGATAGTGTATTGGTCGGTGAAATCAAAGAGTCGCAAGTAAGTTGATATGGTGGAGACATAATTGCGCTATGATTCTAGCACAAAAAACAGACAGAGTTATGAAGAAAAGTAAGACCGGATAGTGTAAAGTTTAAATTCAGCGGGGTAGGCAATCGTCTTAAATGCGAAGATTGTCTAGATTCTAACTCCTTCCGCTATCTAAGACCTATTATCCAAAAGGATGGGAAATTGGATGGAGATGTGGTTAGGTAAGCAAAACAAAATCAAAAAAATCCGAAGCTAAGTTGCTTCTTGATTGAAGTATGGAAGTGCCAAATACCCCTAAGATTAAAGGGAAAATTCTACCCAATTAGATCTCCACATTATATACACGAAATTTGGTTCATAAAACGGGTTCACGTTCATAAGGTAAATGGGGCACGCATGTGTATCTTACATAAAATGTGTGGCCATACAAGGAACAGTCAATTAGGAGGAAAGTAAGGGTGACATCCAAAATAAGATGAAGGAGCATCGTCTCAGGTGATTTCTCCATGCAAGAGTCCAACCGATGCTATGGTGAGGAGTATTGAAGAGTGGCAAAGTGATAGGAAGATGAAGGGTATAGGAAGACTTAAGAAAACTTTGCAGGTGACTAAGAGAATATATAAATTATAGATATCCTTGAGATTAGAATATGGCATGTGACATGCGAAGTGGAGTAAGATAATCTATGCAGATAAATGACTTTATATTTTATGCATTTTGAATCTTTTGATTTTACCTGTTTTGCATACTTTTCTCCTAAAGTATCATTTTTCTCTTAAGGTTTCTTCTAAACCATTTCAATTGTTTTTCTCCACATATGTTTTTCACCTCTACATCTTCTCTTAGCTCTCTTTCATAGAACTTCTAAGAATTTTGATTTCTTTATATTCATAACCTCTCTCATCTTCTTGTTCCTCGTATTTTTCCTTATCTTACCTCCCTCCCTTCTGCTTTCTCACTTTTTCTTTGTTACCTTCTAGCTAATTTCTTCACTTTTCTTGTTTCACTTTTCACATTGACGTTCTTATGACGATTAGGAGACCCAAATTTGAGACTAAAGCTTTTTTGTCATTTGCAGTGCCCCCCATCACATCTTCTCCTCCGCCCCCCCCCCCCCCTCCTCTTCTCAATATATATCAGTATCTTCAACCATATCTACCTTTTCTCTTTCCTTCATATAATATTTTACAAATGACATGCCTTATACTCTCTCCTAATTCTTTGTGCTGAAAGCAAATGAATAATGAATTTAGAGACGGAGGGAGTATTTCAGAAGACGAAAAACAACAACAACCGATAGATTTGACGATGACTCCGCACCAATGTTTCAGATTGCAGCTGCAGTCATGCTAGGCCATGTTTAACTCCTGCTGCAGAACACCATGGCACCAAAACTTGACTAACAAGCATTGAAAATTTGACATAGTTTTCACATTCGAGGAGAAAATTTGTGGCTGATATCCACATAATCTAGCCACTTTTGCAGTAAAATACCTTTTTACAAAAAATAAGCATACCTCTCGTTCAAAATCATTTAAAATTTCTTCACCATCAAGAATCACATTTTCTCCCTCCCGTTTAGCTGTCAGCCATGTTGAAAACTCATGGGTCCTCATTTTTGCAGAAGCCACCCTATACGTCGGACCCACAGCAGTGACTCCATCTCCTACTGCGAAATGAAATTCAATTTTCCCTAAACCTGCTCATCAAGAAGAGTCTAAAGTCAAATATGTTAATGCACTTTACCAGTTAAATTCTAAAGAAAGCATTGAAGTTAGAGGTTGCAGATAACTAAGCCTCCAAAGTATAAACATGCCCTCAAAACCACCCCTCCCCTCCCATGCAAACAAAAGAGCAACACAGGCTCACATGCAAGAGGAAAAAAAAAATAGAAACTATAGTGGAGTGTTCATGATCTCTTTGAAAACTAACCCTGCTTCGTAACATGCTAAAAGATCTGAGTAAGTGACTAGATTTTATGGTAATACTACAAACACATCAACAAAGAGAAATGTACCCCTCCAAAATGGCAGAGAGTTGTACTGGGTCTAAGGTACCTTGAATAAATGATACTAAACAAGCCAGGGACAGAGCTGCAGATAACCATTGTTACTACCAAGTACATAACAAGCAAAATTAAGAGCGCCATGTTTGTATAAATCATAAAAATGTCTGAAATTAATGAATGTTTCATAGAGCTACAAGAAGCAAGGAGAGGATGAATGCAAAAGATGAAGCACTGCAGTAAGCCCACGATTATTAGCAACCAATATTAGAAGCCTTTTCTACGTGAGCGCGGATAGAATAGATAAAAGGAACTCTTCTACTTAAACATCATGAACCACACACTTGAGAGTACAAAAATATTATCCCCACAGAAAAGATTCGAGTCCAAGAACAAAGGTAGGCCTTGTACACAGATGCTCAGATGCAAAGAATCATATAAATGGTCTACGGGACACGAATCTATTGTTCTCAGAAAGAAGACACACGAGTCCACCATGCTGATATGACCAAAACGCAGAATCTTAATTCAAAGGTTCATAGATAAATACTACCTCCGTTTTCAAAAGGTTGAAACACTTTTTGAAATTGCACTTCCCAACGCAATTTTTGTAATTGGTATTAGGTGATTGTAAGGGTATGTAACTAAGGGAGTGGGGACCATGGCTATGTAATTAAGGGTGGAGAACACCCACCACTGTCCACACCCACCATTGCCCACCATCAACCACCTTCACCACCACCACCATCACTGTCATCACATAATTCGACCACCACATAACCACCCCACCACCAGCAATAACCCCACCATCACCCACCACCTTCACTGTCACCACCAATTCGACCACCGGGAAACCACCCCACCACCAATTCGACCACCAGAAAACCACCCCAGGCTAGTTCGACCACCAGCAAATAACCCCACCACCAATTTGACCCAACCCCACCCGAAAACCCACCACAACCCTACCGGGAAACCCCCAAACTCCCCTGTAAATTCGACCACTCGAAACCCACCCACAAAACGCAACCACCAATTCGACCACTCGAGACCCACCCACAAAACACAACCACCAATTCCACCACTCGAAACCCACCCACAAAACACAACCACCAATTCCACCACTCGAAACCCACCCACAAAACACAACCACCAATTCGACCACTTGAAACCAACCCACAAAACGCACCCTAGTTCGAAAACCTAGCAACCCAGAAACCCACCAATTGTCGTTTCTGTGTTGTTGTTGCTAAAATTGACGTTGTTTGCGATGGAGGTGGTTCAATTTGGTAGTGGGTTGGTGGGTTTCGTGGGTGGTGGGATTTCGGGTGTGATGGCGGTGCTTCCTGTTGGAGTTTGGTTGGTGTTGAGGTGGAGAGCTTGAAGATGAAGGTTGAGAGAAGGGGGTGGAGGAGATGAAGATGAAAAAATGTCAGATGAAGATTGGAATAAATGGGTTGAGGGAGGGGGGAGGTTTGGGTTAATTTAGTGGAATAATTACGTTTATTAAGTTTTAAATTAGTGGTTAATAAGAAATTATTATATTCTATTACGTGTTGTTAATAATTTTTAGTAAGGGTATAAAAGTCATTTAAAAGCCTATTTTTTACTATATTAGGGGAGAAAAAAGTGTTGCAACCTTTTGGAAATTTCTGTTTTTAGAAAGTGTTCCAACCTTTGAAAACGGTGGTAGTATATGCAATTTTAGTTTCTTGAGTGATTTTAACATGGCAATACAAGTTTCGTTTTATGGATTGACAGGTGTAAGCTGCATAAAAAAAAGCTCTATGGATTCAGAAAATCATCAGAAGTTTGCATAAAAGAACAAAAATCACAGTGGTGTTTTTGCATAACCAAGGTTCTAAATAAAATAAGGTAATTCATCCAGCATTTCTCCAAATCAAAAAGGAAACATTTATGCTGATTACCAAAACAAAGATCGATGCTACTTTACAGGAAAATTCCAAATACAAACTGAAGGTAACAAGGTAAAATTGTTCCCTCACAGATACAGAAATTGTTTTCGGTTTCAGTATAACAGATAACCAAGGCACAAATGTTCAATATAAGCCAATCATCCAGCATGATCCAAAACCCAATGAACATATCATTGTAACTAAAAAAAATTCTGAATTATAGAGGGGAGTTTTTATATGCGGAAAGAGAAGGTAACATAGTTTACCATTCATTGTTGTTCTCTCCCTCACAAACACAAGAGCCACAGCAGGTTCACAAGCTAGTTCCTTTCCTCGTGTTGAGATAATTTTTGACTGATTAATGCTTGAATGCCTGAAACTACAGCTTCCATTTCCAGCAACGACAGTTTGTTGAGACAATGCATAATCTGCAAGATACAAGAATCACCAACTAAAATGAAGTACAAAGGCAAAGAAAAACACATACTTTTGATGCAATAGAAAAAAGAAGATCCAAGATTAATGTAGCCACTTTAACCGGGACTTAAGTAGCCCCTGCTTGAAAGATTAAAGCCAAAGTCCAAACTCAACAAGCACAATGTATCACAAGCAGAAACAAGATCATGCAAAGAAAAAAAATTAAACTTTGCCAAAAAAAAGAAGCATATAGAAAGCCTTAAGCCATCAAGATTCAAGGTACTCAGCTCAACCACCAAAGTGAATGGCTGACCTAACATGAGGTAGAACAACAAATACCCAGGTAAAATTAGTGAGCTACAGCTACTTTATGTGTAGATTCCCAGAACGCTGCGCATGTACTGCAAAAAACATCTTAGCCCACCACTGTAATTTACAGAAGTAGGGAGGAAGCTAGGCGAAGTTAAGCATAAGAGTTAGCTACAGTCTACAGATAAGAGAGTCAGGGGTGTGAATGATTTTGCGTTAGAAATTAGTCAAGAGGGTGTAGCAGAGAACAAGAAAGGCGTGAGAGATGTAATAGAAGGGTAGTAGAGCATGGGCTAACTTAGATAGGTGAATCTTTAACTAAGGAGAGATCCCACCTCTAAAAAGTGCTTAGGATGTTACTCAGCTGAGGTTATCATAATCTATACAATCTAACATTCCATTGCTTGTCATAAATCCTTTCAATTTACAATTATATCGTGCAGTTGGAGTTGGAACTATACAACAACAACAATGTTAAAGCCTTAATCCCAAAAATGGCATCGGCTACATCACATATATTTATTGCTTTCAACCTAAAAATACAAGTTCTTGATAAAGTTTATAGACTTGCCAACATCATGGAGATTACAAAAAAGAGAACCACGTTTTATAGATTTTAGTCTAGAAGTGTTCTTTATCGTCGAGTTACCAAAATAAGACATTAACGATCAAAGTAGGACTTTAATGATTAGATATGACAAATTTATATGTTATAGTATCCATTTGATGGATGTTAGTAGATCTCACTCACTAAGTAGCACACTATATGATAAAAATAGTATGGGCGTTCATTAACGGGTATCGACCCATATCGTAATCAAAAAATCAATTACCTAGAAGCATGATATTGAATTTTAAGGAATCGAGACATAAGATACCCAAAAAGTCTAATATGATGAGTGTTATGACAAGAATTTCCTAAGCTAGCTCCACTATTTTGCATGTGCTAAGCTTGTAATGGGTCAACGTATGACTTAACAAGACCATCCAAAGATATAGGAAAAGTTTGTTATGCAAACCACATCAAAATCAGTTAGGAGAATAAGTCAAAATATTCCCCCACGTGCCTAATATCGTGAGATATTGGGTCAAAGTGAGATGAACATAACGGACTCCTTGATTTTAGGAAGTTTTTACAGAAACTTGGCGAGATGGGAAGAAGGAGATTGTTACAGTTCAAACATGTTGATTCTTAGCCTATTTAAGCTGTAAAAATAAGATTAAATGCACGACGCAAGCTCATGAACTTTTGAAGAGTATTTCTACTCATACTTTACATTTAACATTCATATTTTATGCTTAGTATTTAAGAAAACATGTTTATTGTACTTGTAATCAAAGGCACTTTTGCCAATGGATTGGGGGACTCAAAGCCACACCGGTTTTTCCACCCTTATTCCTAGGGTTTTTCGTGTCACTATCTTTGGTGTTCTTGCTTTCTTTGTTCTTCTTTCTTTCATTTTCAAATCGATCATCCTTAGCTAGGTGTAAGTTGCGTAGCTAAATTCTGCTTGTGTAGAATTTGGCATAAACAGTGAGTAAATCCTTTGTAATCTTTTGAGAAATAAAATCCTTGTGTTACTAAGTATAATATGAGCATTTTTTAAATACTTCCTTCGTAACAAAAAGAATGCAACTATAGGGTATTATCTATGATTTTTCCGGAGGAAGTACAATACATATCATTCATGAAAATCAGTTTTAATTATCCTTTTAATTACCAATACCTATAGAAATAAGAATTACCAAAGGTCCCATGAAGGATAGAGTAACTAAATTATAACTAAAAGACAATGATTAAAGGCTACATAAATGTAAAAAGGATAATTTGTTAAAACTGTTACAAACTTTCCGATTTTTTATAATAACCACCGATTACTTTTTTCAAAAATTTAACTAATATAACTTTATCAAAATGTGTGAAGCACCACTTTTTAACGAAAAAGGTTAAGTTTTTTGTTTGGTGGGACCCACTCACCATCTTTCATCTCATAGCCTCCACCATCCCGACTGCCGCTACCATCACTATTGCCACCCCACTCCTCACCAATCACCACCCACCACCTTTAACTTAGAAAATCCTAACCCCTAATTCTCCACTAACCAACCAACCACCACCACGCTTCGAAACTTCACCACCAACCACGCCCCACCAACCACCTACAAAATTTCACCAACAACCACCACCTACCATCGAAACCCTAACCCCTTAATTTGCATCACCCAATTGACCACCAACGCCACCACCCTTCGAAATCTCGCCTCTAACCACCACTAACCAACTTCAAAAACCCTAACACCTTCAAGAAACTGAAATTTCACAACCGAATTCGAAAACCCTAACCCAAATTACAAATTAAAAAACCCCAAATTTGGCATCCTAACTACAATCTTTGTGTGAAGGTGAAACTGATTTGGATGTTGAAGGTGGTAGGGAGAGAGAAATGAGGTGATGTTTAACGGTAGAGAAGAGCAAAAAGGGAGAATGATCTCACCAAACACAAGAATTAACGTTGTGCGTCACAAATCTGAATAAAGATACATTGTTCAAATTTTTTTAAGAAAAAAAAAAGCAATTGGTGGTTAATAAAAAAAAAACTGAAAGTTTGTAACGATTTTTGACTAAGTATCCATATAAAAATAAGAAAAATAACGTTTTTCTTTATTCATCTTGAATATAGGGGAAAACCAATGCAAATAGAACCATAGAGGAATCTTGTGTTTATTTTAATAATTTCCATGGACATTTTTGTCCTTTTTGCTTTTTGTAAGAAGAAAATGATAATTATACAATATTATAATAGTTGATAAATTTAAAGTGGGGTCCATTAAAAGTACAATTCAATAAAAGGTAGGTAAATGTTTAGATATTGAAGGGTAAAATGGGGAGATAAAATGTATATAAATGGAAAAGATTCAATATGGGAACAACTTTTTGAAAAGGCCTAAAACGGAAAATGAAAATATCAAAATGAAACGGAAGGAGTATTATTTTATTATATGTATTTAAGTAAATAAAAAGAAGAAATATTCCCTCTTTGTATAAGAGCTTGGATACTTTTGTTGGAAAGGTCACAAATTGAGTTATGAACTTTTGATTTTGATCTAGTACACTATTAATACTTAACTCTTCTAACATGAGAAAAATATATATGGTTCATTTGCATACTTAACACTATTCACAAATTTTACTTTATCATTGTTTGCGATTTATAAGGGAAGAAAATTATCGTAATGTGGGATCTAGTTGAATTTGTCTTGATATGTATTTAATTAATATCACTTTTTATAATTTTTACAAACACACAACTAGAGATATTTACTCTCAAATTTTGCATTGGCATGCTTGAAAACAAGGAATATGACCATTTATGTGAAAGAGGGAATAGTACTTATCTCTTATGTAACTTGTTAGAGTTTAAATCATATTCATATTATCTCCCATCACGTTTATTTTACAATAACATTTAATAATTAAACGTCGACTTATACCTCACAACTATTCGTCGTTATTCACACGTAAATTATTATGGAATGAAGGGAGAAGATTTAAAATATTATATAAATGCACGGGCTATACTCTTTGACCCACATACCCAAGATATTGAAACTCGGTGGTCATTCCACCATAAGCAGTAGTAGTTGCCGGGGAAGACTTTGGATAAGGTGCTTTTTCCCGATATGTTATTTCCTTGTCAAAAATTGGGCAATATGAGAATGTGAAAAAAGGCATTGCAGCTGGAAATACATGGGAAGGCCAAAGAAGGGAAAAGAGCACGATGTGGACTTTCAACTCCGCTGATGTATATGAGGTGTCTACTTTATATTAATATTAGGATGGGGCATTTATGTTCTAAGTGATTATCGCTTCACCAAATATATAACAAAATCAGACGGCAGCAAGTAAGGTCATATTATGTTGAAAGAATACTTCTTAAACCATAAAATTGCACATTTGAGGTTAATATCCCATTACAGTGATTTTTTTCAAAAACATCACGCGCGTTAGCCTTGATCTGTTCCATTCAATAGTTACAAGTTGACAGGTCGGGTTGGTTCGCATTCGTGCTCTGATGAATATTAAATGGGTTGAATTTAAAGATATTCAACCTAACTCGTTTATTAAACTGGATTGAAAAGCCCAACCCCTAACTAGATCCTACTCTATTCAATAAAATTACATTTAAAAAATTTTAAAACAATTTGCGCATAAAGTGATTATATTTTGATTTGTTTTCTAAAATTATGACTCAAAATAGTTTTTGCGATTTTTAATGTACAAACGGGTCAACGCACGCTATGTTTGGGTTGAAAATCTCAACCTTAACCTAACCCACATAATTAGCAAGGTCAACACATTAAGTTAATTGGGTCGGAAACTCCAACCCAAACCACGTTATTTCACATCAATTTGGTGTTGGGTTGTCAGGCCTAACAAACGCTACCATGTACAATTTCTATTTTGACCTGATCCACTTTTAAATTGAATAATGATCTCCTCTTTTGTCTAAAGCATTTTCCTTTATGTTTGTCCCAACCTAGTTTGAAAACTTCTATTTTTGCACCTAACCCATTTTTAAATTGAATAATACTCTTTCACACTCCTTTGACCCACACATAAACTAAAAAGTTACGCAAGGAAAAATGGAAAATAATAATCCCGCATTTAGGCGGTCTTCTCAAAAATAATCCTACCTTTGACATACGTCTACTCTGAATAATCTCACCTTTGTCATACGTCCGCTTAAAATGGACCTTTACTTGTCAAAAAGACTCATTTTGAACAAACGTATGTCAAAGGTGAGATTATTCTGAAATTAAGTGAATGTGGGATTATTTTGAGAAGACCGCCCAAAGGTGGGATTATTATTTTCCATTTTTCCAACCAAATACTCTACTAATTGTTATCACATTCTTTTTCAAAAATGACATTTGATAACTACAATTCAACTTATCACATTAAACTAAGTGTCCCAAAAAGTGCTCAAATCTTTCAAAGGATGGAGGGAGTATGAAATTTCCCACCCCACTAGTCACTAATCAATGAAAAGACAAAATTCAAACCTAACCACTAGTCATATAATTGTAAATTTGGTCTTACCTCCCCCCCTCTCACCTTCCCCGTTCCAAAATTCTTAACTTCGAACCTCCAAAGCAAGAATAATTGGCTTGAAGAAATCTCGTCATTGCTATAAAGTTTGCCTCAAAAGTGACGCTATGAAGTATGACCAAGCCATAGCACTAGACTCGGGTGAAACCATAAATCCCGATAAGATCCTAGTTTTGAGGAACCCGATACACATTGAGTGATATCAGATGAGCTCAAATCAACTAGGACACATCGCACCATGCACAGCACTAAGTTCTCATGTATTGGAAGAGATACACAGGGATAGCTTCACTTAAGATACTCATGTATGACGCGAACTACTCAAATATTTTAGCCTAAATTACAGTATCGAAGCGATTATACTAATGCCAAAACGGCCACGACCTACCACGGGCCATTGAGGTAAATTGAAGATCTCCGAGTAATGTAGAATGAAAGTAAGTGATATAGAAGTAAACTCACCTAATTTCTCGAGAACAGGTTTCATATCAGCTTGTGAATCCTACAAAACCATAAGAGACAAAAGTTTGAAATCATGCAGCCAAAAGAGATTTAAAAGGGAAGGTTCAAAAATAGCTTCTAAGCAACGCAACCAAATGAGTGCACTCACACCAAACATAATAATTGCTTCAGGAGATGTGCAACCTGATACAGAAGCTGAAAAACTCCTCAGGTCCATCACAAACTTGTCGATACTAGGTCCCTGACAATATAAATGTTGTTCACTCTTTTTGTTCATGTTATGCTAATTAAATAGTGCCGAAATTAAATTTCTTAGACAAGTACCTGTTCCGTATATAGCAGCGGAACAACATCAACTTTAAGTCCGGGCAAATATCCAACTGTTAATGAAATACCCCCACTCTTAGGAGATTCAAAATCATCGTTGTAATATGGGAACCTCACCTGTAGTCAATAATAAGACAATAAGTACCTATGCTTATTATAATACAAGTCGTACATCAAGAAGCTCAACATGGAGATGCATATAGGCTGATGTGAAAAAACTAACTCAACAAAAATTTCAAAAAAGTTGTTAAGCGACCCTAATCACAAGCCCTACTTCAGATAATTTTCCAAATTTGACTTTTGTCTTTCGGGGTCAAGCATTTCGCTTTTGATCGGTATTTCTAGTATTAATCAGTAATACTCCTTGTTTTTGTAGTTTTTATGTTGTAGCAAATTTTTTTTGTTTCTAATATTTTGAAGTGCTAATATCATTCGATGACAAAAGAAAAAGGTCGGCTTTAATTTCCATAAGAGTTCCCATGAAATGAAATCGATTATTCAACATCCCACGCAGTCAAGATTAATGTGTATTAAAGTGGCCCAAGGGAGAGGTAGTATTGCTTTATTATTTTATTAGACGTTAGCTTGTGGTGAAAATTATTTTGTACTCTGTGGAGCATGGGTAGCATTATTCTCCATGAAGCATACATACATAAAATGGAAAGTACATTTGGTGTTTTAAAAAGTACCTTTTATGTTTTGAAAACCAAAAGCACATAAAGTAAACGTAGAGACTAGAGAGTAGTATTCATCCACGCGGGTGTAAGATGCATGCTCAAGGCTATTTTCAATAGTGTAAATTTCGCCCATCTAGAGATGTTCAAATAAGCAATGAACAAGAAAATAGTGTGGGATGTTCCCACACCTATGATAAAAGTTGTACATAAGGTATTCTGACAGTGTACTGTTTTGAAAAGCAAATCTGCCCAGACTGTGGTGTATAAAGTACGCTTTAAGCTTGAGGAAGAAGGGGAGTTAGCAAAATAGAGCCTATAGAGGAGACCAAAGAGCTTGTAGTTATCCTCTAGTTTATGTATTTTCAGTTAATTTAATTAAAAACACAATATCCATTTCTTTGTTATCCTCATATATCGGCAAGCTATGGGTTACGCAACACTAGAGTTTCACGGCCCGGCCCACACTTGAAGAACGATTGAATGAAGTACTTACGAGAAACCCAGGGACAAAAAAGGGCAAGGAAGAAATCATTAAGTTTTAGGAAAGGATAAATAGGTTTGATCGAAGTTTTGATGTGAAACAAGCGCGTCTCACAAAATGGTGGATTCACGGGACCATGAATTCTTGAAGGCGAATTAAAGGGGGCAGTCTGGTATAGAATTGGACGTGCTCCGGGAATTTCAATGATGTTTGGGAGGAGTTTGAATTTCTCGAGAATAAATGAGTAGATCAAATTGTTATCCATGCTTTGTCACCAGCGAAATTGAGGTGGGACCAAATTATGGAGGATTTTCACACCAAATATTTGGTGGTGGGTGGTCAAAGCGCTGGCATTGGCAAACCTAATGGTGGTATCCAACACCGCATTCCACACTTGACGAAGATAGGGATTTGTGAAGAGAAACTCGAGCATATGTGGTTTGGGTGGAGACGTGGAGGGCCGGGTAACTTTGACGTGATGAAGGATCTAGATGAAAATCTAAGGCTCTCAAAGTTAGCTTCCAATCATGTAAGGAAAGGACAATTAGAGGCGCATGTCTAAAATTTAGTCGCATAGCGTTTTCACTAAGGCACAGCAACAAGGCGCATGCCTTTAGGTGCATTGCCAGAGATGTAATGTAGGGGTGATTATCGAATGAACTGAGACCGAACACCCCTGCTCGTTTATTTTTTTGACTCGGCTTGGCTCGGCTCGTGAGCTCAACGAGCCTGTAAATTGAGAGCTCGGCTCGAGCTCGTGAAATATCTTAAGGCTCGAGCTCGACTCGGCTCGATTATTGTAGGCTCGTTTTTTAACCATTTTTTTATAAATAAATATATATTAATACCAGCTACCAGTAATCCAACATACACAATCAATTTTTGGTTCAACATAACATACACTAATCCAATCAGTGTATTTACGATTGAAAGGATCGACCATTTAAGAATCAAAAAATGTAATTTTGTAGAGAATAGTTTAGTTTTTTTAAAAAATTATCTTTTTAGGAAAAAAAGTTAGTCGAGCCTGTTCACGAGCTTTTGAAACGAACCTAGCCTAGCTCAGCTCGTTAAGCTTCTTAGTCGAGCCCAAGTTTGAGTCAAACTTCCACGAGCCGAGCTTTGACCGAGTCGAGCCCAAACTGTTCGCGAACAGGACAGCTCATTCTCACCTCCAACGTAAGGTATAGCACCTTAGGCACTTTTCGGGTATATCAGTTGAGATACCTAAACAAGACCATCTTTTGTTCAAATTAAATCTTAGTAGAGGTTATTAATTCAATTTTAACCTAAATGCCTACATCAATTGCTTTAAAATGCTTCGATTTCATCTCTAAAATCAAAAGTCTTCTATGACGAAAACCCTAATTCATGAACTTGGATAGAAATCGAAAGTTTTGGCAGTCTCAAATTCTCAAACTTGTTGGTGAAGGACAAAGGGTTCCATCTTCACTGATGCGTGCCTGGAGCCCCACAAAGTTTTAAGGCAAGTTATTTTCCTTCTTTCTCTTCGACCTGGTTCTCTTTTTTGAATCTTCTTTTCTCTCTCTTCATATTTCTTTTTCTTTCCGTCGAAGGAGTCACGTGAAGGGTGAGACCTGGCTAAGCCTATAGTGGAGTCGTGTGAAGGGTGAGACCCTCTCCTTTCTTTGTTATTTGGGTCTTCTTTTTTTTAGCAAAGGACTTTGACTAAATCAGGAAACTCGCCTACAAGAGGTGCACGCCCCTTCTCCTTGCAAAGGGACCCTTTGAGACTCGCACCTTTTTAAACTAAGTGTCTAACATGTAACAATCAATGAAAGAATTTACTTGGCATTAGAGGCAATATGGTAAAAAGTCTTTAAAGATATAATTTAAGAAAAATTGACATGAATAATTTAAATCGACATTGTTCCGCTAAAAGTACTTCCCAACTATGGGTAGTCTAGAATTATCCAAACTATTGGGGTACCTCCTCAAAAACTTTTGATTCTCATATATATAGTAGTCCCAAAATGGATCATATAAGGCTAAGAAAAATAAATTTTGGATTATTTTAGGAAGGTACCCCCAATAATTTAGATTATTCTAGAATAACCTGTTAAGATTATTGTGAGCGGCATGATCATAACTGGAATTATTCCTGTCCTTTTCCCAAGAAACCTAAGAAAAGATTGGTCACCTGACTTCCTCCAAGCTAGAAAATAAGCGATTAGAATAAAAGAAGATAAGATCGTCAACCGAATTTATTGTACAATACGCAGATTGGCCACCTAAACCCTTGGACTACACTAGAAGAATGCATTCCGAAATCCATCATTTTTTTACTAAGAAAGGTTGTAGTAATCTAAGCTCACTAAGAACCAACTCAATTAGTCTTTCCAAGCTTTATAACTCCATCATCCCAACTCGTGTCCACATACCCCACTGTTCCCTTTAATTATAAACCGACCTTATGTCTCCAACCCAGCCAGCCAAATTTTGGAAAAGCTTAGCATAATTCTGAGCTTTTGAACCCCCATTTCTCCATGTCTCAAACTACAACTCAACGTAAGCCATTTCTCAGTCACGCCACAAAACAGCTGAAAACCAATTTAACTTCTTATTCCTCAAACCCAAACATCTATAACCCACTCCAGAAAACTGAGGCAGGGCCCACAACTGACTTACTCACATAAGACCCCATAATTTTTACTCGGTTCATAGCTCAAACCAACCACTTCTTTAAGCCCACCAACTTCTAAATCCACCTTACTACCATCCAACCAGCAGCAGACACCACCAATCAAACCCACACTCCATGACATCTTTTCACGACAACTTCAAGAGGAGGGAAGAGGACCACCAGGATTCAACACAAATGGAAGTATGGCATCTCCTTTAAGTGTGATAACTCGGAAAGTCACCATTTTACCGAGGCCACCAATTCAGCACAAACTACTATCCACCTTGACGACAAGGTGGAACTTTGGGCAGCCGGTAATATAATGAATTGGCCTAAGGGGGAGGGTAGTATTGGTTGCGCTAGCGCATTATGATTTTGTTAAAAGTTAGCTTGAGGAAGAAGGAAAAGAAATCTGAGTTCTCTATAAATGGAGATTAGAGAGAGGAAAGTAGGTTGAATATCATTGAGAGTTTGGTTTAAATTTAAGGAAGAGCAAGCCACTTGAAAGCTTGTAGTCATCTTTGCAATTATGTATATTTTTGTTGATTCAAATAAAATTACCATTTTCATTTCTTCATCATCCTCTTCAATATGTCAATTAACCGAACGATAATAAGAGAGAGAACCTAACCCAAAAAAATTAACCTTTAGGATCCGTTTGGTTGGGAGGCAGATATTTTTCTCAAAAACAAATTTTCATCTTTTCCTTTGTTTCGTTTGCAAGGGATGGAAAATGGTATTCATCAAGCTAAAAAATAGTTTTCCGTGAAGTGAAAAACATTTTCCTCCCTAAATGAAAGAAAACACATGTCGTCACTATTATCTACCTTCCTCTTTCCTTTTTCCCATCTATCCTCTCATTTCTTTACTTTTTTCTCTTCACACTAACCAAACGAAAAAAAACCAATCTACAATTGAGTTTCCGTTATAAAATGATTTTCCGTCCAGCCAAACGAAACCTTAATCCTTCCGCGAAAGCTAAAACATCCAACAAGCATAGGGAAAAGGCTATGATTTATTTGGGCCGTCCCGAATCGATAAATCACTAGATGTAGTTGGTCGGATTTTAAATTTTCAGACCTCAGCACACTCTGAAAAAGAAATGCAAGCTAGTTTGCAGCAAGGGGGAGCCGAGAGGCATGAAATTTTAAAAGATAACGTTCTTATCTTAACTCGGGTTGTGAACATTGACCTTTTATCAAAAGTTTAATTCATGAAAGGATGGGGTACTTTACAATCGTAAATCTCTTAGTATAAGTTGAGTTTGTGAAAATTACTATTTGACATAGATTATTTTTCACATTTGTCATTTTTGACAAATTAATACTAAAAGCACGTTTTGACCACAAAAGTCAGATATAGCTTATTAATAAATAATAAGTCAGTGCAAGTATGAGCTTGTTTTGCCCATAGACTAGAAACACAAATAAGGCACAACAGTACAAACTAACCCTATCTAAACTTATTTCTCCGGTAATATGAGGAAATAACAAATAACTGAAAATTTTGAACCAATTACTCTTGAAGCATATGTAACACAACATCCACAAGCTGAAAAAGAAGCTGACCTCGCTGAATTGATCATTTAGTGCATTTCTTCCAATAATCCCGCCCGCCTCACAAGTAATAATTGGGATTCTAGAACCCAAATTTTGAGTTATCTGAGAAGAGCTTACAAAGAAAGTTTAGTTTTGTTTCAGAATAAAGAAAAACTAACAAGAAAAAAGAGGGAGCATGAAATCGCACAAGTAAATGAGCTTCATCGAGACAAAAGGTGGGGCAAATAGAGAGAATAGCGAAATGCGGTCGAATAGGTGCTGAAAGAACTTTGCAAGTCACCTCATTAACAGCTTCCTGCAATCAAACCAAATCAAATCAAATTCAAAGAGCTAATTCAATTGGAGAATAATAGAGCAAAGTTAGATTAGAGAGAGAGGAATTACGGGAAGAGAGGAATTCAAAGAGAGAGCGGATAGAAAGATGGGATGAGAGAGAATGCGGGTGCAGATTTCATTCCAAGAGCGGTTAACACATGCAGCTGATGCGAAGGATTTAGCTGGTAATTTTGACAGGATGTTTTGTAGGAGATTGTCGTCAACGTCGGATATTCCCCCACCGCCGGGATATTGATTCTCCGGCGGGTTAATCATCGATTATATGCCCGGAGAAGACGATAGTGAAATGGAAGTGTGGAATTACCTTCCTTGCAAAGAAATGCCCTCTAGGGGCTATAAATGTAATTTACAGATATTTTCTCTGTTTTTTTTTTCTCTCATCTCACCTCATTGTTCCTGGGGCAATAAAATTATAAAGTACTATTTATTTTTAACTATTTATATCTCAGCCTCAACCGTTCTTTTAGTAAACTTAATAACCTTCAAAAGAAAAATCTAGTTTTTGAAAACAAAAAATAAAAAAAGGAAAAAAAGAGAACAAAAAACCGCTTCTTCACATTGTCTTTTTCATAAGCTTCATCAAATCTACTTAGAATCGATTAACTCAGATTTCTCTATGTAGTTAATTTGTAATGAAATTGTATCTTTAGCTATCAACTAATATGGGTAATTTTGAGCAACTTTAAAGCATAAAGTACTTTTTATTTCTCTCATACATTCTCTATTTTAGTCACCTTGAATTGAAATATTTTCGAGTTTTCAGAAACAAGATAAAATATAATTCAACGAATGAAAAAAGATAGGATTTTTTTTCTAAGTATTACGGAAAAGGGATGGAAAAAAAGGAAAGAAGGAGCACAGAGTAGCAAATGATGATAAATAGCAAAGGAACAAAGAAGATGAATTTATGTTTTTTCTTAAAAATTAGTATTTTTAAAATCTAAATAAATTTAACGGACAAAACTAGTGTCATAGAATAGAGGGTATAGATTGAAATATTTATAATGGCTACAAGTTTGACGTAGCCATTAAATAACTTTCCTACTTGCCAGTAACTTTTTAATCTACCCTTTCTACTTTAAGCTCACACTCGTATTTGTGGGTTCCCTATCTCTCCTACTTTTTAATATTATTCTTCATTAATTTTAGAGAAAGTGAATTAAATCATATTTAAAAGATGTTAATTATGTTAGTTGTCTTCGTAATAAATTGAGTTAATTCACTATTTGTGAATTACAAAATTACCAATTACTAATTATGTTATTTAATTTATTATTTTGAATAACGCTAATGAAATTGCTAATTTGTTAATATGATAATTCTAATGGGAATTAGGGAATTTTCAAAGTGTGGGAAATTGGTCTCTATTCATAGAACATAAAAAATATGACCATTGGAAAAATTACGAGAAACCACCTTTTAAAGCCACAATTTTGCGAGAAACCTTGTTTAAAACAGTTTTTGCGAAAAGAAACTTCAAGCATTAACGTACCCTTTTTAGAGCTATAGTTTGAAACATAGAATAAGGGAGAAAATAATTAGAGTGTGCTAATATCAAGTTTTAATTTGATTTATAGGAAAAAGGGTAGGTCAATGCTTGAGGCAACGCCGGATTTTTCTCTCGATGTTTGTTTTCACAAACAAAAATTTTGTTTTAGATTTCTTTTCGCAAAAACTGTTTCAAAAGGTAGTTTTTCACAAAATCCAAGTTAGGTGGTTTCTCGCAATTTAATTTTTTAAATTAATTAAATTACAAAAACTAATTCATTTTAAACGCTAATTTGGAAGCCAAAAAAATTAAACATATATAAATTGGCAAGCTGACACATGGCATCATCTGAGAATGTATGGGGAGAGGAATTATGCCAAGTGTCGGCATCATGTTGAAATTAGAAGTGGGAACTATCCCTTTGTTAAGGTGTTCTACTCTTTTTGGGTAAGTTTTAATGATAATGAGCTCCCCATTTCTAAGGAGAGAGAGTGAAATGTAAGGGGCATTGCCCATGATTGTGGATGCTTTAAATTACGTGTAACAATCAACTTTACCAGATTTTTTATAAATCTTGTAACTTAGAAAAACTAACAAAAAATCCTTAAAAAACATTTAACAACCCAACTTTATAAGATTTTTTAATTTCAAAACTAAAATATCTTCACTAATAATGTTATTATCTTTCGCCTTATTAGTTTTGCTTCAAAATTCAAAATTTTCACATGTAGGACTTGCCTGCATTGACAAGAATAAGGGGGGATAAATATTGGGGTAAAAAATTTGGGTTATCTTTTTGTTGGATTGGGGGTAAAATTTATAGGGGAGAAAAATTCCCCTCCAAAAAGGGGTGAAAGTTACCCAAGGAGCCCCTAGAGTAAAATATTCCAGTCCAACTAAATTCTTTTTATTTCTTTCTCTCATTCTTACCCCCACACACTTCATCTCGCTCATGTCTTCATCTTCCCTGTTTGTACCACCAGTCCACTGACACCACACTCCCAGCAGCACCACGAACCACTAGTTACCCTCCAATTCCAAGCCACAAATTCAAACCTTCAAATAAAATTGAACCTCCAAACAACCATCACTACAAATTGAAAACCGCTGATTCAACCAACCAAACACCAACCACCACAGATCAAACCACAAATCCTAACCACCACTTCCACGCAGCATAGATTGAACCACCAAGCAAAGGCAAGGAAGCTTATTCGAACCACCCAGAAAAATTCCAAGGGGAGGAGCCAGTAGATAGACAATCCTTTATATATGTGATTTGTTGGTAGTTTGTTAATAATGAAGGCTTCAGATTAATCTCTTATCCGAAGTAGAATTATTTTCTCCTTATATTGCCGTTGTTTTGGTTTCTGCTAATATAATTTCCTCCTCTGCTCTTTGGTTTCTTAACAATGAATTTTAGTGTGTCCCTGGTATGGTAATGGATCCTATAGTTGATAAATTGGAATATTGGAGTCTGAGTATAACACATTGGGTATGGATTTTGAGTTTCGTATGATGAAAATCGGCAATTTATATTCATCTTCTCCACATTTGCTAGTGGGTTGGGAACTTGAAGGGAATTCGTAATTCCTACTTAAGGAAAAAAGAGCTTAAATTTGCAAGCCTAATATATGAAACAATTTTGGACTAAATAATTCTTGAACTATCTGATGAGGTATCACAAGGAACTGATCTCACCAAACTTGCACATTATTCTTTTGCAAACCTTTCAACTTCTGAATTGAAGTTTCAAAACTACAACAATATCATCACTTTTTCGCTCTACCATCTTGACCATAGACGAAAATGATATGAGGAGCCTCCACAAAAAAGAACAAGTGTATGCTACGACCGACAATGTTCAAGCAGCTACCTTAGACCTTGAAAAAGTTTCAGCATTAGACCTATTGACAAAGCTATCAAACCTGAATTTTTCTAGCATTTATGTAATTTTAGGGACACGTGTCGAGCAAGCGAGTTCCATCAACGGCGTTCACAATGAATCGACCACACGAATGAGCTCTTTGACTAATGAGAGTCAACCGATACGGACTTTGATCGCTTTCATTTATTGAGCTTCAAGGTTGCCCATTCCCAAGGGAAACAACCTTCTAAAGATGAGTGAAACATAGCTACGAACAGAAAAGGTAAGACCGTAAGAAGACTCTTTCATCTGTCCCTTTTATGTCACCTATACCACATTGGAGAAGGACGAAAATCTTAATTGCTTGAAAAGCAATAGAAGCAACTTAGATGCTAATGACGAAATAACAGGGGCGAAAGTTAGGGGACGATTTTAGAGAAACTATGAAAAGTCAAGACAACATTCATGTGCAGGTCAAAGGACATCAAGATTGGCATTTACCAATAACAAACAGGAATTTTTGACTTTGCAACTCTCCAGCTTCACGTATGACAATATTTCTAAAGGGAAAGAAGTACGATTTCTCGACCTAGTGAATTTTCGTGGATGACAATGCGCATCGCAACAAAGAAGGAGCATAAACAACAACGAGTAGTTCAACTACCTAGTACTGATTGCTCTGATAAGCCTAAGGATATGGATCAGATGTTGTAACTCCCCATGGCAAATGTGACAATGACAATGGGCCAGTCGGTGAGGATCTGGATATACCCAAGGACATGGAAGTCAAGGTTGTAATGAGATGATGTTCTCTCAAAATGGCCGCATAACTTCATTAGGACTCCTCCTTTGCATTCTTAAGAATCATATGCCGCATAACAAAAAATAGGATACACCAAGTTTCTTCATGGTGGTGTTCGAATCCCCGCCACACCCTTGGGAGAGGAATGGAACCTAACCACCCCGAACTTGGCCTCTATCCGGATGTAGCCCGAATGGTGAACCGGGTGCAAACACAAAAAACAAAACAAAATAGGTGTGGGTAACAAGAGAACTACATTATCATGTTTTGACCACTGACTTTGAAAGCAATATAAGAGGGAAAGAGCTCGGTATAGTTAAAGTAGCTTGTATTAGATTTCGTTTTTATTTTACATATGTTTTGCTGATGTCAAAAACTATAAAAATTTAACATCGTAGAAACAATGATGTGAAAATCACTAAGTTCAAAATTGCAAAAAACTCAAAGGTACTAATATTGTACAAACCAAAACCATTGTTCAAACTTTTTTTTAAAAATGCTAATCAAATAACAGAATTCATCATAGGCTAATGCAATATATTGGACTTTGAACCCCCCCCCCTATTTACAATAGAGAGGCTCATTGTAAGATTGTATTAGCCAAGTCATTATATACTTAGATCAAGGTTGTGAGAATTGTAATTTTACTTTGAATTGGAAGGGGCTCTTAAAATCAGATCGTAGAATAGAATAGAATCATACGATTTTATGAACACGCATACTCCACTTATTAAACTGTAATTATCAGTTTAAAAGACCAAAAATAAAAAATAATAGTTATTTAACCATCAAATTAATGATAGCTAATATAATATATGTAGTTAGTAGATTTGTTGGCATGATTAAATCTAAATAAGTAAAGTTTTCGCTAGTTAAAAGATACTTTTTGCTAGTTGAAAGATACTTATAGAATTATATAAAATCGTAAGTAGAATCATATAGTTAATATTTAAATCAATCGTACGATTATATAATAGGATTGCAATTCTAATGACCATGCTCTAGATACTTTAAAACCACCCACAAATAGATACCTATCACACAATCATTAAAATGGATCATCTTGTCGTAGATGGACTTCACTAGTGCCTCAATGAAAACATTCATCGTAAGAGAGTCTTCATAGCAATAGGCTCAACAATGCAATAGATCGTTATCGGCATAAACCGTAAACGGTACAATATGGAAGGAATTATCCTTATCCAATATCCACCCATATATAGAGGGGTAAATCCAATTAAATTGCAGATCAGTCATCTAAGACAAGAGATGGTGAATAGGTCATGGAACTATACCCAGCCATCTGACAAAGCCATAAAGGGCACCAGTGTAATGAACGAATGACCCATTCACCAACCCAGCTAGCATGGTTGCAATCCTTTTTTTTTTTTGAAGCAAGGTAGCATGGTTGCAGTCTTGCAGAAGACAATGGTCTTAGTGAAAGAGGGAAATGTTACTCAAGCAGGAATGGCAGTACATTGCAAATGACATCCCTGATTCTGAGAAGGCTGATAGAGTTGAGGAACAAAGCTAACCTCTTTCATTACCCAAGAACCTTTAGCTTTTATCCCATTATTATGACTTTGTCAGTAGGCAAAGCACTGCATAACGCATATGGCGCAAGGCAACACACATTTTAAACACAATACAGAACCATTCAAAGCAGAATTTTGTGCATTGCCCCAAATTTGAAGTCACAACTTACCACGAAGTAAAAGTCACAACTTAAGAGACTTGGAAATATTTTTAACTTTTAACATTTTTTTTGACGGAAACTCTTAACATTTAAAGATGGTGAACGATCACATTTTCCAATATATCGAATGGCTTGTGATAGTAAGGAAGAATTTAGAGTGCCTTGTGAAAAATGTAGATACTGTCCTGTAGACGAGCACCAAAAATAGGATAACCATAAATAATGAGCTAAAAAGAAGGGACCAACATGGTTTCTCCAGAAGTTCCAATCTACTAAATAATGTAACAAATCCAAAAATAGAATAAGCTGAGAGTAAGATTGATATCACAAATGATGCAAGTACAGAAAACTAGTAATCCACTATATTTTAACAGGAATATGCAAGGTATTAGAACACGACGGTGTCTAGCATAGTACCCAAGGTCTGAACGATGTTGGAGGACATCAAGTTAGAGACATGTTCTTCAAGATGCTTTTTTGCGTCTTGCCTTCCCACATTTGCAATTGCTAGCTTCTCTGGGGGCAATTCATCCTCCTCCTGGACTGCTTTGTTATACTTGATAGCTAGATTCAGCATTTCCTGCAAATTTTGGAAACACAGGTTATCACACTGCCCAGTACCTATCTTTCATCCTCAATTAACAAGCATAACACTAGAATTGCACCGGGCAAATTAACCCGGCAATTTAGGACTAGTTAACAATTTCACATTAGCTTTTAGCTTACGTTGTAAAACGCCAATTCATGGTTAAGCCTAACTAATTCAGCCCCCTCCTCCAAAAGGTGGCACTGTGGCAGATAATATGCAGAAGGACCTTCATCAGAAACAATTCTCCATTACAAAGATTTTGTCCCGAAGCACCTATTACAACACATTTTGAAACAACCTTGTATTTCTTTTTTCAGCTAACTATCCGAAAATTATCTTTGTACTACTCCCAATTATGTAAAAAAAATGTGATGACTACTTGTCCCTGCAGGCCATTCATAATTGTATGGCAATCATGTGAGGGCAAATTAGGGTCATCAATCAATTTAGTCGCCACTTGATTAGGCAAACAACATAATCAACGGAAAAAACTTCTCCAAGTAATTAGTTTTACTTCCTTTGGTTCCTCGCATGAAAAGTTAGAGAGAAAAGAGAGAATAAATTGGGAGGGAGAGGGTGGATAGGAAGAGGGAGAGATGAAGGTAACGAACAGGGGGCAAAATGTGGCATTCTTTCCTTCGTGTAGGAAAATGATTTCCACCCTAGACCAGCCAAACAAAGAGGATAATGGGAAAAGTCAGTTTTCCTGGAAAATGTTTCCGCCCAACCAAACACACGTTAGATGTTTCGATAATTTGTTATTTATACAAAAAACGCCCGGAAAGTTTAGCTTAACTGTTATCCAAAAAAATGCAAGTACTAATTCTCAAAAAGAGATCGTATAAAGAAGTTATTGACAAAGCTCCTGAGCCCATAAACTTGACGGATTGAATATAACATTTTCCAACATCTAAGTTTTACCATCATGGCATAGATAGACAAATAGCAATTGTAATGGACAACTTAGTAATGAACTGGCGTAAGGAGAAGGGTATCATAGGTAGTGCAATATTAGTTAGAGGTTAGCTTGAGGAACAAGTTAGCAAGTAGTATTCCTATAAATAGAGGAGTACACACTGAAAGTTTAAGTTGAATATTGCCGAGTGTTATGTTGAACTTTTAAGAGTTCTTTGGAAGAGATCCAAGCCTCTCAGATGATTGTGAAATTATCTTTATTTTATCCTTTTAATCAATACAAATCTGTTTTTAGTCCATAATCATTCTCTAAATCCCGAATCAGCCATGTATGTTCATGACAGATGGTATATGATCCCAGTCAACATTGACGGAGGTAAATCGGTGTTCAACAAGACGTTCGATCGCCCCTTGTGGTCACAGCAAGTTAAGGCTAAAATGGACGAAATCACAAAGTTGTTTGAGGACATCGGAAGAGCTTCTGACAAAGCGTTGGCTCCGATGAGACGAGACACGAGAGCTCGCTTTGATTCGAGAAGAAATCCAAAAGGAAGACAGTCATGTCACTCATCACTAACATTTCAAGTGGTGAGAGGAAAGTTGAGCCACCAAAGAAAAAGAAAGTGTGGCAACAATCAAAATTGAGGATGAACAAATTCGACATTTCCCAAGGATTCGTTTTGCAGCGAAGTGTATGACAGACAGTGATGTTTATCGTGGTGAGACTGAAGGTAGGTATAGTGCTACAGTGGTAGCAGAGTCTAGCGTAAAAGGCTTTAGTCTGAGTTGGGCCTGGCGTTTTCGCATATGAAGGAGATTGATAAATCTGGAAGAGCGAGAGACAGTGTATTTGTTGGTGAAAGATTGGGTGATTTGGAGGAGGGTTTACTGGCGGCGGAGGTCGTAATGGCTTTGTTGGGGTTAAATTGAGTGGAGATTCTGGGAAGCAAATGGGAGAACTTTTCGAGGTCGTGAGGGTAGGTCATGGGTGGTGAAGGTGGAAAAAGATCCGGTGGAGGTCGAAATTTGCAGGTTTAGTGGCAGCGCCACTTGCGATGGTGGCCGAAACAAAAGAGGTGACAGTTTCGTGAAGGGCAGATCAGGCAGTGGACAAGGCTTTGTAGCCAGAGGTAAGAATTCTATTGGTGGTGAAGTGGTGGTGGAGTTCAGCGTGCTGGGGGCCAGTTATGGTAGAACTTGCAAAAGAGGATTCTAGAACTTCAGAATGGTGGAGACACTACTGAGTTTTTCTGGCTTGGAGAGAAAGCCTACTTTACCAAAATCTAGTAAAAGCAAACTGGTAAAATGTCAAGAGGATAACATCAGTGGTGAGATACGGATAGATGGGTCACGTGACTTAATTCAGGCTGGAGATTAAGCCATAACAAAATAAAAGGAACGTTTGTCACCCCACTTTATTTGAATAGAAAGATTGGGCAGCAGGCAGCTAAGCCAATATGAAACCCTTCATTAATTCACTGAGGAAAGGCCCTTATCTAGAATCACTGAGTTAGCGCAATTAATCTTTAGGGCCTGTTCTCCCGAGCACCCCACTTAGCAACCATCGTTAGCCCACCCAACCAAATTGAAGAAAGATCCAAGAATAATTCAAGGCCCATTATCCAACCCCTAATTCTCTACCCTCCAACTCATAAACCCAACATCCTTTCAACCCAATCTGCCCTCCAACCCACAAAATAACAACTTCAACACCCATGAAACAACCAAACACCCACTCAGCTACCCATCCTTCATGTTTTCTCAACACAACCCAGTACTATACACCTCTCGACAATCCCCCTCACCCGACACATGACTACAATCCACTACCAAGCCCAAAATTCTTCCTCCCCACCAAAGACCACTTTTCTGCTGTTTTTTCACACTACATCAACTCATTTCATCAAACTACGTTCTTAAAAACAAAGATTTGCAGCTTCTCTACTACAAATGTAACAATATCATGACTGACTACTCCAGAGCCAGGGATTGGAAGTGTTTTTCCTACAAGACGATGATGAAGATGATCACGATTATTATCCACCTTGAGGACAAGGTGGAGGTTTGAGCGGCCGGTAATGTAACGAGCTAGCCTAGGGGAGAAGAGTGGTATTAGTTAGTTAGAGGTTAGCTTCAAGAATAAGTTAGCAAGAAGTTTTCCTATAAATAAAGGAGTAGAGAGTGAAAGGTTATGTTGAATATTGATGAGTGTTAAGTTGAACTTTCAAGAGTTCTTTGGGAGGGATCCAATACTCTCAAATGCTTGTGAAATTATCTTTATTTTATGTAATTTCCTTTTAATCAATACAAATCTGTTTTTAGTCCATAATCAGTTTCTAAGTCCCGAATCAGCCATGTCAGTTAATGACAAACTTGAATTTAGCAAAGCTTGCCACTAATCAGTTTCTACTCTGAAACACAAAATGTCCACTAACCTGGACAGTCTGCTCATTGGTTTTGGAATGAGCATCAAATCTCTTGAGTGTCAATCCATCAGTCCATTTCTTTTTGTGAAGGTTCAGCAACATCTTCTCCTCAAGTTCGTTCTTCCTGTAGTTAATGGCTATGGAGTAATAATGTCTATTCAACCCATGAATCAGTGCCTGAAAAAAACATCACATCAGAAAGAGGACTAGAGATAGAAGATTCACTTAAGACAAGTGATGCAGCATCTGGATTCCCGACAACACTCACCTGAATTGATGGTTTGTTAAGATGCCCAAGGTTGGATGTTGTCTGACGGGGTTCTTGGCCAAGCATCATGGTCTGAGGGTTGATTAAACGGAAGGCATCAATAACAACCTTACCCTTGACACTTTGTATAGGATCCACAACTACAGCAACAGCTCTTTGATTTAAGGCTTCAAAACTCTGCAGTATTTTAGCAAACGTAAACAGATTTTATCTCAAACTAGCTTTCTAACTGCCTCCTTAAGACTAAACAGCAGAAACATGCTAGAGAGCAGAGCTGATAACACTGATATTCTAGTTTTCGTCCATCCAGCAGAGCATGGACAAATGTTTACATAAACCGAAAATGACGAAGTGACTAATGATATAAAGAAAGACCAACACATGCATGGAGGGATAACAACTCTGCGATCCCCAGTTTCATCAGATACCAATCAACACTGACAGGACCAAAGGTGGAGAGATCATGACTGAATATAAGTTCTATCACACATTTCATCAAATTCTTCTCCAGTCCATGGACGTATAAGACTATCACCACCAAAACAATGGCTATCTTCATTGACTATGCATAGAAGTCACACAGAGCAGAGAACATACTGGACATGCTAAGGAAGCCAGTATTTTACCAGAAATAGAATTAGACCAATGACGGCTAATGTAAATGATAAAAACAAAAAAAAAAATAACCTGCTGTGTGTTGATATCCACACCAGATAGCCAGCAGCCAAATCCAGGATGCGAATGGTACCATCCCACGACCATCTCTGGCCTGTAAATCAGAGAATTCTAAATATTACCCAGCTATGAACTATACTAGTAATAACAATTTAACACATAGATGTAATTGAAAAAAGTATCGAAGAGCGTAGATTCGCAGAACCGATATTCCACGGTAAGAAGAAATGTATTGGCAACAAGTAACCCTCACAACAAAAGGAACTATAATTGTGGAACCCATCAACACTTCCCAAAAGAAAAAGAGCCTGAAAGATTCTCAGTCTCCTCAGAAAATTATTCCAGGAGCTAAACAGAAACTTCTGAGGGCCATTATTTTAAGGGTTACATAGTTCATCAGGATATTTCAAGATCCATAAGACATTTCAATACAAACACTTGAAAGTTTTCTTTCAAAATAGGAAGGTGGAGGGGTAAGGAGCATATGTACAGGCTACATGAAGTCAAAGATTATATTTAAGCCCCCCACCCACCCAAAATAATCACGATATGATTAGCATGATCAGTAAGGTAAATGTAGGGGAGCCATACGATGTGGTAGGTGTTTTAATAGAATATATAAGAGAACGACAACAAAAATATAGATAAGTTTGGATAGTAGAGTGAAGAAAATGGTACAATCAAGTCAAAGAAAATGAAGTGCATCCATTTAAAAAGGTGTGAAAAACATTGTGGGACTCGAGTAAATTCACAGCTAACACTATCATAATAAACACAACATTGACTGAGACCATGTATACAATTTCAGGAGGAGTTCATTAACTCTTTTGATGTCATGTAAAGTTGAAGTTGAAAAAAACAAACACATGATATCAAAATCGTTCACAATTCAAGAGCAATAGTTCAGAAATTAATCGGCAGGAACACCAAAGTACACAAAGGATTTGTAATAGAGATTATATAAGCTATCCAAAGAGAAACTTTTACATAAAAGAACTACTAATTAAGGCTTCAAATTGGTAGAAATGATCAAGCAGTACTCCCGCAAATTCCGATCTATAGTATGCTGCTATCCACCGATTAAATGAATTTCTATCAGCCATCCGGAATGTATAGATCTTTTACTTTTTAATTCTAAGGCATCAATTCAAGGTCTGAATAATAAAGAGAAGGAGACAAGCAGTGCAATGAGAGTGCAGCAGATTGAGATGATTTCCTTTAAAACAAAAAAATATGTTCTCTGATCCGAATGACAGGAAAATTTGGAAGACAAAATAGCAGATCACAACTGAATGAAATAAGAACCCAAAAGTCAAAGAAAAGGTAAAAAAAAAACTAGCATCTCTCTTGTGTCCAAAACATTGAATCACTATGAGATAAGAGATCAATCCTTCACTATTAATCAAAGAGAAAACGCATCTCTCAAAGATAAGTTCAAACTTCAAAGACAAAATTACCAACATATCTCTCTCAAGTCTCTAAGTCCAAAACATTAAATCATTATACAAGACAAGAGATCCATCCTTCGCTATCATTCAAAGTGAAAGGGCAGGCATCTCTCCTAGAATGTAACAGTTTATGAATTGCTTAAATTAACACTATGTTCGCACAAACTTTTTGTGGTCTGGTTACCACATCATATCTTTGATACAAAAACCTTAACAACAAAAAATGTGAACCGTAGATTATCGAAGAGAAGCTTAGTGCCTAAACAGGTAATTAACTCATTGGCTGGCCCATGCTTAATTGACAACAAAGGTCAATTCCTACAATATGTCAAATCTCCAAGAGCACATAGCAAAGCCTGCTAAAAAAACTCGCATTTGAAGCTGAGAGCTACATCCCAACTTTTCCTTTCACAGACCAGTTTTGAAAACAGGGAGATTAGGCAAGGAGGAAACCAACTCCATGAAGTAAAGGTTTCTCCTCGAAAGGCATCGATTCAAGCAAACTAGCCTACTGATGGGATTCACCTACAATAGGTTGGTCCATGGTGTTCACCATGTTTCTAAATTCACAACTTCCAGCATTGATCTTTCTCAAAAATCCAACAAGATTGAGACAGATTTTCACCCAAAATTTAATATTAAAAAGAATAAATAAAAGGCAACACATAATGACATAAGGCTTGTTCTCTTCGGCCGAAAACAATTGAACTAACAAAAAATTGAAGTGAAGGGAAAGGAATATTGCAATGTGTATGACTCCAATCCCATCCCCCAATTAACCCTGCAATCTTTCTCCCCTTCAATCAAATTCCCTCATCCAAACCCTCTCTCAAAGAACGTTTACCTCAAAATTTAAGTTTGTATCACTCCAATCGTCTCTGATCTCTCCACATTTCCATTATATCGATGTAACAAAAACTTTTCAACAAGTAAAAAACTTCACGACAGTCTACATATCTTAACTCCTCGAAGCTTGTTAAGTGTTTAGCATCATAAGTTCCATCATTTCAACAAATTTATCTCAAAAGTATTACAGTATTTACATAGCATAAAAAAACCCTAATACAAACAATTTCTAGCTGCCGAGATATAAAATTAACATCAACAAAAACTTAAAATTGCAAAACAATGGGAGATTAGGGAAAGAGATAGATACCGTCCAGTTTGCTTAAGCATATCAAGCATGTTAGTCTGGAAGACATGGTCAACAGCTTCAACACTAACACCAGTACCACTTTGAGGCATAGCGAAAACATCAACAACCCTAACAGTGTATTCATCCACAAACTCACCCAACATCAATCCCATTACTTCCATGGGAACACCAGCTCTACCTGCAAAATCCATTGAAATCAATAATTAGGGTTTGTTATTTGTAGTTTTTAAGGTAATTGAAGGGGGATTTAAAAGTAGTAAATACCGTGTTTGAGCATCTTGAGGAGAGCAAGGGAAGAGATGTAAACTTGCTCAGAGGTGTCGAGTGTTGGAGAGTCAGGCGGTGGGTGACCCAAAGATCCACCTGCGCCGGCAAACATTCTAGTTAGTCTATCCATCTTTCACTCTTTCTCTCTACTCTGATTTCTCCTCCTTTTCTTCTTGTGCACTCTTTCTTTGCTCTTCCTTTTTCTCTCGCACTCTTTCCAAATGCCGATCTGGGTTGGAATCTTGGGGTTGCACTAAATAAACCAATGGTCCAACATACGGTATAGGTCTTCAAAAAGAAATTTGAGCACGGCTACTTTTCCTGAATTTTTTTGTTGAATATTGCTAAACTGAAAAAATATATTTTCTCGGTATTAAAAAGATTATAACAAGTCATTTTACACGTATTTTAAAGAATAGATTTAATGATATAACTGAGCAAATTAGTCAAAATAATTTCAAGGACTAGTAACCTATAGTCTCATTCTTGGTAGTATTAAAATTATTTTGCCTAATTTGCTCGTTTATACCATTAAATCTATTCCTCAGAATGCGTGCAAAATAACTTGTTGCAATCTTATACAGGTTCGAATTCACGGTTAATTTCTTTTTTGCGCATCAAGTAGAAGCTGTTATTGTGACTTGTGAGTAGGGACTTTCCTTAAGGTTCAGAATTAAAAATATTATGTCAGCGATCAATGCTTCATCCATCAACCACTACATTGCCGACTTGCCATAATTGTAAGCCCTAGTTTTACTTTTGGTTATTTTTTTCAATTTTTTTTGTAATACCTATGAAGAAGTATGTTTATATATGTTGAATTATGCTGTAGACTGTCTGAATTATGTTATAAAGTTGTTGAATTATGCTTTATACATGTTGTATATGTTAATTATGCTTTATACATGCCTTATATGTGAATTATGCTTAAATTATGTATAGTTTTTGATTCATTACATTAACCCTACTTGTGAATTTTATTGTAGATTCTAATTATTTTGGAAAAATTGCCTAGAATAATGCAACCTTTTGCCCATTCGCAAATAATAATACAACCTAAAGATTATTCTGGAATAATGCAACCTTTATATCCCATTTATTTTAAACAGGACAAATAACCGGTGACCTGAACCATAGGTAACTTTTATTTAAAACTTTAAATTCTAAATAATAAAATTTAGGATAAATTGTGAATAACCACCTGTCAGATACACCAATTTCAAAATAACCACCCCAAATTGTTTTGCATTTAAATAGCCACCTCTACTTATGTTCACGTTTTGAAATACCCACCTCTTAACGGAAAATCTTAACACCGTTAGTTTTAGGGCTCAACTTTTTTAACTCCCTCCAAAATTTCACTAATTACCTTACTAATCTATAATTTGACTGGTCAAATCATGATTAACATTTTAAAAATCTTTTTTTATTCAAGTTTACAATTTTTTAAACTATATATTTTTGATATATGACATGGTAATGGACACAAATTTCGAGATAATATTTAATTGCGTTTTTAATACTCAAGACGACGTTTTTTCGAAAACCGGACACCACCGTACGCCCTTTATGGGCACGAATTTTGAGATTCCCTACGAAACGAGTACCTACAAGCCGACTTTTCGGGCACGTACTTCGAGACAATTTTTTCGGACGGAATACAAAGTTTTTTCGAAAAACGGACACCGAATCATGATTAACATTTTAAAAATATTTTTTATTCAATTATACAATTTTTAAAACTATATATTTTTGATATATGACACGGTAATGGACACAAATTTCGAGATAATATTTAATCGCGTTTTTAATACTCGGGACGACGTTTTTTCGAAAAACGGACACCACCGTACGCCCTTTATGGGCACGAATTTTGAGATTCCCTACGAAACGAGTACCTACAAGCCGGGTTTTCGGGCACGTACTCGAGACAATTTTTTTGGATGGAACACGTTTTTTAGAAAAACGGACACCGTCGTACCTACAAGCCTGTGTCCGTTTTTTGAAAAAACTTTGTATTCGGTCCGAAAAAGGCGTCTCGAAGTACGTGCCCGAAAAGCCGGCTTGTAGGTACTCGTTTCGTAGGGAATCTCAAAATTCGTGCCCATAGAGGACATACGGTGGTGTCCGTTTTTCGAAAAAACGTCGTCTTGAGTATTAAAAACGCTATTAAATATTGTCTCGAAATTTGTGTCCATTAGCGTGTCATATAGCAAAAATATATAGTTTAAAAAATTGTAAAATTGAATAAAAAAAAGATTTTTAAAATGTTAATCATGATTTGACCAGTCAAATTATAGATTAGTAAGGTAATTAGTGAAATTTTGGAGGGAGTTAGGATAATTTAGTAACAATTTGGGCATCACACGTAACGGCGTTAGAAAATTCCGTTAACAGGTAGGTATTTGAAAAACTTAAGGAAATGAGAGGTGGTTATTTAAACACAAACAAAAATGGGGTGGTTATTTTGAAATAGGTGTATCGTGCAGGTGATTATTCACAATTTTTCCTAAAATTTAAAAAAAAATCTAAAAAAAGACCTAAACTAAACCCAGCCCCCACCCCCACCCCTCGCCGGATTTCTGACCCCCCGTCGCCGGATTTTCGACCCCCATCGCCGGTAACAACAAACCTAACCTTGTGCGGCCCAAAACCGCCTCCAACAACGTCCCTCTTCCTGGATGTATTTCGCAGCCAACAACCATAAAGCCACCACCTACGACGGACCAAAACCGCCTCCAACAACACCAGACCACCGACACTCATGACGCCAAGTCGCCAACCACGATCAGTGTTGCGCTGGTGTTCGTCGGGAAGGTAGGACGGTGGCGTGGTGGTTTGCGCGAACGGGGAGGTGTGAAAAAGAGAGAATGCGTGGTGGTTTTCCGGATAAAGGGAGGTGTGTGCTTGGAGAGGTTGGCTCGTCGGCGGTGTCTGGCTGTTTCGGCGGCGATGGCAGTGGCAGTGGTGTTGGTTTGGTGGCTGGGGGAAGGGAGGAGGGGGTGGGGTGTGCAGGTGGGTTCGTGGCTGCCGGGAAGGGGGAGGGGTTTTGCTTTTTTGTTTGTTTTTTAATCATTTTGTTTATATTTTTTTAAAAAGAATTATTTATAATAACCAATAACTAAACGCCACGTGTCACAGTTAACCTCTTCTTTAGGTTAAATCCGGTTTTACACCATTTAAAATAAATGGGGTTGCATTATTCCAGAATAATCTTTAGGTTGCATTATTATTTGCGAATCGCCCAAAGGTTGCATTATTCTAGGCAATTTTTCCAATTATTTTTATATGTGAATTGTGTTATGCATTACTTGTAACAATTTATATTTTTATAAGCTAATGGGTTGAGTAAATTGTCAATAACTAGTATCCTTGGATGTGTTTTGTTTAGAAGATGGAAGTATCAAAGTACCCCTTTTTGTATTATTGGGATGAGGAAATAACAAAAATTAACGGAGAAGTCACATATAGAGATGGGATGAAGAATTATATCCTTTTTAGTTGTCGATGTTCCTTATCCAAGTTTATGGGTAAGTTATATGCACTTGTTGGTTGTGACTGGAGGATGGTGGATTTAAAGATCCTAGGAGGCACATTGGAACCTTTACTACTATGCCATTATATGATGATGCATCGTTGAGATATATGTGTGGGAGTGCTATAGAACAAGATTTTTCTATTGTGATGCATATATCCATCAGGGCCCTAAACAATGTAATATCCCCCAATGACTTAGGATCTTTCCTAGTTATAATTCTTTCACAAGAATGCTCACGTTTGACAATTATACGCATAAGCACATTTAACAATTATATTTCCTGGTACATCATTAGATAATGAACTTTGAGTGGTGGTTGGTCTTGATTGTGATGATTGTGATGCTCTTAATTTGAGAAACTATGGTTTTGATGACGCTAATGAAGCTGACCATGGTGCTGGTGATACTGGTGATGACTTAGCTAGCTATAAAGGGAAATGCTCATCACATGTTGCTGAGTTGGATCTAGTATTAGTTGTTGCATAGAGGACATGGGCAAAGAACATTACATTCGTTCCTGAAGGTGAATTTGCTTTTGGGAAGGTTTTCGATTCCTTAGAGCAATTGAAGGATATGGTGAAACATTACTAAATCATTAGAAATCATTATTTTCGTGTGTTAAAGTCAGAGCCTTCAAAGCATGTTATGGAGCGCATAAGGAAACAAGAATGTAAATGTAAGTGGCAGTTGCGTGCAATCAGGATCTTCTGCTTTCGTTTTTCAAAATTGTAAGGTATAACGGTCCACATGCAACTAACTGCATTAGTGCTGTCTATTCTAGATTTCCAGTGATCCTCAATTGCTCGCTTCTGATTATGTTGCTAACAACATAAAAGATCTCATACAAGTTGGCCCTTCTCTTAAAATCTGTGCAATCATACAACTAATTAAAGAGGGATTTTAATGCACTTATCACATAGAGGAGAGCATGGTTAGCGAAGTAGAAGGACATTAGCCTTATTTTTGGTGATAAAAAAAAATCTTATGAAGATTTGCCAAGGTTCATGCATGCTCTACATAAGATGAATCCAAGAACTGTGGTGCATTGCTATACTATACCAACTATCTAACCCTGTTGTGCATGTGTTTAGGCGGGCTTATTTGATCCCTCCATTGATGGATTCCGCTAACGTCAACCCCTTATAACAATTAATGGGACTCATTTGTATAGTAAGCATAGGGGAACATTATTGATTGCAATGGCTAAGGATACTAATTTTCACTTGTTCTCTCTTATATATGTCATCGTTGAAGGTTATAGTTTGACAGGGAAATCTTGATATTCTTGGTTCTCAGAATCACCGAGGAGTAGATCCCTTAGCGTGTGTGCGAGTACCCTATTTCATTGTTCTATCTTTATGATATATTATAAAGAATAACAAAATTTGTATCTAATTTCAATATATTAATAATTTTAGTCTGATTCAAGTGCACAAACATTCGTTCACACAACTCAAGGATTACCATACTAACGAGATGCATTAGACCATCAGTGCGACGAGTAGCTATGTAAGTCAAAGATTCTGATCTATTGTGTTTATAAATAATCCTATCATTTACATACAAGATTCTGATCCATCATGTCTATAAATGCTCTTATCATGTAAGTCAAAATTTGTATCTAATTTCAATATATTAATCGATGACATGGCAATTGTATTATGAGAAGGTCCTTCAGTTGCTCCCTCATATTTGTCGATCAGATCCACAATATATGGCTTACATATGCCCCTATAATTTTATTTGACATCGTCGAGTACCACCAACCCGATCGAGTGATGCGCCAATTTGGTCTTGAGCAAAAGATCCCAGTCACCACTAACACGAGCATCTTACGTCACCAAACCATTCGACGAGGTCGGAACACGGAGTAGGTGACCTACCATCTATAGTACTTACTTGAGTGAGATGATCGTGAGTCTCGAGTAGTGGTAAAGACTCCATTTCCAGGGCGCACATTTCTAGAGTACATGGCATGGATTAGGCATATAATAAACACCCCATAGTAGTTATCAGCCGGTATCTAGTGACCTTCTGTTGATGAGACAACCATATTTTCTATGTTTCCATTACATATTTTACATTCTCAAATATATGTTTATCCATCGATAACATGTGTTCATTTCATGTAGTCATTTGCGATGACATATGTTGCAGAGATATATAAGAAGGTGATGGAGATTGCTCATGATTTGCCTAATGATGAGGCCCTGTAATTCCTCGTGATTTTATGGATTTTATAAAGTATATTTATAAATGTTTTTAGTATTTAAATAATTAAATTGCTAAATGGTTGACTATTTTAGAGTTAAACGATAATTTAATGTTTTAAATAATCAAATATTTTTATTGGGTTGGACTTTGGAAACTGTCGAGTAACTTTTATGGGTTTGGGTTGAACTATAAACGATTTTAAAAAATGGGTTAGAGGAGCCCACTGCAATTCAATGTCCAAACTAAAAGCCTAACAAGCTCCCTAATCCTATTATTCCTATGTTTGACAAACCTATATAAACCCATTGAACCCCCCAAAACCCTCACAAAATTACACTATTTTTCTCTCTCTCACCCTTGGTTCCCCTCCTCTCTCTCCTAGGATTTTGTGCGCCACGACAAACCCACCACTTACACACTATCTCACTCGTTTGTCGGACAGCGTGCCCAGCCCGCCACCTCACTCTTTCTCCGTCTCTGTGCGCCAGCCGAAGCCCAGCCAGCCCAGCCGCACGCGCCACCGCCAGCATCGCACACGCCACCGCACGTTGTTGCCACATGCCACTGATGCTGCTGCGTCTCTCTTTGTTCAGTTTTTTCTCCTCTTCATTTTCAGGTTATTTTTCCATCCCTTTTTCCTATATATTATTTCATTAAGTAGTTTGATGCTTTTAGTATTGATTTTTGGTGATTAATAATTAAAGTTAATGAATTTATTATTTTGATTAATAAATTTCTGATTTTAGTATTTATTAATTAAAGTTATAAATTTTAGATTTAATGTTTAATGTTTAAAGCGAAACTTGAGTATTAAAGTATTGATTTTTAGGGATTTGAAGCTATTTTGGTAGTTTGTGTTAAGGAGTAATAAAGGATAAAGTTTTGATGTTTAAAGAAGTTTTAAAATATTTTTAAGTAATTAAAAGTTGTTGTAATTTTATTATGTTATTAATATTTGAATGTTTTGGTAATTGGTAGGCGGATTATACTATGAGCAAGTTCTAGAGTTTATAAAGTGACCTCTCATTTTGTATACACAAGATACGTACATGTCCTTATGTGTTAGACTAGTATCATGTCCTAAAGATTAGGATTGTGTAATATTATGTATAAGGAACCTTTTTATGGTTCATACGTGGCTTTGAATTATGGAATTACGTGTTTGTGTAAAAATGCATGATAACTGCCTATGATTTATTTATTACATGATTGTATGGATCAAGCATGTTTGGAAAGAGAATATTTATCTATCTATTCGCATGAGAGATTAATGAATATGTTTGGTTATTGGATCATAAATTGTTTCATGTTATTTTCCCTTATTATTTTTATTACTTTGCAAAGACCGAGAGCTTTGTGGGTAAGTTGGTATTGGATTATTGTTTTTATAACTTTGCAAAGACCGAGGGCTTTGTAGAGTAAGTTGAACCTTTGTCTTTGGACAAACTGATTGTTGCTTCTAAGTCAACAAATAAATTGGGAATTAATTTTTGGTTAATTGAATTGTATGATTGCAGTGTTTGTTGGTTGTGTTATATCCATGATTACTTTGTTGGTTGTGTTTTGTTAAGGGTCCAACATAGAATAAAATATTAATACTTAAAGTAAATAGCAATAAGCTTTACACTTGTGCACATATGAAGTATTGGACTAGTATGAATTGGAGTTCATGGTGGTAGCCCGTGACTTTCTGACAGGCTAAAGTCGTTTCGCCTAATCAAAAGTAAAATCCTAAAGTCCTCTAACAAACAGTAGTCAGGGAAGTAGGTTTTCAGAGTTAATATTCAGTTAAAAAGTTACTTCAGACAAGATCAAGGAAGAATCAGCTGAACTACTAATTAAACCAAAGAAATTAATATAAATAATGAGATTAAACTATGGATTAAAGTTGTAAGGCATTAGAGCACTGTTAATCGTGAGCAAAAAAAATCTCAATCTTCTCTTTCTCATTTCTCTCTCCTCTACATCACCCAATTGAGATTTTTCAATTGAGAATTTTTTCCACTTTTTAACACTGATCTTTTAATAGTTCTCAATTCTATTCTCTCTCCTACTTTTCGCCTACCCCATCACATTTTCTCTCTCTTCACCCAATTTCAATACTGCACTATATATTAATTTATTATAATTTGTTATTAGTAAATTATATTATTAAGGTGATTATTATTAATCAATATGAATTAAAAATTAATTTGTATATAAATATTGATGCATAAATTATCACTAATAATTAATAGAGAATTACGTAGGTAGATGTATATGTAGATGTAGATGTTTATTTTTTTTAACATTAATAGTTAATTAAGAAATAATGTATATATTAATCTCGTTAATGCTTGTGTATAATTTATTTATCATAAAGCTATAAAATTAGTATCAATATTAATCGATAATAAAGCTTAACATAAAATTAAACATATTTTTATTGATATTACAACAAAATAAAAGCAACGAAATTAATAAGAAATTAAAGTACATGATCACTTAAGTTGATGATACACATAATAGATAAATATTGTTAAACATTTAGTTAACTAGTAGATCAGTGTCGATTACCACCAAACTTTTGCCATATGTGTTCCACTAGATCATTTTTTAGTTGCAAATGAGTGCGTTGATCTTGAACATCTTCATTGGTAAGCACCGCTGCGCGCCGAGCTCTTCGTCGAGGTCGATCCGCAATAAATTCTGAGGTATCAACATAGCTCGCATACGAGTGTCTTTCATCTTCAATAATCATGTTGTGCATTATGATACAACACATCATAATGTTATGAAGTATGTTCATGTCCCAAGCAAGGGGAGGTTGCCGAATTATTGCAAATCGAGCTTGTAGGACTCCGAATGCTCGCTCTAAGTCCTTCCAAGCAGCTTCTTGATGTTGAGCAAACAACCTGTCTTTAGCAGTTTGGGGCTTGGTATATGTTATATCATGAAAATTACGCAGCTACATGTGCAGGTTAAATAATTATTACAGCTATGATCTTCCAGCTTAGGATCTCCAGCTAAGGAATTCCAGCTTGAGTCTACCAGCTACAAAGGACCAACTAATATTTCTCAGCTAAAGAACTCAGCTCTATTAGAAGCGTTATGAGTCAACAATTGTCAAAGCCTAAAATCTCGCAGAGAATAAAGACAAAAATACAGAGAGATAATGCGAATGAAGATTGTATTCAAAGACATTGATTACAGATATGAGGGAAGATCCAAAGGACGATTACAAGCCGTTGCTGAGACTGGTCCAAACGGACATTTTTCCTTAGTATATACTTCCTCTGCTTTTTAATACTTGCATCATTGAAAGTGAGCACGGTGTTTAAGGAGAAGAAAGAGATAGAGAGAAGGAATAAAAGGGACCCATGTGATAGGAGAGAGTTAGAGAGAATCTATTTCCCAAAAAGGAAATGATGCAAGTAATTTGCAACTTACAAAAGTGGAAAATGATGCAAGTATAAAAAAAACGGAGGAAGTATACAGCTCAATGATTGTATAGAAAGAACAAGCTTCTTACGCATTAGCACTTACATTCAGAGATTGAAACATTGTTCTTAAGCTTACGAATTACTTTGGTACACAAAACACTAGGGCTGTAATTGAAATTATAGTGGATTGGTGGACTCAAAGCCACCCGCGGTTTTTTCCTTATTCCACGGGTTTCCGCGTCACCATCCTTGGTGTCTTTCTCTTTTCTCTGTTCCTGCTTTCTTTGTTCATCCTAGCTGTGTTCAGCAGCATCCAGCTATCTAGCCACTTTCTAGCTGTAGTTCCCAGCTTAGTTTTGCCTTAAGCAGAATTTAGCATAAACAGTTTGACGTCCACCGTGGGGCCTACAGCTAGATTTCATATCTAATCTTTCATCGTCAATTCCTTCTTAAAACACTTAATTCAAAATGGCTGAATTCACTCCTGAGCAAATGAAAGCTGCTCTTGAATCTCTCCGAGAGGCTCAATCTGAGTCCAATAAAATCATTGAAAACTTGCAAAAAGAACTGGAATCTGTTAAGAGTAACGCCAAGAGATCTTCACGACGACGCACCAGCATGTCACCTCGTATCTTGAAGCTGACTGATTCAGAGGCTAGTGCTGATGACGAAGCTGAGGACACTCCACAAAATCCCGACCTAGAAGAGACAGATCCCACAGCTACGAAGCTAGCTCTCCTTGAATCCCAGAATAGGAAGATGATGCGGATGCTAGCTAAGATGCCAGGAGCACCTACTTCTGTAGCTGAGGAGACCCCTGATGGCTACACCAAGTCGCCATTCGTGGAAGAGATAGCTAGAGCCATGATTCCAACGAAGCTGCATCTGGCCCCATTTGGCAAGCTGTATGATGGAACCACAGATCCATACGACCATGTGAACTAGTACAAGTAGAAAATGTGGACTCTACCTATCCTAGAAGGCCTCCTTGAAGCTACAATGTGCAAATCCTTTGGAGCCACCTTAGGTGGACCTGCCCTACAATGGATCATCACCCTTACGGCTGGTACTATCCCTAATTTCTCTATCCTCATTAACAAATTTTATCAGCAATTCGCTAGCAGCAGGGTGCTGGAGAAACATACCGGCGACCTATACCGCATTATCCAAAAGACAGGTGACGCTGTATGCCAATACCTAGACAGATTTAACAGGGAAATGATTTTTGTTAAGAACCTGGATATCCCAACAGCTATCGTGGCATTCCGAAGAGGTTTCATCCCTAAGTCCCTCTTATATTATGAACTAACCAGGTATCCATGCATTACCTTTGAAGAAGTTAGGGCTAGAGCTATGGTTGAAATCCGCGTTGAGGAGGATGACGCATCCAGGTACGGAGGAGAATCCAGCTAAGATAGGAAGACTTAGAACAACAACAACAATAACAACAACAGGAGGAATGATTGGTGCCATCAGCCATACCAAAAGCGTGATCAAGCTTGCAGTGTAGCTAGGGAAGCTCCTCGCAGGTCCAGTAGTACAGATGTCCCTCCTTTATCTTCCTATTGCTTTAACGTTGATGCAGGAGGTGTAGTGAACGCCTTGGAGAAGCTAGGTTCAGCAGCTAGGTGGCCCAAGAAGACCGACAAACCTGATGGTCAAAAAGACACCTCCCAATGGTGCAGCTACCATGGTGACCATGGTCATCGAACCGAAGACTGCAAGGCCCTCAGAAAGGAAGTTGTTTGGCTGCTGAAGAAGGGCTACCTGGAACATCTCATGGGGAAGAAGGGTCAGAAGGATGAGCCTAGTAAGGACAATAACAGCAAGCCAGCTGGGCCCCCACCTGATCCAACCCATGATAAGGTAGTCAATTTTATCTCTGGAGGTTCAGAAATTTGTGGACTAACCTATTCTGCAGCTAAGCGATTTGCTAGAGAAGGTTCAAAAGCAGCTCCTATCCAGCACAGAAGCAAGGAGGAACGAGAGCTGCGAAGCATGACCATCAGCTTCGAAGAAGCTGAGGAAGCTGATCATCATGATGGGCTGGTCATATCCCTCACCATCAGCAACTGCCTGATCAAGAGAGTGTTGGTGGACAACGGTAGCTCAGCCAATATCATATTCAAGAATGCTATACAGGGCATGGCCCTGCGTGATGAGGATATCATCAAGAAGTCAACAATCTTATACGATTTCAGTGGAGAACCTACCCTCACCATCGGCGAAATCACACTCCCCACCTATGCCAAAGGAGTCAACTTGCAAACCAGGTTTAGTGTTGTAGATTGTCCTTTAGCTTACAATGTTATTATGGGTACACCTTGGATTCACAGGATGAAAGTTGTACCATCCACCTACCACCAAACTATCAAGTTCCCCATTAAATGTGGAGTGCAAGAGATCAAGGAGGACAGGAAGATAGCTAGAGAATGCTACAACATCTCCCTCAAACCCAAGAAGGAGGAGATCTAGCAATTACAGCAACATCCAGCACCCAGCAATCCCGACGAACAGGACATTGAAGAAGTGGTGCTGGATCCTGCTAAGCCAGAACAGACAGTACAGGTTGGAGCATCGCTACCACCAGAGGAAAAACCCAGGATCATTGAGTTCCTCAAAAACAACATCACCTGCTTTGCGTGGACGCATGAAGACATGGTTGGAATTGCCCCTTCGATCTGCACTCACAAGCTGAACGTGGATCCAAACCACAAACCTATCAAACAGAAGAGAAGGAAATTCGCACCTGAACGCAACCTGATCATCAACGAGGAAGTAGAGAAGCTGCTATAAGCAGGTAAGATTAGGGAGGTCAAATATACTGATTGGCTAGCTAATGTGGTTGTGGTAGGAAAGAAGAATGGCAAATGGCGAGTCTGCATAGATTTTACAGATTTAAACAAAGCTTGCCCCAAGGATCCATTTCCCCTACCTCACATAGACGCCTTGGTGGATGCTACAGCAGGGCATGAAAGACTCACATTCCTAGATGCTTATTCAGGATACAACCAGATTCTGATGGACCCAGAAGACCAAGAAAAACAGCTTTCATGACTGAAAGAGGTATCTATTGCTATAAAGTCATGCCATTTGGTCTTAAGAATGCCGGTGCCACCTACCAGCGCCTAGTCAACAAGATGTTTGCAAAGCAGCTAGGGGACACGATGGAGGTTTACATCGATGATATGCTGGTAAAGTCCAAGCAAGCTGGAGATCATGTGTCTCACCTGCATGATACCTTCGATGTGTTGAAAAAATACAACATGAAGCTGAATCTAACAAAATGTTCGTTCGGGGTACCAGCTGGTAAGTTCCTAGGTTACATAGTTATGGAAAGAGGAATCGAAGCTATCCCGGACCAGATCAGAGCACTCATCAACATCCAATCACCAAAAAACCTGACAGAAGTCCAGAAGCTGATAGGAAGAGTTGCTGCGCTCAATCGTTTTATTTCTAGATCATCAGATAAGTGTCACCTTTTCTATCATGTACTTAAGAAAAATAAAGGTTTTGATTGGACCGCAGAACACGAAGCTGCTTTACAACAACTCAAAGCTTATCTAGCTACTCCACCCATACTTTCCAAACCAAAGCAAGGAGAGACTTTACAGCTTTATCTAGCTGTAAGTAACACGGCTGTTAGTGCAGTCCTAGCTAGGGAAGCTGACAGCCAGCAACTACCAGTATACTATATTAGTAAGTCTTTGCTTGATGCAGAAACCAGGTACACATCTTTAGAAAAATTGATATTAGCTCTGTATACAGCTTCTAGGAAACTCCGACATTATTTCGAGGCTTATCCTATATGTGTTATGACTAACTATCCCATAAAAGCTGTGCTCCGCAAACCAGAATATACTGGCAGGATGAGCAAATGGGCTGTATCCCTAAGTGCCTATGACATCAGGTACCAACCCCGAACGGCTATAAAATCACAAGCCCTAGCTGACTTTGTAGCTGACTTCAGTCCTAACCTAGCGGCCTCAGCAGATGACGAAGTACGACATATTAACCAGGTAACACCTACAGGTAGCTGGAAATTGTTTGTGGATGGCTCCTCCAATTTTAGAGGAGCTGGGCTAGGTATCGTCCTAAAGTCGCCACAAGGGGACATGATAGTACATTCTGTTTGCTTTGATTTTAAAGCTACTAACAGCGAAGCCGAGTATGAGGCTTTGATTGCAGTTATGACAGTGGCTCATGACCTAGGGGCAACCAGGTTGCAGGTATACAGCGACTCCTTGCTGATCGTTAGCCAGGTAAAAGGTGAGTACGCAGCTAAAGATTCGAAGATGTCCCTCTATTTGGAGCTGGTCAAATCCAAGATATTGCTCTTTTAAGAGTTTACCATACAACAGATACCAAGGGACCAGAATACTAAGGCTGACGCACTAGCTAACCTAGGCTTTGCACTTAGGAAATGCAGCTTTAACAACATTCCCATCGCTCACTTAGCTGAGCCAGCTGTCAACAAGGAGGTAAGCAATGTGTTTAGCATTGGTGATGAAGTAGGTACTGATAGCTGGACAAAGCCGCTGTTGGATTACCTAGAAAGGGACATACTGCAAGACGATAATCTGGAGTGAAGAAAGCTACGAATGAAAGCCAGCAGGTATCAGGTGGTAGCTGGAGTCCTATATAAACATGCAGCCAAGCAGGACATGCTGCAAAGGTGTTTGGAAAAGGAGCAGTGGGAAACTACCCTAAAAGAATTTCACGAGGGAGAATGTGGTTCACATACAGCAGGAAGGAGCTTATCTAACAAGATCTTATCCTATGGATATTATTGGCCAACATTGCGTAAAGATGCCAAGAGGTACGTAGCTAAATGTGATAGTTGCCAAAAGCACGTAGGTATGGTACATAAGCCCTCTGAACCATTACACCCCACCTTGACACCCTGGCCATTCATGAGGTGGGGCATGGACATAGTAGGGAAGCTGCCAGTTGCACCAGGTCAAAAAGTATTCATGCTGGCCTTAACTGACTACTTCTCTAGATGGATTGAAGCTGGTGCATTCCATCATGTAAGGGATAAGGAGGTGATTGCTTTTATACATACTAACATTATTTGCGGGTTTAGGGTACCTAGCGAAATAGTATGTGACAATGGATCGCAATTTATAAGTGATAAAACACGACAATTTTGTCACGAATGGAACATCAACCTGGTAACCTCAACACCCAGGAATCCACAAGCTAATGGACAAGCTGAGTCCAGCAATAAGGTGATCATCAATGGCATCAAAAGGAGGTTGAAGGCTAAAAAAGGTAAGTGGGTAGAGAAGCTGCCTAGAGTCCTCTAGGCCAACAGAACAACACCTAGGGGAGCAACAGGGCAAACCCCCTTCTCATTAGTTTATGGCTGTGAAGCTGTGTTCCCAGCTGAGGTAGCCATACCAACTGCCAGGTATGGGCTCTTAACTCCTGAGTTAAATGATTCTGAGCTGTCTTATAGTTTAGAGACCATCGAAGAACTACGAGACAATGCACTAGTTAGGATGGCCGCACAGCAACAGATTGTAGCCCGCAGCTTCAACAAAAATGTGAAAGCCAAAGTTTTCAAGAAAGGACTCTGGGTGTTAATAAAGATCTTTCAGAATACCCAGGAGATAAATGCAGGGAAGCTGGGCGTCAGCTGGGAAGGCCCCTACCTAATTGAACAGGTAGTAGGTAAAGGAGCGTATCGCCTAGCTACAGCAGATGGGAAAGCTGTTCCCAGAAGTTGGAATGCATCACATCTGAAACTCTACCATTTCTAGGAAACTAGATACTTGACTAAAAATCAAATTCTCAACTACAGTAACTCAAACGACCAACAAGGCAATTACACCAGGTAGGAAAAATTGTTGGGCAAGGCCAAGAAACGCCAGGTTAGGCTCCCTTCCACCTTGCTTTTTCTATCTATAAGGTATTCCCAGAATCCTTACTGACTTAGGCACCGGAGAGCCGTTGGCTATGTCTTGGCATAGTCAACACATGCAGGTACCGCAAGACTAGCTGTAGGTTGGAACATTTCCCATCCTCCCAAGCTATCTAAAGACGCAAGTACACCTAGAAGCCTTGGAAAGAAGCTATCAAAGAACTAAGCTACCAAGGTTGCATCAGCTAAGGGCTATACGCCTAGGTAACTGGGCCCATCACACAAGATATTGGCATAAAAAACGCCAGGTAAAAACATAAAGCAGCTAGCTCATCATACTGAAGTTCTAAGATGCATATATGTACCAAAAGTTAGCATGTTCAAAAACACACCAGCCCCTTAGCTGGTGGTAAAAGCATCCAAGACAAAATAAAAATTATTTGGCAAGAACGAAAGGCAAAAGATATTTGAAGAAATTAAACTAGCTACATCCTTAGCTAGCAAGCTGGTTAGCTGTTGGCATCTGCTCTGGAACCTCGGAAGCTGGGACGGAACTATTGGAAGGTTCATTTGAAGTAGGAGCATCAGCTAGGGCCTTAGCTGAAGAATCATCTAAGACCTTAGCTGAAGAGTCAGTTGTGGAAGCCTCCTGTCTGGGAGGGTTAAGGCCCAAAGCCAAAGCTTTAAGGTCCGCAATGCTTTCCATGGTAGCTAGGAAAGCGTCAGTATACTTATGCAGCTCCTTGTTCTCCACAGTTTCGAACAACATCAGGTACGCCAGCTTGGCAGGTTCAACGATCTGAACTTCTGCCATCTTATCCAAATGAAGCTCCTTTTGATGCGCCAGCTGAGCACTCAGGATGTCTCTCTCTCCAGTCACCTCTGCCAGCTTCATAGCAGCTACCTTAGCATCCTCCCTAGCAGCAGCAATCTCAGCTTCCGCTGAAGCTGCAAAGAGCTTTTTCGCATCTCTCTCCTTCTCTAGAAGCAGCGTTTCAGCTTTCCGCTGCTCCTCAGCATGAGGCCGTTCTTTCTTCGCCTTTCTCATCTCCTCCTTCAAACTGGCAGCCTCAGCTTGAGAGAACTTGAGTTGAGCAGACACCAAAGCAGCAGCTCTCAAGCTGGAACGCGCCACCAGGAAGTTTTGGAGAGCTTAGCATAAAGACGTTAAAGTGTAAGAAAGATGGAAAGCAAAATGAAAGAAGCTAAAAGACTAAGACATAGTAAAAACTGTAACATCCCGTCCTTTAACAGTAAATAAAATAAAGATAAACTAAAATAAAATGAAATAAACTAATAAATAAAGGGTCAGTGGCAGCGGAAATACCACTGGGACGGAAATGTTATTCTAAAACACGAAATAGAATAATAATCCCAAATCAAAATAATCCTCAAATAATTAAGGAAATGAGGTCCCATACCCTCATTCCACAAAAACATACTAAAATCCCAAAATAACGCATCAAACCATAAATCCAAACTAGAGCATAATCCAAAAGATAAGAACATCCATGACAAAACTTCTTAAGACCCACTAGGAAGGTGGTCTTAATCTTCCTATCATAGTGCTCATCTACGACTACTAGGACCATGTCCTTCCTCACAGGACCATGTCTCACAGCCCCAGTCCAGACAGTAAGGATCCTAAAGTTCCACATCTTCAAAGATATACAACAAAAATCCACAATCAGTGGGGAGTAACTAACAGCTCTCCCAGTCCAATCAGGATTCAATTAACAATTTAAAATATGAAGAATAAAGCCAGGCATACACAGTAAACATACAAGGCCTAAAGAAAACATACAATATGCAAAGTAGGAGACTATAAGACAAGAGCAACATTAATAGTCATCAAGAAGGATAAGTATAAAAGTTTCCATAAATAGACCGTCAAAAGAAAAAGGCTTCAAAAGAAAAGAGACTTCAAAATAGTAAGTGAAATCAATAAAGAAATCATCAAATGAAATAATATGAGTGAGATGAACGCTAGTGACCCGCAGCCCACTTCCTAAGAGTATGTCAGATCGCAACCTCCAAAACGGCCTATGGGTTACGTTGCCTACCCTCTGTGTCTAAGAATGGCCAAACTCCCGATGCAGGATAGTACGCGCAGTACCTCCTGACCTCTCGGACGACAACATATCCTAAGTTTCTCCAATGTAGGGTAGCACCCTGCTCAGTGCCCCATCACCTCTCGGAGTGCATGTTCAGTATCTTTGGGATAAAATAATCCCTTAGACTACTCAACTCAAAGTAAAACAATTTAACCAAATAAGTCCTTCAAAACTCAAATATTCAACAAACATCAAACATTCTTCAAATATTCTTCAAACCATCAAATACTTCAAATATACTTCAAATACTTCAAACACTTCAAATACTTCAAATAGAAATAAAATCATAATTCTTCAAATAAATACTTCAAATACTTCAAATAGAAATAAAATCATACTTCTTCAAATAAATACTTCAAATACTTCAAATAGAAATAAAATCATAATTCTTCTAATAAATACTTCAAAATCAATTCTTCAAAATAAAGTAATTAAATCAAATGCTCTTCAAAACAAGGTTTAGAAAATATATATGTTAAAACTCCTTCAAATCACAATTTAAATATAAATCCATCAAAGTCGTTATCTGAGTTTGGGTACGAGGTTGATTATAAATTTCAATTATAAATCTTCTCCGTACATAACTCTTGGCGAAATAATGCTAAGGACAGTATTATTCTCCCCCGAGCATTACGACGTCGATAACTCAAATTTATAAAAGTACTAAATGCGGTTTCACAATAACATACAACACCACATTTCAAGAATTAAATCATTCAACCATACTTCCAACATTTAATGTAACAAAACTGCAGTAAAAAAAAATAAAATACTACGACAGTGCTGCCAATACCCAACAAGACAAAGCAGTAGGCCAAAAAGAATAAAAAAGGAGGAGCAGCATTGGGTCGCGGGCCGCGATCGGGCCTCGCGAGGCGCGACGCTGCTCGCGGGTCGCGAGCGGCTACTGCCCTCTTCTTCGTCCGTTTTTGGTATTTACGAAATCAATTAAATTCTCATCAAACATGCTCTCAATACTCATGGAAAAATTTAAATATAACCTTAACATCAAATTAGGCATGCTCGAAATTAATACTTCAAAGAATTAAAGAACAAAATAATTACAAGTCGCTTAGCTCATAAAATTCCAATTATGAACATGCTCAAAACATAAATAATCAAATCCATTTAACCCAACAAAAATTCCAGCAATTTAATAATCAAAATAAACCATTTAAAAACATTAAAGAACAATCCCAAAAGCATATACATCAAACTATAAGAATTAGGGCATGGTTAAAAGTCAAGAACTACTCAATTAAATTCATTCACTTCACGAAATTAAATTCCAGCAATATTAAAATAAATAAAAAGGCTTAAAGAACAACTAAAAACATGCTAAATCATAATCCAAGTTGCCATAACAATTCTATCATCAAATACACTTCAACTAAAACATAAAAAACAATAATTTCATAATTTAAAATGAATTTAAAATGAATTACAGCATTAATAAAATAAATAAAATCATGAATTAAACATACTAATCAATGAAGTAAACAAAAAGTAACAACCCTAACATGATACTACTCAATACTAACCATTCTAACATCATAAACAACAATTTTAAGTACTCTAAACATGAAATAAAATAATAAAACAACCTAACATGAATTCTGATAAAATAATAATACTAACATCGTAGATCTAACATTTAAAACACATCCTAACATGATTCTAACATACTTAAACAATTAATTAAATACTAAAGTACTAGAAGGGATGTTAGTTACCTCGATCTACCCAAAGAGTAATGAAAACCGAAAAATAAGAGTAAAGAAATGGCCTAGAAAATCGCCACTTGAGAGAAATACCAAGAGAAAATAAAACCCGAACTTGAGTCTTGAATTAATGCTTGAATAAGAATTTTTAGGTCACTAGGAAGTAGGAAATTGTGAAGAACAAGTGGGAAAACCTTTTCCCCTTTTTTCTTTGTAATAGGCGTGTGATAGGGGGATTAGGAGGGGTGTTTAATTGCTGTAATTTAAGTGTTAGGACAACAAATAAGAGAATAGGAGTAAAAATAAATAGTGACCAAAATAAGGAGGAAGAATAAGGGAGAAAGGGTTCTCATTGGTGGAAGAGATTCTACCCAAAAATAAAATAGGCAAGCTATAAAATTCAAACAAAATCCCCCCCTTCCAAGCTCCCTTTGGCCGGCCACCCTTAAACACACAACCAAGTGGGTCGGCCCACTTAAACGGTAAATGGTGTTACAAAAACTATACCTGAAGTGAGTACTGGACTGCATGGTTCACCATCACCTCAGGATCTTGCAACCTGAGGCGTTTGGCCCCAGCAGGGAAGAACAACTTATCCGCATGTGGCCAGATGCTATTGTTTATCCTATCTTCAGACAGAAAGTCTGCAGGCATAATTAGGTTGACTATTGATGAACCAGGGGCAGGTGGATATAGGTCGAGCTTGGTTATAGGAGGAGGCATACTAGGAGATGTAGTAGCAGTCTTAGCAGGAGTCGCAGGTTTAGACTGGGTAGAAGTAGTAGGTGCTTCCATCCTCTTCCTTTTCAGCCGAGCCAAAGCATCAGCTTGAGACAAAGTGCTACCTTTGACTGCGCAATAAAATGTAAGAAATTACATACTTTTTCTAGAAAACCCTAAAACAAACTAGCTGGAGGGTTAGGTTACCTGAAGTCATGGAGTTATTCCCTGAAGTAGCAGGGGTTAAAGAAGAAATAGGAATGGCTTTGAAGGGAGGAGTGTAGGATCGTTTGTCTAGGGAGATTCTGAGAAAGACCTTCGCCCTTTCGTCCCTGTCCTCAAGACTTTCCACAGCCTCAGCAGAACCTATAAAACGACAGGGTTAAGAACCACAATTAATAAAATATTCGAGGGAAAAAGGAAAGATGCAGCAAAGAATACCTCTAGTAGGCCAGCCAGAGGGTAGGAAAGCCCCAGCTTCGCCAAGGGAATCCTTGGCAACGAAGAAAAACGAGTCTTCTAGAAAGACTCCGAAACACCAGCCCCTTCCACAGGACTAGGGTACTTTGGCTTTTGCTTCAAGGTGACTTTGTTAGGGTTTATAATCTTAAGACTACAGATGGTAAGGAGATCTTCTAGGGCAAAGGCTGGGCTCTAATCCCAAGTAGCTGGCTCAATTGTAAAACAAATCTTCCAGACAACCCGGCATCAGCTGACCAGGAGAAAAATTTAGAACCTCTATGAAAGAACGAATCAGGGGTGTGAACTCAAAGCTATACCCTAACAGAAAAGGGTACTCGTAGAAGCAGATAAGGTTAATGCAGTTTTTTTCGACCTATCTAACTCTTCCGGGACTATAAACTCTGTACTCTCCGGGAACCCTCCTCTAATTCTAACGTTTTCTATGTCCTCCCAAGTAATGCTAGAAGCAACGTCATCTCTTGCTTTACCCATAGATGTAGTTTTTGGAGAAAAAACTTTCTTCCTAGTTGACTGCTTGATAGGCATGCAGAGAGACAAAGAGGAGAAGGAGGAAGAGAGAGAAAGGAAACTTACCAAAGGAGAGGGAAGAATAAACAGAAGTAGATCTTTCATAAATCTCTTTGATTTTAAGCCGTTCTGACAAAAACGGATAGTATTTATTGCTTGGCTTAAATAAACTAAAGTAATGATTAGCCTTGATCTTTAAAGATAAGCGTGCTTCATTTATAATTTTTGTCTCTTGAGTTTCTATCTTTTATGATAGACGTTACATTGAAATTTTATCTTAAAATCATAACTTGCAGCTTTACTACGCAAGGCCAGCAGTACAAGCTACAAGTTAGGGGCAATTGTTATATCATGAAAATTACGCAGCTACATGGGCAGGTTAAATAATTATTACAACTATGATCTTCCAGCTTAGGATCTCCAGCTAAGGAATTCCAGCTTGAGTCTACAAGCTACAAAGGACCAGCTAAAGGACTCAGCTCTGTTAGAAGCGTTATGAGTCAACAATTGTCAAAAACAAAAATCTCGCAGAGAATAAAGACAAAGATACAGAGAGATAAATGCAGATGAAGATTGTATTCAAAGACATTGATTACAGATATGAGGGAAGATCCAATGGACGGTTACAAGCCGTTGATGAGACTGGTCCAAACGGACATTTTTCCTTAGTATATATACAACTCAATGATTGTATAGAAAGAACAAGCTTCTTACGCATTTAGCACTTACATTCAGAGATTGAAACATTGTTCTTAAGATTACGAATTGCTTTGGTACACAAAACACTAGGGCTGTAATTGAAATTATAGTGGATTGGTGGACTCAAAGCCACTCGCGGTTTTTCCCTTATTCCACGGGTTTCCGCGTCACCATCCTTGGTGTCTTTCTCTTTTCTCTGTTCCTGCTTTCTTTGTTCATCCTAGCTGTGTTCAGCAGCATCCAGCTATCTAGCCACTTTCTAGCTGTAGTTCCCAGCTTAGTTTTGCCTTAAGCTGAATTTAGCATAAACAGTATAGTTTTGACGAAAGTTGACCATCTGTATATATTAAAAGGCGTTATCAAAGATTGCAGGCTGCCACGTGTGTCTCCAATTCACATTTTGGCGTCATCCACTTGCATACTTTTTTTTGGTATTTGCCAATATTTGCAAAAATGCACAACTAGGGATCGAACCCACGACCTACCATGCGAAAGTCCAACGCTGAACCACTGCGCTCCAATTTGTTTGATGTTTATCTTTAGCTTTTAAAATTGATATAACTAAGAGTCTCAAAGTTTTACAGCCTTCACGGTGATGGCTCATCCATTAAAGCATTATTAAGGCTCCTGCTTTAAACTCCATCATAGCTCCCCCATTAAAGCTCAATGAAACCATTAATGGTGAGTCGTTTGCCGGTGGTTCTTATGCACGTTGGCCATGCTGTGAAGGAGAAGGTGAAACGTTTAAACGTGTAGCTGACAATTAGGTTTCCGTAGTTAATTCATATGAAGTTGATTCACAAATTTTGGGTTATACCCATAGTAACCGAACTCAACAGTAATTGGTGCAATTAAAAGGTAATTGATGCATTCGTTTGATACACTACATGTTTGTAATTGAATTTTCAATCTGATTTTCCCCTCTTTATTTTCTACAGTAATTTTCTTATTATTCTCTCTTAAAGTAACTAATAGTTGAATTTCATCTCTAAGAACATCAAAGTTTTCACCTTTGGGCATAAGCAGGCTGATAAATGTATTTGTGTCTGGTAAAAGTTCTAGAGCTACCTGCATCATGCCGTTTGTTATCGGGTAATGTCAATCCGATTTACCTGTTGTATTACAAATGTGTAGTGTAACATTTTTTATATAGTAATCAACGTTAATCAGGTTGGATTTTTTTTGGGTGTAATTACTTTCCCCTTCCATTGTTTATGATTTTATTGCTCTTCATCACATCTCATTTCAACAACTGATCCTTATAGTTTTGGGTTCTTTTTTTGGCAGGGACATCGACATAGAGTAGACATGAGTAGCACTGATTAGATATAACGGACCGAATAACAGAGATATCAAGTTGTTGTAAGTGATTCTCATTTTCGGTATAGTTCAACTTCATTGTTCATTTCCGTGTGATTCTCTAATTCAAGCTTTTGGATTAGTTTTTAAGAGCATTTCAGGGCCGATATATTGCAGCCAGATCATAGAGATGTCTAACTTCAGGCAATCTATATTAGTCAAGCATAAATGTATAAATTTAAAGACAAAGCTAGCCATACATCATCAGGTGTAAATCTTTTCAGGAATTAATAAACCTCATACAAAGTAGAAACTCCCCAAATTATACCCTCCTTCTACTAACAATATTCAGCAACTCCAACCTAATTTGTTCCTATACTTAAAAACTGAAGCATGTTGAATCCAAATAAAGGTTCCTTCGTGGATGATTATTATTATTTAGTCAAAGAATCCTCATCAAAAACTTTGGATGTCTTATTATATTACCAATGGTGCGTGTTAGTTGCTAGAATGTTTTTTTTTTGGAAATTTGTCTACATTGATTTCCTAATTTGTTCCCTAAGTTGAAGTTTGCATTTAGAAGAATCCTCACCAAAATTTTGAGTACTTACGCCTGAAATTTAGAACACTAAAACCAGTAGACAATGCCACACATCTATTCTGGATTAACCTTGAACATATATCATTTTTAGATACATTAGTTTAGAAAAACTGTTGTGTCTTTTCTACAGTATCTACTATGAAATCAGCATCACAGCTCCAAGTCCCATTACCTAATTTATCTAAGAGCAATCATTCGAATGAAATACATATAAGCATATTTATAACCTTGATTTGCTGAGTGATTTAGTCTTTCACAGAAAGTATACGCCACTTTTTCATCAAAGATTGCAGGCTGCCACGTGTGTCTCCAATTCACATTTTGGCGTCATCCACTTGCATACTTTTTTTGGTATTTGCAAATATTTGCAAAAATGCACAACTAGGCATCGAACCCATGACCTACCATACAAAATTCCAAAGGTGAACCATTGCGCTCCAATTTGTTTGATGTTCATCTTTAGCTTTTAAAATTGATATAACTAAAAGTCTCAAAGTTTTACAGCCTTCACGGTGATGGCTCATCAATTAAAGCATTATCAAGGCTTTTGCTTTAAAGTCCATCATAGCTCCCCCATTAAAGCTCAATGAAACCATTAATGGTGAGCCGTTTGCCGGCGGTTCTTATGCACGTTTGCCGTGCTGTGAAGGAGAGGGTGAAACGTTTAAACGTGTAGCCGACGATTAGGTTTCCGTAATTAATTCATATGAAGTTGATTCACAAATTTTGGGTTATACCCCATAGTAATCCAACTCAACAGTAATTGATGCAATTAAGAGGTAATTGATGCATTCATTTGATACACTACACATTTGTAATTGAATTTTCAATTTGATTTTTCCCTCTTTATTTTCTACAGTAATTTTTTGATTATCCTCTCTTAAAGTAACTAATAGTTGAATTTCATCTCTAAGAACATCAAAGTTTTCACCTTTGGGCATAAGCAGGCTGATAAATGTATTTGTGTCTGGTAAAAGTTCTAGAGCTACCTGCATCATGCCGTTTGTTATCGGGTAATGTCAATCCGATTTACCTGTTGTATTACAAATGTGTAGTGTAACATTTTTTTTACAGTAATATACGTTAATCAGGTTGGATTTTTGTGGGTGTAATTACTTTCCCCTTCCATTGTTTTTGATTTTATTGCTATTCATCACATCTCATTTCAACAACTGATCCTTATAGTTTTGGGTTCTTTTTTTGGCAGGGACATCGACATAGAGTAGACCTGAGTAGCACTGATTGGATATAATAGACCGAATAACAGAGATATCAAGCTGTTGTAAGTGATTCTCATTTTCATTATAGTTCAACTTCATTGTTCATTTCCGTGTGATTCTCGAATTCAAGCTTTTGGATTAGTTTTTAAGAGCATTTCAGGGCCGATATATTGCAGCCAGATCATAGAGATGTCTAACTTCAGGCAATCTATATTAATCAAGCATAAATGTATAAATTTAAAGACAAAGCTAGCCATACATCATCAGGTGTAAATTGTCTACATTGATTTCCTAATTTGTTCCCTAAGTTGAAGTTTGCATTTAGAAGAATCCTCACCAAAATTTTGAGTACTTACGCCTGAAATTTAGAACACTAAAACCAGTAGACAATGCCACACATCTATTCTGGATTAACCTTGAACATATATCATTTTTAGATACATTAGTTTAGAAAAATTGTTGTCTTTTCTACAGTATCTACTATGAAATCAGCATCACAGCTCCAAGTCCCATTACCTAATTTATCTAAGAGCAACCATTCGAATGAAATACATATAAGCATACTTATGACCTTGATTTGCTGAGTGATTTAGTCTTTCACAGAAAGTATATGCCACTTTTTATCATGTACTCGAATCGATTGTTCTGCTTAGGCCAAACGTAATACCTACAGAACGGGTACTAACTGTTTAAATGCTGTCAACATAAGAAAATATGACAATTAAGTAGCTGTAATATGGATAAAGTCCCTCTAGAATTGGAAGGTTTTCGTTTATCCCTCTATAAATAGAAGATTTCCTGGTCAGCTTTTAATGAGAAAATGACTTACAGAACGCTCCCACTATGCAGTGTGCAAATGCAAATTAATGAAAATTTTGAATGTTATTAGTAAAAAGGTATATAGGATCAGATACTTAGTGCAAGAAATCTTATGGGCATACGCATCTCTCATTACACGCTCCTACACCTACAGGCTGGCCATGTAAACAAAGTAACACTCATATTCAAATCCACATACATGGTTCAACTATCCTTGAGACTATTTGCCTTCACACCCAACTTGATCTGAGCTACTCTAAAAGCCTTTTGGTATAGCCTTGGTTGTCGGCGAGCAGCTAATGGACAATAAACAACTTTACCTCCTATTCTTGCTCAGCATCTCTAAGTGCGTAAAACTGACCTTCACAGGCTTCATCTATATGAATCAAACTAGAATTTTGGGGATTGCAGTTGTCCACTTGCTATTAAGTAGCTTTTTCAACACACACTAAAGCACCTACAACATTGAGAATATATTTATTTATATCCTGATATTATATTGGAATATATCTACTGGTTTTTCCTTTTTCCTTTTTCCTTTTTTCTTTTTCATTTTCCGTATTATATAGTATATGTTTTTATATGCATATGACCCCCATTAATGTTTGATGTAGTAAGTATCCAATGTATAACCTTCCAATTCTTACTCAAAAAAAAAAAAACCGGAACAACAAGTTGAAAGCAGCAACAAAGAACAAACTTCAAAATAAAAAACAACGGAACAAGAAGACTAGGAAAACAGAACAAAAAAAAGACAAATGGTATGTTACATTTTGGCCAATAACACAAGGTATATATGCAATATCAACTAACAACCTACACTATATTATGCAGGGAAGGAAAGAAACGACAAAAGACGTACAATACAAAATGAGGGGAATAAATGGACACAAAGAAGGAAGTTGAAGCGATGAAAAGAAGGACTGGAACGCGCACAATAACATTTTCATAACTAATAAATTGTATCTATGTCGATTAAGGATGTTCACACAAAAGGTTTATTCGATACAAAACTAAGTGTGACAAAACTATCATTACATAATTTTTAAATTGCTACAAAATGAGGATGTTACAAGGGTTTAGGCTAATGCTACTACACAACACGATACTTCCACTTATGCAAATTGAGAACAAGTGTTGTAGGAAGTTTAAATGTGGTAGTCAGATTTTTTATTTGATGTACATGACCTTAGTCCATCCACCGATAATGTCATCAACTACATGAACAAAACACAATGAAACCAACTCGGGGCAGCGCCCGGGCCCCAACACTAGTTTTGGATAAATACCATCCGCAAGTTAATATCCCTTATTATATTGATGGCCATTAACAGAGAAATTAACGACCGCTGCACAACCTTCTAAAACATCGTCAAAAACAGGGGAGCGATGTAGAACATTCAAATCGTTGCATGAACCAGCAGTTCTGAAGAAAGAATGCCAAATCCATAGGTCACAATCCGCAACGACTTCTAGGATAAGTGTGGTTTTCCCATCCTTGCCTAGAAATTGCCCTTTTCCAAGCCATGAGACAATTTTTCCACTCCCAGGGCATAGAATCGATGCTACCAATCATGCCTGGAAATTCACGGTCCTCCCTAGTTTGGAGTAGCCTTGCAACATCATAAGAAGTTGGTCGCCTCATGTACAGATTCCCAAATTGAGTGATGACGCCCCACGTGAAATGGTGTAGGGATTCTCTTGCTGTACTTTCACTTATGCGTACGTACTCATTAACAGCATCGGCTGCTAAGTCGTACGCTAACATCCGTATCACCACCGTACACTTCTGTGGAGGAGACAACTCTAATTTCCCCATGGCATCCCGTCTTTGTTGAAACCAAGCATCATTGGCCACAACATTATTCATTTTACGGAGGAAAACATCCCTACACATTCGGAATCGTCGATGGAGCAGACGATCGTTATACACTGGTTGTTCTGCAAAGTAGTCATTTAACAGGCAGACATGTCCGGCTTCCCGATCCCTATTACAACGTGGGTTTCTTCCACCTGACCTTGGTCTAGGAGCCACTGCGGCCATGAGGTTAGGAAGATGAACACTTATTACAGTGTCAATCATTTCCTCAATTTCCCTATCTTCATTGAGTCTCCTTTCCTCTTAAGAATAGAAGATGAAGTTGATGTGGAGCTTATAGGCATTTTGAAGGGCTAAGTGGAGAAGGGATTTGAGAATTCATTAAAGTTATTGCTGGAAAGTGTAGTAAGATACCAATGCACAAGTATTATTATATAGAGTTAGTTCCACATTAACATTGGATTCTCCAATACTCACATGACTAACAGTGAGGTCAGTGACTACTTTGGATGCTTCACCACAACTTTTGGAATTGCTGAGTGACAAAGACCATTGGATGCTCTGGTCACAATCACTTTTGTAGCATATGGTCCACTGCAATACTTTATTATATAAACATTGCCCCTGAAAATCTGACAAGTGATGGTTGCTTTGTCATTTGCATTGGATCCCTATCATATATAGCATGGTCCACTACACTACTCTATTATATAAACATGTGACCATTGGATGCTCTTGTCACAATCACATTTTACAAAAGCTGAGTGATGTAGCCATTGGATGCTATTGTCACAATCATTTTTGTAGAACTAATATACTTGCAAAAGAAATAATGTAAAAGAAAGACATATATGAATAAACATTGAAATAGCATTACATAATAATATTGAAATTGAACCTCTTTTACATGACATAGTACATTAATTAAATCCTGGGTGATTATTGAAATATTTTTTCAAGTTCTTATACATTTTTTGTTCATGGGGCAATCGATCAAGGTTAGCTCTTAATGAACAAAGAATGTTGCAATTGTTCTGGTACTCCTCCCTTGCCTCCTACTTCACCTTACGAGCTTCTTTCTCCCTTCCCAACCTAACTTCTCCTTTTCAATCTCCATGAAAGCTTCTCTGTTATCATTGGGAAGCTTGGGTTTTTCTCCAAAATCATTAAAAGCTTGAAATGCTTCATCAACTTTCGTCTTTCCTTTACCTCTTGCCAAGGCTTTTGCCTTCTTCGCACCGTTAGGACATACAACACTTGTTGGTGTATCATCACCTTCAAATTCTTCCATGGATCTCTTTCTACTGCTTCCACTCTCCTGGGGAACCACATTTTCCCGTCAGCCTCGAGGTTGGTTGACGGACATGGCCACGTTTTCTTCCCACTTAGGAGACTCAACAAGTTGTTTCCAACATTGCTCAAACAAAAAATGCCTTCCCCACTTGTTCTCATAGATGAGATGAGACTCACGAAGGGTTCCATCTTTGCTCTGCCCACTAGTCGCCCTGCGATTGGCTTCGTCGTAGCAACCAACCCAGTTCATTATTTGTTCACCTAGCCTCATCCAACGGATGTTTATCGATTTGAGAGTTCTTTATGGAATTTTGCTTGGGTTGGCCAACATGATTTCCTCGTACTTTGCTATCACCTTGTTCCAGAATTCTTTACCAGACTGATAGGTTTCGGTTATACTGTCGCATGAAGTGTTCATGTACGCCGAAACCTGGGATTCATTCTCCAGCATAGACCAATTTTTGGCCCCCTGACCTTCATTAGATGTTTGGGTAGGATGTGAGTCGAGCCTAGGTTGTTGTTGCAGGAGTTGTGTGAAGGTTTGTTGCGTAGCCTGAACTTGAAACTCCTCCTCATCATACTAATCCTCTTCCTGCTCCTCCTCGGGCTCATCTTCATCCTCCAGGCCAACCTCGTTTTGGTTGCTGCTCGAACCCCCACCAGGAGTAGAACCGCCGGAGTTGGAGATTGATTGTAGTGGTAATTACCGCCAGACTCGATTGGAAATAAGGATTAATTTTGTGAAGAAAGGGAATATGTTTGAGACATGGGATAATTTTGAGGATAATTTAGGGAGTTTTGAGGCCAGTTCTGGGGATAACTTTGGCAGTTTTGAGGCCAATTTTGAGGGTAATTAGATGCATAATTCATTGGATTTTGTGGAGTAATTTGTGGAAATTGATTGATTCCCATATTTTGTTGATTTTGTGGAAAATATTGTGGGTTTTGAGGATAATTGTGAGAAATAACTTGTGGATTTTGAGAGCTAATTTTCTTACTTCTACGCTTAGGCTTGAGATTAGTAGGATGTTTAGGATTTCCAGATTCCATAATTACGGTTTTGAATATTTTTTCAGGAACTTTAAAGAGAAGAAAACTCAATAGATAATTAATTTAGCAAATGTATGGAAAATCACAATCAATTGAGTGTTTCTTTTAAGGTGTTCAAAATATAGCGAAATGGGTGTCTATTTATAGAGAATGAAAAATCATGAATTTTGAATTTTTTTTTTTGATTTTTAGTTTACAAAATATTGGCCGTGGAAATTTTACATTTATAAAGTAAAAAAAACCATCGGTCCAATGACAACACGCCAGCTGGACTGACACGCGTCAGACCCAGTTGGGTGCTTTATTTTTCTTTTCGTTTTTTTTGGCTTGAAATGACATTGGTGCTGCTTTCCTTGCGTTTTGATGCCTTGCATTTACTTTGGTGGGCCCCCTTCTCTCATCTCATTCCAGCTGAGAAAGAAATCTCGGTTCACCGAGATTTTCTCAAAAATCTCAATTATTGAGATTTCTCAACTCCACCATTAAGCATTTTTTTTAATCTAAAAAAAATCTCAATCCAATTGAGCTTTTATTAAGACACCCATTGAGGGTGCCCTTAAGTCGATCCACCATGCTTATACCAATCAAAGGATTCAAACAACTATCAATAAGATAGGTCAAGAGTCGAGAGATTAAAGCACAAGTTAAGCTATGGTTAAGTCTTAACGCTCATAATTCAACATATGTCGCATGTTCACTAACATAATCATAATTACTGGTGTGTACTAGGGCCTCTAAAAGTAAGACAGATTTGTGGAAATAATTATTAACCACAAGGAAACAATGAAACTGCGCAATAACATTAATCACTCATCAAGAACAAATCACACCACAATCACTCTAATCAAAGCCTAGAAACTAATAACAATTCAAATATAAATCATGGTATAAACATGATTTTCCTACCTAATATAAAACCCTAAAAAAATGACTTCTCACACATAATCGAATCAACAATAATAAACCTAATATAAAAACTTTGCATCAAAAACTAATCAAATAATCAATTAAGCAATCAAAGATTAAATAAAGAGATTAAAAGAGAATAACAATACCGAATGACGGAAAGCAATAACTTTAATTGTAAATAATTCGAGGTTTGATCTCCTCCAAACTAATCTAAAAGTGTTTACTCTAAAAAGTTCTAAAACCTAATACTAATGAAAGCTAAAAATAAAGTGTCTGACAAATAAAATGAGTTTTCTATTTATATTAAACTAAAAACTAAGTAAAATAAATGCGACAAAAGATAGAATTTCGTCCTTCGGTGGCCCTGCTCGATCGGGCCAATACTGCCCGCCCAAATCGGGCCAAGCCAACTTGCATCTCACATTCTTCGCACAAGGATAGCAACAGCAATGTACAAGACCCGCCAGATCAGGTCGGGCCGGACCGCCCAATCGGGTCGGGCTAAGCTAGGAGTTGAACTTCTTTGTTTCTTGCGTACAAACAGCAACAACCACATGTGGGCACTCGCCCGATCAGGTCGGGCAACCCCGCCGGATCGGGCCCGAGACCTCTTCGCCCTACGCAATAATCTTCAGCCCCATCGGGCCACGAGCAACAAGAAAAGACGTAATACCTTGCCCGATCGGGCCATGCTGCCCGATGACTTCGGGCCAAGGCTTCTTTGGCTCGTTCTTTGCTTTTCTTTACTGTCCGAGCTCGGTTTTCACATCCAAAGGCCTCGGAAATCTCCTAAAGCACCAAAAACGCTCGGAATAACTCGTACGTGCCTCGTAACAACTCGTAAAGCTATGGTTTCTTCAATATGGCTTGGAAAAGGGAGACAACTCCCTAGAACCTGCAATTCAACACGAAAATAATAAAACCACAACTTATAGAGTAAGTAGCACAAATTAGCTCCGAAAAGCTCCAATTATGCACGATTTAGCTCACGGATAAGGGGTAAAAACTATATATATAATCATGTTATCACTTTCCTTGGGGCAGGATTGATCATCTTGCCCTATTTTAATTAATTAGTGCCTCGATATCGCTGGTCATGGGGAGTACGGAGTCGTGCCCGTAATTCATCTTCTAACATGAAGACAAAGTTTGGGTTGGACAACTCGATCCATTGACTATTCCGATCTTATATTAATAATTTATCTATTTGGCTTGTGAAGTCAAGTTCAGTTTAGTGAGTTTGATAGTTTATTACTACGTCCGTCCCATGTTAGTTGCAATAGTTTTACCGGCATATTTGACAACACACAACTTTGACCATTAATATATATATATATATATCAATTAATAAAAATTATGAAAAAATGATAAGTCAAAATTATACATTGGGACAAATTTGAGAACATCTTATCTAGTAACATTTGGTTTTATATGCTAGTTAAAAATCATAATCAAAGTATGGCATATGAATAGTGTAAAAGTCATACTATTACAACTAATATGGGACAGAGGGAGTATGTTATTATTTGATCATGATTTAAGGTTTATCAGTATCGTGCTAGGTTTATGTGATTTTGTTTGTTATGTACGTACTCAGCTTTTTTGATTACATGTTTTTATGTGTGTTGATCATGGTTGTGTTTTATTGATCCTGTTATGACCCTTAATTGTCTAACAGTTCTTCAATAGAGTAATTGCCTACAGTTTTGAAGTGATGATGCATCCATACTCATCAGGGATTTGGGAGATAATGTGTAACATCCCGTCCTTTAACAGTAATGAAAATGAAGATAAAATGAAATAAAATAAATAAATCCATTAAAATAAAGATCAGTGGCAGCGAAAATACCACTGGGACGGAAATGTTATTCTAAAAACAACTAAATGGAATAATAATCCCAAGTCAATAATAACCTCAAAATAAATAAGGGAATGAGGTCCCATACCCTCATCCCATAAACATACTAAAATCCCAAATAAAATATCCAAGCCATAGACAAACTAAAATAAAATCCATAAGATAGAAATATCCATACCAAAAACTACTGAAGACCCACTAGAAAGGTGGTCTTAATCTTCCTATCATAGTGCTCATCCACTACAACTAGGATCATATCCTTCCTCACAGGACCATGTCTCACAGCCCCATGTCTCACAGCCCCAGTCTAGACGATAAAAATCCTAAACTTCCACATCTGCAAATATCTACAACAAAAATCCATAATCAGTGGGGAGTACCTAACAGCTCTTCCAGTCCAATCAGGATTCAATTAACAATTTAAAATAGGCAAATTTGTCAGAAAAAACCTTTTAAATACACTTTTTTGCGAGAAACAACCTTTTAATTTTTTTTGTGAGAAACAACCTTTTTATATATTTTTTTTGAGAGAAACAACCTTTGTATAAATATTTTTTTTTTGCGAGAAACAACCTTTGTACAATTTTTTTTGCGAGAACACACCTTATCACTCTTTGCCGGCGTTCACCACAAGTTTCCGGCCTTGACCAAGTCAAATTTTCTATTTGCCCTCCTTCTTTCTTATTTCCACACTCCTTTTCCCTCCTTTGTTCCCCATTATATAAATCCCATGTTTTTAAAACCCAAAAAATTCTTTCTCTATTAGTAAATTGATTAAGTAGTAGTCTTAGTACTAATACATGGGATTTATATAATGGGGAACGAAGGAGGGAAAAGGAGTGTGGAAATAAGAAAGGAGTGCAAATAGAAAAAAATTATACAAGGTTGTTTCTTGCAAAAAAAAATATATAAGGTTGTTTCTCGCAAAAAAAAATTTAAAAGGTTGTTTCTCGCGAAAAGTTGTATTTAAAAGGTTGTTTCTGACAAATTTTCCTTTAAAATATGAAGAATAATGCCAGGTACACAAACTAATCATGCACAGGCAAAAAGAAGTCACAAAATATGCAAAGTAAGAATAATAAATCAAGTCAACAATATTAATATTCATCAATCACCATTCAAGATAAAGAAAAAAATAATTACATAAATAGATCGTTAAAAGAGAAAAGAGACTTCAAATTTTAGTAAGTGAAATAAATAAATAATTAATTAAATGAGTGAAATGAACTCTAGTGACTCACAACCCACTTCCTAAGATTATGTCAGATCGCAACCTCCACAACGGCCTATGGGTTACGTTCACTACCATTTGTGTCTAAGAATGGCCAAACCCCCGATGCGGGACAATACGCGAAGCATTTTCCGACCTCTCGGACGACAACATATCCTAAGTTTCTCCAATGCATGGTAGCACCCTGCTCAGTGCCCCTGACCTCTCGGAGTGCATGTTCAAGTATCATTGGGATAACATAATCCCTTAGACTACTCAACTCAAAATAAACAATTAAAAACAAATAAGGTTCTTCAAATATCAAATATTCATCATATATCAAAATATTCATCAAATCATCAAATATTCTTCAAATCATCAAATAATTTTGACTTTTCTATAAAAATCATAATTCTTCAAAAGAAATACTTCAAAAACAATTCTTCAAAATAATTAAAATAAAATAACTAAATAATTTCTCTTCAAAATCAGGATTTCAAAATATAATTAAAATTCCTTCAAAATTCCAAATCAAACATTAATTCGTCAAAGTCGTAAACTGAGTTTGGGTACGAAGTCAATTATAAATTAATTTATAAATTTTCCCCGTACATAACTCTTGGGGAAGTGATGCTAAGGGCAGTATTATTCTCCCCCGAGCATTACGATGTCGATTACTCAAAAATACATCAAAGTACTTAAAAATGGTTTCACAACAACACGAATTCATACATCATCACAATTGCTCAACAATTCAAAATTTACAACCAAAGCATGCTTCCATAATTAACAAAGACAAAATTGCATAAATAAAATTATTAAAATAAGTTAAACAGTGCTGCTACGTATTTAGCAAAACGAGACAGCAAGCCAAAAGAAAAAGGGAGGGGAGTAGCACTAGGTCGCGGGCCGCAACCCATCTCGCGGGCCGCGACGCTGCTCGCGGGTCGCGAGCAGCCACTGCCTCTCCTTCGCCCATTTTGGTACTTTACCTACCCAATTAAATTCTCATCAAATCATACTCAACTAAACTCATGAAAATTAAATATAAAATCAATAACATTAAATTGGCATGCTTGAATTAATAATACTTCAAAGGATTAAAGGAACAAAAAAATAAATACAAGTCCTTACATCATGAAAACTAATACTTTAAAACAAGTTAAATCATGAACATTACATCTCAACTAATCCAACTAAAATTCCAGCACTAAATGACTCATGATAATACACTTAAAAACATTAAATAATATTTCCAAAGGCATTCTTAAGATACTATAAAAATTAGGGCATGTTTGAGAATTAAAAACAACACCAAAGAATTACATAACTTCATGGAAAAATAATTCCAACAATATTAATGAATTAAAAATAGCCAACAAACCATTAAAATTCATGCAAAAACATATTCCCAATTACTACAACAAATCCATCATAATTCAAAGTTCAAACAAAGCATCAAATATGATAAATTCATTAAATTAAAATAATTCCAGGATTAATGAAATTAATAAAAACATAAATTAAACATACGAATCACTAAAATAAATAAAGAGTAACGACCCTAACATGATTCTAATCATTACTAACAACATTAACATCATTAATAACAATTTTAAGTACTCTAATATATGTAAAAGCAATAAAACTAACCCTAACATGAATTCTAATAACTATAACATTATAATCATAGATCTAATAATTAAAACACATCCTAACATCTCTAACATAATTAAATAATTAATTAAATACTAAAGTAATAGAAGAGATGTTAGTTACCTCGATCTACTCGTAGAGTGAAATAAAAACCGAAAAAGAGAGAATAAAATAGGTAAAAAAAATCGCCCCTTGAAACCAAGAAGAGATTAAATCCGAACTTGAGTCTTGAATTACCCCTAGAATATGAATTAAAAGGTCACTAGGAAGCAGGAATTTTATGAAGAACAAGTGGGAAACTTTTCCCCTTTTTTTAATGATAGGCGTGTGATAGGGAGGTGAGAAGAGAGTGTTTAATTGCTGAAATTCTTAGTTTAGGACAGCAATAATAATGTAATTAGGTTAGAATATAAAGTGCAAAAATAGAGTGAGAGAATAGGGGTTGATTGACTTGCAAAAGGGGAAGGGATTTTGCTACCAAAAATAATAGATGCTAGCTTGAAAATTCAAAAATAGAACCCCCCCTCCCCCAAAACTCCCCCTTGGCCGGCCACCCTAAATCCCACCCAACAAGTGGGTTGGTCCACTTAAGCGGTAAAAGAAGCATCCTACAAGCTTAGCCCAAAATAAAATGAAAAGGCTCAACTAAAAATGAATACTAAGTACTAACTCTGCTTAAATAAATACATAATAATACTACCTCTTTAAAAATATAAAACTCAAAATAACTACACAACATTAATCACAATCACCCAATCACAACAATTAAGCATAAACATCCAACACTGGTGTGGAGTTGCCGTATACCCCTAACCAAATATAATTAACCTTCTTTATGGGGGGTTTGTTTAAGAACAATGCACTACAACTATAGCAACTAAACAAGAGATGATGTGAGTTAAGTCAATGAAAAAGGACCTTGGACTCGATAAATACCCACTTTCAACCAAAGTACTGATCATGGAACTCACAACACTCTTTCTCCCCTTTGGTCACCTATTGAGAAGTCTAAACTTCTAACCTCCTAGATCGTGGTTAAACAAACACGATTACTGTGGTTTGAACCCCCTCTTACTATCACCTAACTCAACCAAATAGCATTTAAGTTCAAACCAATAATAGCATTAAAACCAAGGCACAATAAGATTGCTAATGATATTGAAGTAATAACATTCAACCAATAAGTAAAATCTCTCTAAACACTTGAAGCAACAAATCAGCATAACATCAAACACCTAGTGTGCTACCAAAGAACTAAGAACATAAACAACCGATTATATTCTTAACTCTAGCATTTGATCATTCACACAACTACACTAGTAGTAGTCCTAGCAAGATTGTGCAAATATCAATGAAATAAGCTCAAGAGACCTTACAATAACCAAAGGAGATAAGAAGAACAAGAGTTCTCACATACAAAAGCTGAAATCTTCAACTAACCGGATCCAAGAACAAGTTCACGCTAGAGCATACATGATTTACACCAAAGATTTCTAAGAAATATTGGTGTTTCAAACCCTAAAAATGGAACCTAAGTGCCGAGCTTTTCTCCTTCTCTCTCTACAATAAAAAAGATCTAAACCATAACGATAAAAACCATCTGAAGAAGGAAAGATAAAAGAAAAAGAGAAGTGGGCGGCAGTGCCTGGTCGCGACTGGCTACTGTCTCCCCCCTTTCTCAAAAGCTATAGCATAAAGGGGGAGGGGGAAGAAGGAATAGCTTGGCAGGCCTTGTAAGATGCTTCAGGTGGCTTGGCCGCTCGATGCTCAGAGCTCGGGATCGGAAGACTCGGAGTTGGCTCGGATGCTTCTAAAGACTTTAGAAGGCTTTAGAACGACTTGCCGCTAAAAACTTGGATTACTTGACGCCCCGGAAGATGATAGAATGCTGCACGAACAAGGCACACCAAAACTTGCAAGATGACTCTCTAAACCTCATTAGCACCAAATCGAACCAAAACCCGAACTCTAAACACAAAGCGACACACAAAACCACTTAAAAATCACCTAAGATTGGTGAATAACTCCGATGCATCAAATTCTCCCACGCTTAGACCTTACTCGTCCTCGAATAACACAAAACAAAAGGGAAAGACGACTGACAAGTTACAACACGCACCAAGCTACCTATTCCCTTATCGCTCCATTCCAAACCGTCTAAACTACGAAAACTCAACCATCTAAACTTGGGATTACACAAAAAGAAGTACATCCCACTCAATGCCCCAAAAGAATACTCTACAAATCAAAATCGAATTCCGAAAGGTTTCGGGAAATGAGTTTCAACAATTACCATCATAAATCTATCAACCCAAAATGATTTGAAGGACTAAACGCTAAGGGCTCGACGACTCCCCCACGCTTAGTTCCAAGCTCATCTAACACGCGCTTAAACAACACCAAAAAGGATCCAAAAACAGACATCTCCTCGCCCTCAAAGACGCACGACTCAAGCCTAGACTAACTCGGAAAGAAAAACTCCAATGTCGCCCCACTTATGACGTCAACAACGGCAAATGAGATGAATTTTCTTTTTTCTTTCTCTCTTTTCTTTTCTCTGTCATTTTGTTTAGGATCCCCTTTGGGTTTTTATCCTAGCTTCATATTCATTTTTTTATCTCTCTTTTCTTTTAGATCAATTCCTCACCCGCTTATGATAAGCCATTTTTTTTGCTTAGGCTGCCCTTTCGGGTTTTCAACCTATCCGGGCCTCCCAATTTTCTCGAGTCGGCCGCCGTTGCGGGTTTTCAACTCAACGAGATTTCTTTCCATTCTTTTTCTTTCTTTTTTCAATTTTTTTTTCTTCAAAATTTTCAAATTTACATCGAATTACAAAGCAAAATCTTAAAATACATGAAAATCAAATGCGAAATAAATATAAACAACCACATTTGCAAAACATTCCCCACCCCCACGCTTAAAAGGCACATTGTCCTCAATGTGAAAAGGACAAAAAGAATAAGAAGGAAGGGAAAATGAAGGGAAATCTCTAGGAGCCGGAGGGATCCCCGGGCTCACCTTGCCGGGCTGCCCTCCTAGCCTCCCTCTCTTGGAGGCGTATGTTACGCACCATCTCAATACCAGGAGACGGATCGATGTACCCAAAGTCTTGGTTTTCCGGTCTTCCATGGGGTGTCGTGACACAAAGAAAATGTTCATGGACGAGACCATTGAACTCATAGCATACATGGTGTCCTCCATCCCATAGTACCTCTCCTGTAAATCACTCAACTTACCCCCTAAAGTGTCAAGCCTCTGCATTACCCGAGCCTGGAATGGGGGTGGTATCATTTCTGCTTCCTGCTGTTGCTGATGATGGTGCTGGGGAGGTGCCTCCGCTACCTCGAGACCTAATTCCTCCTCTACCCCCTTCCTATACTCCTCATCACGGAGTAGAAAGAGCTGCTCCACTGTAGTGTCCACGGTAATGGTCGTCCGCTCTTACGGTAAGACCATATACTTCACAAGATGAGCCCTAAATAACCATACATACCTGCTTTCCCCTCTCACACTTTTGGACCACAACATTGCCGTAGTTTGTAACTGGTGGACACCATATAAGTTGGTACCTCGGGTAAAATGTTCTGCTTCCCAAAGGGGTAATGACGGGCTCCCCTTTTTCAGTTAAGGGTACTTCAACTCCTAAATAGGTTGCTAGGAGTGTGATCATACCCCCCATGCTCAATTTCCCCGAGGTCTTCCCCTCCACCGATTGGGCTAGGCAATTGTGCAGCCGAACACACCCAATCAGGAATACCCTCCCCTTCAGTAGTCATAACCCATAAACACTTAAGGTTAAAGTCGGGAAGGTTGGTGGGTTCCCTTGGCAGAATATGGTCATGGATAGGAACTGGTGCACAAAGCGAAGAGTGGGGTGTGGAATACCGCTATATTTCAATCTACTATGCCATTGTTGCCCACCAGTGATTTAATACCAAAATACAACAATGTTGAAATTTTGGGTTTGTAGGAAAGCATCATTAGGCTCATAATCCCACCCAAACGTCGTTTTAATCTTAGAATAGGTCATTGTGTAAGCATGGTCATTAAGGTGGAACGTGATATAGGGTTCTTCATACTCACCCCCTTCATGATTCTCCAATATGGCTAGGAATTCTAGTGTGTATCTCTCATAGGTTCTTGCTCTTTTGAAGATAAAGCCATTAAGTCGAACCCTATCGAGAAGCACTTCTACAGACTCTAGATACCCCAATCGTTCTAAAGTGGACACATCAACAAATTTGGTCTCTTGAATTTCTCTCCCCGGTCTTGTCAGTCTATCCCAACGCCTCTTAGTGTCCCTACTGAGTTTCTTTAGGCCACGGGCATTAATGGCGGGAAGGGGTCCTTTAGAACTACTTGCTTTGGAGGTCCGGGCTCTTTTACTCATTGTTTAACACTTTGTTATTCTTCTCTACCCTCACTAAGCAAGTCTTAACACAATCACAACTCTTCACTAAAACTTCTTCAATCCTCACTCAACAATTTACAACCAACACAACCAACACCACAATTTCAATTGACAACCACCAACATTCACAATAACCAAAATAACCAACAACAACAACCAACAATGACACTAAATGCTCTTATAAGCAAGCAAGAATAAGAATTTTAAGCAAGAACAAAGAGTATTAGGCAAAAGTGATTTATACCCCAAAAGTTGGTTGTTTTGTGGTAAGGAAAGACAGTGGAGGTTGTAGAAAGCTTTCTTGATCTTCAATAATGAATTTCCTAGCTCCAATTGTTGTGAAAATTTCTCCAAATGAAAACCCCTAAATTCTAGGGTTTGTAGAAGTGTGAAGAATTTCAGAATTTTTGTGAAGAAGGTGAGTAATGTGAGTGTGGAGAGAAGGATTATGTGAGGATTTGAAGAAAATAAGGGAGATTGAGAGATTAATTGAGGGAAATTGGAGGTTTTGTGGTAATTTGAGAGTGAGCTAGAGTGAGAAGGAGAGGGATGGGAGTGAGAGTAGGACGAGTGAAATGAGAGGAGGGGAAGCATTGTCAAGCTTTTTGAGAACGAGGGTGATCGCTAATCGCGATGGGAAATTGCCTCGGCTCTTTCCCTCTTTTTTTCCTTCTCTTGTTTTGCTTAGTATGGCTTGAAGCCAGCTTTCTTTCCACAACTCCCTCATCACTTTTGTCCACTTTTTCACTCTTTTTCATTTCCTTTACGCTCATGAGTCTCGCTTTCAACGCTCATTCCAGATTCCTTAAATCACGAGCCAACCATCCATACAAACTTCTCACAAATCTCAAACTTCTCAAACTATGCACACTCCGTGGATTTCCTGCAAAAAGCACAACCAACAAGCATAAAATCCTATAAAACAAACAAGAAACTAACTTTATACAAATATATACACCAAGGCTCGTTTATTTAACGTTGTCGACATGACGTTGCAAACCTCAAAGACTTATCCACATTCAGGGTCACCGAGAGGAACATCCTCGGTCCCCACTTACTGAAAACTTTCAAAGTACGGCTTAAGCCGCTGTCCATTCACCTTAAGAACCTTCGATGTAGCTTCATTCATGATCTCCACAGCTCCATCAGGGAACACTTTTGTGACAATGAAAGGCCTAATCCAACGACAACGGAGATTTCCTGCAAAGAGGCGTAGACGAGATTGAAGAAGAAGAACTCTTTGACCAACCTTGAGTTTCCTCCTTATTATCAACTTATCATGTCATGGATTCTTCTTAGCCTTATAGATTGCCACATTCTCATAGGATTCATTCCAAATTTCCTCCAACTCTTGAAGCTGCAACTTCCTATGTAGTCCGACTTCATCAATATTCATGTTAAAGCTTTTTATTGCCCAATAGGCTTTGTGCTCAAACTCCACCGGAAGGTGACACGGCTTTTCAAACACCAAGCGGTATGGGGACATACCAACATGTGTCTTGTAAGCTTTTCTGTAGGCCCACAATGCATCCTCCAACCGCAAGCTCCAATCCTTCCTACTTGGATTTACTGTTTTCTCAAGGATGGATTTGATATCTCGGTTTGATACCTCCACTTGACCATTTGTTTGTTGATGGTATGATGTGGACGTCTTGTGGGTTACATGATACTTCTAAAGTAATGCTCCTATGGCCCGGTTGCAAAAGTGTGTTCCTTTATCACAAATCAAGGCTCGTGGAATCCCGAACCTATAAAATATGTTAGACTTCACAAAATCTGCAACCATATTAGCATCATCAGTTCTAGTGGGCTTGGCTTCCACCCACTTTGAGACATAATCAACTGCAAGTAAGATGTATTGAAAACCAAAAGAGTTTGGAAAAGGCCCCATAAAGTCAATGCCTCATACATCAAAAATTTCACAATACAAGATATAAAATTGGGGCATTTCATTCCTTTGAGAAATGTTTCCAACACTTTGACAATTATCACAAGACTTACAAAAAATGATATGCATCTCGATGTAGAGTAGGCCAAAAGAATCCGCAATCAATTATTTTTCTAGCTGTCCTCTTTGCTCCCAAGTGCCCTCCACAAGCATGAGAATGATAAAAGTGAGAATAGAAGTTACCTCTTCATCCGGGATGCACCTTCTTATCACTTGATCCGAAAAATGTTTCCATAAGTAAGGATCATCCAAGCATACCATTTGGCATCACTCTTCAGTTTGTCCTTCTGTGCTTTTGAGAAATGAGAAGGAAAACTGTTAGAAATAAGATAATTCACAATATGAGCATACTATGGGTGTGAACATCCAAGAGAAAACATATGCTCATCTGGGAGTTCTTCTCGAATTGGTTCCTTCTACGACTTCTTGATATCACGTATTTATATAGAGTTTTCTCCCCTATTTATGAGCTAATTCGTGCGTCATTTGAGCTCTTCGGAGCTATTTTATGCTAATTATCGTATATAGTCGTGGTTTTGGGTTGAATTGCAGGTTTTAGGGAGTTCTCTCCTTAATACCGAGCTATTTGGAAGCAACCACGGCTTTGAGAATTATTACGAGGCACTTAGGAGTGGCCACGAGCTTTATGAATGGTTTAGGGGGTCCGAAGACCTCTAAACGTAAAGAATTGAGAATCAAAGAGTCAAAAGGAGCTTCACCGTACACTGATCGGGCGAAATATGGCCCGATCGGGCGTAGATTTATTGATCGGGTGGTAGGGTATCGCACCCAATCGGGCGGACATCACCCGACCCAATCGAGTGAAGAAGCAAAGGAAACATGGTTGGACTTTAATGCACCTACCCGATCGGGAAAGGCCCAACCCGATCAGGCATGCACTAATTTCTAAAGCAATGTTGCTGCTGCTTCACGCCAAAGAAGAGGAGAATTTAGGTTGTTTTACACCAGGCCCGATCGGGTGGTGAAGGCCCGATCGGGTGGAAGGCCCAAGGCTGCCAGCAGCTTGTATGCTGCTGCCTACGTGAGAAAGGAAGCAGCTGGGCTTTCTATTATGCACCCGATAGGGCACAGTGGGCCCGATCCAATCGGGTGGGCTGGAAGTCGCCTTTATCTTGCTGCTTGCTGCTGATTTTATATAGAAACAATGTTGGGCTGATTTTTGTATTGGCTCGATCGGGTGACCTTTGCCCGATCGGGTGTCGAGCACGCGAAAGTGAATTTCTATATTTTTATTTTCGTTTTCAATTAGTTTTGGAGGCTATTTTAAATAGTTAACTTCATTATTTTTAGAGACAACTTTATTCTAGTTTAATTCCAATGCTCTTAGTTTAGTGTTTATAGAGTTTTATTAGATTAAACAGTTTAGATTAGTTGAAGGGGTGATTGAACCTCGGATTTGATTTCAATAAAGGTTATTGCTTTTCGTCATTCGATATTGTTCTTCTTTCTTAATCTCTATAATTACTTTTGATTGCTTAGTTTAATTATTGATTTGATTCATGATGTTAGGATTAGGGTTTTATATTAGTTTTATTATTGTTGATTCAATCATGTCTGAGCAGTCTGAATTCTAGGGATTTAGGGAGGGAAGCCATGTTTATACCTTGATTACTTTGAATTGCTTTTAGTTTCTAGGGTTTGATAGATTTATTATGATGTGATTTGTTCTTTGTTGAGTAATTAATGTTATTGCGCAGTTTTATTGATTGCTTGAGGTTAATAATTGTTTGCACAGATTCGTCCTACATTTAGAGGCCTAGTACACATCAGTAATTCTGATTACGTTAGTGAACATGCGGCATATGTTGAATTATGGGCGTTGAGACTTAACCATAGCTTGACACGTGCTCTAATATATCGATTCTTGACCTAGGTTCTGATAGTTGTTTGATCCCTTGATTGGTATAAGCATGGTGGACCAAACTGATTCCCTAGACCTTTATTTCATAGATTACAATCCCTCTTTATATTGCTTTCTAGTGTTTAATTAGTAGTTCAGCTGATTCTTCCCTGATTTTGTCTGAAGTAGCTGTTTATCTGAATATTAACTTAGAACTCTGTCTCTCTGTGGATTTGACGCTACTTCCCTTGACTATCATTGTTAGAGGACTTAAGATTTATCTTTGATTAGGTGATACGACTTTAGCCTGTCAAATTTTGACGCCGTTACCGGGGAGACGGCTAGTTTTCTAAGTTTTTATTTGGTTATTTGGTCTATTTCTCTGTGCCTCATTGGAACTTCATTGTTCTAATTGAGGTACGTTTTACTGCTTCTTTTTGTTTTTTTGTATGCCCAGGTCTCAAAGAAACGGTTCCCCCATCCTAGCGGATCCCAATCTTACAAGGACAGTTAGGCAGATTTGATAGAAAATTCAAAGAGAAAAGTAGTCTGTTCAGCTGAACACCTCTGGATCAGACACCTCGAGTTCAGTCATGTCTAACTCACTGAAGTCATATGGGGTGCCCAATTCAGATGGCCTTTCCACTGGACCCACTTTGCCCACCATAGTTGAAGCAAACTTTGAAATTAAGCCAGGACTCATCAGCATGGTTTAGCAAAATCAGTTTGGTGGACATCCTACTGAAGATCCGGCCAACCATTTGCAGAGATTTCAACAATTCTGCCAAACTGTAAAGCATCCAGGATTCACACCTAAGCAATTGAAGGTCAGGTTATTCGAGTTTTCACTCCGAGACAGAGCTCAGAAGTGTTTCTGCGACATCAAAGTGTCTGAATGGTCGGAAATTTCTGTTGCGTTCCTGAGAGAATATTATCCACCTACAAAGACAGTAGAAATCAGAAACAAGCTAGCCACGTTTTCCCAAGAGCCTAATGAAACACTTCGAGAAGCGTGGGCTAGGTTCAGGCACTTGCAGAGAGAGTGTCCACATAATAACATGGACAAATGGTTCTTGACGAAGACATTTTACAATGGTCTGCAGCCTCAGACGAAGAGTATTGTTGACTCGTTTGCGGGAGGATTTTTCTAGATAAGGAAGTGGATGTAGGCTATGATTTTCTGTCAAACCTTACAGCCAATGATCATACCACTTCCCGCGGCCTCACAAAGAAAGTGTTGGAGGTAGACGCTATTGCATTACTGACTTCGCAAATGGCAAAACTGAGCCAGAAGATTGACACCTTGAGATCTTCTGCCTCTACACCCGGTGCTTTGAATATTAACGCTATGTCTGCCATGACACTCATTACCTCATCTTACTGCGAGGTATGTGGTATCCAGGGTCATTTTGGGCATGACTGTTAGTTCAGTCAACATCAGATGGAGCAGGCAAATGCCTTCCAACAGAGACCACATAACTTCCCCCCTCCACATGCCTACCAAAATCAGCAAAACTTTCAATCCCCACCTCACTCTAAACTATCATTCTACCAAAACCCTCTGGTTTATAGAAACCCCCAACATAAAATTTCCATCACCCTAAGAATTTCCAAACCCCACAAAATTTTCAAACCCCACCTCCACAAATATCCCCACAAGAGCCTACCACATCTAAATTGGTGAAAGTGATGTTGAGCATGAAAAAGACTAATGAGGAGGCGCAAAGAGATCAAGAGAGGCATGTGCTAGCTATGCATAGAGCTAATGAGGAGGCACAAAGAGCCCAAGAGAAGCACATTAAACTTCTTGAAACTCAGATTTTCTAATTGGCAGAAAACAATGCTCAGAGACAATAGGGACTATTGCCTGGGCAACCCATTCAGAGGGAGCACGCGAATGCCATCACTCTTCATAGTGGCACTTCTTATGATGCTCCCCCATTCCCCATTGATGAGGTTACCCCAACTACAGGGAAAAAGAAGGTGGTAGAGGAAGGGAAAGGTAAGAGTTCGACATCTGAGGTCGAATGATCTGAGGAAGCTGAACAGACAGGGAAGAAAAAGGAGAAGGTTTTTGAAACGCCTTTTACACCAAGACTACCTTTTCCTCACAGGATGCAGCAATCAAAGGTCGATCAGCAATTTGGTAAGTTCTTGGCTATGGTCAAGAACCTTGAGGTAACAACCCCATTCACTGATTTAATTACCTAAGTCCCTGTATATGCCAAATTCCTGAAAGACATGATCACTAAGGAAAGAGACTCTAGTGGGGTACAACGTGTCGCGCTCACGGCAGAGTGTAGTGCATTTATTCAGAATAAAACCCCGCTTAAGTTAAAAGATCCTGGTAGTTTTTCCAGTCCCTCCCATCTTGGACCTACTTTTATTGATAAAGCTTTGTGTGATTTAGGTGCTTCTGTTTCTGTTATGCCTTTATCTGTTTATAAGAAAGTGAATATGGGAGCACTTAAATGCACACAAATCAGGCTGATCGTTCTATAAAATACCCCTAGGGGTTTTAGAGGATGTTCCTGTCAGGGTCGGGAAATTCTACATTCCTGTTGATTTTGTGGTGTTTGATATGGATGAGGATGCCCAGATTCCCATTATTCTGGGTAGACCTTTTTTGTGTACTGTTGGTTCTATCATTGATGTTAAGTCTGGGTCTTTAACTTTGAGTCTTGGTGATGATAAAGTGATTTTTAAACTAACCAATGCTGTTAAGGCACCTATGCTTGAACAATCTTGTTGCAGGGCTGAGATTTTGGATGAGGTAGGTGTAGAGAAGGTTCAAAATGCACCTAAGGTCGCTTCACCGTCTACTGGTATTATCAAGAACATTTGGAGAAGGAAGCTGTTTGATAAGGGTGGCACTCACTGCCAAGCCCCTCCAATCTGAGAAGTGGAGGTATTATGGTCGTGCGGGACCTTTATAAACCAGCGTTGCGCGAGAGGCAACTCGTAATTTCCCTCTTTTTCTTTTTTCTTTTTATTTCTTCTAGTGAGCGAGAGTGATGGTACTAACGTTGTTTTTCCTCTTAGCATCGTCCTTTGTTACCTTTTGGCATCGAGGACACTGCCAAGTTCAGCTTGGGGGAGGATTTCTGTTTGTATTCCCTACCTCTTTTACTGCTTTCTAGGATAGATTTAATGCTTTCGAAAAATACTAAAAAAATAAAAAAAGTATGGTTCCCATGACTGGTTTAGTTGCCTCTCTCTGCCCCTTGTTGTGCTCTAATTGAAAATTATTTGACTATGTTTTCTAGATAGATGGGCATTTGTGATCTTGAGGCTATGATTTGATGTTTGATTGCTATGATTTCGAGCGAGTTTTGATTATTATACCCATATTAACATGTTCATGTGATCTAGTCAATTTTGTTAGAAGTGTTAGTTGTGGAAATTGGATTTGTGATGTTTGAATGAGTTTCATGATTTGGTTGAGTTATGAAATTGAAATGTTGTGGATTTTGATGTTGACTATGAAGTCATACTTGCTTAATATTGATGATGGAAATTGTGGGATTTATTTGTGTTGATGATTTAGAATATTGAAGGATTTATAATTGTTGTTTTCAAATGCTAAATACTTGTATGGTTTTGAGTTGTTTGAGGCTTGTGATGAATTCATTGTATGCTTGATGCCTTGCATACGCAGTCGTTTATGTCGAATTGTGTGCGAAGGGCTGCTCGTAGGAGGCAAGCAGTAGCCTGGTCGCGGCCCGTGACCCAGTTCGCGGCTCGTAAACATACTTGGCCAGCTTGTTTTCAAATGGTCATATCTCACTCGATTGTTATGGGAATTGAGCTTGTGACCAGCCGTTGGAAAGCTAACGAGCTAAATTTTAATGTCACATTGGAATTTTCTAAAAATATTATATGTGCTGAGCGTTAGGTCTTTTTAAAGTTGTTGTTGTGTGCGTTCTATGCACAGTTAGCTTACAACATGATTCCGTGTTTCGTAAATGACTTTGGCAGTATTGTGGAGTATCCTAAGGTATGTTTGGAAGTATACTATTAGTACTTGATGCTATTTATTAATTTTTATGTTTATCTTATGGCAAGTTTGAGTTGTCGACGTCGTAATGCTCGGGGGGAGAATAACACTGCCCTTAGCATCACTTCGCCAAGAGTTATGTACGGAGAGCATTATGACTTGATCATAATTTACTTTGTACCCAAACTCAGATGACGTTTTGTATGCCTTTTGGTGTACTTGCAGTATATTTTGAAGAGTTTACCGTATCAATTTGAGATTTGTGAACTTCGATGATTTTGAGGATTTGATGATTTTAATGGTTTTAATGATTTTGATAATTTTAAATGATTGTAATGATTTTGACGGTTTAAATGGTTTTGATGATTTTAATGACTTTGATCATTTTGATGAATTGATGAGTTTGATGAATTTGATGATTTGAGGAATTTGACGATTTGATGAATTTGATGATTTGAAGTATATTATTTTGTCTTTGAATTTGAAGTTTGGTTTTTAATTGAGTTGAGTAGCCTAAGGGACGGTGTCCCGAAGGTAACAAACATGCACTCCGAGGGGTCAGGGGACATCACGTTGGGTGTTACCCTGCATTGGAGATACCTAGGACTTGTTGTCGTACGAGAGGTCGGGAGATACTGCGTGTATTGTCCCGCATCGGGAGTTTGGCCTTTCTTAGACACAGACGGTAGGGAACGTAACCCATAGGCCGTTCTGAAGGTTGTGACCTGACATTTCTTGAGGAGGTGGGTTGTGGGTCACTAGCGTTCGCTCTCTCTATGTTAAATTGTTTATTTTCAAATTGTTGGTGTTTTTATTTTTTGTGATCCCTTTGATGTTGGTCTTTCGAAATTCTTTATTTTAAACATTTAAAGCATCCTTCTTAGTACTTTATGTTAAAGCTTGACGTTTGTTGTAATGTGTACTTTGCCTTCTTTTGTTGCTATTTGTGTTGTTTTGTCTTTGACATTTGGTCTAACTTCATTTAAGTTTAATATTTGTTTCCTAAATTGGACTGGGAGAACTGCTAGTTACTCCCCATTGATTGTGGAATTTTTGTTGATATATATATTGCAGATGACGATGCTATTTAGAGTTGGTACACTATGGATCGGAGTTGTGCGTTTACCCGTGTAAGCACGAAGGTCGTGCTAGTGATAGTGGATGAGCATTATGAGTCTGAGATTAGGACTAGTTTTCTAGTTGGTCTCAAGTAGTTTACTTTTGTTAGTTTTAGAGTTGATCTTTTGGATTTTGGTTTCATATTTCGAAATTGGTTGAGTTTCGAGATTATGGATAATTATGGATTTGGCTTGTTTAGTTAGAGATGAGGGTATGGGACCTTATTCCTCTTTATATATATATATGATTTGGAGTTTCGATTACTATTATGGGACTCGTTGTTTATTTTAGTTTTAATTTTACCCCATAGATTGACATTCTCGTCTCGGTGGTATTTCCGCTACCCCTGATTTCATCGTTGTTACATTTATTTAAGTTAAAGCATAGTTGGTAAAAGACGGGATGTTACAGAAAACGTATCGGCTTACTCAAAACTTTGCAACAGAATACATTATAATAAATACTTCATAATAAATACTTAAATCATAGTTAATGTCAAAACATTATAAAACTCCAAACGCAGTTTAAAACAAATATAAACAACTTAAAATAAATAATCCATAAAGTAACTTTAAAACCAAGACTTTTTTTTTTGGTGTTTGCACCCGGTTCACCCTTCGGGCTACATCCGGATCGAGGTCAAGTTCGGGGTGGTTAGGTTCCATTTCTCTTCCAAGGGTGTTGCGGGGATTCGAACACGAGTCTGTCCAACCAAAGCCAGTCCTCATCACCACTGGGCTAACACTTACTTGGTACTTTAAAACCAAGACATAAATAAATGAAACAACGTTGGAAAAATTTAATGCTCACTGGTGTCATTAACCAACTCAAGACAGTCTCATTTAGCAAGAAACCTTAGCCCGTGGAAAAACAAGGTGCATTCGATGGCAAACATATCAGCGTCTCAGCACGTTTCTTTTGGTGTCGTGTTGTATGAATCCGTCCAGAGATCGTTGCCATACTTGTTTATATTTATCTCTTCTTTCTTCCTCTTATAGAGATGGGCCTCATTTGCTTTTGAAAATAAGCAAAAAAACAGGGTTAGTAAAGATTATAAAGACTTATACGCGGCATGAAACAGGGTCAAAATATTACCTCTGTCCTCGCCCCATCTCAGTCTGGTAGCCAAGATGAAGTCGTCATAAAAAAGTGCTCCTTGAAAGGTAGCCACATGGACAACCCTCTCATAGGAGGATGGCCTTCTCTCGCATAGTACCTCATCTGGAAATATACAAATGAGATCGTTGTTGGCATTACTCTCTAGCTTCAGTTGTGGAGTTCCTCATCCATATTTCATCAAGGGCCTCCTCCGCTCTGATTCACCACCGGCATCCGTATGAAATGGAGAGGAAATTAAGTGAAAACTGAAAGTTCCAGCTTAAAGTCTTTGCAAGTCATCCGGATTTCTTATGCCGTATGGAGCCATCGTCGCATCGTCAGCATGTCAAGGATTGATTACCAGTCAATCCCCGACGGAAGCTGCATTGGCCACCCGCATACGGTAGCTTAGCCGTTGGGAAACTTCCTCACTTGTAGCATGCTGATAAATGAAATCTTCCTTCCAGTCGTGCATCTTTAATGGCTTGTCCCAAGCCATCAAGTAGCAAACATGAAAAGATTAAAATTTCAACGAAATATGGTCGAAGCCGATCCGGCTAGGATCATTGTATTTTATTTCTTGAACTCGAGTTATAGAAGAATTACAAGAAAGCCTCTTAGACTGGCTAGGTCGAGATACTACAAGCCCCTAACTTCTTTTGGGAATGATACTTCATACATAAAATTTTCTAAGATCATCGGTGTTCCATGGTCCAGCGAAAGGTTCTCCATCCATGTTGACGAGCCTGCGAGTGCCTGGTCGAACCAATTCTGTTACGTTTTAAGGACCTTCCCAGTTAAGGCTAAGTTTGCCGAGGTTGGAATGTCTTCCTATGGCTTTGATCTTTTTGAGAACTAAGTCCCAACTTCGAATGGTCTCTCGCGAACTCTTCTATTAAACAACCTTGTCATTCTTTGTTTTGGAGTGATTGAATTTTACTAGGCATTACCTCGAGTCTCTGGTAGCAAGTTAAGGTTGATTGGCTTTTCTTCCTAGTTTTTCCCGTATCCTAGAAGGTGATCCATCAGTAAGGGGATACTTACTTCGACTAGTATTACAGCTTCGCTTCCATACACCAAGTAAAAGGGTGCATTTCTAGTGGCCTCTTTAAAAGTTGTTCTAGCCGACCAAAGTATATCAAATAGATCATAGATCTAGGAACCATTTGCGCCATCTAGCATCTTCTTAAGTCCTTTTAACACCACTTTGTTGGCTGCTTTGGTTGCCCATTAGTGTGAGGTCGGCTTATCTCATGAGAACCTTGTTTGTATGCCGAAACGAGTAAAATAGGATTTTATCAATCTACTATTGAATTGCCGACCATTATTTGAGATCAGAGCTCGTGGGACCCTCAAGCAAGTGATGATGTTTTTCTAGATGAATTGATGTACTAACTTGAAAGAGATGGTGGCCAAGGGTTCCACCTCGACCCATTTGGTAAAGTAATCAACAAATACAATTCAGATATTTTTGCCTCCTGATGCGATTAGGAACGGGCCTTAGATCTCCATGCCCAGTGATCGAAAGACAGTACAAATTGTATCAAAGGCAGGTGGTTTGCTGATTGTCAATGTAAATCGGCGTATATTTAATACTTGGTGCATTTTCTAATCGAAAATTTTGCATCTCCCATCATCGTAGGCCAATAATAACCGACTCAAAGAGCTTTAACGGCTATGGTTCGAGCCCCCCGATGGCTACCACAGACTCTTTCATGTATTTCTCAAAGGATTTGGCCTTCTTATCTGATGGAAGCACACCTGAGCAGGGGTGGAGTGAAGGACTTCTTGTACAAGAACCCGCCATGCAAGAGGAACCAATTTGCTCGTCATTTTGATGTTCAGGCTTCTCTCTCATTGTTTAGGAGCTTGTCCTTGTCAAGGTACTCAAATATATCCCTTTTCCCCTCATTTTAGAGGTCAATATGGTTAATAAACACTGGCTGATTGATGCTTGGTTTACTTTGTACATCCCATATGATTGTTCAATGGTCAACTGACAGGCTAAAGTCGTATCACCTAATCAAAGATAAATCCTAAGTCCTCTAACAATGATAGTCAAGGGAAGTAGGGTCGAATCCACAGAGAGACAAAGTTTCTAAGTTAATATCCAGTCAAACATTTACTTCAGACAAGATCAGATAGATATTAGTTGAAATACTATTTAGACTAAAGGAAGCAATATAAAGATGGGAATTAAACTATGAATTAAAAGTCAAGGGATCAAGCAACTATCAGAACCTAGGTCAAGAATCGATAAATTAGAGCACGTGTTAAGCTATGGTTAAGACTCAACGCTCATAATTCAACATATGTCGCATGTTCACTAACATAATCAGAATTATTGATGTGTACTAGACATCTAAAAGTAAGACGGATCTGTGCAAACAATTATTAACCTCAAGCAATCAATGAAACTTCGCAATAACATTAATTACTCATTAAGAACAAAAAACACCACAATCAATCTAATCAAACCCTAGAAACTAATAGCAAGTCAAAAGTAATTCATGGTATAAACATGGTTTTCCCCCTAAATCCCTAGAAATAAGACTACTTAGACATAATTAAATCAATAATAACAATTCTAATAAGAAACCCTAACAATTGCATCACGAATGAATCAATAATTAAACTAAGCAATCAAGAAATAATAAAGAGATTAAGAGTGAAGAATAGTACCAATTGACGAAAAGCAATAACCTTTATTGAAAATCATCCAAGGTTCAATCACCTTCGAAACTAATCGAAAGTGTTTAATCTAAGAAAAGCTCTCTAAACTAATACTAAACAAAGCTAAATAAAAGAAGTCTCTCAAATAAATGAGTTTAACTATTTATATACACCACTAAAACTAATTAAAAAACGGAAATAAAAAGATAGAATTTTGGCTCCGCGGACTCGCAACCCGATCGGGCAACCATTGCCCTATGGGATCGGGTCGACACAAAATTTTGGGCCAACTCTTATTTCTTCACAAACTAGCAACAACAACAATATGGTGGAAATTTTGGGCCTGCCGGATCGGGTTGGGCCATGTTGCCCGATCGGGTGCCGTGCTCTTTGGCCCAGCACCTCATTTGTACACGTAGGAACAGTAACATGGATTTGGGCTTCTCGCTCCATTGGATCAGGCCCTCAGTGCTCGATCGGGCTGATAGCATGCAAGGCCCAGCTCCTTCTCCTCTTGGCCTACAGCAACAGCAGCAAACAACGATGAGCTGAGAAGTGAGCCTGCCCAATCGGGCGGCTGCTGCCCGATTGGATCGGGTTGGGCCACTTCTCTTATCCAACTCATTTTCTTCATAAATCACACAACAAGTAACTTGAGCTTCTCACCCGATCGGGTCGGGCAAGGAATGCCGGATCGGGCCCGCAACCCCAACACCCGATCACATAAATCTTCGCCCGATCGGGCCATATTCTGCCCGATCAGAGCACGTGTAAACTCCTTTTGGCTCTTTGACACTCAATTCTTCACGTTTAGAGGTCTCGGGACCTCATAAACCATCAATAAAGGTCATAACCACTTCTATATGCCTCGCAACAACTTGTAAAGGTGCGGTTGGTTCCAAAAGGCTCGGAAATAAGGGAAAACTCCCTAAATCCTGTGATTCAACATTAAACAGCAAAACCACAACTCTATAGAGTAATTAGCACAAAATAGCTCCGAAGAGCTCCAATGACGCACGATTTAGCTCATAAATAAGGGGAAAAAACTCTATATAAATACATGATATCATCAACCCTTCGGGAAAATTGGCTAGCCGTGACAGCCCGTCAACTTGCTTGTTTTCCGACCTCGTTACGTTTTTATAGTGAATTCGACAAATTTTTCCCTTTGCTATTTGATCTAGTTTAGTTTCATTTTCATGTTATCTTCCTTTTCCTCGAACTCCCCTTGAACATGCCTAACACATACGTGCGAATCCGTTTGGATGATGATCTCATTAGCGCAAGTCGTTTGGCAATATTTAGCTCAAGTAATAGGGCTTCATATTCAGCTTCATTGTTCGAGGAAACAAATTCGAACTTAACAACATATACTAGTTTGTTGCCGAGAAGGTCCATAATCAACAATTCAGGCGCACAGCCGACCTTTGATGATTATCCATCAACAAAGAGTTCCCATGGGCCCGTTGGGGGTGGTCTACTCTGTCTCAGTTCTCCGCCGAATGGTACTTGCGTTCAACCCCCTCGGGATGCATGTCTGAGATAGTACAGCGGGTGTTTTTTCTTATCCCTCTCGGTTACAAGAACGACACTTAAGGCGCACTCACATACTGCTAGATAGATGTGCAAAGTTTCTCCTGGAAAGGGAAAAACTGTTTGGGTATGGCCAAGAGATATTGTTTGAGTTAATGGAAAGCTTTTTGAGTCTCAGCAACCCTATTCAAAGCAAGGCTGCTTCACGGTGTTTGAAAAAATATAAGCTTTTGTCGGCCGACCGGGATAGAAAATATCCCAAGGCCGCCGTGCAACCTGTCAACATCTAGAACTCCTTCACTGTTCAAGGTGCTTGTTTATGATGGCTTTGACTTTGTCGGGGTTGGCTTAAATTCCTCTTTCATCAATAAGAAAATCAACGCACTTCCCTCCATTAACCCCGAACACACATTTCTTTCTATTCAGCTTCGTGTTGTATTTCCTCAAAGTTGCAATGTTTCCTTCAAATCCGTAGCGTGTTGCTCGACCACCTTGCTTTTGACGTTCATGTCGTAAATGTATACTTTGATATTTCCGCCCAACTGATTCTCAAATATTTTGTTGACTAGCCTCTGGTAAGTAGCTCTAGTATTCTTTAATCCGAAGGGCATAACAACAAAACATTACACGCTCAAGCTGATGATGAAGGCAGTATTCATCTAGTCTTCCTCGGCTGGAGGAATCTGGTAATACCCAACTTTTTCTTCCATGAAGCTAAATAATGTATAGCCGGCTGGCGAGTTAATAAGTTTATCGATCTTTTGTAAGGGAAAAATCATCTTTGGGATAGATTTTTTCATATCTGTGAAGTCGACAAACATTCGCCATGTCTCGTTCGGCCTCCTCACCAGCACTATGCTCGACGACCACTCAGTATACCGAGTTACTGACATTCTTTGATAAGGCCAGTTCTTAACAACTTTTTAATCTCTTTAACTTCCACGTTATTCCTCTCGTCCCCTTGATGTCTTAACTTCTGCTTGATCGCCTGAAGTCCTTTTTTATGTTCAAGTGATGTTGTGTGACCGAAAGGTCTATCCTTGACATTTAATCAGTTGCGAATGCGAAGACATCACTTGGTGATTTCTCAAGCTGTTTATGTAGCACTCACTTGACGATTTCTAGTCACCAAGTAGCCAACCCACCATATTGTCATCTACTAGTGTCAAGATTTCTTTTATAGCCAACTCCCACTTGAACTTTTCGGGGTGGAGTCCACTCATGAGTGCTATGACGGCTACTCCATCTTGTAGGTCCGAGACTTTTAAGGATTCCTCGTTGAACCTCTTAATGTAATTGCTTAAGCTTTTCCCTTACTGTTGGATAGCCGATATGAGAAGAAGGTTCGTCTTCTTATAGCCTCTGGCCACTATGAAATATTGGGGAGAATAGATCTTTGAGAACAGCAAAGCTCGTTATAATTCACGATTAGAGCCTAGTGAGCCAGCTCAGTGCGAAGCCCTTGAAGGTGGTGGGACGTATGTGCACCACGTTGACTCTTAGAAAGTTTCACCGCTCATCTATGCCTTGTACAAAGCTAGATGCTCAGCGGGGTCCAAGACAGTAGAGTAGTGCTCGATCATTGTGAATTTGATTTTACCCAAGTAGGGGTATCCATTATATTGTAGCTAAAGGGCGATAGATGGGGCACTACTGATCCTAGTCAAAAGCTATAATAAACAACTTTTTCATACTTTCCTAGACGGGGTGCAATGTTTTGTCGTGGTGGCCAGTTTGGCTGCTCGTGTACCATGTTAGAGTGCCGAGTGGCCTCAACACTTTTAGAGTTTGCTACTTGAGATTTTACTTTCTTAGGCTCGCTTATGTGTCTGGCGTAACCCTTGGAGACTGCTCGGCTGAGTTTGGAAGGATCTGGTCCCTGCTCGCTTAGAGCCCGCTTCGTGGGAGCCTGTTGCTTTCTAGCCTCGCCTCCCAACGAACCCATCCCTCGATTAGGGGCGGGAGGGTAGTTAGGGTGTTATTTATCCCTTGCATCAGCTGCCTCGTCACCATGGTCATACGAATGTTCGTCTAGTGTCCGCGTTGCTGAAGGTCGGTGTAGGATATGGTGTTGCCAAGGGGCTGTATCCCGTTGGCATGTTAGGGTCCTCGTCCTCCACAATGATCCCGTCCCTGTTTACTCAGGTTGGTTCGGTCGCTCTAAATGGTACTCGTGGCGGTGGTTGCCGTCCTCGTGCCATGGTGATATTGTACTAGTTGATTTGTTAGATCGCCACAGACGACACCATTGGGTTTAGGTAAAAACAAACACAATGAATTTGTATTCGAAGAGATCCAAATGTCCAGCTCGAGGGTAGTCAAATGACAGTCCAAATCGCGTCAGTAGAATCCTGCAAAACTAGATCGGTGAACTACCTCAGGGTTTGTACCCAAGAACTTCCCTCTGATGCTTAGGTCAGATTGAAACTAATTCCAAATAGTGCCAAAAGTAGTATTGTACTTGCTCTGAATGTATGAGATTGTGTGTGAAAACGTACCTGACTGATCAAGTCCAAGTATTATTTATAAGTAGTACTGAAGGTGATGTCATCCATGGGATGATGATGTCATGTAGGCTATCAATTAGCGGGCTAAACGACTATCCGCCTTTCTGACCTTGGGAAGCCCAAGGGTAAATAAGCTATTTATGCCGCCACGTAACATGGACACAAAAATTTGCAACTGGTGTCAAAAAGAACCCAGCTGCTATGAACTATATCAATTAATGGGTTTAAACTAGTAAAGTCAGGGAGAACTAATGTGCACATAAATGCGTGTCTAATATCTCATATTAGGGTTTGTCATCAGAATTAATTTGTATCAAAGCCATACCGTACGTCGTACCATGGGGACGTAATAGCTAATGGTAACGTAATAGCTCATATAAGTCGACATTAATGGGTAATGTATTCGCGGGCATCGCTGCGTTCGTGCTAGTGCTACGGACTAGGTTTAGAATAATCATGATGGTCAGACTCAAATTGATAATTATATAGGACTATTAACCCCTCGTAAATATGGTTGAGCTCTTACTCAGATATGTATGTGTGGAGGAGATAGGAACACAAAGGTAGGCGTTCGTTAACAGCAATAATAAAAGTAGTAACGCAAAAGGTCTAATGTCTAATGTAGTAGTGAATAATGATGATACAGAAGTCAACCAAGTTTGGAAATCGTCGTTCTTGTTATTTAATTTACTATAAGTGTATAATTCTTATTAGTTGGTAACTATAACTTCTATTATATACATGTGGATGTACTATGAACATGGTGCACTCGAAATTATTTAGTTTTTTTGCTTATTCCTTATTTGGACTTTTTTTTTTCTCACTTGAAGACGTTCAAATGATCAATGAGAAAAAAAAATTGGGTGTACGGTGTACCACGCTTATAGTAAATCCGGGTGTATGATTAATACTCGATCTCGTTGGCATCTACATATAGTTCGCATAATTTGTCTCACTGATTATACTTAGATAGTTAGATGTGCAACCATGTAAAGGAAGGTAGCATAATTGATATGCAAAACTTTTTTTTTCGTCCCACCATCCTTGTGAAGGTGAACGATGAAGTGGCCAAGTGCACTAATAAGAGTTTCATTTATCTATTCATAACACATTCCTGTTTTTCCTCAAGTGACTGAATCAAAAAAGTGTCTATCAAACAAAAAACAGAAAGATACTAGGATCCATACCATATGCATGACTTCCATGCTAAATATATATCTGAGCTTCATCCCCAGTCATTTTAACCAAGAGGGGCTAGCTAAGTTTATTCAATTGAACATGATCTATACTTGCATTTATTTTAATATACAGTAAGTACTTGACTATTAAATAAACAAAACTATTTATACAGATCTTCCCTTCAAAATATCGGTGGTCGATCCTTGTCTTGCTTTGATGGGGATGAGTATGTAAATGTTGAAAAAGGGGTGAGCTAAGGAGGGATGTATATTTGCATTTGCTTCAAAATATGTTCGAAATTATCAGTGGACCTCTCAACAGAATGAGTATGTACTCCTTCATAGGTAGTCACCACTACCTCTTCATCTTTTGTTAGTCTCTGTACTTGCTTCTTCACATTACATCCTCCATGGGTGCATCGATAATAGCTTCTGCACCCACATCAAATTATGCAACCAAAGCTACATGTTAACTACAAAATTAGTACTATTCAATCCAACTCCAACAACATAGTATGATTTTGTATATACTATCTTCGTATCTTATTACACTTATAGTATGTTTTAGGTTCCTGAACTTGAGCCAAATAACCTTGTAGAAACTTGTCATATTCATTTTAACATATGTTAACTAGATATATAATGACGCATAACAGCCAAAATATTTAAAAATGAAATATTTGTTTTTAGAAAATGTGAAAAGGAAGTGGGACTACTAAAAAAGAAAGGACTATATCTATATGCTTAAATTTTTTTCTTTGTTACGATATAAATTTAATTTTTGAAATATGATTTTTTTTATACAAAAAGCATACCCTTATAATTTTGTTAAATCTACAATGAAATTTCATGCAAGCTTGAACGAGGTAGCTTTTCTTCTTTTTCTGGTACAATCAAAACTTGAAAGGGATAGCATTAATTTTCTTTCTTTAATGAAAGAGAGAAGAGTTGACTTCAATTAGTAAGTTTCTAAAATGATTAGGGCTATTCCTTTAATGTCTCATCAAATGGGCCAACCCTATTCTTCATTCGTCCTCTCTAACTGCCTCCCAGCCTCCATCTTCAATATCACCACGTGGGGCGACTTTAAATGTCCTTTGCTAATTGCTAGTTTGGTACTAATTATGGTAATTAGTTCTTTGGTAAATGCATGAAGCTAAAGAATAGGCGAAGTTTGGTTTGTGAGGGAGAATTAAAGATAGAAACTAGGAAAGGTCTTTTGCCTGTGATACAGCAGATGGAAATAGGTATGTTGAAGCTAGGGACTAACTTGCGAGGTTTTCTTATAGGTGAAAGTGGTCAAAGCACTTGCCCACATTTAATCTAGAAAATTTTGTCAAATAACACCTAGTTTTAATCCAAATTTGTAATCTAAGACCATGAGTTTAGTTTATTGTTATTTAGCACCATAAAGCACTTTAATATGTTATTTTGAAGCCTAGGTTTAATCTTAGATTGTAATCTATTACCTAATTATTATTTAGCACCCTATCATACTCTAATCTATTTTCTTACCACCTTATTGATATGTTCCGGCCAAATAAGTTATCTTTCAAGCCTTTGACCTAACTTATGTCGCATAAATTTGCGCATCATTCCACGCACCGAACTAAAACCATATACAAAACATACCTAACAAAAAAGAAATCATATAAACATAAATGTAAAATGATCGCCGTTACATCATTAACCTAACCCTCGAACATTGAAATAAGATCTTCAACTTGTATAACTATGTCGGTTCTAAGTTGAAAGTCCAACATGATTAATTAATTCAATAAAATAAATTTTCATAACGTGGTCCATAAGATGCTTTTTACCTCATTGTTATTTGGCATCCTAAAAATTCAAATGTCATCCACCCTTCCTTCCTTAGTGGAATAGTTACTGCTAGGAAAGAGGAGGCTTGGGCTGCATCTACACTTCAAGTCTAATTTGTGTGAGGAGACTTGATAGAGTATATGACTATTTCTGGGCCTTCAACCATCAGTTTAACCTTTTGTTTAAGTTGGTTCCTTGACATGGTATCAAAGTTAGTGAGATCATAATGTCAAGTGATAAAAATTTAACTACCCCTTATCCTTAGTGCAATATTTAGCGTCAGGGATGAGAATGACGGGTTGCAACCACACTTCAAGCCCAAATGGCCCTTGTGTAAGGGCGCGTGATAGAGTAAACCTATTATTGGGCCTTCAACCATCAGTCTAGCGTTTTGGTTGCAGGTACTTTGACACTAACATATGGAACATGTGATTTTAATTAATTGAACAACGCTTTTAAAATGACGAGAACTATTGAATGCGGTCCTAAAAGCGGGGGCGGGCAGGGTGGGCATGGAGGAACGAGCGTAAGAGAAATCTCACAATCTTCCTAAGGATCATAGAAACAAAATTTGAATATATGACGTCTTAGACTCTGTTCAAATTCACTTTAAAACAAGAATATTAAGTGAATATAAGTTCACTTAGTATAATAAGTTCATTTCGGTAAAAATCAGTAGTACAAAGAGGAAAAAACAACATAACAAGTAAAAACAGTGCAGTTGAGTATAAATAAATTTAGGTAAGCAAAAATAATGTAAACTAAACAGCGTTTTAGTGCGAACGTTATAATCCTACTACTTTACCAAATACCCTTGGTTATTATTAAGCATAACCCAAATACTCCATTTCTAGTTTACCATATGTATCGTAGAACAATTGCCACCCAATCTTTAGCATTGATATACTTACTATGACAAATCTATATTTTTGCTCACGTATAAATAATATAAGACATGAAAAGTATTTAAGTTGTTGCACAAAAACAGTAAAGGAGGCATTATTAAGATAAATACTTTAGAGTTTGAGTATGTACGCCTTAAAATCTGGTGCTACATACTTTTATTTATATTAAATCAATTGCAATTTTTATCACAAATATAACAATTTTAAATAATAGATTCATTGGATTGTTTTTAGAAATTATCCGAAACAAGATCCGCTTGAATTGTACTTTGATAATTAAACAAAAAAATTTAGAACAACACATACAAAGTGAAAATATATTAGAATATTGTGTGTTACGTGACATAGACCAATGAAAATTATTCGAACTATTAAAAATTATTACGCAATATACTTTGACTAACCATATTGGTAGAATTATATTTTATCCATTTGTTATTAGTTGTTTCATCATAATTGTTGAGGCCATTCTTATATCATGTACTAGAAACAAATGCCATCATATAATATGTTCATTGTTATTAAACTCTCGGATCTTATTATCCTACGATGTTATGATTTTAAACGACTTTACTGATCCTGATTCTACATAGGATCTTAATTTTGTGAACTCTTTCGATCCTACTCAACTAAAAAAATCACATGGTAGAATCTTAATACGATTCAACAATCCTACGATTCTCATAAATTATTTTTTCTCCTATTAAATTTCGGTAATATGTTACTTAAATCTTAGAGAGATTGAACAACTATTGTCTATTTGCAAATGTAAAATGAGTTTAGCGTCCTTTAAATTTTGACATGTCTCTTTTACCATGTTGTATTATACGTATCACTCTCTTACCCAATTATGTAGGATCGTACTCCTACGATTCGACCCTATTGATTTGATCCTACTTGCCTCTTCAATCCACAGTAGGATTTGGATCCTGATGACATTGAATTTGTTTGAGAGTTGTCTCATATATATTCAAAATGATTTCCATAATTTTCATTGATAGATGATGTATGCCATATAACTTTTATCCTTTACCAGAGTGTAGGATTATCATCCAACGTTTAACGTTATTTATTGCTTATTTATCAATTCTAAAATTCTAAATGAGTAATATCTACACTATAGGAAAGGTTCCAAATAACTTTTATCCTTGGGGTATCCTCATCCTAATTTATGCATCTTATGGAGGACAAAGAAGGTCTTAATGATATTAATGGTCAACCTTGTACATTCAAAAATGGGTATAGTACGATTAATATATATTTTTTGGAATATGATTCCAATCAATTTTGAGTCTTACATTTCAAGAAATTGATAATTCAACTAAGTATGGCATTGGAAAAAATTTATTAGTTAATAATTTTTTCAATCAAATTTTGATCAAATCATTTACTTTCAGTCTTAACGAAACTTGTATATTGCCGATTAAGCTTGAAGAATTATAGGTGGCAATCGGGTCGTTCGGGTCGGGTCTGGGTCGGGTCAATTCGGGTCGGGTTACTTTCGGGTCAGCTTGACTTCGGGTCAATTTCGGGTCGGGTCTGCTTCGGGTCTTCCATTTCGGGTCGGGTCGGGTTTTGGGTATGTCAGTTTCGGGTCGGGTCGGGTTTCGGGTATGTCGCTTTCGGTTTCGGGTCGGGTCAATTTTCGGGTCGTTTCCCTAGGCCCCCAACAACGATACAAAGTTCTTGGTCGTTGATCGAGGAATTTGACGTATTAGGCTTAAGGGGAGAATTGGTATCAGAGCACCACCATTATATTGGCTTTACTTGACATTATGTCGAGGATTTACGTGAAATTTAAAATTATGAATAGATATTATTCGGGTCAGTCTCGGGTCGGGTCAATTTTCGGGTCGGGTTAATCTCGGGTCGGTTCAATTTTCGGGTCGGGTCAATCTCGGGTCAGCATATTTCGGGTCGGGTATGGGTCGGGTCGGATCATTTCGGGTCTCGGATTGATTTTGGGTCATCGATTACGGGTCAATTTTGGGTCTCGGGTCTGGTCATTCGGGTCGGATCGTTCGGGTCGGGTCAGCTTTGCCAGGTCTATGAATAATAATAGCCGATGATGAACATTGATGATTATATCAACTATCAAGCACATGTTCCTTGATTAGCCAACCCCCCATCATTTTCTTCTTGACATGATAATTATTTTAGAATTCTTCATTTTCACGCAAGAGAATGAATTAATACGTATTCAAACGGTTTAGCATGAGATAAAAGACTCATTTTAAAAGAAAACCCAATCAATTGGTGTAAATTAAAACAAGTCCACTTATAGTCTAAAGTTGGTAAATCTCCAATACCAAATCAAATGGCTAATACCATTACTTTATACTTATTAACTTAATTAAGAAATTTCTTTTGGATCATTTCCTTGTATCGAAGCTATAATTAGATTAGAAGATGCTAGAGGAATCTTCAAAAACTTCAGGTAATTTATTCTATATTCAGTCTTAATTCTCGAATATTTCTATATATATTAAAAAGATCATAAAATATTCATAATAACTACTCTCTTTAATTTGTTCTTTAGCATGCTCTCCATTTGCTTTTTCACAGTCTGCAATGTACATCTTGAATGTTAATATATCTAGTTAGGTATCCATGAAAATTACAATAAGTTGATATTTTGAATGTTAATATCATCCATTCGTTTCTTTTTATTTGTTCTACTTTTTGTTTATATTTGTTTATTTTTGTTTGTCCTACGTTAGAACCTTTCCTTTTTTATTATACAAGCTTCTCAGTTTAACCTTACTTTTTTCGTTCATTGGTCCCACATATTTGTCCAACATTTCTTTTTCTCTCCTTGCCCTTTACCTTCCATGACAGTTAAATCATATTTTCATCACCCCCATTGATAATTCGAGCTACAGTGAGTCTGGTAACATAAAAGAAAAGAAGGAAGTACACATTAAGACAAAATGAACAAGATCCATGACTACTGTTTGTATTATATATTATTGAGAATTTATGGTCAAAATTTGCAAATTCTGATTTTGAAAAAAAGGAAAATTTATTGAGACACAGAAGAACTATTCATTTTTGTCATACAATTCTCGAGTATGAGCTATATATTTTATTGCAATTTTAAATTATATACCTTATATTAATGATCCCAAATGAGAAAAAAAAAAACTGATTTGAATCATATTATGATGTGACAAACTAATGTCTGAAATACAAAACAATAATATTCCAGATCATATTGTGGAGGAGAGTATGCATCATAAATCCGAGTGTATTATGAGCATGGTACACCTAAATCTATGTGAACAAAAAATAGTCTTGGGTGTACTATATTCATGGTACACTCGAAGTATAATAAAATTTGTAATTATGGAGGCCTCCTCAAAAATGTACACTTGAGATTAAACTTGAATAATCCATATTTAAGATTATTATGAGATAGCAGCATCCAAATCAAAGATTATGCTTGTCATAATAATATTTGTTTGCTTTGGGTTGTCGGATTGGAAGACAATAACGTTGATAGTCATGTCCTCCAGGCAAACACGTCGCTAGAAAATGAGTGTGAGATTGATTATTACTGAATCGTTCTTCCTCTTGTTCTCCCAATTCTTCTTCACTTCCTCTCACTAGGGAATTTGTTAACTATGTTGTTTAATTACCCTTTAAAGACACATCTGAATCCTTTACTGAACTAATGACGATTAAGTGCATAAATTGAATATCAGTAGCAACTTACCTAGGGAACTTGTTGTTCTTGACAGCTTTTTGCCCATATTTCCTCCAACGATAACCATCGTCGAGTATGTCAACCTGGCTTTTAGTATGAAATGCATACCTATGCCTTTTCAATTTCTTCTCTTTGATGTCTTTCTTGCTTTCTTTGATGCTACCACTCGCCGATCCGAATTCAGTCGTGAAACTTTTTTCATGATCATGCTGATAATTCATCTGAATATCCCCCTTCGTCTCTAGAAGACCATTTTTGTAAACATCAAACAAAGGTGATGATATTGGAGTGTTAGAGATTGATATGTTTGGTGTTGAGAAAGGAAAATTCTCTCTAGTTGTTGATAAAAATGGAGAAGCCGTAGTGTTATTTTCCATGAGAGAGATAGAGAGGAAGAGAGTGACAGAGACAGAGAGCGAGAGGGAGGGAAAAGAACTACGTTTCTACATAGAATTATGAAAGGAATCGAGGTTGTAGAAGTCAAGAAGTATTGTCATTCATGCAGTCATAAAAGATGGAATTTGTGGAAAAATGACAGGCGGCTAGGTAAGGACCAATAAATCACGGAAGATTTCTCATGCAAAGTTGTATCATATGGCTATGCAACCCTTTCACAACTTCGTAAAATAAGAAACTTTTGGAAATTTATGAAACAAGATAATTACTTTATAAAAAATTTAATTGGTGGAGAAAAGTTCGTAGAATTTTCGAAATTACGTAGTAGCAAAAACTAAATCAAACTTACTTGAATGGATTCAAGATGTCGTGATGTTACCATTGCCCCTAAGTCGGCAAACCTCTAAAACAAGTGTTTTTCGGATTTTAGAAACTCGGGAATTAACATCTCCTCCACGAGCGATGCAATCCTGGAAATGAATTGGGAATTGAACTTGGTATAAGAAAAGGTGTTAGAGAGAAAATTGAAGAGAAGAGAAGAACTTTTTATAGGAGAATTAAATTACAGGCAGAGGGATAAGCCAAGAGGTAAACAACTATATCAGACAAAGTACAAGCAGGTGAGCCCCGAAAGACGAGCGACGGTGACAGTGCATGCGACGGGTTGCTCCTTATCTTTCTTATAACTTGTTCAAACTCTTGAAGCTCAATCAGCAATATAAATGAGAGAGAATCTTTGTCCACCAACAATGTGGAACTTTGTATAAATTTGAGTTTTACACTCGCAAGCTAGGACCAATAATCTCAATACCAACGCAATCTAACTGTCACACCCTATATGTTCACCATATATTTTCCACAACTATTTTCCTTTACATAATATGTTCTGGGATTTTTTTGTCAAAAACTACCTTTTATAATAACATTGTGGGTTTAACTACCTATTCTATTTATTTTTTTTACTTTAACTACCTCTTATAATTGAAACCAGTAAGTTTCACTACCAACATCACTTTCAAGCCAAATTTTCTATGACAATTTTTACCCTTTAGTGGTTTTCAATCATGTTCTTCGTTTTCCCCCAATTTTCATTTGATTTTTTCATTGAATCCAACCCTGGTTCATCAATTTAAGGGAAATTCTAAAGATTATTTTCAAATGGACATTTAATTGGGCAATAATTCGTGAATTAAGTGTCAAGATTTTAAATTGCGCGTTTTTTTGCAAACCCTAGTTTCCAGATTCTGGCAACCACAATGGGCAGCCCAGAATCCGCCGGCGAGAGATACCACCACCAAACAGACCGCCAACGAGAGACTAACCATCAATAGACCAGATTGCGCTGGCGAGAAAGTAACCATCGCCGGATTGCGTCGGCGAGTGAGTAACCACTACCAAACAGAACGACGATGAAAATTAGGGGGGGGGAAATGAGAAAACCGAATGAGAAAATTAAATGAAAATTGCAAAGTTATGGGGGAAAATGAAGATGGGATGAAAATTGGGGGGAAATCAAATGCGAAAATCACTCAATTGCAAAGTTAGGTTACTTTCAATGAGAAAATCGAATGAAAACTGGGGGGATGAAGAACATGATTGAAACCACTAAAGGGTAAAATCATCATAAAAGAATTTGGCCAGAAAGTGGTTTGGGTAGTGAAACCTACTAGTTTAATTATAAGAGGTAGTTGTTTTGAAAAAAAAAAGGTAGTTAAAACTAAAATATTAAATTTTTATTAGAATTATTTATTAGCCGTGTAAGTTTATGTCGAATTTTACACAAGTAAAATCTAGCTAGAGACCTACAACTAGCTACGATTGATTGAATCATAGCGCAAGATGAGATACGAAGAACGACAAAGAATAAAAAGAAAGCAAAGAAGAAACAACGTCGAGAGTGATGACGTAGAAAACCCCTGGAATAAGGGTCTAAAAACCGTGGGTGGCCTTGAATCCACCAATCCACTATGATCAATGTAAAATACATGTATAATAAACGTGTTTTTTTATGAATACTAAGTATAAAAACACGAGTACTGATATCATGGTTTTATATAGAGTTTTCCCCTCTTTTATGGGCTAAATCATGCGTTAATGAAGCTCTTCGGAGCTATTTTTTGCTAACTATCGTGTATAGTCGTGGTTTTGTGTTTTCGTGTTGAATTGCAAGTTTTAGTGAGTTTTCTCCCTTTTTCGAGCCATATTGGAGGAGCCACGACTTTACGAGTTGTTATGAGACACGAGGAAGTTGTTACGTGGCATGTTTGGTGCTTTGTGAGATTTCCGAGGCCTTCGAATGTTAAAACCGAGCCCGGAACATAAAGGAAAGCAAAGAAACAAGACACATGGAGTTAGCCCATGACCCGATCGGGTGGCTTAAGGCCCGATCGGGCTGAATGGCCTCGGGCCTGATCAGGCGGGTTCACTCGACCCAATCGGGCGGGAGACATTTTTTATGCTGCTGGCTTGTTCGCTAGAATTGATGAAGTCCCACAACTGGCTCATCCCGACCTGCTCAGGCGGGTCTTATATGATGTTGCTGCTGTTCTTTTGTTGCAAGAAGGAGCCGATGGGTTGTTGATTGACTTGGCCTGATCGGGCAGGTCATTGGCCCAATCGGGCTGTTAACGCGACGCCTCGATTTTTATCTTTTAATTCGGTTTTTAATTAGATTTGAGGAACTATTATAAATAGCTAAATTTCATTAGTTTCAAAACACTTTTTTTCCATTGTCATTAGCATTAGTTTAGAGAACTTTTCTTAGATTAAACACTTCAGATTAGTTTGGAGGAGATCGAACCTTGGATTTTCAATAAAAGTCATTGCTTTCTTCATTCGGTATTGTTCTTCTGTCTTGGTTTCTTTATTTAATCCTTTTTGCTTAGTTCGATTATTTAGCTAGTTTATGATGCAAAGTTTAGATTTTTATATTGGAAAATTTGTCAAAAACCACCTAATATAATGGACATTATTGGTTTAACTACCTTTTCTATTTTTTTCATTTTAACTACCTTATATATGCAATACCTGACTACATGTAGGTTTCACTATCAATGGGTGGTTTTTGGCGGGAAACCGCCCATTGGTAGTGAAAAATAGCGGTATTACATATATACGGTAGTTAAATTAAAAAATATATAGATAAGGTAGTTAAACCAATAATGTCAATTATAGTAGATGGTTTTTGACAAAAAATCCTTTTATATTTGATTTATTATCATTGATTCATCATGTTTGAGTAGTCGTATTTCTAGGGTTTTAGGGAGAAAAACCATGTTTATACCATGATTCATTTTTGAATTGCTATTAGTTTATAGGTTTTGATTAGATTGATTATGGTGTGATTTATGTTCTTGATGAGTGATTAATTTTATTGCGCAGTTTCATTGATTGCTTGTGGTTAATAATTGTTTGAACAGATTCGTGTTACTTTTAGAGGCTCTAGTACACTTCAATAATTTTAATTATGTTAGTGAACATGCGACATATGGTGAATTATGAGCGTTAAGACTTAACCATAGATTAACACGTGCTCTAATCTCTCGTCTCTTGACCTAGGTATTGATCCTTTTGATTGGTATAAGCGTGATAGACCGAACTAATGCCCTACACCTTTAATTCATAGCTTAAATCCACTTTTATATTGCTTTCTTTAGTTTACTTAGTAGTTCAGCTGATTCTTCCCTGATCTTGTCTGAAGTAGCTGTTTAACTGAATATTAACTTTGAAAATTTGTCTGCCTGAGGATTAGACCCTACTTCCCTGACTATATTGTTAGAGAACTTTAGAATTTACTTTTGATTAGGTGATAAGACTTTAGCCTGTCAAAATTTGGCGTCGTTGCCGGGAAGACTTCTAGTTTTCTAGTTTTTGCCTCATTGGAACTTCATCGTTCCAATTGAGGTACTTTTACTGCTTCTTCTTGTTTTTTTGTATGCCCATGTGTCAAAGAAATGGTACCCCTATCCCAGAGGATCCGAATCTAATAAAGACACTTTAGCAAATTCGAAAGAAAAGCAGTCTGTTCAGCTAAATACCTCTGAAGCAGACACCTTGAGTTCAGTTATGTCTAAATCACTAAAGTCATATGGGATGCCCAACCCAGATGGTCTTTCCACTAGACCCACTATGCCCATCATCGTTGCAACAAACTTCAAATTCAAACCTGCACTCATCAAGATGGTGCAGTAGAATTAGTTTGGTGGACATCCTACTGAAGACCCGGCCAATCATCTGCAGCGGTTCCAACAGTTATGCCGAAGCATAAAACATGCCAGAGTCACTCCAGATCAGCTGAAAATCATGTTGTTCGAGTTTTCATTGATAAATGGAGCACATAAGGGGTTGAACGGCGTGAAAGAAACTGAATGGAGTGGCATTTCTGCTGCGTTTCTCTGAGAGTACTACCCACCCACAAAAACAACAGAAATCAGACACAAACTAGCCACATTTCCCCAACAGCCTGATGAAACACTTTCGGAAGCGTGTGATAGGTTCAGAGATTTACAAAGAGAGTGTCCATATCACAACATTGACAAATGGTTAATGACGTAGACATTCTACAATGGTCTGCAGCCGCAAACGAAGAGTATAGTTGACTCGTCTACGGGAGGAGTTTTTCTTGATAAGGAAGTGAATGTAGGCTATGATTTCTTGGAAAATCTTGCAGCCAATGATCATTCCACTTCCCGAAGCCTCACAAGGAAGGTATTGGATATAGACGCCCTTGCATTACTGACTTCGCAAGTGGTGCAAATGAATATGAAGATTGACACCTTGAAATCCTCTACCTCGGCACCTCCCCTCATGAGCATTAATGTTATGTTTGTTGTTGCACCCATTACCTCATCGTACTGCGAGGTATGTGGTGGTTAGGGTTATTTTGGGCACGATTGTCAGTTCCGTCAAATTCAGATGGAGCAGGCGAATGCTTTCTAGCAGAGACCAAAAAAATTTCCCCCTCCACATAACTTTCAAAACCAACAAAATTTCTAAACACCACCACAAAATCACCCTAAACCATCATTCTATCAAAACCCCCTGGTTTTCAGAGACCCCCACCATAAAATTTTCCCCCTCCACATCACTTTCAAAACCAACAAAATTTCCAACCCCCATCTCAAAATATATCCACCCAAGAGCCCACTACGTCTGATATGATGAAACTTATGCTCACGATGAAAAAGAATCATGAGGAGTCAAATAAAACATTAACAAACCCATTCAAAGGGAGCAAGCGAATGCCATTACTCTTCGTAGTGGCACTGCTTATGACGTTCCTCCATTGCCCATTGATGATGTTGCCCCGACTAAGGGGAAAGTGGTGGTAGAGGAAGGAGAAGAGAATAGTTCTGAGTCTGAGGTCAACAAAGAAAAATCGGATAGGAAAACAGAAGGAGAAGGTTTTTGAAATGCCTTTCACACCAAGGCTATCTTTTACTTACAGGATGCATAAATCAAAGGTCGAACAAAAATTTGGTAAGTTCTTGTCTATGGTCAAGAACCTTGAGATAACAATTCATTTCACTGAATTATTACCCAAATTCTTGTTTATGCCAAATTTCTGAAAGACATGATCACTAAGAAAAGAGACTTTGGTGGGGTAAAATGTGTTTCTCTTACTGGCAGAGTGTAGTGCTTTTATACAGAATAAAACCCCACCAAAGATGAAAGATCTTGGTAGTTTTTCTATTCCCTGCCATCTTGGACCTATTTTTATAGATAAGGTTTTGTGTGATATAGGTGCTTCTGTTTCTGTTATGCCTTTATCTGTTTATAAGAAACTGAATATGGGAGCCCTTAAATGCACATAAAACACTTTGCAGATGGTTGATCGGTCTATAAAATACCCCTAGGTGTTTTAGAGGACGTTCCTGTTAGGGTCGGGAAATTCTACATTCCTGTTGATTTTGTGGTACTTTATATGGACGAGGATGCCCAGATGCCATTATTCTGGGTAGACCATTTTTGTGTACTACTGGTGTTGTTATTGATGTTAAGTGGGGGTCTTTAACTCTGAGTGTTGGTGATGATAAAGTGTCTTTTAAACTAACTAATGTTGTTAAGGCACCTATGCTTGAACAATCTTGTTGCAGGGTTGCTATTATGGGTGAATTGGTTTCGTCTGCACTACCACAGATGCTCTGTACTGACCCTCTGGAGGTCGAGTTGACTCAGGATACTTCCCCAGGCATTAATGCCAAGGTCGATGCCTACATTTCTGGCTTAGAAAAACCTCGTGATGAGAAGGAAAAGAAACGGTGGTTGTAGAGTAAGTGCATTACCATAATGTACCTAAGGTTGCATCACATTCTGGAGGTAAGATCAAGAACATTTGGAGAAGGAAGATGTTTAATAAGGGTGGCACTCATTGCCAAGCCCCTACGATTTGAGATATGGAGGTAATATGGTCATGCGGGACCTTTATAAACCAACATTGTACAGGAGACAGCCCGTAATTTCCTCTTATTTTATTTTCTTTATTTTTCTTTTAATTTATTTTTTTCTAGAGTGAGAGAGAGTGAGGGAGTACTAACATTTGTTTTTCCCCTAAGCATCGTCCTTTCGTTCATCTTTTGGCATTGAGGACACTACCGAATTCAGCTTGGGGGAGGATTTATGTTTGTATTCTCTATCTCTTTTACTGCTTTTAGTATAGATTTTTTGCTTTTGAAAAATACTGAAAAAATAAAAAAAAATACGATTACATGACTGGTTTGATTGCCTCCCTGTGCCCCTTGTTGTGCTCTTATTGAAAATTATTTGACTTTGTTTTCTGGATAGTTGGGCAATTGAGATTTTGAGGCTTTGGTTTGATGTTTGATTGCTATGATTTCGAGCGGATTTTGATTATTATACACTACATTGTGCTGCATGCCTGAATTGGTCAGACTGTGAGGCCTTTTTGTAGCCTATTGGATCCATAGTATTATCCAGTCTGTTTCTATGTGTTTTAGTTCCTCACTCATTAGTTGATTGATCTTGTCCTTCAATTCGTACTTGTCTGATATTCAATGATTTGTAACATTTGTTGTGATAGACGTGTTCTTTTGTCTGATTCTTGAGCCTCAAAGTGAATTTTTGATATACTTTTACCCCCCTTAGCCCCGTTGAGCCTAAAGATCCATTTTGTGTTACTAAACCCATACTATGAGCCATTGACCATTATTTCGATATTACTTCTAAACCTAGCTTGATGGAGCTTTTGTATGGGTTGAGTTTGAGATTGGTTTGCATGGTTTGCATGGTTTTGGGATGATTGTTTATTTGTGGTGGTTTCAAGTTTAAGAAAAAGAAAACAAAGGCAAAGTATGAGTTTCGTGAATGCTTGGTTCGAAAAATGAAAGAAAAGAAATAAAAGTTGAAAAGAGTTCAAAGTTCCTTCATTCACGTTGTTTATAAAGAAAAACGTGTTACATTACTTGAAGATTGGGTTTGTTGTGAGTTTTTATCGATTCATAAGAGTTGGGTTGTGTTTTGTGGTTATTTGGTGTTGTTGGGAGTTGTTTCAGCCATCTTCAGCCTTGTTTAAGTGATTTTTGTTCCCCCATTCTCGGTTTTTCCACTACATTTCCTAAAAATATTCCCTACCTCTTGCCTAAGCCCCATTACAACCCTATAAAGTGCTCTTGAGCTTGTGTTTAAATCGTTTATTGGATTGATTTCGAGTCAGTTTGTCAAAGTTAAAGAGTATGTCTGCTAGAGGTGTTCACGGTCGGTTAACCATCCCATTTCGCTTAACGGGACGGTTAACCGTTATAACGGTTACGATATTTTAGTAACCATAACCTACCGTTAAGTTGTGGTTAACCATAACGGTTAACCGTAAATTAATGGTACGATTATCGGTTAACCATATAACCTATGATATATTTTTCTTTCAAAAAACCTTTTAAAAAATTGTTGTCGTTGCCGAGTTACTGTTGCTGCCGAAGTGTTGCTGCTGTCAAAGAGCTGCCGATGCTGCCGTGCTGCTGATGCTTCCGATGCTGTTGCTGCCGTGCTGATGCTGCCGTGCTGCAGTGTTGCTGCTGCTACCATGCTACAGTGTTGCTGCCGTGCTGCCGCTGCCTGCGTTGCCGCGGTCGTATTCTGTTGTTCCTACCACGTTGCTCTTGTTGGCCGCGCACTCTCAGTCACTCCGTGGTAACCGTTTGATAAATTAATTTGTGATAAAAAATTAAGGTTATTAGACTTAGTACTTATTAGATTAATATTTAAAAAAAACATTTGGAAAAAATAACGGGTAACCGTCGGTTAATCGTTTAGGATTTTTTGTAACCGTAACCGTTAACCACGGTACAGTTAAAATAATCGTGTTGTTTAAACGGTACGGTTAATTAACCGTACCGCGAGACCGATTACGCGGTTAAACGGTACTGTTTTGGTTTTTTCTGAACACCCCTAATGTCTGCTAATTGAGTCGACTTGATTAGGATGAGCGTCATTTAACCTTCTTAAACACATGAGAGTGTGAGTGGGAAGGGCATTTATGGTCCGGTTGGTGAGTGTTCGGGCATATTCTTTGCCTACCACAAAATCGAGAGGAGTGACACCTTTGTGAGCACCTTTTCGGGATTTGTATGCCATGTAGATGAGTTGAATTTTATGATTTTCTTGAATGATTGGTAGTTGGATGGATCTGAATAGCTGAACTTAAATTTTCCCTGCTTGAAAGATTCTTAGTCTTGAAAAATATTTTTGAGCTTTGACTTTTTTATCTATGGGGTGCGGCAATTTATTACGTGTTCATGTTCTATTTGCTTGAGGACAAGGAAAGGTTTAGCTTGGGGGAATTTGATATCATGGTTTTATATAGAGTTTTTCCCCTCTTTTTAGGGGCTAAATCATGCATTAATGAATCTCTTCAGAGCTATCTATACTAATTATCATATATAGTCGTGGTTTCGTGTTTTCGTGTTGAATTGCAGGTTTTAGGGAGTTTTCTCCCTTTTCCGAGCCATATTGGAGGAGCCACGACTTTACGAGTTGTTATAAGACACGAGGAAGTTGTTACGTGGCATGTTTGGTACTTTGTGAGATTTCCGAGGCCTTTAGATGTTAAAATCGAGCCTGAATTGCTACTTTTTAAATCAGATAAGTTAGGGAAGCATGATATGCTGCCAATGTTTCGTCGTTTGAGATTTTCTAGAGAAATTTTCTTTTGTTCAGGAGTAAGATCAGTCATCTTGATTGGTTGAGACTTTGTAAGATAATATATTTTAGAGTTGAAATCCAGTTGTAGGCCCCACGGTGGGCGCCAAACTATTTATGCCATATTTTACACAAGTAAAATCTAGCTAGAGACTTACAACTAGCTACGATTGATTCAATCATAAGATAAGGTACGAAGAACTACTAAGAACATAAATAAAGCAAAGAAGAAAGAACATTGAGAGTGGTCACATGGAAAACACCAAGAATAAGGGACTAAAAATCGCGGGTGGCCTTGAGTATAGTAATCCACTATGAACAATGTAGAATGAAGTACAATAACGTGTTTCTTATGAATACTAAGTATAAAAACACGAGTGCTAAGTGTAAAATATGAATAAAAGTACTCTATAAGCTTAGAATAATCAGTAGTAGCTTATAGGGTTGCCTTCTGTATTTAAGTACTTCCTCCTTTTTTTTACTTGAATCATTGAGTTGTCGCACAAGAATTAAGGATAGGAGAGAGATAGAGAGAGGGGAAAAGGGGGACCCATGTGATTGGAGAGAGGTAGAGAGAAAGTATTGCCTTAAAAGGAAATGATGCAAGTAATTTGTAACTTCCATAAGTGGGAAATGATGCAAGTAAAAAAAACGGAGGAAGTATATGTTTACAGCTTAAATAGCCCGCAAAACAGCTAGTTTGAACTACTTTAACAGCTTTCTGGAATCTCTGCACGTTGTTGTAACAGCTTCCTGAAATACAGGTATGTTGTTGTAACAACTTCCTGAGATCAAGGAATCTGTTATTACCTTATGTTCAGCTCACTTTGACTCAGTCTCCCACTATATTAGGCGCGTGGGGAGTATGCTGACTTATTCTCTAACTGATTTTGACTTGTTCTTTATAACAAAATTTCCTATATTCGAATGCTCTCGTCTAGTCATACCTTGACCTGTTACAAGCTGCCGACTACTAGCTGCTAGGTGGTAGCTGGTAACCACTAGCTGGAAACTGGTAACCGCTAGCTGGTAGGTGGCAATCGCTAGCTGGTAGCTGGTAATCGCTAGCTTGAAGCTGGTAATCGCTAGCTGGAAGGTAGTGATCGCTAACTTGTAGCTTATAATCGCTAGCTGGAAGCTGGTAACCGCTAGCTAGAATCCGGTAACCGCTAGCTGGAATTTTGTTACCTGGCTTACGAGCTAGAAGCTGGTAACTGCAAGCTAGTACCTGTGAACCTGCAAAGCTGGCTTAGAAAAACCTAGAATCATCCATCTAGTCTGGCTACTTATCAGTCATTACAAGCCATAAATGATCTTGATCAAATGAATTTATGTGAGTGATCTATTCTTTGAACAACTTTTGTGCTTTTGAACTTTGACCCTTTTGTCTATGCAATTCGCTTGCAAATTATTTCTTGGGACTTTAACCATTTCATTTTTCTTTTGATACTTGGGATATAACCACTTATGCTTAGAACTTTAGGCTTATGACGTGTGTATGTGGCCACTTCGTTTGATTACAATCTGCTGCCTAGTGAGCATTAGCTTATGAATGCTCTGAGCATAGATCTAGACATATAAGTCTTACCTCTTACGTTTGCTTCCTGGGGTACAAGCCTCTTTGTTAGTTTTGGCAAATCTGACGTATAAGTCAATCTGTTAGCTTTGGTTAACCTGGCGCACAAACCTCTTTGTTAGCTGAGATAATCCTGCATCACATCTTGGTCAGAGATGGCCGTTGGTATAGTCAACATCCTAATTTTAATAGAGATTTAAAAAAGGTGACTTTTATAGTTCGGTATATACGTATACGCGTTTAAAACGGTTTGAATTCGAAAAATTCGGCAAAAAAGGGAAATTTTCGGTGCGGTATTGGCACTTGGCGTATACCATCTTAACTTAATTACCTAAAATTTAAATCTCAAAAGTTTCTATTCTCACTTGGCCACAGCCAACGGTCCACAACTTGCTAAGAATGAAATCTCACAATCTATACTAATTACTAAAGCAAAATCAATGTGTACACGTGTCGTTAAACCCATGAAAAGGGGGACACGTTTTAATTAAGTAATGCAAGTTGGACACATGTCATGCATACAATAAAAGTTAACCCAATATATATTATGCAAATATTTTTGCACTGAAATAGAAAATTCATGGCAAAGATAATTGTATATCATCGCGTAATTGAGTAATGCATTAAGAACCAATTATGGCAAATGTTTTACATGGGTTGGCAATTTGGCATTAGTATTTTATATGCATCAATATTTTAACCGGTTTGTCAATAATAATTATCATTTATTACGAAAACACTCTTTTACATTAGTTCCCATCGATATCTTACAAGGTTTGTGAGAATTTTACCCATCAATGTATGTCGCAAAGATTTTCACAGTTCAAATTGCATGTTTTTATGATTTAACCTCTCCTATATAAATAAACTTCCATAGCTTTTTTTTTTTGTATCTTTGCAAAAAAAAAAAAAAAAAGCTATTGGTGGTCATGGCTGGAAACCTGGAGTGATAAATTGCTACTTTTAACTGCCTCCAACTAGAACGTCCAAGGTAATCTGACTAAATTTGTGTACAACTATATATTGGATTAATTTTTATTTTTTAACTAAGAGTTTATTAGAAGTCTTTGAAATTTCCAATTAACCTTTCAATTCTACCTTTAAATAAAAAGATTGATAGAATTATTCATCAAAAAAGATGATCCGTGGAGAAAATAATTTTCTTTCCCATTAACTTATATAAAAATAATCAGACGGGCACACAAATTTTCAAAAAAATCAACCAGATTTTTATTATTTGTTATCACATAGATGTAATACTTTTACAAGATTAGTATTATTTGTGTTAAGATTATTATATGTTGGTCCTATAGAATACTAGGTTTACTACAAGAGGGGGGTGAATTGTAGTAATGGGGATTTTGCGGAATTGTAAACCTTAATAAGAAATAAAGAGATACTTAAGTAAGAACACAAGGAATAATTCAAACAAGATCTTCTTCCAATATTCTCTAGGAAGAAATCTTGTCCTTTTATTTATGTGAAACTATTGGGTCAGACGGTCTGACCCAATATGTTTCGTCGGACGAAGCCACCGCCGGAAAACTACCGCAATAACTTAACTTTGGTTAAACTCATAACCAATTCTCCATAAGTTATACTAAGGCAAATAAAATAAATAATGAATAAATTACTATATCCTATGAACAAACTAAGTAATAAAATTAATCATAAGTCAAAGCTACTTTATTTGTCATCATCAAAATAACGAATACAACAATATTCCCCATTTTTGATGATCGCAAATAATTTGGCTAAAAAAAAAATTCTAAGTCTATCCTAAACTACTGTCTCATTAAGGACTAGGAACCAGAATGCCAAGGAACAGAGACAATCAGAATAGCTCTAGGAAATAAGTCAGGCCAGAAAAGTTTTTAAATATGCCAATTTCTTTTCCCCCTTTTGCTATCATCAAAACTAAGATATGAACCTGCAGCACTAGAGAGTCAACAGTTTAGGCATCAATTTAAGTAGTTCAAATATGCATCTCAAAATATTATCCATCCAAACACAAGTAAGCATGAAAAGAAGAAATGGAAAAGGTAAAGTAAAAAATATCAGTTATGCATAACACAAGAGCAGATAAAACGAAGAAAAAGAAGGGGAATGTTCAGGATTTCATGTGCCACGAGAATGCACACAAAAACAAAAAAGAAACAAACAAAAGAAAATTGTTCAACCATTATTACAACCCAAAATAATATTCAGTTATCCAAATTTTTAAAAGGGGTGGGAAAGTTAAGTCTTGGGACGTTTGAAGTGGCTGGAGACCACCGAGTCTATTTTAGAAAGCACGGCATCTACTTTGTTCCTGATCCCAGTGTCAGCCTGTTTGATGGCTGCCAAGCTCTGCTGCTGCTGTGAATCTAGAGTTGCAACTAACTTCTCCACCACACTAATCCTTGAATGCACCAGGGTTAGGGACTCCTTAATTTTATGTAGCATCCCATGTAGCCCAATAGTAGAAAGCAGAGGAAAGTCAACAGCAGTAGAAGGAACTGGATCCTCATCCAGGTTTATCATTTCAACAGTACCCTGATCCTGCTCCTTGAGAGACTTGGAACCAGCTAGTCTCTGACTCTTTCTCACAGACCCCAGCAGTTTCTTCAAATAATATCTTCTTAGTACCAATCTCAGTTTTAATCATTGTGTTCTCTCCCTCAAACTCTAGTTTCCCATTTACCACCTTCAAACTCAATCTTGTCAATGTCTCCTTAGTAAGATAATTTCCAGGTTCCAGACTAAAGGAGGGACAATCAGAAAGTTTTACTTTGTTTTTCTTGAGTATGGTGGTGATAAGATTTCCATACCCTACTTTAGTGTTGTGGGAGATACAATAGGAGAGGTGAGAGAGCATAAGAGATGGGAAATTGATCTTGATTTGTTTAGCTAAGCAATACATAATGGACAAGTCCACGAGGTTTGCTTGGGTTCTTTTGGAGGATCTAGGTAAGACAAAGCGCCAAACAAACTGAAAAAGAAGTTTATGAAGAGGAGAAAGGTCTTTTTGGTCAATCGATAAAGCAGTAGGGTTTCCATTAAAGAACTGAAGAACTTTCTCACTCGAAACTCCATTTATATTCAATTTAGCCCTCCCTTTTATGTAATCTTTGTACCCATCAGAAGGCACTTCAAACCACTCACTCAATTTTTTCTCATTAAAGGTCACTACACTCCCATTCACTAAACTCACGCACACACCCTTAATGATATTAAAGTTTGAACAAAATGCACTCGTTTCTTCTTCATACCGTCCTTCATCCAAACTAACCAGTTTCATCCATTTTTGACATTTCAGAATATTTAGATATTCATTCCATTTTGATTTCTTGCACCATGCAAGATCGACACAGAACCCAACAAGAAACTGAGAGGATTTAGATTTCTTACCCCTCTTGGTGGGAATCTGAATATCTCGCCCTTGACTACTCTCCATTGTTCATCCTCAGGCTTTGGGGACACGATTTCATTTTCGGAAACAGGGACTTGGGAATTTACTGAATCTTCCCTTGGATTTGACGATTCATGATCGTTGTGGTCTTCCAGAGAAGGAGTTTTTGCGGCTGGAAATTTTTCGTTGTTTCCGGAGACGGTTCTTTTTGGTGCTATTGGTGAGGATTTGGAGAAGAAGGAAGATTGTAGAGAGATGCAAGAAAGAGAAGGTGAATAGTGAAAGTGGTCAGTGATGGGATGGCTTGGGTATAAAAAGTAATTATTAGTCGTGTGAAAGTGAATGTGAAAGGATGTGGGTAAGTGGGTGATGCTTAGGATTACGTGTCCAATAAATGCTTTCCCTCTTTTTAAATTAGATAAATTGAATTTACACCTTGAGTAATTACATGTGGTTGAGTAATGGTTGATTCATTGAATCACAAAATGTACAAGCGAAGGAGGTGAAAAAAAATTGGAAAGAAAAAGAAAAATAGAAGAAAGAGAAAAAAATTTGCTCTTGCATATACAAACCTTTAAACAATACAAACATTTCATCTTACGTACTCAATATATGTGCATGGACGGATAATATTTAAAGACAGATATGAGTCCTTAGACATGACCCTAGGTGTATGAAATAAATTCATGAAAGTTGCAGGGCACACTTAGAAATGACTAGTACTTGGGGAGTCAATAATATAGGCAATTTTATACTATTTTGATCATTCCTAGTTCTAAGAGAATCTTTTCAAATCGGTCCCTAGATAATGGTTTAGTAAAAATATCATTAATTTGATTTCTGTAGGACAAAATTCAACTTTGACTAAACCCCTTTCAACATAGTCCTTTAAGAAGTGGTGCCTAATGTGAATATGCTTGACCCTAGAGTGGTGTACTGGATCCTTGGAAATGCATATTGCACTTGTATTGTCACAAAAGATAGGAACACACTTGAATTTAATACCAAATTCACGTACATGTTGCTTGATCCATAGGACCTGGGAACAACATGCAGCAGCAGCCACATATTCAGCTTCAGCAGATGACAAAGCAACTGTATGTTGTTTCTTGGAACCCCAAGAAACTAAGCTTGTTCCTAGGAACTGAGCAATTCCATAGGTACTTTTGCGATTAACCAAATCTCCAGCATAGTCAGCATTAGAGTAGCTAACTAGATCAAACGTATCACTACGAGGATAAAACAAGCAGAAATCATCACTTCCTTTCAAATACCTAAGGATTCTTTTGACAGCTATCAAGTGGGATTCCTTTGGATTTGATTGGAACCTAGCACATAGACCAACAATAAAAGAAATGTCTGGTCTACTTGCTGTTAAATAAAGGAGAGATCCAATCATACCTCTGTATTGATTCTGATCTATTGATTTACCATTTGGATCTTCATCCAACCTTGTTCCTGTTCCTATAGGAGTGTGGTTGGTCTTAGCTTGTTCCAGTCCATATTTCTTCAACAGTTCCTTTACCTATTGTTGTTGATGGATCATTGTTCCTTTTTTAGTTTGCTTGATTTGCAAACCAAGAAAGAAGTTCAATTCTCCCGTCATGCTCATTTCAAATTCACTACTCATTAAATCAGCAAATCCTTTGCATAGAGAATCATTAGTAGCACCAAAAATAATATCATCAACATAAATTTGTACTACTAAAATGTTTGTTCCTCTAGATTGAAGTAACAAGGTTCTATCAACCTTGCCTCTAACAAAATTATGAGAAAGCAAGAATTTTGAGAGTCTTTCATACCAAGATCTAGGAGCTTTTTCAGCCCATAAAGAGCTTAAGCTAGCTTATAGACTTGATTTGGAATATCAGGATTTTCAAATCCTAAAGGTTGTTCCACATAGACGTCTTCCATTAAATATCCATTTAAATTTGCACATTTGACGTCCATTCGGTACAATCTAAATCCCATGAAGGCTGCAAATGCAATCAAAATTCTAATTGTTTCTATTCTAGCTACAGGAGCAAAGGTTTCATCGAAGTCAATACCTTCTTGTTGATTATACCCTTTTGCTACAAGTCTGGCTTTGTTCCTAATAATTGTACCATGTTCATCTAGCTTGTTCCTGAAGACCCATTTCAACCCAATTACCTTTTAATTCTTGGGCTTGGTCTCAAGATGCCAGACCATGTTCCTTTGGAATTCATTCAATTCCATTTGCATGGCATTTATCCAGTCAGACTCTAGCAAGGATTCATTATGATCTCGAGGTTCTATCATGGACAAAAAGGCTTGGAATGCACAGAAGGTTTTTGAGTTAGGATCTAGTCTGAGTTCCCTTCTCAATGTCACTTATGATCAACTTTAAGGGATGTGAGTTCTAGTGCTTCCAAGGTTTTGGTTCAAATCTCCTTGTTCCTGTTCATTCAACTTGAGGTTCTTTAGTTTGTTCAGTCTCTTGATGCAATTCTTCTGCCTGTATTCCTTTGTCAGGTTTTCCTTCATTTACCTGTTCCCCTTGAGGATCAGGCTCAGGAACTGTTAATTCATTTTCAGGAATATGTTTCTTAACTGTACCTGCATGTGTTAGTTCCTCATCAAGATTGTTTGACTCTTTAGGATGAGTCAACCCAATTTCAAAATCATTATCATAACATGGTTCCTGCAGTGAGTCCGTTTCATCAAAGATTATATGGACACTTTCCTCAACACACATTGTTCTCTTATTTTATACTCTATATGCCTTACTATTTAAAGCATATCCTATAAAAACAGCTTCATCACTTCGAGCATCAAATTTTCCTAAATCATTCTTACCATTGTTGTGTACAAAGCATCTACACCCGAAGACTCTGAAGGCAGAGATATTTGGCTTTCTTCCCTTAAACAATTCATAAGGAGTTTTCTTGGTAATGGGTCTTAGCATGACCCTGTTGATGATGTAACAAGCAGTGTTCACTGCTTCTGCCCAAAAATGCATTGGAAGATTACTAGATATGAGCATTGTTCTAGCCATATCCTCTAGAGTCCGGTTCTTTCTTTCAACCACGCCATTCTGCTGTGGTGTTCTATGAGCAGAGAAGTTTTGATTTAATCCTTCATTGCTGCAAAAAACATCAAACTTGGAGTTTTCAAACTCCGTGCCATGGTCAGATCTTAAGTGTTTTAATTTAAAGCCACTGATCCTTTGAACTTTCTTAGCGAAAGTTATAAATTCATCAAAAGTTTCATCTTTGCTATGAAGGAAAAACACCCATGTAAATCTAGAAAAATCATCAACTATAACTAATACAAATCTCTTACCTGACCTGCTTTGGATTCTTACAAGGCCACATAGAGCCATGTGGATCAACTCAAGTGGACTTTGAGTGCTTACCATTTTCTTGGATTTGAACGAGGACCTAACTTGTTTCCCTCTTACACATGCTCCACAAGCTCCATGGTTTGAGCTTTTTGTAGTTGGTAATCCAACTACTAAGTCCTTACCACTTAGTTTATGAAGTAGTGTTAAGCTTGCGTGACCACACCTTTTATGCCAAAGAGTTTGGTCATCTTCTAGTACACTAAGACAAGTTAGATTGTTCCTGGGAACTAGATTCAGGTCAACAACATAAGTGTTTCCCTTTCTTGTTCCTTCTAGTATCTTGGATCCTGTATTGATATCACTCATTGATATCACGTATTTATATAGAGTTTTCTCCCTTATTTACAAGCTAATTTGTGCGTCATTGGAGCTCTTGGGAGCTATTTTGTGCTAACTATCATATATAGTTGTGGTTTCGTGTTTTAGTGTTGAATTGCAGGTTTTAGGGAGTTTTCTCCTTATTCCCGAGCCATTTGGAAGCAACCACGGCTTTACGAGATGTTACAGGGCACGTAGGATGGCTCACGAGTTTTATGGATAGTTTGGGAGGTCCCAAGACCCCTAAACGTGAAGTTTAGAGACCCAAAGAGTCAAAAAGGAGGTTTCCGTGCTCTGATCGGGCAAAAATGGCTCAATCGGGCGAAGCATTTATGATCGGGTATAGAAGTTGCGGACCCGATCGGGCGAGGAGCCATGTCCCCAGACCCGATCGGGCACCCGCTGCCCGACCCGATCGGGTCCCCTCAATTTGTGTTGTTGCTGCTTATATGCACCAAGAAGACGCTGCTGGGCCTAATGTCTCTAGGCCCGATCGGGTACTGTGCTCGGGCCAGATCGGGTAGGCCGCAGTTCTCGCCTTCACACTGCTGGGCTGCTGCGCTGACCACAAGAACCAAAAGGGGCTGATTTGTATTTGGCCCGATCGGGTGGACGCCTCGGGCCCGATCGGGTCTAGTACATTTATCGCGATTTTTCACCTTTTATTTCCGTTTTTAGTTAACTTGAGGGGGTATTATAAATACCTTTTCCTCATTATTTTAGAGACATCTTTTTATCATCTTTTATTCTAGTTTAGACTCTAGTTACTTCTTATTGTTCTTAGTTTAATTTAAACACTTTAGATTAGATTAAAGGTGATTGAACCTATTTCGATTTCAATAAAAATTCCTGCTTTCTGTCAATTGGTATTCTTTCTTACCCTAATCTCTTTTATTATTCTTAATTGCTTAGCTTAGTTATTTAATTATTCATGATGCAATTGTTAGGGTTTCATATTAGTTTTGTTGTTGTTAATTCGATTATGAGTGAGTAGTTCTCTTTCTAGGGTGTTAGATAGGAAAGCCATGTTTATACCATGATTGTGATTTAGATTTCTATCAATTTCTAGGGCTTGATTAGGGTGATTGTGATGTCGTTTGTTCTTATTGAGTAATTATGTCAGTGTACAATTTCATTGGTTGCTTGTGGTTAATAGTTGTTTGCACAGATCCGTCTTACGACTAGAGGCCTAGGACACATCAGTAGTTCTGATTATGTTAGTGAACATGCGGCGTATGTTGAACTATGAGTGTTGAGTCTTAACCATAGCTCAACACATGCTCTAATCCCCCGACTCTTGACTTAGGTTTTGATAATAGTTGAACCTATTTGATTGGTATAAGCATGGTGGACCGACCTAATACCCTAGGTTTTCATTCCATAGTTGATTCCTCGATTTAGTCCTTTTTCCTTAGCTTACTCATTAGTTTAATTAATTCTTCCCTGATTTTATCTGAAGTAGCTGAATTGGTTGAATATTAATTTAGAAACTCTGTCTCCCTGTGGATTCGACCCTACTTCCATTGACTACTATAGTTAGAGGACTGTAGGTTTATTTTTGATTAGGTGACACGACTAAACCCTATCACTCATTACATAACATTCATTAGTAAACTTCACATTGTTTCCTTTGTCACAAAATTGAGATATACTAAGTAAATTATGTTTCAAACCCTCGACCAAAAATACATTATTTATGGAATGTGATAGAGATTTCCCAACCTTACCTATACCTACTATGTTACCTGTTAGGTTGTCTCTAAAGGTCACAGTTCCTCCTTCATAGACTGAAAGTGAGAGAAATTTAGTCTTATCTCCTGTCATGTGCTTAGAAAAACCGCTGTCGGGGTACCACAAGGTTGTTTCCCCCTCACTTTAGTCTGCACCTACAGTAATTAGTTAGTGGTAGGAACCTAGTTAGACTTGGGTTCCTCTGTTGAGCTTGAGTTCCTCTTAACCTTCCACTCTTGCTTCACTAAGCGAGTGTTCATCTCAATCTGTTCCTCCCTGGTGGAACAGTCAGACACCAAGTTTCCACTTTTCCCATAGTAGAAACAGATTCTATTGCTTGGCAGATCAACATACTATTTATGTTTATTCCTCTTCTTATGATTGAACCCTAGTCTGTTCCTTCCTTCATTTTTATACTTTTCTATCCAACTACCTAGATCAAAAAGCTTGGTTCTTGAATATTCCAATTTCCTCTTAAGTACCAAATTTTCATTTAGCACTGACTCATGCTCAGTTTTCAATTTTTCTAAGTCAGTACTGGTACTGTCAGAGGAACTGGTTCCTTTAGGAACGACTAGTTTCAATTCTGCCAAAGCCACATTCAAGAAGTAGTTTTCGTTTTTCAATTTTTCATATGCTTCTTGAAAACGTTATTTATCAAAAATGTCAAAGAACCGTTCCTCAATTTCTGAATTTAGCTTTTTAAACTAATTTGAGTGATCTTTGGTAAATTCCAAGGCCTTCTCCATATTCTCTTGTCTTATGCAAATTTCCTTGTCGTTATCAAGAGTTTCTAAAAGTAATTCAGTGAGTTGGTTCTTATTTAATTTTGATAACTCTTCTTCAACAACATTAAATTTTACCTGATTGTTAGATACGTCATCTTCATCATTTGATTTGGCCATCAGACATAGTTGAGCAGTTTCATCTTCAGGTTGTTCCTGCTCCTCGTCAGAGTCTGATTTTCCTCAGGCTGCTACCATTGCTTTTCTCATTTCTGTTTTTGAGAAAGGCTTTTGCTGTTCCTTGCCCTTGAATCTTCCTTTTCCTTTCTCATTTTTCCATCAAGGACATTCCTTTATGAAGTGATCACGACTTCCACACTTATGGCATCTTAACTTTGAGGGTTTTCTTGCATTCTTCCCTTTATAGATCTTGTTGAAGAAATTTTTGAATTTCTTTACAATCAAGGTTGCTTCCTCATCATCAGTCTCTGATTCACCTGTTCTTCAGACTTGAGAGCTAGAGATTTAGATCTGCTGAAATCAGAATCATGAGTTCCTAGATGCAGCTCATGTGTCATCAAGGATCCAGCAAGTTGTTCAAAGTTAAAATTGGTGAAATCCTTGGTTTCTTGCAGAGCACTCACCTTGGCCATCCATTTTTCATCTTGCAGAAGGCTTCTTAGAACTTTGCGTACCTGTTCCTTTGGAGAAATAGATTTTCCTAGAGAGTCAAGTTCATTTATAATGTTTGAGAATCTGGTGAGCATATCATGAACTGGATCTTTAGGTTTCATTTGAAACAGCTCATATCTGTGCATGAGCATGTCTATCTTTGATCTCTTGACCTCTCTTATTCCTTCATGTGTAAGTTGAAGGAGTTCCCACATTTGCTTTGCACTCTTGCATCCCATGACTCTATTGTTTTCGTGAGGACCAAGACCACAATGAAGCATTTTCTTGGCCATGTTGTTCATCTCCATCTTCTCGAAGTCTTCTTTGTCATACATTGAAAGTGATTTGGAACTAGCTCGCCTTCTTCATTCTTTTCGGTAACTTCAAAGTCACCTATCTCAATTACTCTTCATACTTGATGGTTCTCAGCCTTGATGAATATTTCCATCCGATTTTTCCACTAAGGGTAGTGTTTGCCATTAAACATTGGACGACGTTGAGTAGAGTATCCCTCATCAAGTTTTTCTCCCGTAGTATTCATGTTCTCTAGGATCTTCCTCCTCAGTGTTAGCTGTTTGTGGAGGAACAGGCTCTGATACCAATTGTTGGTCCTATAGAATACTAGGTTTACTATAAGAGGGAGGTGAATTGTAGTAATGGGGATTTTGCGGAATTGTAAAATTTAACAAGAAATAAAGAGATACTTAAGTAAGAACACAAGGAATAATTCAAACAAGATCTTCTTCCAATATTCTCTAGGAAGAAATCTTGTCCTTTTATTTATAATAGCAATTACACCCTATTATAAATAGTACCTCACTCTATTCCTCTAGGAACTGGTTTCCTGTCACCTTGTTTCCCCTTAACACGTGACTTTCTCACTTGACTTCTCAAGAAGTCTTCTTAGAAATTTTCTCTCATCCGAAACACTCAATATGAATTACAGTAATGATCAATTGAAGAGAGAAAACCAAATTAAACTATCTTAGATAAATTACATGAAAATCTGGAAAGTCTTAAGAACTAAATTCGTTCTTCTTCAGCTTTAAATAGCAGATATTATCTTCAACGTTATTCTCCAACGATTTGTTATGGGCGCTTAAATTCAGCCCACGTTTAACCACTTCTTCTAGTCGTTATTCCATATGCTCGGTCCACCAAGTCCACGATCAAAGTGCCTTCATTCTCGTCTTTGAATAAGTCTTCGTTGTTATCTCAAGCGCAGATACAGGCAGTTGGTTATACTTTAGTTGTGCTTCATAGATTCTAGGAACTGGCTGACCAGCTTCAAAATTCCAGATTTGAAGCAAGGTGGTTGCGCCCATTTGCTGTTTCAACTCATCGTGTACCTGTATATTCATCAACACTAACTCCACTAACATTATGGAAATTAATTTCGGCTAAAATTAATATTCCACAACATTAGTTAAATTAAATATATACAAGTAAAATATTCGAATAAATCATTAACCTAAATAACTTAACTTTGGTTTAACTCATAACCAATTCTCCATAAGTTATACTAAGGCTAATAAAAAAAATGAATAAATTACTATATCCTATGAACAAACTAAGTAATAAAATTTATCCTATGTCAAAGCTACTTTATTTGTCATCATCTAAATAATGAATACAACATTATATGTGTAAAATGTGTATCATAAAATATATTAGTAACCGAATTGAATCATTTCTAAAATTTGTTACTCCCTCCGTTTGTTTTTAATTGTTACACTTCACTTTGGGGGAGAACCAAGACAAAAACTGAAATCTAAGCAAGTATTGCATTGGAAATAGATAAAGTAAGAGAGATAGAGTTGAAAAGGCAAAAAAGCAAAAAGGTTGGTGACATCACCCAAAAATTAACAATATAAACTTAGTGGGATTTCTCCCCTTAATTACACGGACCAAAACAGTCCATTTTTGCTGCCAAAAGTTTGAAATTTTAGACTCCCTCAGAAATTACACTTTTGCTTCACTTCTTTTTGGAGGGAGAATGAAAACTGAAAATAGGTCCTATAAATACACTTATGATCCCCACATTAAATCCTTCATTTATCACCACAACTAACCCAAAAAAAAAAATAACCACATCAAGCCATACACCCAGAAGTTCACCGAGCAGAGTTGACCCGAGCTGAAATCAACAACATCAGCCCGTATTTCTGCCAGAACGTCACTCAACTCATTTCAACCCACAGTAGACAGCCCTTTACACAGAGTGGGGGGGTGTGTTTGTGGCCTCAAGTGCATAAAAACTTACCAATATGGATCAAATCATAGACGATGATATCATTAACATTGAGCAGCCTCATCATCGGCCTTGGTTGAGTGACGATCAAAGGCAAAAACTAGCTGAGTTGTTGATTTCACAAGCAACAGGTAACGTCCTTCCATATGGGGCAGTAACGAAGGCAGCAGCTGAATTCAACGTGAGCAGGAAGACAGCAAGTTTCATCTGGAACATAGCAAAGCAACAACTGACTGAGCAGCAGCAAATCAACGTCAAGAAAAAAATGGCAGGTAACGTAGGCAGGAAGAAATTTGAATTAACCGAGGAAATGCTAACTTCAATTCCTGTAAAAGATAGAACATGTTTAAGGGACTTGTCATATAAGCTAGGTGTTTGTTTAACAACCGTGTGGCGTTTAGTGAAGAGGGGACAAATTAGGCCTCACACAAACGCAATACACCCGTTATTAACATCACAAAATAAAGTTTCACGAGTCATTTGGATTTTGTGTCAAATCCAACACCCTCACCCGGAAATTGGTGGGCAGCCCAAATTTCATGACATGTTAAACTTCATTCACATTGACGAAAAATGGTTTTACATGCATCAAAAAAACACAGAGGTTTTATTTGGCACCATCAGAGGCTGACCCCCACAGATCATGTAAATCAAAAAGACACATTATAAAGGTCATGTTTTTGGGAGCGGTCGGTAAGCCGGCATTCAACATGTTAGGGGACAACACTTGGAGCGGGAAAGTTGGAATCTTTCCTTTTGTGGATGATGTACCAGCTCAAAGAAGATCAGTAAATAGAGAGAGGGGTACAGTTGAGACAAAGGCCATTACAGCAGTCACGAAAGATATAATGAGGGACAAATTAATTTACCATGTACCGCCAGCAATCATGGCCAGTTGGCCTGCACACAGGAGTAAACTCATATACATTCAACAAGACAACGCCGAAGCCACATGTAACAGTAAGTGATCCAGAATGGGTGGCAGCAAGCAAGCAAAATGGTTTTGAATTTCGATTAATACAACAACCACCAAACAGCCCTGAGCTAAACATTTTAGACCTTGGTTTTTTCCGTGCTTTACAAAGTCTACAATACAACGAAAGACCAAACACAATTCTACAATTACTTCAAGCTGTAAAGAAAGCATATGATGATTTTCACCCAAAAACATTAGCAAATGTGTGGCGTAGCTTTCAATACAACATGATAGAAATTTTGAAAGCAAAAGGAAGCAACAACTATAAGCAGCCCCATGTGAATAAATCACGATTGGAAACTAATGGCCTACTTCCTATACAAGAGGAAGTGCCTCAAGAAATTATAGATGAAGCAAGACAGTGGTTGCAAGGTGGAGCAACTGATGAACCGGAAACACAAGCAGCAACAGAAGCAGTAACAGAGGCAATAGAAGCAACAAAAAGTACAGAAGCAGCAACAGAAACAACAACAGAAGCAACAGAAGCAGCAGAAGCAGCAACTGAAGCAACAGAAGCAGCAACTGAAGCAATAGAAGCAGGTGAAGCAAGTGAACTAGCAACTCAACAAACAAACAATCCATAGACTAACATCCGAATGACGAGAATGGAATTGCACATGGAAATGAAGATCAAGTTTTTGGGTATCTCAACTAGGTTCAAAACCATTCTCATAAAAAGCATTTAATGACTTTTGTATAGTTTAAAGTACGTTAGGGAGGCCCTTTTGTAAAAGTTTCAATTTTGGCCATATTATTTCCTCTCAGGCATATATAAATATTCGCAATTAAGCTAGCATTGATTCCCTAAAATGTATACTAACCTAGTGCCTCATCATACAGATTGTGCAAAGATTGTGTGTCAAATAACACAAAATCTATGCAAGTAACTGATGGTGGCTCGAGGTATGTACATATGACTAGGCGTAACAATGACAGTTTACTAAACAGGGCTGCCTTCATCATAGAGGACACAAAAAAAACCTAACTTACCTTTCCTCTCAAGCATTTCATTTACTTTTCATTGAAACTAACAATGATCCCCTAGATGGCAAGCTAACCTACTCCCGCATCATGCAGAAAGTGAAACTAACTGATGGTGACCGTAGGTGAACGCTCATCACTAGGCATAGCATTGAAAGTATACTAAATAGGGCTGCCTTCATCATAGAGGACACCTAAGTACACTTAAACTAAAAAGCCATTCATACTCATATAAACATACTCAAACGACATAACCATACACAATCAACATGAAACAAAACCATACTAAATAGGGCTCATGAAAATGCACAATCAACTTGCACGACGATACACAATCAACAGGAAACGAGCATCAAAACATAACCATACATAATGTACATGAAACGAATGACAAATTCTGAAATTTCTAATCGTGTTCCAATATAGAAACTATATAAAACATGAAACAATCAACGAATGTGAATATCTAAGTGGAAGCTATCTTTATTTTTAGGCCTAATATTTCATTGACAATAACTCCGTAAAATGATTACGTCCTTATGATTAACAATAACAATTTTGAAAATAAACCAAATTCAACACAACCACAACGAAGAGAATAACATACGAACCGTTACATTGACACAAGAGGGGAATAACATACCAACCATTTCACACAATGCACGAACCAACACAAGCAGCCATTGAAACCATAACATCATGATTTAGAATTAAACATTAACATAAACAGTAATGATGACAGAATCAAAACAACCAAGCATAGTTAAAACATCCCAAGCATGCCATGACAATGAAGCAGATTTTAACATAACCATAACCAACAACTATGAACAGAGGCAGCCATTCCAACCAAACAACAGTAAAGGCAGCCAATCACAAACCAGAATATTGAATCATAGAGAATGAATGAAAAATTTTCATAAACGAAGCGTAACAATTAAAAACAAATAGAAGGAGTAGCTCGTAAACTTAGCTCATATGTCGCCTTTGTAGACAAGGAACCCTAGATTTTAGGAGTTCGTATATTTCATCCTCTGTCATAGAACATCCAACCATTTAGGAACCTCAAAGCCATTGATCATAGCTTTTTTTTCTTTCTCTTTTTTCTTATTTTTGGCAGCCCATATTTGCTTCCCTCTTGCTAACACAGGTGACGAATCTCTCGTCGATGGAAGGACAGCCATTTTCATTCTTTTCGAAGACAGTGGCATTTCATCTTCAATGCTATCTGGGACAAACTCATCTACATCCTCAGAGTCTGGGACAAACTCATCTACATCCTCAGAGTCTGGGACAAACTCAGTTACACAATCATCGACAACAGGTGAAGAACACCCACCAAAACCATAACCATCCTTCATTTTCCGACCATATTTTTGAAACCCTTTAGATCCCTCCATAAATCCGAAAATTTAGGTTCGAAAAGAAGAGAATGAAGAAAAAATTTACAGAAACGAACAGAGCAACAGAAACATATATGAAAGGTTCAATAAAAAAACATCTACCACAATAAAATCGAAATAAATCAAAAAATAACTTAAAAAACCGGATGATGACAACCACAACGTAAAAAAAACGGATTTTAGCTTCAAAGAGACGAAATAAAAAACCTAAAACATTTCTTCATAGAACCAAAAAAACAAGATCTATGAATAAAAAAACGAATGCAAACCTTCAGAACTGAAAACCAAATAGCAAGATCTACGAAAAAAAACAAGATCTAAGAAAAGATAAAAACCTAGATTTCAATATAGTTAAATGTGGCGTATTTTGGGGCAAAAATTTCACAAAAATTTCTATAAAAACCGGAAAATTTAGAGCATCTAACAAAAGAAAAAGAAGATTTATTTACCAACCTTTAGATCTGGAAAAGAAAACCACAAAACGAGAGACTTGTACTCAGATGTAGCTGAAAATGAGGGCGTTTTTTTGGTGGGGTGCTTCTTCAAATTTTTGGAGAGTTTAGACGGACATCAAGAGAGATTTGTGAGCGTTTTTGAAGAACTTGAAAACCCTAGAAATTTCCAGAGAAACAGAGAGACAGGAGAAAGAGAGAGAGAGGAGAGAGAGAGAGATCAGATGAGATATGAAGAGTGAGAGACAAATGACGTTAGATAGGTTAATGAGATGGGTTAATTGATCATTAAGGGGGGGTGGTTGGGTGTTTAGTGCAATATTAAATGAATGTGTGGGTCCCAGTTTTATGGAAAAGTGGTGTGGCAAGATGTGATAGTTTTCCATATATAGAAAATGTGTAAGTGTAACAATTAATTTGAAACGTTCAAAAAAGGAAACCGTAACAATTAAAAACAAACGGAGAGAGTATTAATTACTACCTCCGTTTATTTTTAATATGTATGTTTGCTTTTGCTTGCAAACCAAGGAAAAAGTGCAAAATTAAGAGAGAATGTTAGTAAAAGTAAGGGAAAAGTGAAAAAGGGAGAGAGAAGGAAAGAAAAAGTAGGAGAGAAGTGTAATAATTAGGTGGACCAACCTTCCATTTATGAGAAAAGGTAGAAAGGTACATATATTAAAAAATATATCTCAAAATGGTAAAACATACATATTAAGAAAACGGAAGGAGTATGTAATATAATACTGGTGAGATTTTTATGTACTATATCTAAACAAAATTCTATTATATGAACCCAATGTGATTTTTTGGTAAAAATGTTCGAAATGATATCTACATAAAAGGGATAAAATAGTATATATTTCCATTATTTGAATTTTAGAACCTTCGAATTTTTTACTAGTTGATAAAACAATATTTAAAATATTGGAATTTATGATATTTTGATTCATTTCAGTCTTCTAAAAAATGTTAGTATCTCAACATATTAATATAAAAAATATGGAAAACACATAAAATAGAAAATTATATCCACACAAAAGGAACAAAATAACAATAAAAAAGCTAATGCTATTCACCTGGTGCATAGGTAAGACATATCGTTTTAAAAATTAATCATATGGATATAATGTTTTTATAAGAATCTTTAATGTTGATTAAGTAGAATATGTATGTTTCAAAAGTATTTCGATTAAAAAGATATAATATTTCTGAAAATTTGTGATAAAGTAATAATTTGATATACTTTGTTTTTTATTCGTTTCTACTAAAAAGGTTAGCATTTTACCGGAAAGTGATTTCTAAAAAAATAGAAATAGGGATACAATATGTAGGAAATAAAATCACCATGAAAGGAGATAATATAATATTTTTCCATTTTTTGAGTTTCAGAATACTTAGAAATTATTTACAAATCGGGTAGAATAATTTCAAAAATATTAGATTATATAGGGAGATTTTGATTTGTTTTTCTAACAATCTATGTATTAATTGATTAGATTTCCAAAAAAATCATAAATGGGGATGCATGGATAAAAGTAATAATACTCCTTTCCAAATTGAATATTAACAAAGAGATTAAAATTCACGGGTTACAACAATATACATGTTGCGCATATTCAACTAATATCTATGATACCAAACATGGGAATTTATGGCTTATCTTCATTACCAAGAATATTCAGCTCAATTATAGTTATAAAGTATATCTTTTATTTTGAGTATTATTTATCGCACATTATTATTGGAAGGAAATCTGACCAATTACTTATACATTGGTTGGATAACTTTTTTGAATAGAACCTTTTGAAAGGGGTTTCAACAATGAAATACAATTCAGTAGTCAGGACAATGTTCACGTGCAAGGTGGTAATGAAAATATTATTTGGTTGATGTTTGAACTAATTTTTTTTGTATAAATGCATGGGTTCAAACAATAGAGATGTACTCCCTCTGTTGTTTGTCCCATTTACTGTAGTTTCAAATGTCAAAGAAGTTGATGTTATAGGCATGTGGGTGGTAATAACATTTAGACTCCGTTTGTTTTAATGGAAAATCACTTTTCATGGAAAATCACTTTTTAAGGAAAACAATATTCACTGAAAAATATGATTTTTGAAAAAAAATTCCTTTGTTTGTTTGATTAGAGGAAAAATTAGGGAGAAAAGGTAAATGGAGTAAAAGAGAAAGAAAGATGGGAGGAGAGAATGAAGAGAAGTAAAGAGTGAAGAGGAAAATGTGACATACCTTCTTTACAAAATAAAATTGGTTTTCCACTTCTAGGAGCATTTTCCACCTATAAGAAAATTGTTTTCCACCTCTTACCAAAACAAACAAAGGAAATAGAAAGATGGAGGAAAACTATTTTCCAAGAAAATGGTTTTCCTCTAAAACAAACAGAGCCTTAAGGAGTCCACTTATTTTATAGTAAATGTGGTGATTAAAGTAGGTGAAAGAAATTATAAGGTACATGTGGGACCAAAAAGTGATAATGTAGGGGTAGATGGGGTATATAATTTTCTCATATAGGAAAAAATAAAAAAGTAGGACAAAAATGGAATATGTATGTCAAAAAAAGATATGCAGCGAGTACGTAACAGTAAAAAATGAACTTAAAATGCATAAGTTAAAACTATAAAAATAATGATAGTAATATTTATCTATACTTATTAGTCATATATATAGGTTCTAATCTAATAAATCTTCTACATTGTGGACTAATTTTTAATTTTGACCAAATGAACATCAAATTTCAACTTATCTTATTCTTAACTTGATTTCATCGGATTTGATTATTCAAAACAATCTAATACCTTAGACATTGATTGATTATTTTTTAAAAGATCTTTTTGCGTTTTATACATGTTGAACATACATTAAAATTTCATGTGCATTTTGCATGTGAAGGATATGGGAAGTTACAATGAAATACATCAAATGAAAACCAGAATTGCTTTAAGTGAAATTTCGGAAAATAAAATATAAGTAAGCTTTAAAAAGATAAAATAATATATGCATAAATTATTTGTTATTTACTTTGACATATGGGTCAAACTTTTTTTTATCCAAATAAATAATGCATATCCCATTTTATTTTATTTAATTACATTAAGAGATTATCTTGTCCTAGCTTTTACGTTGTAAATAATTTCTTTTGTTTCAATAATTCATCAATTTTATACACTTGATTGACGGAAAATAAGTATGATAGAATACTTATATTCTAGTATCTTCAACTTTTTTCACAATTATTATTTATTAGAATATGTATATAAATACACTAAATAAGCAAATATAATTCTCGTGCTTTTGAACAGGTCTAGAACCCAATAGGTCGACAATGCACCCTGGAGCACCATGCTCATTGTGCTCTAGGTCAAAACGCAACAAACGTGAGTATGATGCTCTGATGTACACAAATTAAATTTTTGAATTTAAAAAATTAATTGGCTACTCTAAACTTAAAATATGTTCACTATCCTTACGTTAATGTTCATTCTTGATATTGAACATGTTCAATTACAAATACCATATATACATCATAAAATAAATTCAAATTTTTTTACAAAAAACGTTCACAGTATTTGACATATGTTCATTTATGTAACTTTATTGTTCATTATAGTTATTCAAGATGCTCATTTATTTATATCAAATGTTCATTCAAAACCACGTTCAATTTCAAAACAGTTTTTATTCCAATTAACTTTGACATTGTTCTTTTATATAACTTTTTTGTTCATTATGGTTATTAAATATGTTTATTTATTGATTTCAAATGTTGATTGTAAAATCAACTCAATTTCCCATTTAACTTTGACATGTTTAATAAATGAATCTTATATTGATATCACGTATTTATATAGAGTTTTCTCCCTTATTTACAAGCTAATTTGTGCGTCATTGGAGCTCTTGGGAGCTATTTTGTGCTAACTATCGTATGTAGTTGTGGTTTCGTGTTTTAGTATTGAATTGCAGGTTTTATGGAGTTTTCTCCTTATTCCCGAGCCATTTGGAAGCAACCACGGCTTTACGAGATGTTATGAGACACGTAGGATGGCTCACGAGCTTTATGGATAGTTTAGGAGGTCCCAAGACCCCTAAAAGTGAAGATTAGAGAGCAAAGGAGTCAAAAGGGGTTTTCCGTGCACTGATCGGGCAGAAATGGCCCGATCGGGCGAAGTATTTATGATCGGGTATGAAAGTTGCGGACCCGATCGGGCGATGTTTGCCCGATCGAATCGGGCGAGGAAGCATGTCCCCAGACCCGATCGGGTGACTACCGCCCGACCCGATCGGGTGGAGTGCTGCTTGGTCTCGTTGCGGTGCTACAGGCGAGGGGAACATGCTTGCCCAAGTTGTCGCCAGACCCGATCGGGTGACTACCGCCCGACCCGATCGGGTGGGCCGTTTTTCTCGCCTTATTGCTGCACTGCTGCTGCCAGAGCCCAGAAGTGAAGTTGGGAAATTTGTATGTGGACCCGATCGGGTACTGTGCTCGGGCCCGATCGGGTCTGGTGCTTTAATCGCGCTTTTTCACTTTTTGTTTCCGTTTTTAGTGAACTTGAGGTGTATTATAAATACCTTTTTCCTCATCTATCTTTTATTCATCTTTCATTAGGTTTTAGACTAGTTTTATTCTTCATTGCTTTTAGTTTAATTCAAACACTTTAGATTAATTTAGAGGTGATCAAACCTATTTCGATTTCAATAAAAGTTCCTGCTTTCCGTCAATTGGTACTCTTCTCTACTCTTTATCTCTTTAATTACTTTGATTGCTTAGTTTATTTATTTAATTGTTCATGATGCAATTCTTAGGATTTCCAATTAGTTTTGTTGTTGTCAATTTGATTATGAGTGAGTAGTTCTCTATCTAGGGTGTTAGATAGGAAAGCCATGTTTGTACCATGATTGTGATTTAGATTTCTATCAATTTCTAGGGCTTGATTAGGGTGATTGTGATGTGGTTTGTTCTTATTGAGTAATTAATGTCAGTGTACAATTTCATTGATTGCTTGTGGTTAATAGTTGTTTGCACAGATCCGTCTTACGACTAGAGGCCTAGGACACATCAGTAGTTCTGATTACGTTAGTGAACATGCGGCGTATGTTGAACTATGAGCGTTGAGTCTTAACCATAGCTCAACATAGGCTCTAATCCCCGACTCTTGACTTAGGTTTTAATAGTAGTTGACCCTATTTGATTGGTATAAGCATGGTGGACCGACCTAATACCCTAGACTTTTATTCCATAGTTTAATCCTCGATTTATTCAGTCTTCCGTAGTCTATTCCTTAGTTTAATTAATTCCTTCCTGATTTCATCTGGAGTAGCTGAATTGGTTGATTATTGATTTAGAAGCTCTGTCTCCCTGTGGATTCGACCCTGCTTCCACTGACTACCTAGTTAGAGGTCCGTAGGTTTATTTTTGATTAGGTGACACGACTAAAACCTATCATATATTCATTTACAATGAACATTTGATATCAATATATGAACATATTGGATAACCAAAATGAACATTGGTATTATGTAAAAATATATGTCTAAGTTATGGAACTAAATTTATTTGAAATTGAGTGTGATTTTATGATGAACATTTGATATTAATAAATGAATATATTAAAGGAAAATTTGACCATGATAATCCAAATTATGCTCGTTCCGCCAAGAATAATCCCTACTAAGCTTTATTCCTGTATAATCCCAACTATTGGGGAGGTCCGCCACAAACGTCCCCATATGACTTGCGGCCTGTTCTCCCCAGCTTATTTTCAGTTCAGTTCAGTTCAGTTCAGTTCAGCTCCAATCACTTCAGTTCAGTTCAGCTCAGCTCCATTCTTTTATAACCATTTTGTTAAATATTATTATTATATTGGTCTAATTTATTTTACTAATTACTCTTATTATTATTATTATTTATTTTATATCATTATTATTAAGTATTATCATTATTATATCTATATATTATTTTGTTTATTATAGCTTTACTCATTGTTATTACTATTATCATTAGGGAGGAACATGGTTTAGGTCAAAAGTATAAACCAATCAAATCACGTCAAAATGGTTTATGATGCAATTTTGCACGGTCCTACCCAATCATTATTTTATTACTAAATATTATTATATTATTGAATCTAATTATTAAAATAGTAATATTAATTTACTTCTTAGATATTATTGTTATTATATAATCATCATCAAGTATTAATATATTAATACAAAGACTATAAAATAATGGTTATTAATTATCATTATAATCATTAATCATTATTATTATTATTATTATTAATTAATGATTATTAATATTATTTATTTATAACTATCATTTAAAAATATCCAAAATACTACTATTATGATTCATTATTATTACTTATCATTATAATTATTATTTAATAATCATATTATTATTGTGTAAATATTATTTATATATTAATTCAATTCAATTCAATTCAGTTCAGTTCAGTTCAGTTCAGTTCAGCTTCAATCAGTTCAGTTCAGTTCAGTTCAGCTGAATTATGCCGAAGAGAACAGGCCCTTGCTACAGGTTAACAATGTAAATTTTTTTATTATTCTTTTTTTATTTTCTACTCCCACCCTAAATCCCACCACCACTACATCAGCCACCCTTCCCCCCTTCTTCCTCCCCCATTTCCAACCTCTCCCAACCACCCCTTCCCCTGATTCTATCGCCCACTCTAAGACCACCTCAACTGCCTCTCTCTCCCCTTCCTTTTCCTCCCTGACCACCACAAATCATCACCCTAAACCTAACCACCTCCAAAATCGTCAATCTAAACCCTAACCACCGCCAAATCGTCACCCTAAACACCCCAATTCAAAGTTAATTGGGTTTATTCGAAGGTGAGTGGGTTTTCGAAGCTGGGTTGCGTCATTTTCGAAGCTAGTTTTGGTTTATTCGATGGTGGTTGGGTTTTCAAAGGGGTTGGGAATGGTGGCGAGCGAGGGTTTTGGAAGGTGTTGGGGCTGGGTTTAATTTTTGAAGCTGGTTCGGTTTTCGAAGGGGCTGGGAGAGGTGGTGGGGCTGGGTTTAATTTTCGAAGGTGGTCGATGATGGTGGCGTTGTGCTGTGGCGAATCTGGGTGTTGGGTCCGTAGCAGGGGAGGGGAAATGGTTATAGGGGTCTGGTTGGGTCTGGGGGTGGTAGCTAAGTGATCAGAGGTTCGAGGCTACGAGTGGTGGCAAAGGGAGGTCGTGATTGGGGCTTAGGGTGGTGGTGGGGGCGAGGGGATGGGAGTGGAGGAGAGGTTGGTAGAGCTGGTAGGAGGGGGAAATTTTAAAAAAAAGTAAAATAAATAACAATTACAAACAACCAATTAAAGCATGACATGTGGCATATTAACCTGTTAAATAGGTTTCCTTCTGGTCACGGACCATTTGTGGCGGACCTCCCCAATAGTTGGGATTATACAGGAATAAAGCTTAATAAGGATTTTCTTGGCTGAACGGGCATAGTTTGGATTATTCTGGTCAATTTTTCCTATCTTAAATAACCACAATGAACAATCTATACTAATATATAAAACAAAACAAGTTAGCTTACATGTTGCAACCATATTAATTTAACCTACATGGTATGACAAATTCCTTTACGATAATTATCTTGCACCCATGTCGCAACCACATTGATTACACATGCCATGTCATTACATATTTTTCCATCTAAAAAGTAAACGTTTTAAGCAAATAAAGCAGAATATTTTAGTATCCATGGTAAGCTTCCTTATATAGCAGCATATTCTAGCTTTCACCGTGAATAAGAGAGATAGAATAAGACTAAGGCCTGTTCAGTTCAACTTATTTTTACTGAACTGAACTTATTTTTGCTGAACTGAACTTATTTTTACTGAACAGAACTTATTTTTACTGAACTGAACTTATTTTTGCTGAACTGAACTTATTTTTACTGATTCATGTTGTTTTTCTTCTTTGCTCTACTGATTTTTACTGAACTGAACTTATTTTTACTGAACTGAACTTATTTTTACTGAACTGAACTTATTTTTGCTGAACTGAACTTATTTTTGCTGAACTGAACTTATTTTTACTGAATATTATTATTTTAAGGTGAACTGAACAGGACCTAACTTGATTTATTGTCATATATTTTTATGTAGTTACCTCTTATTAAGAGAAAGGAAAGACTTACAGTTTGTGCAACTAAAATACACGTTTTAAGCAAATATATAGCAGAATATTTTAGTGGCTATAAGAAGCTAACTTGATTTATTGCCATACTAGCTAATTTTTACATGTGAATAAGAGTGATAGAGCAAGGTGAACTTGATTTACTGCCATACTAACTTTTTCACGCATATTTTGAACGATGATTTCACAGCATTCATTTAATCTATATTTACCATAAATAATAATGTTAGCACATGCAAATAACAAAATTATACTATGAGATTATATGTGTAGTTAACTGATCGGAAGCAAGTCATATTTACTATTTTTTTTGGGAAGTAAAGGAATATATTAACAGCCGAAAAACCAGCACCATTTACAACCTAAAGACCCTTTTAGAGACTTTACAAACCTTCTAGGAAGGACTCTAAAGCTCAGAAAGGGGACAAAACAGACCCTCTATACAATAATACTTTGTATCCACTCCCTATCTATACTGCTTACTTTTTCATTTACAATGCTCTGCATTCTATCTTTAACTAGACTTTTAATCTGTGCTATCAGCACTCTAGTGCAAAAAAAAAATTTGTCCAAAAAAACTATATTTCTATAAATCCATAAGTTGTAGACTAGTCCTGCTATACAAGCTGTAACCACTTTCTTTCTCACCTTACCCCTCTTATATCTGCATTTGATCCATAGGAGGAACTCATGGATTGTCTGGGATCTGTTTTTCACCCCCAGGCAGCTCTGAATCTGTTGGAGGACTGCCCTACTATATTCACAGGAGAAGAAGAGGTGTTGATGAGTCTCTGGTTGCTTCCCACAGAAACTGCAAAGGTCATCCTCAGCAATACCACATATATGTAGCCTGTCTTTTGTTTGCAATCTCCCCTTAACTGTTATCCAAGTTATAATTCTGTGCTTTGGGATTGAGTATCTATTCCAGACCCCACTACACCAATGCTGCACATCATCAATTTTTTGAGTTTGTTTTTATACTTTGCCAATTGAGTATTCTTGTTGAGAACTCCAGTTTGCCATATCTATCATCCTTAGCTGATCTCTTGTTTAACAGATATCCTTCAGATCCCAGCTTGCACTACTTGGTGGGGAGAAATCCCACTAGTTTGAGTTTTGTATGTACACTGAATGTATCCATTTTACCCATAGTGTATCTTTCATAACACCAATATGCCATTCCAATTTACCAACAGCAGCCCTATTCCAGATCTGCACATCTCTAATGCCCAAGCCTCCATTTTTCTTTGGTAGGCACCTCTCATCCCACTTACCTTACCTGTGTTCTCACTAGAGGCTTTGCTGGTCCAGAGGAAGTTCCTGCAAACTCTCACAATTTGCTTCAAAATACTACATGGGATTATGAAAATCTGAGCCCAGTAGATATGGATGCTCATAATTACAGAATTTATGAGTTTAATTCTAGCTGCATATGACATGTTCCTTGTGGACCATTGTGTGATTTTCATGGTCATTTTCTCCACTAGCATATTACAATCTGTAGCTTTGAGTTTCCTTGAGCAGATTGGTACTCCTAGATATCTGAAGGGGAGTTCACCTATATTGAATCCAGACATGTCAGCCAATCTCTGGACTTCCCCATTTTCCATCCCCGCATTGTATATATTTTAGATTTACCTTTGTTTGTGCAGAGTCTAGAAGTTTCAGAAAAAAAGAGCAATGTCCTGTAGCATTAGGTATGCTGATGGCACATCTCCTTTGCAGAGTATTAGCAGGTCATCAGCAAAACAAAGGTGGTTCAGTTTCATAGGTTCACATCTTGGATGGAATTTGAACATATCCATGTTTCCTATATGCATGAATATTCTAGACAGATTTTCCATGCATATAACAAATAACAGAGGGGAAATTGGGTCTCCTTGCCTAATTCCTCTTTTCCTAGCAAAGAAGCCTTGGGGGTGCCATTTATCATCAAAGAGAAATTTTGGGTAGAGACACAACCATAACCACTTTAATGAAATGGGTTGGGAATTTCAAGTGAATAAGCATTTCCTCAAGAAAATCCTTACTAATAGTGTCATAAGCTTTCCTAAGATCAATTTTCATCATACATCCTCTTCTTTTTTGGCCTTTTTATATATTTTAACAATGTCTTGACACACAAGCACATTATTAATAATACTTCTACCCTTAACAAAGGCACCTTGATTTTGAGAAATTATATCAGGTAAAACCAGTCTCAATCTAGTACAAATCAGCTTAGTAATTATCTTATACAGAATAGAGCAACAAGCTATAGGCCTATAATCACCTATTGAGGCTGGACACTTTACTTTAGGGATTAGGGTAATAAGGGTAGTATTTACCTCCTTCAGCATACATCCAGATTGAAAAAATTCATTGATTGCAGCTATCATATCCTCTCCCACTATACTCCAGGAAGCTTTGAAAAACTAGCTATTGAAGTCATCCATTCCAGGTGCTTTATTGTATAGAATAGTGAAGAGTGCTTCTTTAATTTCTTCATTAGTGAACTGTAAGCTCAGTTGCTGCTGGTGTAGTTCAGTGAGCACTGGACCTCCTTTTATGATCTGTCTGTTGACATTCCTCTCTTTTTGCCATGTGGTCCCTAGTAGCTCTTTATAGAACTTGATGAAAGCATCACTCACAGAATCAACTGTACAATTTCATGATACCATTTCATCTTTAATAGCACTGATTCTATTTTGAGCTCTTCTAATCTTTAAGCTCTGATGGAATAATTGGGAGTTTTCATCTCCCTCTGCCACCCACCTTGCTTTAATTTGGCCTTTTGACTGAGGTATGCCAGATATATTTTATGAGTTTATGTGTATGCCTTCCTGTGTTCAACCTCCTGAGTAGCTAGGTGTTGATCATGAGGCCTATTGTGTAACTGCTTTTGTGTATCAGCTAAAGCAGCAACAGTTTTTGCTTCATTTACACTCACATCCCCATATAGAGAGTTGTTAAGCTTTTTAAGATCCAGCTTAACTTTTTTCAGTTTTTGCATAATTCTAAACATGTGATAGCCCTGCACATTTGTTCTCCAAATGTCTCTGACCACACTTAGAAATTCTGAGTGCCCACTCCAGAAGTTGAAGTATCTAAATGGTTTCTTTCTTTGGTTCAGAGGGTAAGCTCTTACAATTCCTGGACAGTGATCAAACTCACCTTCACACAAGTATGTGATCTCTGCTTCAGTGAAGTTGTTTAGCCATTGATTGTTGCATAAAGCTCTATCAATCTTGGAGAAGACACTGTGTTCACCTGCTTGTTTATTTGGCCATGTATAATGGTATCCAGAAGTCTTCATCTCCACCAAATTGCAAGCCAACAAGCATTCTCTCATATCCACAATTTCACCTTCCTGTATGGCTGAGCCAATTCTGTCATCATATTGCATCACAGCATTAAAATCCCCTAACACCATCCAAGCTCCTTGTATCTGCACCTCATATCTTTTTAAAGCTGACCATAGGTCATTTCTAGCCTGCCTTTAATTAAAACCATAGACAAAAGTACAATAGAATGCACTATTCCCATTTACTGTATTCACTCTACAATGAATACACTGTGGTGTATAATCTAGGATATCAATCTGAAAAGCAGTGGGGTCCCATCCAATCACAATCCTACCCCTATCCAAAAAAGTTTTGTTAGAAGTAATGCACCAATTAGGACATAATCTAAGGTATAAAGCACCAAGAGAGCCTGCTTTGACCTTTGTTTCTAGGAGGCCAAACAGCTTAATTTTATGAGTTAAGATGAATTTCTTAACTTCATACTGTTTACTAGCTCTGTTTAGCCCCCTCACATTCCAGCTCAGTATGTTATCCATTGCATATAGAGGGCTCCCCCTTTCAACTGTATGCAATGAGCTGTGTTCTGGCTCCATTTCTTCACCCTCAGGTACATTATGTCCCTCTTCATTCACGAGCAACTGAAATGAGTTTTGCATTACCACTTCTGTTCCTACATTCTCCCCCTTTCCTGCTTGTGTAGGTTTGTAAGTTTTAGTGGTTTTCACCTTCTGAAAACCTGCTTTATCAGTATCTGCTATCCCTACTTACACCCAAATCTATTTCTGTTTCTTAGTGCATACTTTCTCTGTGTGCCCAATCCCTTTGCAAGTCTTACAAAAGTCAGGTTTCCATTCATAAGTCACCCCTTGAGTGATCTTTTCAACTTTTTCATTTTCCAAGTATATAAACTCAGGGAATGTGTGTTGGATGGTAACCTCTACCATTACTCTAGCATAGAGTCGTTTGACTCTATTCAGAGTTGCCTGATCAACTTTTATAAACTTGCCCACTCCACTCACAATCTTTTGTATGCTTTTCACTCCCTAATATTTCAACTCAAGTTGGTGAAGTTGAATCCATATAGGTATGCTTTTCACATCTTCTTTGTTCAAATTCAAATGAGGGTTCCAGGCTTTAACCACAAATGGTTTGTTATCAAACATTAGATATGTATCCTCTAAGACATGTTGTTGAGCAGTTTTAGTGTCAAACCTAACAATGTAGATTCCTTTCCCTATAGCAACACATTTAGTGATTCCTTGTTTCCCCCATACTCTCTTTGTGAACCCCTCAATTACATGTAATGGTGGGTTTTCCCCAATAACATAGCATATGACAGAGTGTCCCAGTAGCTAATTTCATCATGTATATCTTCTAGTTCAATCTTATTTATTGAATGCTCATTTTGAGATTCAGAATTAGAAGGGTAAGGTATTTTCTCACCAGTTTGTAGTCGCCTTTGGGTTTTCTTCATTACTGTCATCCACTCATTGAACTGTTGCCTCGTCTCCTCTATTTCTTCAAGCTCTTTCATTGCTGCTTTTGGGGTAAGCAGTTCAACCAGCACAAAATCTTCAGACATTCGTAGAGTTTCAATCCCATGTAATTGAGCTATGGGTTTGTATTTTTTGCACTGTGCACTGTGCATTGTCAGGCACTTTCTTCTCTTTCTGTGGTTTTGAATCAGGGGTTTTTGTACAATTATTGCCTTTGGATGATCTAGCCATGGCAGTCGATGATTAATCAAGAAAATCGCTGGGCAGGAGTTTCCTTAAAACCCTCTCAAAACCCTATCTGAAAATTGCCACAATAAAATAGTAAAAGTAAAATAGTATTTTACTATTTTATTGTGGCAACATATTTATAAGTGAGAGTCTTGGGATAGACAGTCCATCCGTAAGTATATGGATAGATCATCATTAAACCAATATGTTTTGACTTAAAACAATAATGTTTTAACTTATAATATTATCGTATAAGGTTTTAACTTGAAATTAAGTGTAAGGTTTTATAATTCTAAAGCCTTGAAATTTTGAATTAAAAGCTCGCAATTTTAACTTAAAGTTTCATAATGTCTATCCATATGCTCATTGATAGACTGTTTAACCCCAAGTCTTTGTAAAAGTATAAATGAGAACATTATATGACATTTTTCTAATATGATATGAGACTGTGTATTGCCAAAATAGAATTTTTCTTTATTTTTACCAATTATGAAATTATATTAATCATTAAATATGTGCATTAGTGGAAACATTAGAAAATTTCAAAATAATAATATTAATAGAGACATCAAGACTCAAGTGTTCCCAAAGTCCATGTTCGTTATTGTTTTTCCAACTTTTCTAAAACCATAAACAAAGATAAGGAAAACAGATAAGAAAATTGCAATTATCTGCTATTCAATTTTCAAAAATAAACACGATTAGTATGAGTATACTACTATTTAGTTTACTATAACACCTAGATCATACGACTCTAAAATTTTAAAAGAGAAAACAAAAAATTGATAGGGTTATTGAAAAAACCCTTTACCCGTTTAGAAAGGGAATATTCTTTTTGTTTCTACATATTTATAAAGCACATACGCATCTATAATATCAATTTTCTCCACTTATTTCTATTAATCTAAAAGATAAAAATGGTTGGTTATCTTAAATTACACTTTCATAATACAATACATTTAGTTTTTATTAGTATGTATTACGACTTTTACAAGTATCTAATAGTTAACTTCCGAACTTAATATCATTTGTGTCTTAATCAAAGCAATGATAGAGTATATCTGATATTAGAAGGAGTACCTTATACTTCATCCCTTTTTTTTAAGTTGTACCTAAAGGTATTGGCACTTTTGCAAATGCACAACTTCAAGCGACCATATGTATAATTGTGCATATGTAAAAACTATGAAAAGTTTATATATGAAAACTACATACCGAGACAGATCTAACAAGCCCCACTTGACTATATTTTTCCTAATGAATATAAAAAGAATGATAGAAAATGCCATAAAAATATTAATTAAAAAGGAACCGAATTTTTTCAATTTGGTTGGATTATTATACATGATATTAGACATTTCATCCACCCCCAGATTTTATGTATTTACTGTGATTTGTTTGTCAACAGATAAGTGATCTAACAAAACGGGTCAACAAATACATCGTGTACCGCTTAGTAAACAAGTCTTAATAAGGTTAGCGGTTGTTGGCCTGTCAATAAATGACTTCGGAGGGTTGTTGACATTTTTAATAAATCGAATGCGTAAGTGTTGAGAAGATTCAATCTGTCATCAACGTCCCCGACACAAAATTTGTTAATTAATTTATTTTCTAACTCTATTTGATGGGTAAGCTGGATAATGGAACGAGGATTTATATGAAAATTGTATTTGCCATTAGTTATGGACAAAGACGAGGATGGCTTAATTTTCATATGAACTTATAAACTTTTGTAATAAAACATTAAATGATAAAATGATATGAAACGGGTTAAGGTAGACTTGACCAACCCTTTTAAAAAGGATATGTGAAATCCTAAATTTGAGGAAAGAAATTAAACTCGATGCATTACTTTATTGCTAGCTCAAAAGGCTAAAAAAATCAGAGTAATAGAATAAAAAGTAGATAATCAACTGAAAAGTTATCAAAAGCAAGTCTCAGAGATGTTGCACATTTATTACTTTTCATGAATTTTTAGGTCCACAACAGATGATCATTAGTTAATTGTCAGTTTAAACACCATGATCATAGGAAAACCATCGAAAACAAATATTTTTTTATCGTTTGTTGAATTCAAACGCAACCATTATATTATAAACATTGAATATAAGAACACTAATTATATAAAAATTTCTCGTTTTGCACGGGTCTAAAAGCTAGTAAGGTTATATAAACGAACATATGTCAAAGTTAATTGGAACAAAAACTTTTTTGAACTTGAGTGTGATTCTACATTGAATATTTAAAATCAATAAATGCGCATATCTAATAACCATAGTGAACATTAAAGTTATATAAAAAAACATATGTCAAAGTTTATTGGAACAAAAACTTTTTTGAAATTGAGTATGATTATACAATGAACATTTGAAATAAATAAATGAGCATATTTAATAATCATAGTGAATAATAAAGTTATATAAAAGAATATGTCAAAGTTAATTGGAACATTTTGAGAGAAATTTTTTGGTCAAATCAATTCAAATTTTCAAGTAATGGAGGAGAGAGAAGAAATTGACTCCATAATATTTATTGAAGATGAACTAATTATTCATTTTATATTTTATATAGGAAGGTTACCCAATGGCTACAATAAGAATTGTAGCATTGCAATAGTTTCAATCTCAACCCTTGACTTTTGTAGATATCATCTTGTCCATTAATATAATTAAGTTCTACAAAATTTCACTTTCTTTTTTTTATTAAATTATTTAGATTAATGGTCAAGATGAGCCTATAACGGATGAATAGTTTAAATTTAAAGATTGTAACTATTGTAGAATTATCATTTTATTTATTAAGATATCTAAAATTTATGCCTATGTACGTTAATGTACATCGCATCCTACTCCTGGTGGTAGGATCGAATTTGCGTCTAGAACCTACAACCTACTCATTTCATGAAACCAAAGATATGCTTTTAATCTCCACCGCCCTCCATTCTCTCGTTCCTCTTCACGGCTGGAAGCTGCAATTCCTCCCTCTCTAGTCTCTACCTCATAATCTCGAATTCTCGACTCAAGTCTTGTTCCTCCATCTCTTTCCGTAGTGCTACTGATCATCAATCCTGATTTTGATTTTGATTTTGATTTGGTGTTGTTGATACACGAAGAAGGAATTTTGGATAAATATGGCTCAGAACCCTCAACTATTTCCAAATGGCATGCCCGTCCCTTTTTATGGCGAATTGTTTGTCTTAGCCAGAGATGGCGTCGAGTTTGAGGTCGATAAGATCTCCGGGTCAGCATCTCCATCTCCCTCTCACTCTAATTCTTTTTCTTCATCAAGTTGTTCCTTTTCTTTCATTTCTCGCTTGTTTTCTTGTTTGTGTCAGCCCTAATATATTGGGGTTTTGTTTATTTCTTGTTAATTTCAGTGGGTTTTGTATGGAATTGGAAATTTAGTTTGCTTCTCATTGAAGTGCTATTGTTAACCCAGAATTCAAACTTGTAATTTCGGTTCACGTCTGCATATAATTTAGGATTTAGGATTTAGGATATAGTTGAGAGGAGGAATTTGGTCTTACAAGCCATTGTATTACATATCATGAGGAGGAATTTGTTTTTACAAACCATTTTATTACATATCGTGAGGAGGAATTTGTTCTTACTAGCTAAAAAATGGAAGGCAGTTCCATATCCTTTGGTGCTTTTGGAAAGAAAGAACTTACATTTTCTTCTCATTGAATTATGTGAAGGAAAAGGGAACGTTTGTGTCTGATTATAGTAAGGTGAGTTTTTACTTTTAGATGGTGATGTAAGGAGATGGAAAATTGCACCTTCCAATAGCTTATGAGATATGGATGGTCTCATCAATTGTGTCATCATGACTCTGATGGCAGTTACATCTTATGGTCCACTTAAAACTTCTCCAAGTTCTTCCCTAAAAATTTTAAATAGGGGAAACTTGTCGTCGACTGTCTGATCTAAATTTTCAAATTTTCTCCTTTGGCTTGCAGTAATATTGGCATGCTATGTTTTCCAGTCTAAATCAGTTCCTGTCAAATGCTCAAATATGAATCTTAGAGCTTTGTATGCCAAGTGACTTAGCAAATCAGGTGCTAAATGTGCTCTTCAAAGGGTTTGGAGGCTTCAACTAAATAACAAAGGACTAAAGTACATAATATTAGGTTAAAAGCCCTGTGCTCTAGATAGGAATTTCCTTGTTGCTTGAAACCGGCTTCACTAAGCCCAGCTATATGTCAATATTGTCAAAGCTTTCAGTTGGTCCTCTTCTCCCCCCAATTCAGTCGTATTACATGAACATTTTCAAATTTGGGAAATCTATGTTTGGAGATGGTCTAAATTATCCCAACGATTTAATAATTAACTATTTTATTAATTAAAGAGAATTAGTCTTGGTATAGTTCACCCATGTTCCCTCTGGTTATTAGAGAATCCAAGGGGCTAGGAAGATTCTGTCTGGTTTTATTCAGATCTTATAACCACAACATGGGTGAATTCTTCACATTATAGACCAAGAAGTTTATCTAAGTTCAATTCTTCATGTTTGGCTCCTACACAAAAGCCACTTAATTAATTTTGGGTGTATGATATGAGTATAAGTTGAAGGAATACTTTATGAACCAAACAAAGTCATATCTGGATTTTCTCGTGTGAAGCTCAGACTTCCCATGAACTGCAACTTAACATCTGTAGATTGAACCTATATACATAAGCTGAACTTGTTGAAAGAACAAAGCCTCAAAGTTAAAACAGAAGCTATGAAAATCTCAGAGACTTGCAGCCTGCTATTTTGAACCCAGTATGAGTAGTGGATATGGTTTCAAGACAAATGCAATTACTTTTACAGCTTGTTTGGATAACCTTAGTTTAAAAAAGCGCGCCCGAAGCGCGCCTAGGCGGCAGGCGAGGCGAGGCGGCAGTGGTGGCGCTTTTCAGACCTAAGGCGAAGCGTTTTCATCTAGGCGCATGTAGGCGCTCTTTTTGGTGCGCCTCTGGAGAGGCGATAGCCCAGCGCCTTTTCCGCTTCTTGTAGAAACACGAGAGAAAATAGAAAATCTGAGTTTAGGAGTTAAAAAATCACAAATTTAAGACTTATCCAGGCCTTTTGAGTCAAATTCGACCACAATTCCTCCTCTAATTTCATAGAATTGTTGTAATAAGAACCCTAAATAAAAAAAGCCCAAATTGTAAAAACCCTAATTTGAGATTCATTCGAAATTGACGAAACCACCCACATAAACAGTGGCAGAACCCGCCGGCCAGAGATAAATGATGATCCCTGCCGGTCATCGACGACCTCCTGTGGTGGCGGTTGCTGATTTCTTTCAGAACAGTCGCCTGCTCTTCACTTCTTCCCCTTTCCTAGTGTCGTTGCTTCTCCTTTCATACTGTATGGTTTTAGTCTCTTATAAGTTATAAATATGGCTGACATCATTCATGTGAGATTATTTAATTAGTTTGACTTTCCTTTGCTTTCTTCATTTGACGAGTTTTACTTCTTTTTGTTGCTTTGTCTTTTGTAAAAGTCTTTATTCATTTGTTATATTTTTTTACCTCTTCATGAGTTTAATTATTAAATATATAGGGAAAAATATAGTAAAATAAAATAATTTATACCACAAAAACCAGAAAAATAAAAATAAATTTCAAAATATAAAAAATAAATAAAGATGCGCCTCGCCTACAAGAAGCGCGCGCCTTCGCCTTGCGCCTAGGCTCCAAGGACCCTTTGCGCCTCGGTGCGCCTCGCGCCTTTTAAAACTAAGTGGATAACCAAAATAGGAGGGAAGGGAAAGGGAAAGGGCAAAAATCTATTGTTTGGATAACAAATGAGGGGTGAGCGATTTGGAGGGAGGGAAATGGAAAGATCAATTTATAAGAAACTGTTCCATCAACAATGGAAAGATTTGGAAGGAAAACTCATCCTTCTTTTCTCCCCTTCCTTTCTCTTCTCCCCCCTTCCCTTCCCTCCCCTTCTTTTCCTTCCCATTTTGTATCCAAACACACCGTTAGGTATTGTGGGGAACTATAATTTCATTTGAAATGATTCATTTCAAATATGTATTCTTAAATCATGGAATCTATATCCAAAACAATTGTTTGGTAAACTTCAGAATTTTAAATTTGGGATTTCAAATCCAAAGCTAGTGTTTGGCTTACCATAAAATTTACAAATCTAAATTTACATATTTAAGTGAAAAATCACACATCAAAATCATCTCCTTCCCGATGTCATCTATTGTACACAATTAGGATTTTCATTCCTTAAAAAAAAAAAAGAAAAAAACACAGACTAGTGTTCGATTTCTCTGAATTGCTCCAAAATGTGAGAAAATGTTAAAGAACAGAATAGCTTCTGTCCTGCAACAGAAAAGCGTCGAAACCCATAGATACACCCCTGACTGGTGAAATCATCAGAGTCCAAAAGAACCAAAACCTGCAATTAGGCTCTAGAAAAATCCGGAAAATTGGGGAAATGCGATGGAATAGAGACTAGACAATCTAAGATAAACCCTAATGAAGATTGATCCTCAAGCGAAACTCCTCTTCGATCATCCGCAAATGCAATCTCTGCCTTCTATCACCATCTTCGATTCTCTGCTTTGAAGATACTTTCATTGTTCTTCAGATGAGCTTTGATGAAGATTGCTCTAATGGTGAAAGCAATTTAGGGCTTATAATGGAGGGAGAGAAAGATAGGGGAGAGAGAAGTTCATGACTCTGTTGAGGAGGAGAGTGAAAACATAGTTAGGGTTTAGAATTTGCAAATGACAATCTTATCCATGGAATTTCAGAATTCTTAAAAGTAGGGTAATGTTATAAGGGTTGGAATTGGATTGGAATTGGCCCAATTCCAATTTCAAATTCTAGGATTTCCCAACAAGTCATTTGGTCCATTCAACATTTACAAATGAAATGCTAATTCCCAAACACAACATATTTATGGTGTGTTTGGGAACATGAATTTCATTTCCAAATGCTGAATTGGTCCAAATAGAGTGTTTGGGAAGGTATGAAATTTGGAATTGGAATTGGCCTAATTCCAACCAAATTCCAAGCCTTTTATTTATAGTCCAAATTAAAGAATATGAAATTTCAATCCAAGAGCTGTCATTTGGAATTCCAATCTCTTCCAAGTTCTATTTTTCTCTGTCCTGTATGTTGAATTCTTCAGCAACAAGAAGACATTGGCCTTCGCTGCCGATGCAACACCAGCAGCAAGAACAAATATGTTCATCTTCTAGTTCCTCAATTGTCAGTAACAAAAACACCAGCGGATCTTCATTATTTGTGACAGTCAACTTCTCGTCTCTGCGGTGGAACTCAATCACCATTGCTGAAATTCTTTGAACTTCTCTCTTGATATTCTTTCTTTATAACCAGGCTCATAAATTTGCACCTTATTTGAGTTGCAAGCCAACATTTCATAATTCTGCTCATAAATTTTAACCATGATTTGTTAATCTTTTCCTTGAAATTCCAAAATTATAATGCTACTAACCATTATTTTATACCAATAAATTAGTAACCTTATTTAGTAGACAAAAGCTCTGTGAAGTTGGCAGTTGAATCATGGATTTGTAATTTTATTGGGTTCCCAAACAAAAGATTTGGAATTGGAATTCTACACTTACAGAATATGCAATTGAAATCCATCATTTCAAATGAAAGTTGTGTTCCCAAACACTACCTAAATGAACACTAGTGTTAGGTAAAAGAATATAGGTCATAGTTGGTGGGATACAAAATTTTGAAATTGGGCTTATTATATAATGTACGTTTGATTTTCGTAATTGAACATTTTAAATATGGTGAATGAACATTAGAGCAAGGTAAAATAATAAATGTAAAGGTTAGTAAGGACAATTTACTTCTTCAATTTCATAGGTTTACTTGAATTTAGATTGATGTTTATTTAAATGCTTCTAATGTTCAATGTAACAACTCACAATAAATGAAATAGGTTTTATTTGTTTGGTGTTGAGTTTTGTTACGTGCTCACGAGTGTAGGATCTAGTTTGCACAATACAACACAAACCTTTTCCCCCTTAAATGAGGAAGGCAGTTACTTATGAGTGAAATTTCACAAATTTTAGGTTGCGCAGAGTTGTTGTGTGAAGTGGAAGGTGATAGCTGGTAGCATGTATAAATCAATCAATTTGGGGGAACTAAACAAAAGGGATAAGGTGAAGTTTATGTCGAATGCTTTTGCTTTTGACTCTGAATTGGGGGACGATTTCGATCCTGTAGTACCCCCACCGTACAAGGTTTTTTCCAATTAGGCATTAGTCTTGAGCCGTTTGATGTATTTTTGCCTTTATTCTTTAGTTGTGAACAAACTCTTTATAGGATATTGTGACAGCTTTATGAAGTGAAGCTTGAACTTGGCAGGTTCTATTCTCTTTGTAACACAGTATAGAGGTCCTTTTCCGTCAATTATGAAAACTATGAGTTTATTATTGTACGATAGCGGTGCCTCAAATATAAGAATGTGCGCCTCAAATTAATGTCTTTATTCAAGGAAGCTTTGTTTGATCAAAATGGGGCATTATTCTAGAAGTCTATGATTTATGAAATATTCTGGAGAAATAAATTTTGCTAGAAATCTATATAGTCTTTGTGTCGAGGTTTGCGATGGATTTTCTTGAAGGACTTCAGACTACTGTGTTATATTTAGCCCTTTGTTAGGAAGAGTTCAAGTTAATACTTGTATCAATAGGAACTTATATATGATAACCAAACCATTAATGCAGTAGATTGATGCTTGCTCTATGTTGAAGCTTATTTAATCTTTGTTTATGGATTGCTGCCTTTCCTTTAGAGTGATTCTCTCTCAAGCTCTTAGTTTTGCTTGCAAACTTTATCTTTCTAACGCCCTACTCCGCCATTGTAAAATGTGCTACTAAACTATTGCTTCAAAGACAAATAGACAATTGTAAACATTTTTGTACTACTAGCAGGTGCCAAGGGGGGCTTTCAGGTGAAAGCTCAACAAGGCTCTCCTTTGCGCGTGAACAGGTTCCTGCCTAGGTGTCTATGTCATCAGTTACTATGTGTTGTTACTCTTACATGGATTAAGTGTCTACTCGGATATGGATCTCAAGTGTCGGCCAAGGCCATTTTGAAGAAATGAGTTAACTTTTTAGTTAAAAATGAAGTAGCCAAGTGACACGACACGACATACGATTTTGGAGATAAATGCGGGTGTCAAAGTAACATAGTTTCCTAGTACCTGTCTAAGACTAGTTACTATTTTTTCTTATAGAGTTTGGTCTTGGAACTACCTCTGAACTATCTTTCTGTAGATGTAAGAGAGTGTTTCTATCAGTGGCTTTCATGGGTGCTACTTTCTGGATTGGAAAGAATGGTCTTAGTTGCAAATTCAAGACATCTTCATATAAAATTGAAGATGCACTTCTTTTTACTTGCATGTTTTGGAATGTAGAAGTCATCGTGTTTTCTGATGTCGTATTGCGTCATGCTTGAATGTTTGATGACATTTCCATTTGAAAGAAATGAGGATGGATAAAACAAACTATTACAAAGAGTATTTATGTAAGATCACGATCTTCTTTTTTTTTTCTTAGGGTAAGAAGAAGGGGCCCGGACCCTGCTTAATGGGCCAAACAGTTTGAGAGAGGGGGAATGATAAAGGAAATCTTACTCTCGAAGTGCCTTTAGTGGGGATTGAATCCCCTACTTGAACGTTGAAAGGCTTTCTCCTTTCCACTAGACCAAATCTTTCTTGGTCAAGATCACGATCCTTGAATGTTAAGGTTTGACAAAATGTGAAAAACATTCGTGCCGAGGATGTGTAATCTTCTTGACCAACTTTTGTTGGCGCATGCTCCAAAAGAAAGAACTGCGATGTGGAATATTTCATTATCTAAATATGAAGACAAAATTTACTAAAGTGAAGTACTACCTCCGTAACAATATATATTGCAACAATTGAATATTTTATACCTCACAAGTAATACCTATTGTTGCAATAATTCTGTTACGGAGGTAGTATATACTTAAGAATATAACTTCCTGGAGAAGTTGTGTGGTCAGATACATTTGTAGTCACCTTGGATGTGCATCTTTTACCTCGCCTTCAAGAGCTCAAGTTGTTTTACTATATCTATTAGTATGTACTATCATTTGTCTCACTCGTCTATTATTGGTGGCTTGTAGTAGTGGAAAAGTGAAAGCTAAGGGGACTATCTACTTGTCAAATGTACGCATGGTATTTGTTGCAAGCAAGCCGGCGGGAAACTTTTATGCGTTTGATATGCCTCTGGTATGCCAATTAATCCTTTGTCAGTTGTTTGTTCATATTGCATTCTCCTTTACTAGTTCAGCCAAAAAGAACTCCATTAACCTACGTTTTGCATGTGTTTGCAGTTTTTAACTTTATCTTGAGAGAGTAGACTGTCCGTGCCATAACTATGTCATTCCAAGTTCAACCTACTTTCTCTTTCCTTTCCGTCCAATTGACAAAGGAAAAAATTTAGGAGTGTTAAGACTACAAAAAGATAGGGAATGTTAGTTGAGGGAAGATGGAGTGGGGCAATTATTACTCTTCAAATGATTTGCCACTTGCTTCCAGGGTATTATATTAGCCCCAAAATGAGTTTGTAGTTTCCCACCACCACCTTATTCCATCTTTTTATTACTGTCTAATTTACCCATTAACTCGTTACTCCAAGTCCAAGCATGCCCTTACTTAGACTTGTGCTTCTTTATGGTGCAGTGTATCTCCTTTTTTTCCTTTGCAACAATTTGAGTTTTACAATTGGCATAACTTTGATCTTCGATATCCCTAATCATACATAAATAAAAATAAAGGGAAATTCTCAATGGTGGCCCTTAGGTCTTAGAAATTCTCAGTGGTGTAAATTTCAAAAAAAAAATTTCTCATTGGTAACCCTGCTTTACAAATTATTCCCAAGTATAGCATTAATGAATAATATTCCGTTAATAATAAAGCATATTCCGTTAATTAACCATTAAGACGGTCACTCGCACGTAAAAAGAGGTCTTTTGGGTCGTTTTTTGCCAATTTTGACATCAAAATCGAACGTTGAGGGGTAAAACTAACTCCCCTAAACTTAACTTTAAGAATCGATTTTGAGGTCGAAATTGAAAAAAAAAACAATCCGAAATGCCTCGTTTTATGTGCAAATGTCCGCTTTAACGGTTCTCTAGTGGAATATCCTTTATTATTAACGAATATTTTTCGATAAGGTTATGCTTGAGAATAATTTGTAAAGCAGGGCTACCAATGGAAAAGTTTTTTTGAAATTTCTACCACTGAGAATTTCTAATACCTAAGGGCCACTATTGGGAATTTCACTAAAATAAAATATTAATATTTTGAAATTTATATGGAAATTAATCCAACAAAATCTTGATTACTAATATTTATTTTTAAAGTAGTCAAAAAGCTACCGTCGAAGCTATTTTTGCTAGTTTATGAATAGATAAAAAATGGTGCAACAATTGTTCTGTTTGATACAACTTCCAATTTTATGGAAATTTTCGAGTCTATGTCATTATGGTTGTAATTTTCTTTTCTTTTTTTGCATTTTTACACCATGGTCATCTACATAAACTTTGTGCAGTTGCATGTTCATGACGAAAAGTTTAACCAACCAATATTTCAGTGCAACAATGTTGCTGGACATGTGGAACCGGTGAGTTATCAAAATACCAACAGTTCTTATTGGTCACATTCTTTGGACATTCCTTAATTTATGAATTTTTAAATATTAGGTTGTTCCTGAAACCGAGAATAGAGCTTTGTACTCAACCCACTCCTTCAAGATTTTGTTCAAGGAGGGCGGCTGTGGCACCTTTATCCCATTGTTCTTCAACTTAATCAACAGCGTAAGGCAGTACAATCAACATGCTGCACCTGTATCAGATCCTCGTGTTGATCCACTACGTGCGGTAGAGACTCCTGTGGATGAAATGATGAGACATGCGTAAGTCTACTTTTTGTCTATGTTTAAGGCTTTGTGACGAGTACAATCTTAAGTAACTTGAAAGCTCACATAATGGGAACTTTATTTCTGCAGGTACGTCGATCCAAATGATCCTACAAAGATATTTCTGCAGCAGCCTATGCCAGAGTCTAATTTGAGGCGGCGTACATACCATTCACAAGGGGACAACAATATGTAAATTTATTTTGTTACTCCCTTGGGAGGCATATCGATCGCGTAAGACTAAGAACGTTAGTTGTCAACTTGTAATTATATATGAGGCTCTTAGCCTTGAGGGGCTCCACTGGCCTATCAATATTTCTTTTTTTTTTCAGTGTGGAGAATGGACCTTTGTACTATAAACACAACTCTGTAATACTGTCTTGTGTATGTTGGTGAAAGAGGTTTGTTTTCGCATTTTGTGGATGCAAAATTAGCACTTATGCTTAGGAGAAAAATGGCGGTTACGTGTGACCACACGTGATTGTGATGTATAAAAGAGGGATGTTGCTGGTTACGTGTGACCACAGTTACCTTTGCTTTGATAGTAGTAAAATTTGTCTCTTGAGATTAAAATTGTTTAGGGTCACAAATAATTGGATAAAATCATCACTACTAGGTTATTGACATGTTTATATTTTCTTGAAATGGTGATAGAAGTCTGCTGCTATATCAATTACATTGATTTATATTATTGATTTGATATATCATGAACAATGGGTTGAATGCACACATGGAAACTGGGACCAATATTTGAAATCTGGCTGCTATATGGAATCTGCTGCTATTATATGGAATGCTATGTGGAATCTGCTGTTTATAATCCAACATGGGCCCTGTGCAATCCACCACTGTTGCATACATGGCTGCTGCTATTCAGTTTTTTATTTTTTAGATCTTCATATAGTCGAATTTTGCCTTTTATTAGAGAAAAAAGATGATAACTTTTGCAATTTCTATATTTGTCTAATTTTATATAGTAGTCAGACAACTTGGTTGGATGTCATTTGATATTTGGATATGATTTTGCGACATTGGAATTTGCAGTATGCTTTGATTTGCAATATCATGTTGTGACAATATGCTTTGATTTGCTCCTGTTTGTTTTCAGGATGTCTGAGATCCCCTATTCTCTGAATATAAAATGACCCCAAAAAAAAAGGCTGGGTCGGGCCCACTGCCCCTGACCCGCCTCAGCCCGTTTACAAACTGACCCGCTCTGGCTCTGACCCGCCCCATTGAACACCTCTACTGGTGACCTTATGGTAAGCTAATGAAGTTTATCAATCACAAAATCCAAGCTTAGGTTATAGTTTGATCCTAAGTTCAAATTAGAGTAACAAGTAATCGAATATTTCAGCTTTCAAGACCATTTCTAGAACTTTAAAGTTGAATCTTAACGTTTCTTAAATCACTCCTGGAATTAAGTATATTATTATTCACTTAATAATATTTTTTTAAGGAAATTTTGTTAAAAAAGACCTTATAAGTTACAAATCTTGTGAAAAAACTCCTCATATAATTTTTTTTGAGAGAAAAATACCTTATATTACATTATCTATCATTACAAAAAAGAGACAAAGCTTCTTAGACAAGTTATACAGGGCTTCACAGCTCCCGCCAAGGATGTCGCCTATACGGTGCTCCGGCTGTAAGAGGTACCGTGTTTGGCAGTGGCCATAGTTACCAGCGACTATGCAGAGGCGCAACTTTCAAGGTAGGCGGCCTTGAACAAACACCAAATGCACTGAGCCTACCTCCGTTGGACTACAAGCATACCTTCACAAGGAAAACACAACTCAAAACAATTAGGACTACACGAAATTCCAAAAAGACGAAAATTGTTGGACTTATATAATTTCTCTAAAAAGTATTAAAGACTCAATTAACTAACTATATTCTTGTATAAGGTAAAGTCCCAACTTTAAGAGTTAAGCATGAAACTAAGGTCTTATATTAACTAATGAAGCAATAAAAATAAGTGCTACTTGGCCCCTTTCTAGCTAATCCCCAGGTTACCTGGATTTAGCTCATGAGTGTTTCATCTTCTTCAACCCTGATTTCAGCCACAGCTCTTGCCCTTTGGTCTTCAAAGGTGTTGCAAGGGTACCTGGTTAATTCATAGTATAACCTAGATTCATAGGTCAATCCTGTCCTAAATGCTTCGATTGTGGTTGAATCGTCCAGATTCTTGATGGTTATTATCGCTTTGTTGACCATATCCAGGTCTTAACGGACACCTTCATTCTTCCCATGGGTGATACGGCAGAGATCCCCAGTATGTTTCTCCATAGTCCTGCTGCTAGCAAATTACTGGTAAAATTTGCTCATTAAAGTAGAAAAGTTAGATACCGAACCTGGTTTTAGGTTGATTAATCATTAAAGGGTTGGACTAGCAAGAGTCGCACTAGAAAATTTATACATAGTAGCTTCAAGGAGATGCTCGGGAATTGAAAGAGTCCACATCTTTTGCTTGTACTGATTTACGTGGTCGTAAGGATCAGTTGAGCCATCATACAAGTTATTGAGTCTTTTGGATTGTTGGGTAATCTTTTGGGTAAATGTGGGTTGTTTTTTGGTTGATACTTAATTGCTTGCTACTGCTTATAATGCTGAAGTTGATTTTTTTTGTTTGGTTCACTTCATGGCTGCTCTGGACAACCTTAACTGTTCTTAAATTGCTCCAAAAAATGGAGTTGTAAGCCCTTTTATAGGGCATATTATGTTTCAGACTTTGGGGGGAAATTTTGGGAACAAATGGAAATGGAATTGGAGGGAAAATTTTAGTATGAATAATTTTGGCAAAAAAATGGCGCCCAAACTGCCTGTCCCCCTTCACTGCTGCCTAATCAAAGAAAGTGGGGGTGGGGACCACACCCACTAACTACACAATTAAAAACCACCTAAACATACTTACAATTTTTTGCCTCAAAAACCGTAAAAGTGACAATTTATCACTTATTTCAAAACGGATGAAGTATATACTTTTATGGTTTAATTTGAATATTTGGGGTTTTGTTATATTTTTACTTTTACAGTTTAATATGGTTATTTTTTTATTTGTGTTTACGCTTTGTCATTCTTATGAAGTATAATTAAGAATTTGATTTATTTTGAAGGTTTAATCACTCTTGAACTCTTCTTCATATATTTCTTGTTTTCGTTATTGAATGAGTTTAAAAGAGCTAATTGTTATTTCCTTTTGTCACTTCCTGTGTTGAGGTTGATTTGTTTGTTTATGTTATGTTACTATTTTTCTTACTGTCACTTCTTTCTATTAAGCTTGTGTTTGATTGTTTTTGGGAGAACTGCTAGTTGCTCCCATTGAATGAAGATTTGTTGATATAAATTTAACAGAAGTTGAATGATTGTCGTATCATCACCCTATGGGCTGAGTTAGTGAGGATGCGCTTATAGTCTCCCCCCCATTATATTAGTTATTTTAGATGAGTACAAGAATGACATTAGGAGGACTATACATGTAATAGACTTTCCTTAAGCTTTTTGGGATATTTTGGATTGGTTTAATGGGGAGTGTTTTGCCTTCGAGAGGTTTGAATTCATTTACGTTTAACTTTGGATTTGGAATAGTTAAACCTTTTAATATTACGAGAATTATATAGCTTTGAATAATTCAATTTTTGTTAAGTTTTTATCCTTTAGTAACTTCTCCGTCCAATATATTATTTCTACTAGGGGTGTGCATAAATATCCGATCCGAAAAAGTGACTATCCGAATCAAAAAATTGGGTAACCGATCCAGTTTTTGAAATTAGGATATTTTGGATTGGGTATCTGGTTTCAAATTCGGATAGTCAAATCAGATACACATAGTTCATTTGAGAATTCGGAAATTCCGAATATCCGATTTTTCTTGCAATCAAAAGTATTGGGCTTTAACCCACATCCTAAATCCCTTCTAAACCTTATGCATTCAGTGTTTTGAGTCACTCTTAGACCATGCATTATCCCTTCTAAACCTTATGCATTCTGCCTCTCACACTCTCAGTCCCTGTTGGTTTTTGTTTCTCTCAGCTGAGTCATCATTTGAGGCATCGATAGTTTATTTTCCTCTTTAGTACAACCAAGTATTTTAAATCACACACCTGCCAAAATGCGATCATGGGTGTTCTGTTTGAAACTGCAAAAGTCAATTCAAATACCACATCTTTTTTTAAACTGCACTTTGGATTTTCGCTGCATTTATCTCACTTTGCATTTACTTCATTTGGGCGTTCTTAGAGCATTTAGTAAAGTAGTACTCAATTTGAGTTAGAACTTTGTTGCTTAGTTGGTGCAAAATTAGTGAATGATTTTCGTAAGGAAATGTGAGTTCCTTTGCTCAATATTTTATTGATTTTTGCTAGTATCTTCTAATTGGTAATTGATGCAGTGAACACAAATCCTATAGATAACTTATACAATCCGGATAATTCGGATATCCAATCAGAAAATTCGGTTACCCGAAACTTCAGATATCCGAATTATTCAGTTCGGTTACCATTGTTCGCGAACTGGATAAACCGAATATCCTTATTCGGATCGGATCGTGTCCGGTATCCGGTTTTGCACACCCTTAATTTCTGGCGACATCTCTGGTCTGTTTAAGGACGGGTTGTTACACCTAGTCTTAGTTAAAAAGGTCAAGAATTCGAGTTCACGTATTTATAGTTCTTAAATCGAAACAAAATCTTGCTACTCGACTTGATCCGAGTTCCACCGTTTATCAATTTTAGGGGCATTACTTTCCAAGTGAATAGAACTAAAAAGTCTTGATTATCCTTGAACAACCTTAATTCCACCTTATGTATACCCCTAAAGCAGACTAAGAGTCTATGCTATTGGACTGAAATTAATTGAACTAAACTAAACTGAAATATTTTGGGTTGAAGTCGTTGAATTGAACTGAACTGAACTGAACAATAATGAATTGTAATTCTGATACAAAAAGAGAGGAACTGAACAGAACAAATATTTAAATTCTGACAATTTTTTAATTTTATATTCTAAAAGTAACAAATATTTGTCTTAACAAAAATAAAATAAAAAAGTTACTACGTACTAATTATAAATGTTTTTTTTTTGAGGTAATACTTCCTCCGTTTTTTTTAAGTGATACATGTTTGCTTTTACGGTTTTTGAGGCAAAATTTCTTAAACTTGATTAGAGGATTATAAGTGGAAAGTGGGACATATAATTAAAAGTTAATCAAACACTCATTCACCACCCCTTCCCCACTCTCTCTCCTCCTTCCACCACCACTGCCCCCACTTTACCACATCCACCGCCACATCTACCGCCACAACCACCACCAAACCACCACCTCGCACTATCACCACCATCAAACAACCACCCAGCACTACCATCGACCACCAAAACACCACCCAGCACTATCATCGACCACCAAAACACCATCCAGCACTACCACCGACCACCAAAACACCATCCAGCACTACCACCCACCACCAAAAACCCCAAAAACTACCATCAACCACCAAAAACCCCAAAAACTAGCATCAACCACCAAAACACCACCACTAGATTCGACCACCACCAAAAACCCCAAAAACTAACATCAATCAGCAAAACACCACCACCAGATTCGACCACCACCAAAATCAGAGTTTGGGGTTTGCCAAATTCGAATACCAGATTCGACCACCAGCACCAGATTCGACCACCACCAAAATCAGAGTTTGGGGTTTGCCAGATTTGACCACCACCACCAGATTTGACCGCCACCACCACCAAATTCCTTGCCAAATTCGACCCACAACAACACCAAATTATGACCCACAACTCCTCCAACTCTATCTTACGTGAGAAATAGAAAGGATGGAGAAATGGCCTTTGAGTGTTTGACTTGGGGTTTAGCAAGGGTTTATGTAGGCAGACATGGCGAATTAATTCAATCAATCAATCTTCAATCTTCTGTGTTCAAACATGGCGAATTTAATATGACCCACTAGTTGTGAGACAGTTGGAGGAAGAGAGAGAGAGGGGTGTCGGAAAAGGGGTTTTTTAGGGTGGTCGTTTTTGAGCAGGGTGTTTTTTAGGGTTTACAGGTGGTGGTGGTGGTGGTGGTTGTGTTTTAGATGTGGTTGTAAATTAGGAGAGAGATGGGGAAGGTGGTAGGTTGAGGAGAGAGATTAATTAATAGGGTGGGTAGGTTTAGATGGGGTTAATTAGTTTGTTAATTGTTTTAAAAGTGTGGTTAAATAAGTAAGGGTAATATTGTAATTCTATAAGGTAAATATTACCAAAGTTAGAAAGTTTTGAAAGTGTGTAACTTAAAAAATACATCCACTTTTGGAAGGTGTATCACTTAAAAAAAACGGAGGAAGTAATAAGTAACTCAGCTATCCCGCAAATTAGATTCTACACTCGAGTGTACGATGCGCATGGTACTCTCGGATGTACATTAGGACCATTTAAATGTACATCAGTTCAAATTCAAAAAACAACTGTCCCCATTATTTAAGATGTTCATTTGATGTTATTGTTCATTCACAAACTTAATATGTTCATTCACGGATATCAAATGTACATTACAAAACCAATTTAATTTTTTTCAAAAATAACTTGTACTCATCATTTTCATTCAAAAATTTTCAAATTCAAAATTTTGACAAAAGGCGGGAATGTACATTAGAAGCATTTAAATGTACATCAGTTCAAAAATCAATTTTTGAATTTGAAGCAATTTTTGAATTTGAACTGATGTACATTTAAATGCTTCCAATGTACATTTCCGCTCAAAAATCACATGTACTCACCATTTTCATTCATACTTTTTCAAATTCAAAATTTTGACAAAAGGCGGGAATGTACATTGGAAGCATTTAAATGTACATCAGTTCATTCCCGCTCAAAAATCACTTATAATCACCATGTACATTCAAAATTCAAATTGTTAACAAAAAGGCGGGAATGTACATCAGTATTACATTCCCGCCTTTTTGGCAAAAATTTGAATTTGAAATTTTTTGAATGTAAAAGGTGAGTATAATTGATTTTTGGAAAAAATTAAGTTAATTTTGTGATGTACATTTGATATCCATAAATGAACATATTAAGTTTGTGAATGAACAATAACATGAAATAAATGAACATCTTAAATATTGGATGTTTTTTGAATTTGAACTGATGTACATTTTAAATGCTACTAATGTACATTCGAGAGTATGATACTCATCATACACTCGAGCGTAAGGTCTAACTATTGCAGCTATCCCCTTTTTTTTTAAAATAAAGTAAGTGAGGTAAAGTGGTTCGTGGTTTCACCGAAAAGAGGTTCGTGGTAAGCGGCGCTGGTAAAATTGAGACTACGATGGAGTCCAACTCGGATCGTCTCCCTCCTTTCTCTGACGCCTCTTCGGATCTCGACCTCTACACTATCCCCAGTCACTCCTGTACTCTGTCTCTCTCTCTCTCTCTCTTCTTTCTCTCCTCAATTTCAAACCCTAACCCTAACCCTAGATTATCGATCTCCCTTAATTATTGTAATTGTTTTCTTTTCTTGCAGTCTGGTTCTCATGGGATTCCATTCACGACACTGAAAGAATCGAGCTCAGAGAATTCTTCGATGGCAGCTCTTTTACAAGAACCCCCAAAATCTACAAGGAATACAGAGATTTCATCATCTCTAAGTACAGAGAAGATCCTTCTAGAAGGCTCACTTTCTCTGAGGTTCGCAAATCATTGGTTGGTGATGTTTCTACTCTCAATAAAGTCTTTAATTTCTTGGATAAATGGGGTTTGATTAATTTTAGTGCTTCACCGCCCCCGTCGGTGGAGGATAGAGTTAACCGTGGTTTGAAAGTTAAGGTTGAAGAAGGGGCTCCTTATGGCGTCCGAGTTGTTGGGGTTCCTAATACTTCTATTGTATTGAAGCCGCCGCCGGATGTGCCTGGTGCCGATGATGATGGTCTTGTTGTTGATAATGGGTTTAAATTGCCGCCTCTCGCTTCGTATTCTGTTGTTTTTGGGGGTTTTGAAGGAGAGAAAGGGATTGTGTTGTGTGGGAATTGTAAGGAGAAGTGTGAATCCAAGTATTATCAATGCACAAAGGTACTCTCTTTTCTCTTCTTTTGATCTCTTGCCTTTTCTTATATTAGTAGTATATTAGTTCCCGGCAATGCTCAAGGTTATTAGTTAGCAATAACTAATGTAATCTAGCGTGAAAAATCATAATAAGGAAAAGAAAATAGTCATCTTATTTAGACAAAGTATTGGTTTTCATTTATATATCATCATTGTTTTTTATAGAAGCATCAATAATACTATGGTGGACTGGTGGTTGGAGCTATTTGTTCTATACTTGGATTGGAGGTTCGAAACAAGTATTGGTTTCCATTTATATATCATCATTGTTTCTGATAGAATCATCAACAATATGGTGGACTAGTGGTTGGAGCTATTTGTTCTATACTTGGATTGGAGGTTCGAAACCTCACATTGACAATTTTTATTAAGTATAGATGTTGGATAGAATGCTATTGAAAGAGGGATGGTGATATGTGGTGGATAATAACTTCTGCCTACGCTTTTTAATACATACTTATATAGATTTGTGTATCCAAGTTTCCAATTGGGATTGCAAATCTTCGGATTTTTTGATTCTGTGTTGATTTTAGTTGTTTATATTGTCTTTGTTATTTCTGCATTGTATGTTATATATTCGACATCTACAGAATTCATTTTAGAGTGTGATTTTAGCAGGAGGAATATATAATATGCTTGAAGTGTTTTGAGAAAGGTGCATATGGGGAAAACAAGTCTTTGGAAGATTTCAAGTTGATTGATATCATAAATGACAGTGCTAATCAAGGAGGCGCATGGACTGAGGCAGAAACTCTTCTTCTTTTGGAAACAGTCTTGAAGCACGGAGATGATTGGGAACTTGTCGCTCAAAATGTGCAGACCAAAACAAAACTTGAATGTATCTCACGGCTCATTGAGTTGCCATTTGGGGAACTCATGCTGCGTTCCCATGGAAAGCTTGCTGCTAGGGCTATTGTTGATCTTGGTGACTCTGGTGAAAAGCAGAAGGACTCGAGTGTGCCCCAAGAAATAAGCAAGATGGAGCTCGATAATCTTCACGAAACTATTCATGATGACAATGTTAATCAACTGGAGAACAATCATCACCAGGAGAAGGATCATCATCAGGAAATTGTTGAAGGGGAGAACAATCATCATGAGGAGAAGGATCATCATCAGGAAATTGTTGAAGGGGAGAACAATGGAGACATTGAGAACCTGGAGCCGCCTCTAAAGAAAAGCCGAATTGAATCTACAGATCCTAGTAGATCCTTAATGGAACAGGTCTGAACTTTTGATCTTAAGCACCTTTTGCAATTATTCTCTTTCTATAAACCATATTGTTGCAATCATGTAACTTTGCCAATTTAAACAATGAACTTAAGGCGGGTAAGGACGACAAAACATAATCAGTGTTTTAGGCTAAGACTGTAAACATTGCAAGTTGTTCATGTTACACTTGCACTCTTGATTGTAAAGTTTCGGGAGTCACTAGACTCTCTCTCGCATTTGTTGGGGCCTGTGGGTGTGTGGGGGGGGGGGAAGGCTGTGATGTTTTGTAGTTGTAGTATTCTAGAAATTGGTTGCCTTGAAAGATCCTTTTCACCTTTAACTTTTCTTGTAGCTAGTACATGTAGTGAAGCTCTCTAGAATTGTCTACTTAGCAAAATGAAGGATTTGGAAAATGGTCAACTTGGACCACATAATTTCACAAGCTCATATTACGCAACTTAACAGAATGATATCCTCCGGAAAATAAGCCTAGTCAACAATCATACACCTGATTACTAGATTATGTATTACAAGTTAACAACTTAGCAAACCACTAGCAAATTACACTCGAGATTGCAAGTCTAAATGATTATACTACCAATTTTGGGTAATAAATATATAGGGAAGTTCCAAATGGTACCATTGAAGAATTGGAAATTCCATTTGGCACCTAAAAATAAGTTTGTTCCAAATGGTACCACTAAACTTTAGGATAACTCTAAACCGTGACATTTTGTTTAACTTTTCCGTTAAAAAGGTTGCCTAACCTTATTCTAAGCCTAATCTAACCTTAAATAAACCTTAACTAAACCTTAATTAAAATACCAAAAAACTACCCAAAAAAAAACACCCACAAAAAAAATACAAAAAAAAAAAAATCTGGAATGGTTGGGGGAGGGCAGCTGGGCGGTTTGGGGGGTGGGGGGCCGGCGGCTGTGGCGGGGATGGGATGGGGTGGGGGTGGTTTGGGTGGGTCGGATTGGGTTGGGGGCGTTGTTGGAGGTGGGGTGGGGGTCGGATTGGGTGGGTCGGATTGGGTTGGGGGCGTCGTTGGAGGTGGGGTGGGGGTAGGGGGTCCGACGGGGTAGGGGGGCTTTGGGGGTGAGGGGTTCGGTGGTGGTGCAATTCGGGGGTGGGGGAGTTCGGTGGAGGGGGAATTCGTGGGTGGGGGCCGACGGGGGTGGGAGGGGGGCGGTTTCCGGGATGGGTGGGGTTGGTTGGGCGGGGGGTGCGGCTGGCAGGTTGGGCGCAGGGGGGCTGGGCTGGTTTTTTTTTAAATTTTTTTTTGATTTTTTTTTGTAATTTTTGGGTATTTTTGATAATTAATCATAATTAGCAAACTAATTATATAATTAACATCAAATTATATTAATAATGAAGGTTAAGAAACTTTATTAACGGAAAAGTTAACGGAATGTCATGTTTTGGACATATACAAAAGTTTAGTGGTACCGTTTGAAACAAACTAATTTTTTTGGTACCAAATGGAATTTCCAATTCTTCAAGGGTACCATTTGGAATAACCCAAATATATATACACAACTTGTACCCATCGTACCCGATTCACTAAAGGTAGCACCGCATATTCGTTTTCGTACCTCATTTCGTATTGAATTCCGTACTTGGTAACAGTGATCGTGACGCTTGCAAAGTAAATCCAAGGCTTGCTCCAATGAGATTTGAGTCACATCAAAATATCAGCCAAATACCATGTCAAGAATGCCTTTTTGCTCTGTTGCTCCGACACCCTGCGTCCCCCGGAGTATCGCGTGTCGACTCGTTACGACGCTCGACACGCCTGAAAAAAGTGTCGAGTCGCCTACCGGAGTAAGTGTCGGATCTACTCTACGAGTGTCGTCGACGATTGACACAAGAGGACCGAGAGAGAGAAAGGAGGAGAGAAAAGAAGAAGAAAAATCGCAGATCTAGGTTTGAATCGAAAACCTAGATTTGGAAATTGACAAGGAAATGATTAAAACTACAACAAATTACCATGGGGCTTTTGTTTTAGGGGAGATTCCGAGCCAGATGGTGGCTTCATCTCCGATGAGGAAGTTCACTGGAGCTCCGACCGCCGTTTTAGCCATTCGTATCATCTTCCTTCTCTACTGTTAGGCGACAAACAGGAACAGTCATGGCCTCCCTTCTCTGTTTTCCTTTCTTTTTTTAATTTTTTTTCTTTTTGACTTTTTTTTTAAGTGTTTTAATTCTTCTAAATATGGGCTGCTAAAATGTCTTTTGTACAAAATGGGCTAGCTATTATTTGGGCTTCTCTTTAGAAGAAGCTGCCATTATGTAAAAATAATAAGCCATTTTAACACATAATTGTATAATAAGACATTATGTAAAAATGGGCTAGCCATTATTTTTTTTCCGACACTTTTCAGATACCCGTGTCTAGAAAATAAGTCAAGACACTCTTTTGACCGTATCGCCGTATCCTCAAAATTTTAGGTCTAGAGTGTCGGATCCTCAGATCCCTACTCATCCGAGTCTGAGCAACATAGCCTTTTTGAAATGAAGTAAACTACTTCCTCCGTTTTTTTTTAATTGCAACAATTGCCAAATACAGAAATTTCACATTAATTGCAACAATTGTTTTCTTTTCTTTTTTACAAGTCAATTTTTTCTCTCTCTCCTTATCATATGCCCCACTTTCTCTCTCAATCCCTTTCATACTCACACTAAAATTTTGTCTAGGAGTTCACCCACTTGAGTTTGTTGTAATTAAAAAGAAACGAGTAAGTACATAGTTTTAAGTTTCGTCTTGGAAGGATTTCACTCACTTGAGTTTGTTGCAATTAAAATTCGATATAGTATTAAGAGTTTAAAGGGCCCATCCGCTGCGCGGACGAGTTCATTAACACGAAAGGATGTGAGTAGCTTCCTTGATGAAAGCTCATTGGCTGTCTTGTGGGTTTTTCAACTTATGAAAAAGACGAAAAAATGGTGGTCTTCGTCTATGGGGGCAAGCTTAAGAGAGAGTAGGGCCGCTAAACATTTATGAATCTATCATGTTAGAGTCCTAGTCCTATACTTCTATGTGATGGAAACCCCTCGTTGATCGAGATTTTCTATACTTGTGAAGGGGAGCAAAATCTGGCAATCTCAATCTTAGTTTTAAAAAGTGCGTCTGAGGTGCTCCTAGGCGGCAGGCGAGGCGCGTGGAAAACGCCTCCAGCCACTAAGGCGAGGCGCTTTCCCATAGGCGCGTGAAGGCGCGCGCTTTAAGCCGCCTTAGAGGAGGCGCGAGGCGCGTCGCTTCCAGCGCCTTTGGGGATGAAGAGCAAGTTAAAGTAGATCTGAGTTGCAAATCGAAAAAAAATTAAGTATTGTCTTTGAATAGAACTCAAATTCGAGCAAAACCCCTCATTAAATTCATTCAATTGCTTCAAATTCAATGCTAAATCGAAAACCCTAATTTCGAAAAACCCTAGATTGCGTGAGAGCCATTTGCGGCCGCTGCTTGGCCGGCGACGGCAGAGAAAGCCGCAGCGACGGCCGATGGTTGCAGATCTGCTCGGTGGTTGGCAATGGTGGATAGTTTTCAGGCGACTTCTCCGGTTCTCCCTATCTTCTTATTTCTTCTGTGATGCGATATCCATATCCAGTGTACATAGTGGTTTCTTTTATTCTTTTAATTAGTGATTTAAAGTGTAAAAAGAAACCACCCACCTACCCCTAGTAGTCACGTGCTCCAGCCTTGAAAGTAAAAGGCTTTTTAAGGTAATTAGGAAGGCTGCTTAGTTGGCAAGGATATGTTGCGTGGTACAACCATCAACTATAGGTATGTCGTTTCTAGTAGCGGAGGCCTGTGAAAAGTAATATTCTCTTAGACAAATGGGAAGTGTAGATTAATTGAGGTGCTTGCTTAACACCTATTAGTTCAAGCTAATATTTTCCGCAGTGATTTTTGGTGCCATAGATACCAGGAACGCGGGACGGACTCTCGAACTCCGACCTGGTTCGCACGTTCCGAAACAGGGTCGTTCGCAACTCCAATCGAAGGGATTCGCGAACTGGTTCGTGGATAGTAGTGACGCAAACCCTAGATCTAAAATTGCTTTTGAAATCGACCAAATTATTGACCTCAGGGCTTTTCTTCATCTTGATGGAGTGACTCGAATGGTGTATTTTTAAGCACCAGTAGGGTCACCGGCCACCTTACCAGGCGACGACTGTTGGGTGGACGTGGTGGTGAAGAATTCTTCGACCTCTCTGCTACCTTTGGTCTTCCTTCGTTTTCTTTTTCTTTTTCTTGTTTGTGTTTGCCACCCACCCTACTCACCCCGTGACAAAGTGTGGATGTATGTTTCACGTGCCCCTCCACTTCTTTTTTTTTCAATGGCCTTTCACTTCTGTCTGTTTTTAAATGCCTTTTTTTTTTCCTTTTTTTTGAGGAAGTTTTCTAATCTGTAAATGGGCTTATCCACTGAAAATTAAGCACCTAAAACACAAATAAATAAAGTTTAAAATTCAAAATTAATATTTTTCTTAGGAATACGTTCCCTATGGAAATGTTATATTTATTTATTAATATATTGTACTTTATCGTTCCCAATTCACTAGGGTAAGCGTTCCACGTATCCGTTTTCATACCCCGTTTCGAATCAAACCCTGATCCATGTCACATTGGTTGGTTCTGATAATTTGATCTTACTTTTTATCGAGTAGCTCTAATTTCTACCATGGTTGACCCTCAAATAATAGTGACAGCTCGTCGGTGATAAATTTTGTCTTAATTTTTATCAGGTAGGTTTCATTTCTACCATGGTTGACCCTCAAATAACAGCGGCAGCTGCCAATGCTGCCATCCTAGTTTTATGTGATGGAAACCCCTTGTTGAGGGAGATTTTCTATTCAGATGACCATACCTATATAGAAGAGCCAAAATCTGGTAATCTGAATCCGGAAATGGAGAGGTAATTTGTTTCTTTCTTTAGAGATTTGGGGTATAATGCTTTTTTGATCAGTTAGTGATGATGCTTTCTTCGAATTTTTTCAGGGCTTTTCAAGCTGAGGATACAGAATTGAAGGACACATTTCATTCTTCAGGTACATTTTATTCATTACATCATGTCCATGTTACTAGGTTTATGAAAGAGGGGTTGCTACATTCGTATGAAAAAAAAAAAAAATTCCACCTTGGTGCTTGAGTTTCAGTCGGTGCCCCTTGGTTTCACTAATTAGATTTTGGTGTCAAGAGGTTTTAGAAAAATGTTCACTTTGGTGCCTTAAACTTTAGTAACATTCCAATTCGGTGAAGCTTTACGATTTCACTAATTTTGTTTTGGTGGCCGAGGTTTTATTTGGTGCCTTATCATTTCACTAATTCTGTTATGGGACTTCTAGATTTTTTGTTCACTGTTACATAACGTCGATTGCGCTAGTCTCTTCTTCTAAGCAATCTGTCACTTGAAATTTTATTTTTTTTGTCAGTTTGAGTGTGAGTCTCTGATTTCGTGTTAACAACCAAAAGGTTGAGATTCCCTCATTCAAACCCAAGTGCCACATAATTCGCGGAAAACGCACCATTTCGCATTCTGGAACGAAATTCGCCACCCCTAGATGAATTAGGTGAATTCTGTACGATTTAGTTTTTTAGTACGCTAGAAGATTTACTTTAGATTATAATTTTGGCACTAATATTTTGAGGATAATACAAGTAAATCCCGAATTGATAAAACAAGAAATCTTTCATTACTAAACAAAAACTTGATGAAATCTATTGAAGGAAAAGATTCCAAATTCAAGGAAAAACAGGGCACATCATTCTTCTCCCCCTTATGTAAACCTTATTTGCTCTTGGCCTTTTGGAAACACGCTCTTCTTGAGGAGCACATGTCTTCAAGTTTAATTTCCAATGACTTTCATCTAATGTTTTTTAAGGTCATATTCTCGGTTCATATCCCATTTTCAATATGGTCCACTTCTATCGGGCTTGATCAAACGTGAGAGCAAGCGAAGATTTCAATGAATGAACACTAATTTATGAGCCGTCGGAAACAACCTATTATCTTCAAATAATGTATCTCTTGGAACGACTTATTGGTTGGGATAAAATTTTCTTGTCAACCTTTGCTAACGGTGTTTCCAAACTGTAAAGGGACCACCATTCAATTTCTCTAAAACCACAATTTCGGTTTTGGTTTTCGACAAAGAAAAAAGCCCCTTTTTATTTGGAAGTCAACAAATGATTGCGAAGAATTTCTTCCGGTATTATCTTCATCAATTTTTCCAAAAGGCATCTATATAACCCTTGCCGTATGTGCCTCAAGGTAAAGTGGATCATAAGCCAAGCAATATAGGGGTACAGTCAATTAGTCACCTTGTCCCACCTTTGTATCACAATTAATTCAACAATAGGATAGTTATTTGTATGTTTATTTGCTTGTCCTTATATCTTTTATCTCTCTTACGGTCTTACCATGTTGTCTGTGCTCTTATATATCTCTCTAAGACCACCTACTAAAATTTTGTGATGTAGATGGCTCAAAGATAGGTGAGATAATGAGAGAATGGACAACATGGTAGGTTAAATAAAAGATATAATGACACTGAAAAAAACATAAAAACGACTATCTTATTGCAATACCAAGCTGGAAAATATGGCTATACCTTACATTGCTTAGATTATGTCCTTAGTCCCCTTTCTTATAATCCTGTTGCCAAGGGTAGGGTTCTGCCAAGAAGTTGGAGTGATTGTTGCCAAGGTTTGTGTTGCCGCTGGAAAAACTAGGAATGGAAATCTTGCCAACTTGGTCATTACATGCTAAAGAACCTCTTTGCTTTGATTTGTTTGAGTCACTTCATCAGGAACGCTTTCGTGTGAAGAGTAAGGGTCAAGCTAGAAAGCTAGGTTCTTTCACCAATCCATCTAGTGTAATTCCTGCATAGTGTGGTTAATGTGCAGGACCGCCGGTTGTTGGAACAACGCGAGCCGGGTGGAGCCTCAATTCAGTAAGACAAAGGGCCTAAAAGTCTTAATAAATAGGAGGTTTCGGATGCCCTATCTCTTTCAACAAAGTATTCTACAGCTCATAACCTTGATAGAGGCCCTTGACTTGTATGGATGCCTTTGCAAAGATTGGTGAATGGCGAAAATAAATCCGAAAAACAAGTGTTCTGTGGTCAATTAGTTACTTCCACATGGAAAAGAGGCTCTATCTTTGCCTAAGCCAAACCCAATGTCATTTTCGAGGCAATTGGATGGTGGTCCCTTTGTGGTCCGGAAACTTAAACTCTAGAATGATGTTGCTAAGAAAATTGTATCCCAATCAAGTTCCTATAGATTATGTATGCTTTTATGCATTCTTTGAAGAAAAATAGGCTTGTTAAATTAGTGTTCACCCTCTCCAATCTTTGTTTTCTTTTATCTTGATTGAGAAGTCATATAGAAGTGGACCATATAAAAAATGGGATATAAACCAGATTATTCATGCTTTGAAGATTTGAAGACAGGACATGAAGGTCTTGATACTGAATTTGAGGATGTAGACCAAGAAAGTGCTTTATGTACTCTTGAGGAACAATGTGTTTCCAAAAGGCCAAGAGTGATACATAAAGATTTAGGCAAAGAGAGCTTTAAGATTATGAAAGAAAAAGAGAGAAAATTGATAATTATCCTTGTTCGAATTAACAAACTACCACAAAGCTTCCACTAACCAATGAACCACCAAACAAGGCAATATTAATGCTATAAGCAATTAATATTCAACCCACTTTTACTCTTAACAATCAACAAGAGTATCGAATTGCAAGAGAGAAAAATTTAGAACAAGTTGAACGAAACTGGTTCGAAAACAACCAAACACACAACTTCGGTTTTACAAAGAGTTCACAACTCAAATGTCTCCTAAATCTAGTTTGTAACTAGATACATGTAGGAACATGTCAAAAATGGCGTCATTATGAGTTCATTTTCCTATTTAAAAAGGCAAAACAAAATCAACTTGTTGAAAAACGTTTTTAGCAGCTTCCTAGAAAATAGCCGTTTAACCCTATTGGATGATATGGTAACTGAAAAGGGCCAATGGGAGGCTTTCTTATACTTGAAAAGTTATCAAATCCATAAAGAATTTAGCTTTTGCAGATGAGGCTGCTGTCCACAATCTACCCAATCAACCCTTACAACATGCCACAGTCACGCTAGATTTGGCTTTCCTTCCTCTTAAGGTCTTCTTTCTCATTGGACCTAGCTTCTATGCCCATGTGAATTTCGTATGGTGCTGTATATTACCCATGAGGTCAGAAGCATGAGGTGGCTTAGAAGATCAGATCTAAGCCCTTTAAACAAGCTTAAGAAAACCGAATCAACCATATTAAGCAAATTGAAATCCACACTTCAACATAGGGATAAGATTTGGTTTTGTAATGGACAATATAATGGTGGATCTTTTAAGGTGTCGAAGTGTTTTACAAAGCTTCTTTCAAATGGTTGTGGTAAAGGACTAATGGTGTTTAAGGATGGCTGAAGTATGCTGGGTTTGTTTTGTAAGTTAAAGGTGTAAATTTTTTCTCTTCCATCATGTTTCACACGCCTATCATACAACCAAGGCCTTCCAAGTAGGATATCACATGCATTTATTGTTCTTGCAAAAGTTATCAATAGAATAACGTATTAGTGCTCTTCTAGTAACTTTCATTAGGCTTTTGTTGCTCAGCCATTGAAACGCTTGACAGCTTCCTTCTTTACAGTCTTCTTGAGCTCTTTCTCGAGTGTTTCACTTAAAAGGAGTGCTAGGTGAACCTTCTTATTTAGTCTCTCTCCACGCCATCTTCTTTGTTTTCTTCTCTTCTAGATGTCTTTCAATTTTTAAAGGCACCTTGAAAATGTCATCCAAACTGGAATATAGTATTGTTGTTTAAGTATTTTGTTTTGTAATGAAAGTGTGATTTCTCGTTTTATAATCAATTTTGATTTGGTATTTACTTGTTTTACTCTCAAAATCATAAAAAATAGGCTCCAGGCCTATTAGTCCGAAAATTCTCAACTAAGCTAATTCTTAAAGTGTACTACGATTTAGGTTCGCACCGAATATGTTGCTGGAACTTCTCTTCATATGAATTCGCCAAACCCCTATTTATATCAATCTTGTGTCTGTGAAATCATATGATCTATTAGTATCTATGTGTATGCTGCCTGATATTTTGCCTGTCTATTTTATTGTTGTACATATTCTTTCAATATCAATTTTCTAAGTCATTCAAATGCACTCTGTAGAGATTGCCAAAATACCATCAGTGGGAGATTCCATCCCCCTAGCCTTACGGATGAGAGCAGCAGTTGCTACAGCACTTGGAGCAGCTGCTGCACATGCCAAATTATTGGCTGATCAGGAAGAGAGGGAGATTGAACACTTGATGACCGTCATTATTGAGGCCCAGGTATAAATTCATCATGTTCAGCTATTAAATTGGTTGGGCAAACAAACATTGCACTTGATTTTCATTTGATATCTTGTACCTATTATTTTATCTGCCCTTTGTGCTCGATCTTTGGCTCCTCGAAGTAACATCAACTGCAAATGTCTGTTATTTCTGAATGCCGCAGTTGAAGAAATTGCAACGCAAAGTGAAGCTCTTTGAGGATCTAGAACACATGATGGAGAAGGAACATGCACTGTTAGAGGAGGCTAAAGATGATATAATTGCACAGAGGGTGGCTACTTTGCGAGTACTTTTTAGTGAAGGAATATCCCGGCCAAGGGATCATAATTCTTAGAAACTGCCGTCTCCTCATTGACCTATATATAAAAGAAATTTGGAGATGTTGGCTGGTTTTGCAGAATGCAGAGATGCTGATTGGTGTTACAGAATGCAGAGATGTTGACTGGTTTTACAGAATGCTGAGAATCCCCCATCTCTGATTCTCTGTAGTACCACGGGGGTAGGATTTTGTTTTCAATGTTGTTGTAACCATCACTCTCTGGATCCCGTTCAGCAACTACCTGTGCCAAACAAGAAGAGCAACCGTGGAATATTTGAGCTACAAATGTACATTGATAGTGTAACTTCAGTTGGTACCCACCAACCCCCTATGTCTTAAATTAATTAAATTAAATCTAGCCCACTGTAGTTTTTCATTTCTTTTGGTATGAAAAGTAGTAATGTTGGTGTAACCTGTCACCTCTGGAAATGGCTGATATCATTGATAAATATTTGGCAAATTATGGTTATGCAAAGCAATTAGAAGTGAAGAACTCAAATGGTAGTGCAGCCAAATGCCTCAACAGATTACAATTGGAGCGCCATTGGAGGGCAATCCAGCCCTTAGCTAGTCTTGTAACAGAGTGTCAACTTTTAAATCACAGCTTATGTCCAATATGAGAAAGAGAATATAAGATCTTTTTGAAAATAATGATAATGATTAGTTTTCTCATGTTGAATATTAAAATGAGAATATATGATCTTTTTGAAAATAGTGATTGGTTTAATTCATTTTGTGAATGGTTTAATTCACTCTATGATCATAATTTTACTTTATTTAGTCATAAAGTTAATCAATTTAGTGACTAATTTAATTTATGCGGTAAAATTTTATTTTCTAAAAATGTGCGTCATAGTCTGCTAATAAAAGTGAAATATAGAAAAGAGAAGAGAAGGGACGACTAGATTAGTGCGAATACTCGAAGAATAAAGTTGGGTTAGAGTGAGATTAGATGGACTTGCTAGTAAAATATGGCCATACAAGTTTAAGTTGGTTGAATTCTATGTTAAAAATTAGACATATTCTTTTTATTATTTGTATTATTTGTATCAAGCCTTTAATGTTGACCCTTTTTGATAATTTGCTCTTGTCACATACAGGGTTTTGTAGTCTATTATCGAAAATATAGAACTCTTTGTTTTTCTTCCAATGTGATTGGAAAAGAGGAGACTGAACTTACTAAAGTAAATGAAACAAAGAGAAGTCTTGGGCCTTTTTTGTTTGGATGGGAACGAAGTTGTCCCGATTTTTTTCATCAAATTGAATAATGTTAATAATAACAAAAACAATAATTAAACATACTAATAATATTAATGATGATGAGAACCAACTGGGGAAGCAGTGGCTGCCATAGCATCTTCCAAGCAATTCGCCTTGGGGCTTGTTCTCTCCATCTTATTTTCAGTTCAATTCAGTTCATCTCTACACAATACTTTTATTCTCACATATCACTATTCATTTCAGTTCAGTTGAGTTCAGCTGTTTTATGTCGAAAAGAACAAGCCCTAGTCTGATTCTCCAAGGAAAAAGGAATTGTTTCAAGTCCAATCTTGTTGTACAATCATAATCATTACATATAATATTCCCCTGTTCTCTAGAGTTCCTCCAATGGAATCTTGACACAACATAAAAGTAAAAGAAAATTTTAATATTTTCGGCAAATAAGAAAAAAAACGATCATAGAAGGCTTTGTTTGCTTCCGCTCAATATGTACATTAAGAATACCAAACTTTTCCGAATTTAATTACTCATATGAAACTTGCGATATTAATGATTTAACACGTGCATTAGCAAATATGTATTGTCAAACCCAAAAACTAGAAACAAACTGAACTTTAGAGAACGTAAGAAATAATATAATAATATTAAACAATTGCTTCATCTATTTCATATTGATCTACTCACTTTTCGTTTTTATTCACTTCTACTTTATTCCTAAAATGACAAAAGTTTATTCTCTTTCAATACTAGTTTACCTATTTTTTGGACTAACATAATTTTACAATCTCTCACAACCATATTATCTCTCTTGTATAGATAAACAACCTCTCCTCTTTGCTTTGGTTTTGCATTAATAGTAATGGGGTAGAACATTATAAAACGGAAAAAGTATAATACAATATTAATAAGAATAAGAATTATGTAGAGCTCAAGCATAAGTGTTTCCACCTCCCAACTCCGAGGTCAAGGATTTGATTTATACCCGAAAGAAAGTTGAGAGTTGTGATGATTCAACTCGTGGGTAAAATTCCCACTTTCCTTATCTTACAAAGGTTGAGCTAATATTAATATAAAGAAAATAATAACTAGTACTTATTATAATATTAATATTACGAGTAATATCAATATTATGGTATTTGCACTAAAAATAAATAGTAAACTATGATAAAAAATTCTGGCTAAATTAAAATGAATTCATCTAAATTAAATTTCCATTAATTCAATCTAAAAAAAAACATGAACCTATTACCCTTATTTTGCAGATTACATAATGTATGCCTCAATTTGAGAATATTTTCCCCCTTTTCTCTTCTCTTTAATCTTTTTTATATTGCCTTCTTAATCCAACAATTCTGAACCAAGCATGCCCTAGTTGTAAGTTGTAACTGACCTCTATATCTGAGTAATCAACGGTTTGCTCAAGAATGTCTTCCGCAGCACTTACATTCGTCCGTTACGCTGATGTAGCATTTTTTTTAACCGTTGCTGATAGTGATGATACTTATCCACCTTTGACGATAGTAATCTTAAGATGTCAAGGCTTTCGTGCTGGCCCTCTTAACATGAACCAGAGATACACTATGAGACCGAATTACTAACATATGAGCCCATAGAATCAAAGACTTCAATCTAGCAAGGTTACCTTGACTGTAGATAAAGTACCCATCTTTCCTATTGTAACAGCTGCAAGAGATTAGAGACACTATGTGCTGCAAAACCCATCTGATCACTTACTGTATCAAGCAAGAGTTTTGTTTCGTCACCACTCACCACACCATATTTCTCTTTAGTATATGTTTTTGCAGTTTGAAACTACCTTTTTTCTTTGAAAACCATCATCACATGGAATCTCCAAAATTTTGTCATTGACTCATGGTAGATTTTATACCATCAGGTCACTTGTCTTGGTGAAGGAGACCTGAATGTGAGTGAAGGTTTGATCAAATGGCCTAAAACTTTCATATGCAATGTCTTTGATATGATGCTTACGAGTTCACATGTCAGCGTTGATTATATACATTCCATGGTGCACTAGAGCCTTGGAGCCGAGTTCAGAAAGACATTTCAGCCGCAAGACGACAAGAGCATGTAAATTTGATGCAAATGGCATATTAGGAAGTGCTGGAAGTGATTATAAATGGTTTAGCAGAACAAAGGTCTTGTAAAACTTGAATGTTGATAAGCTTGCTTTGTATGGTCAAAAACTCCTCATTTTTGGATCTTCTGTTCATATGAGCCCATGACATCAGAGATTGGTAAACCAGAAGTAGGATCCAATGATTATCACAAGGCTTGAGAAATGGAGTAATTCCTTGTTAACACAAGTAAGATTTGCTTACAATTAATGAGCAATCTGCCCTCACAAGAAACATAAACTTTAGTTATCACCCTTGAGGGTTCAAATTGTTCCGAAAGATATATCATGCCTAGACTGCTAATCTGCATACAAGCCAAAGATCAAATATTATATACGAGTTCGACAAATTCCCAGTTCACCAAATTTGACATCCAAACATGTACCAAATTTACATCAAAACAAGTGATTCTCCTTAGATTATCTAAATATACTACTCTAAAGAGGCGATAGGCTGAACCATATACAACACCATTATGGACTTTTAGCTTAATTTAGGAGACTTTCTGTTCTCTAACCCTAAAAATAAATCCCTTTAAAAATGCAAAGAAATAAGCAAGGCTAATAAGTTAGGATATTTACCTGTATGATAGTGGCACTATCAGAAGTATGATTGTCAATTATAGCCCTGCATAGAAACCAAAAGGCAAATCATGTGAGAATACCAAAACAACAAATGCAGAAATATTATAACCCTTTTCATACAAAAAGATTCCAATGAAGACAGCATAGGCCAACAAACCTATATTTAAAAAAGGAATGCGAATCCAAAGAGATCAAATTCCAAAAACATATCAGACACATTTCTAATCAAAGAAGAGATGCGAATTTCCATGAAAAAGCAATAAAGAAAAGAATACACTAATGGCAGCATATGCCCACCATTTTCTCCTATCTTGTGAAATTTCCATTTTTGCTCTACAAATATTGAAATGATTCAATGAAGTTCTTAACCAGATATGAAGGAATACCCTAAAGGCAAGCTTGAAATCATTGTGTGCAAGAAAAAAGCTGACCTTGTGCAATCCTTTCTTACTTATCAACATTTTTTTGGTAGGTAGAGAGTGACATAATGCAGTAATTGTGATACATTATAACAATATAGACAGATTTCGATTCCATATCTTAAATACCACCTCTACAAGACTTTACAGTTGGCATCAACTTCTTACCTATCAACAATGCCATAATGAATGACCATTTTATATCAAAATTTGAAAATGAAATCAGGGCATGTGTTTGCTGCTGTGCAGGATAAGATTCATACCTAAGGTCAAATACAGAGATTAAAAAAATGAAAACTTGATTGGTAAAAACATTTAAAAATAAAGAACGGATGAGGAGAAAAAGGACTCACTACCTTCAGAATATAAGTTAGGACAGTCTGATGATCCCCATGAAGCTGTAAAAGGGGGCAAACACAACATCCAAGAAGCACAAAAAAAACCCAAGAATTTTTTTTAAATAAAAATAAATTTACAAGAATTAAATGCAATCCTTTTATCCCCACTGCTTTTTTCCTCTTTTCTGAAATTAATGTTCTTAAGTTTAACTAGATTTGGAAACATTTCTCAACAATCCCCCTATTCCACAATTCTCAACATACTTACATATATATATATATATATATATAAACTAGAAAACAAATCCCAAACAAACAGAAAGCAATATCCGAACTCATTATTCTCTTGAATTGTCATTAGAATGAGACTGAAGGTGTTGCTGCTGCTGCTGTTGCTGATGTTGATGCACAGGTTCAGCAGCAGTAGCAGCACCTGAATCACTTTGCTCATGTCCATGTTGATGATGATTTTGCTGTTGTTGCTGTTGCTGTTGCTGTTGCTGTTGCTGATGATAAATTTGTCCAATAACACCATCTTGAGAAAGACCAAGTTGAAGTGCAGGAATCTGAGTTCCTCTAGCCAAAATCGGAGTAAAACTCAAAAGACCCATGTTAGCAGTGGGTAATCCAACACCTTGAAGCTGGAAATTTGTCACAAAACTTGAACTTTGACTCACTAAATTAGACCCACTACCTGAACAATTATCAAAAACTTGAGCATACCCACTTCCAATTGAAGGCCAAATCGATGTACCCACTTGAGATCTCCCTAAACTATCACCAAAATTACCCCAATTGGATCGATTTCCAACCTCAACACCAGCTCTTAAATCATTGATTTTGGAATGTAAACCCAATGAAACAGATGCACCCTGTGGGGAAACAGAGGAAGCACCAGAAGCTGATGCAGCAAGAAATGATGCTGGGATTGTACCAGACCCAGTTGCAGCAATGATCGCTGGTTCTGCTTGTTGTAAAAGCCATTGAATGGTTTCTCCATCAGTTTTATGGCCTAATTCTCTTGTTAATTGGAATACCCTTGCAGCACAAAGTGCGGGCATTCTAATTCTTCTGCTTCTTCCATCAACTTTTGTGTGTCTATCTTTGTTTGAGCTTCTTTTTGGGGCTAACTGTTGTTGTTGCTGTTGCTGTTGCTGCTTCTTTTGGAGGTCTTCTTTGCTGCATGAAGTGGTGGTGACTAGCTGTTTTTCTTCTGGGTTTCTGTTTTCGTCCATGTCTGCTTCTGTGGATGTGGGGGTGACTGGTGAGTGTGTGTGTGAAAGATGAGAGAAAGAGAGAGAGAGAGAGAGAGAGAGAGGGAGTGTGTGTGTGTCAGAAATTAGAAAACAATTTTGTTGTGGCTGCTAATGGGCTAAGGTTTTTTGGGTAGTATTTTGTGAAAAGAGTAAAGAGAGGACCCTTCTAGACTTCAGAGAAACTAGTTGACATACTTTCTCCTAGTGGATTTTTGGGCTTTTTTTTTCAAAAATTTTAGACTAGGTGGTCTAATTACTACCCTTGTCTATTTATATATTTTTTTGGTGTTTGCACCCTGTTTACCATTCGGGCTACATTCTGATCAAGGTTAAGTTCGGGGTAGTTAGGTTCCCTTCCTCTCCTAAGGGTGTTGCGGGGATTCAAACACGGGTTCGTCCTACTAAAGCCAGTCCCCATCAAACACTTATCCTTGTCTATCTATATAAGTATATTAGACATGTAGGTGAGAGTTGTTATTCGTCAAGTATGATCATCCCTCTTTAATAACATATTTCAATATTATGTCCTAAAATTTGCAGAAGCTGATTATATAGATAACATGCTGTTTGCAGCTAGTCAAAGCCGGCTAAGAAGTCTCAGCTAGGAGCAGTAGGTAGATAGTTGCGCGGAGGATTATCTCAGCTAAAGCAATATGCCAACATCTTGCCAATTACGTTCCTATTATTAAGGAAGACCACATCTACACAAGTCTAAGCCGCCATTGTACACGAGCCTATTTAGAGGGAAGACTCATCTAAAGTGGAGCACCCACAACTAAAAGCCAGCCGGATTCCTAGGGAAATGTGCTGAGCTGGTTATATGAATCAGGGAATCGATTGTAACAAACTATTCAAACAGCTATGAAATGTATTAGTATAAATAGGCTTGCTCTGTATTCAAAGTAGTTTTTCATATTCAACTATACTCTTGAATTTACACATTTACACTTTATAAACGCTATTATTCTGGCTAGCTACTAAGATTGTACTTTACATCAGATAGTGGATTGGTGACTCAAGACCACCTGTAGTTTTTAGACCCTTATTCCTGGGGTTTTCTGCGTCACTATTCGTGGTGTCTCTCTTTTTTCTGCTTTCTTTTATTCTTTATCGAATTGTTCATCTTGATTATAATATTGTCATCATTATCTAGTTGTAGGTCTCAGTTGAGTTTTGCTGTAATGCCCTCAAAATTAAAACGTGTTGAATTAGTTAATGATCATAATTAGTAACAAAAAGAAAATAATAAGAATAAGAATATAAGTTGTATATATATTTTTTTTCTCTAATAAAATGCAAAATGTAAAACTTAACCAATTTATAAAATGAAATGGAATCAAGAAATTATTAAAAAAAAATGTGCTCATGGAAATAATTTAAAGAACAAATGAAAAAAGGAGTACTACTATTACTAGTAAACAAAGTCAACTTGCCATTTTTGGAAAATCAGAAAATGAAAGAAAAATAAAAGAAATATGAAAATAATCCTTTCTTCCTCCTCTCTTCTCCCACCCTCACATGGTGAACTCCAATCTCTTCAACAAAATCAGATTAAGCTGCACACATCTTATACAAGCACTCAATTGCATCAAATTTCTGATTAAACTAATCTTTGTTTCACAAACATTTGTCTGTAAATAGCACTTACTCCTTCAAAAATCTCCACCCACAACTCTCCTTCCTTCTTTATCTCCTCTCCTTTGTTTTCCCTCACCACCGGACCCCCGCTCCTCCGGAAACACCGCCGGCGACGACCAACAGCAGTACCGCCGCCCAGAACGCCGCCGACATCCCCCTCTCTTTCTCTCTTCTTCCTTTGCAGCCCCCTGTTGCCCTTCCTTCCGCTAGATGCGTCTGTAGCTGCGCAACCAGCAGCAACGGTTGCTGCCGCAGACGCCCGCCGCCATCCACCGGAGCTCAGTCCCCGTCCCTCCGCCGGCCGTCGTTGCAGCCACAGCAGCCACTGCTCCCCCTCCTCTGTTTTGGCTCTAAGTTTTTGAAAAGAGGTATGTTTAATACCTCATTATTCTAAAGGAAATTTTGCACATAACCACCTTAAGTTTGCCAATATTTGTAAACTCCCACCTTTATGTTTTTTTATAAGTTAGCACCTTAAGTTTACAAAACTTTTATAAACTCCCACACGGAAGTTGCCTAACACCGTTTGCTTGTGGGCCCCACTTCAATTATAACCTTTGATTTTCCCTCCAAATATTTCACTTTCCTTCCCCTGCCTATATATGTTTTGTTTCGCTACATCCAAACTCATCTTCCCCCTCATTCTTTTCCATCTCTGCCACCATTGAAGATCTCCAAAGGTTTGAAAGCTTTGAATTTTTCTGGAAATTTCAGGTAATTCTCGTTCTCCTCTTTACCTCCCTAAAATTCAGTATATGGGTGGCAGATATCTAATCTCTGTCTTCTTCCCACCATTGATATCTCTTTTTTTTCTTTCCATTCTCTCTCTATTCATTCTGACAGATAAAACAAACTACATGGTTTAGAATTTAATGGATTCCCAATTTTATGTCCTTGTTGTTGATGATAACATCATTAATAAAAAACTGATTGAAAGGCTCCTAAAGACTTCATCTTTTCAAGGTAATTTCATGTTCATTATTTCCTTTCCCCCTTTTTATACCTGTTTGTGATTGATTTAATCTGACCTAGAATTCCAATATTTGCGGTGGATTCACCAAACAAGGTTTTAGAATTTCTGGGTTTGAAAGGGAATCAAGGAAATCTAGATGAATCATTGGTAAACAAGGTGAATATGATAATCACATATTATTCAATGCCTGGAATGACTCTTTATGATTTATTGAAGATGATCAAGGAATCGGAAAGGCTAAGGGATATAGCAGTTGTAATCATGTCCTCTGAAAACATTCCTGCAAGAATTAACAGGTGTTTAGCAGATGGAGCAGAGGAATTCTTTTTAAAACATGTTCAATTATCTGATGTTGATAAGCTTAAACCCCATTTGTTGAGGAGCAAATAATTGAAAGCAGGGGTGAATGGGGACAGAGATTAGAGAGATGAATGGGAAAATGAGGAGTTTGGAGGGGAAAAACAAATGATTGGACTGATATGGGGTGCAAAGTTAACGGTGTTAGGCAACTTCCGTGAAATGGTGGGAGTTTGTATACATTTTATAAACTTAAGGTGATAACTTATAAAAAAAATATATAAAGGTGGGAGTTTACAAATATTGGCAAATTTAAGGCGGTTTTGTGCAAATTTTCCTTATTCTAATTAACTTCCTCTTATAAGTTCATTGTTTAAGTATATAAAATGTTATTAATCTGAAATTCTTAAATATTAAAAATGCTAATAATCTTAAACTTAAAATATTAATATGTTATTTATCAAATTGTTAATATTTATTGTTATTTGATTGTTCCTAATTAACTTATAAATTCTAACTATCCAATATTTATAATGTATGTATACTTGACTAAATAAATAACCTTGTTTTTATTATGCTAACTATAATATGACTAACATAACTATTTTTGGACTATTAATAACCACTTATTGAATTACGGACTCTCAAGCTAATTAAAATGATTAACCAGTTTAACTAATAATGTTATAACTCTTGTTTATTTTATGAATGAAAGCTAATTATATGAATGCCTATGACAAATGCATTTGGACTTTAGTGATGGACAATTATAGGCCCGATTCCTACTAACTTTGGACTCTTGGACTACTAGCATGACATTAACGTTCTAACATAAGATTAAAGTTTAAACTTAAATTGGAAATGACTAGATTTATTATGCTTGCCCATTTAACTTTTATAATTGTTTATCTTAAGATAATGATTTATTTATGCCAATTTATTGACTTATAGTTCTAAAATTATTAAATAAGTTATTTAGAATTCACTTTTATATTCATTTATTTATAATTATACTTTATTTTATATCCATTTATTTATAATTACGCTTTATTTATACTCATTTATAATTATGCTTTAGTTATTAATAATTACGCTTTATTTATACTGGGTTTACCACTCCCAGATTATCCCATAATCTAGAAAATAATTATTGTTTGGTTGGCGTAGTCATATTTCATACATTACTTATTTTGTTTGGTTTTGACTGTAAATTCCTTGTGGGTTACTTCAATCTTTTCTTCAAAGGTCTTAACTTTATAGGGGTCACAGAATGACCATTTCTTTCTATAATCTATTATAACGATTCAAACTAGCAGTAATATGTTTCTTGTTGATAAACAAAACTAGTATATTGATTGATAAGATATAGCTTGATATAGCTTGATATAAACGAAAAGGATAAGTTGTGAAATTCGTATATTGATTGATAAGATAATAGTGTGAACTTTTGATTGTTTCTTGTGGTATCATGACAAATTCAGTGTTGGTATTTAAGGCCTAAAATCGTTTGTTTTTTCTCTGCGTTAAGGTAACAAAATGAGTAATCAGACCAATTTCTTACGATCTAGTAATGAGTATGAGAAAGGAGTCGAGGATTATTTAGATAAAACATTTGCTAACCTAGCAATGGAGATCAGATAAGTTGTCCATGCAAGGCTTGTTATCACCGCCTTTGGCATCGGAGAGAGAAAGTGTTCGATCATTTGATTGCAAATGGGGTTGAGCCCGAAGAATTACATTATCACGAGAATTGGTATATCCTCAATGCCGAACACAGATCAGGCTAGTGATGGTGGTGTCAATATCCGAGACATCCAAGATGACATGAACAGTCTCCTAATTGATATCTACAGGGATGTTGTAGAACAAGGTCGTGAAGGTTTAGGAGAAGATGTCATTTTAGAGGCAAAGAAGTTTTACAAGTTGGTTGAAGATGGGAAACAAGAGTTGTGCCTAGGTGCAAAACATTTTCGAAACTATCATTCATTATTCGTTTGTATCTTTTGAAGTGTCTTTATGAGATATCAAATACTGGTTTTTCTGATATTTTGGAGCTGATTGGAGAATTGATTCTAGAAGCCAAATTGCCTAAGTCTTTCTACGAGACAAAGAAAATGGTGAAAGATTTAGGTCTTCACTATGACAAGATCGATGAGTGTCTCAATGATTGTATGATTTATTGGAATGAACATGAAGCTGCTACATCATGCCATATGTGTCATGCTCCAAGGTGGAAAGAGGTTGAAAACCAACAAGATAGTGAAAATCCATCATCCAAGAGACCTTTTGAAGTCCCTGCCAAAGTTGTTTGGCATTTTCCCTTGAAACCTAGGTTTCAAAGGGTGTACATGTGCCGTGAAACAGTTGAGTCAATGAGGTTGCATGATGAAAAAAGGGACAAAGACGAGTTATTAAGACATCTCGCTGATGCTCATGCTTGGGAGAAGTTTGATCGAAAACACATTTTTTTCTAGCGAAGCACGTTGTGTTTGTTTAGGGCTTCCAAGTGATGATTAATCAAAAGTGAAAGGAAAGATTAAGAGATCTTTTGTGTGTGGTGTTATTATTCCATATGAGTTTTTGCAGTCTTATAAAGACCAAATTGTCAATAATATAGTTAAAGAAGTAATGAAGGCATTTAAGCAACAACTAGAACCTGAGATCTTTGCAGATTTAGCTTGGTCACTAGGAGATGTGCCATGTGATCCCGAGTTAGGAGACCATCTACAATATTATGAAGGCACATGTGATCAAGAGCAAAATCATATAAGCATTCTTCTATTATGCTTTTCTTCCACAATCTTATTTTTTAGGCTTATTACTATATTGATATTTGCTAAGAAATTTTTATTTAAAATATTTTATAGGACAATAAAGAGAATCAAGAGGTTGAAGATGATGAATCGAAGTAGTTCGTTATGGCATCAATACCTTTATACATATTTTATTGGGAAAAGCAATCGAATTATTAGACTTAGTTTTGGAATATTTTTGAATATTAGATAGTTATGGTTTATATGGAATGTATTGTTCCTCATTATTAGCGCAGACTTTAAATTTAGATTGATATTAACTAATATGTGTAGGTATATAACTTATCATTAAAATAATTATACAATCTCTTTATCAATATTGTTGCAGTTTCTCGAATACATACATTATTGCTTGGTAATGTTTTTGTTGTTGTTGTTGTTTTATAATGATAATAATAGTAATATTAAATATTATTATTATTTTCATTGTTGTTGTTATCATTATTATTACTTATTATAATTTATTATTATTAGGTTTCTACCTAAAGGAATAGTGTTGCTTAATAATTGACAGCATGTTACATTTAACTACAAAAAGTGATACTACTTAAGGTTAAATAAAGTGTTACTATAGGTCATTACACGACAATCAAAATGATACCAATGTTTCAAAAAGTGTTACATAAGATATTAAAGGTAACATTTTTCAAAGTGTTACAATAGGAATCAAAAGTGTTACATTAGTGGATATTAAGTAACACTTTTATAAGTGTTACCATAAAATTGCAAAAGTGTTACCTATTAGCATATAGCATAGGGAACATAGTCAGATGTAACACCCACCAAAGTGTTACCTATTAGCATATGTAACATAATTTATACTATATGTAACACTTTTTGGGTGTTACTTATGGTTAACTTTGTTGTAGTGCAATAAGTTAATCAAACATGTAATTCTACTCTAATTACACACTAAGTGCACATTAAAACAAAGTATAATTGAGGCAAACATATATAGAAATAATTGAAATACCTTAACCTAACTACAAAAGAAAAGGTCAAAGTAAGTCAAAGGGTAAAATGGGAAAACGGAAAATTATTACAAAAATTGACTTACTTTGACCTTTCTTCCTTTTTTATATAGGTTAAAGTCTGAAGGATATAGGTTAAGGAAATATTGATTTCATCGTAATGACTAATTCACATGAATATATAACTGGGAAATTCGCAATGATGGCCCTTAGGTATCAGGAATTCCCAATGTTGGAAATTCTAAAATAACTTTTCGTTGGTAGCCCTACTATATTTCAAACATAACCTTATTGAAGAATATTCCGTGAATAATAAAGCATATTCTGTTAGTTAATAGTTAAGGCGGTCACCCGCGCATAAAGCGAGACATTTTGGGTTATATTTGGGAATAATTTGTATAGCAGGGCTACGAAATTATTAATAGAATATCCTTCATTAAGATTATGGTTGGGAATAATTTGTATAGCAGGGATACCAACGAGAAAGTTTTGTTTGAAATTTCCACCACTGAAATTCACCACTGAAAATTCCTGATACCTAAGGGCCACCATTGGGAAATTTCCTATAACTAATATATGTAACTTATTATCGTTATGTTTAAGCTAAGTAGCATGCGTCAATCTACACATCAGTTTTAAGAGGGCAATTGAGAGAGTGTTCCCATTTTCAAGAGAAAATTTAGAATATGATACTAGTTTCATATGCGTTTCGATGCGTGCAAAACTATTATAATCTTGATTAAAATTGATTAATTATTTGATTAGTGAAGTGGTTAAGATATTGTTTATATATTATATCATCTTGTTTTTGATTTTTAAATTTTTTCGGTATCCACTCCCTCTTGCCTTATATAAAGTGAGATTAATTATATGACATATTAAATTAGCGATAATAAGAAAGTAAAGCAATAAATAGCATACCGAGATTTGACGTGGTTCACTATCAATGTGCTAGCTACGTCACTACACAAAGAGAAAATAGTTTTATTATAAGAGATAATGAATTACAGACGTGTTAGGAAACACGTAATGAGTGAATGAGGCGAAAGTTAACAGTAAGGGTTTATAAAAAATCTTAACAGTTAAGTTAATCATAATGGTCTAGAAACCTAAAGCAGAGCATAAGATTTACTAAACCTTATACAACCAGAGGAAGCTAAGGGGTTGGTTCCACCTCAACCCCACTGGGTGTCTCATCCTTGGACCCAGACTCGGTAACTGGGTAATGAGATGCCCGTGCTTGGTTATTGGAACCAACAAATTTCAAGTCAATATCAACAATTAACTTATTGTAAAAGGTGCTTGATGTCGTGATACAATTGATTAGATTTAGGAGAGTAACATATATATATATATATATATATATATATATATATATATATATATATATATATATGGAACCAGGATCAAAGGAGAAGATTCTTAAATTAGAAAGGATGAGAATGAGATTTTTTTGCATGTTTTTGAAACTAGATGTGCATATTTTTGGAACTAAATGTGCTTCTTTTTTGTCATTTGCATTTTGATTGAATTGAATGTGCATTTTATCATTCAACAACATATACTCTCAAGTCTGAAATGTGCATATCCAGTTTAAAAGATATGTACATCCAGTTTAAAAAATATGCATTTTGATCCTTCTCACCCTTTTTATTTCACGAATATGATCTGGTGAAAACTAATTTCACCATGAAAATAGTGTAAAATGGGTACATAGGAGGCATAAAAGGGTACACGTAGTTCATTAATGACATTTTTGTAAGAAATTTTTTGCCAAAAATTGTCATATGAAATACCCCTTTTGTTAAGTATAGTCATCATCTTTTTTTTCTTGTGAATTACTGCCAGGAAAGATTAATTTCTAAGTAACTTGTTATTATTTTTACTAATTTGCTAAGCACTTTATTGTGCTTAATCATGCATCATTTTTAGTGTACTTGCATGTAGAATAGAGCATTTTAGTCTAGAATTGCATGGATTTTGTCATCTTTGGTTCATATTGTCGCTTCACTATCCGTTTAGTTGTTTTTGGATGATTTTCAGGCTAACTAGCAGGTTTTTGAAGCGTTTTGGTCATTGGAGGACTTTTGGTGGAGGCTTGTCTTGGGAGCACATGGAAGCAGGTCTACACGGCCGTGTAGCTTTTGACACGTCCGTGTAGCCTTTTGTCGTTGGGAGCAGTGAGGTCTTGGATTCATGACTGATTCAGCATTCTCAAGAGGACACAGCCGTGTAGATTTTGACACGGCCGTGTACCTTATTTTTCCCACGAGCAGTTTCTAACTGCATTCTGTTGAAATTTGAAGACCAGGTCTACATGGCCGTGTAGGTATTGACACGGCCGTGTCCACTATTTTCCACCGAGTCAGGAACTTTTGTGAAAGCTGAGGATATTTGAAGACCAGGTCTACACGGCCGTGTAGGTATTGACAAGGCCATGTCGACTATTTTCCACGGAGTCAAGAACTTTTGGAATGCTGAAGAGTTTTGAAGAACAGGTCTACATGGCCGTGTCGTTTTGGACACTACCGTGTCGACCTAATTTCGGGCTTTTGCCCCGCTTTTCTGTCTTCATTTAATGGACCATGTAAATAGTTTTTAGCGTTATATTTTAGGATCATCTCATTGCTTAGACTCTAATTACATAGTTAAACTCTCTAAACACTCTCAAACTCTTAGTTCTTGTCATATTGCAAACTTTGAAGATTCAATTGATAATTCAATCCAAGTAATTTTCTTTCAATCTCTCTTCTTTATTTTCATTGTTTTGTTAATCATGTTTAATTTTATTAATCTCTTTTGCTTTGAATCCATGATTAGTGAGTTGTTCCTTATCTAGGGTTTGGGTGAAAGCATGGATTAGGGCTAATTAAGATGTTCATGTAATTACTTCATTCATGTCTACTATGCATTGATCTTGGTGTTTTGACGCCTTAGGGTAGACTTTGATCAAGTTTATGCTAGGGCTAGATTTCAATTACTCTTAATTAATTGTTGTTGTCTTGTCATTCCCATGAATCAACTTAATTTATAGACCAAGAGATTGGGTAGAAATTAAGAGGATCCTATTTAGGGGTTTTCCAAGCAAATTGAATCTATTAATCAATTGGCTAAAGACCATTCGAGAGAGGATTTAGTCGATTGATCAATTGATTACTCTTGAGGACCGTTCGAGAGAGGACTCAAGTACTTTAGAGGGAAACTTAACCTTGCATGTTATTCTTTGTAGTTTCGTAGTTGCATTAGTGTCGTGTCTTGCCCGAGTTGATGCAAGTAGCCCAAGCTCTAGTGTTTTCCTTATTATATTCATCTCTAGTGTCTTGATTATTAGTAGTCATTATTTAGTTAGTTGTTGATTGATAACTATTCAATCTTTACACCTCCAAATACCCTTCACTTAGGTAGTTTTAGACTTAATAGACCTTAGTCAATCCCTATTTCCTTGTGGTTCGACCCTTGACTTGCCGTTACTACATTCATAGTAGTTGCTTGTTAGCATTATAAGTCTTGTTTGCTAAGCGGTTCTTAGTGCCTTAAACGACACACTAAAAACCTCTTATCAAATTACATTACTAATGCATAGTTTGACCGTTCAAATCATGTTTAAGATTTTATAAAGGGAAATTCCCAATGGTGGCCCTTAGGTCTTAGAAATTCTCAGTGGTGGAAATTTCAAAAAACTTTCCCGTTAGAAGTCCTACCCTACCAAATATTCCCAAACATAACCTTAATGAAGAATATTCCGTTATTAATAAAGCATATTCTACTAGTTAAAAGTTAAGACGGTCGCTCACACATAAACCATGCATTATTAGTCGTTTTTTGCCAATTTCCACCTCAAAATCAACCCTTAAGGTTATGTTTAGGGGTCAATTTTAGCGCTGAAGGGTCAAGTTTGAGGTTAAAATTGGCAAAAAAAGACCAAGGAACCTCGTTTTACGTGCGAGTGACAACATTAACAGTTAACTTATGGAATAAGCTTTATAATAAATGAAATACTCTTCATTAAGGTTATATTTGGGAATAATTTGTAAATCAGGGCTACTAATGAGAATTTTTTTGGGGATTTCCACCAATGGGAAATCCTGAGACCTAAGGGCCACGTATTTCGAGACGATATTTAATCGCGTTTTTCGGACTGAAAACGACGTTTTCTTCGAAAAACGGATACCGCCGTACTCCCTTTATGAACACGAATTTCGAGAATCCCTAAAAAAACGATTACCAACAAGCCGGGTTTTCGAGTACGTAAATCAAGACGAGTTTTTCGAATTGAAGACGACGTTTTTTCTAAAAATGGACACTGTTCTCGAATTTTGTTTTCTGAAGTAAAATCTTTCATACCAAATAAGGACGGAAAGTGTATATCTTATTGTCAAAGTGTATTAGACTTTATCTCATTACTCTGGTTTAGGAAACTTCTGTTATAGACCTTCTAATGAGGCCTGTAGCCGCATGAAGTAAGTGGGATTCACTAACAAGTGTGATTGTGTCATTTGTGTGAAATGAGAAGTAAAGAAGACTAGTGTTTGATCATTTTGACACATGATATTTACTACCAGCAAATAATAACGAGATACCCCCATAGATCCATGATTGTAGCAGCAATGATTGGCTTTCCAATAAAGACCCAATTTGTGAATTAGAGAGACACACATGTCACTATTATCATTAATTATTATGTTTGGGTGTACCACTCCTAACCTGGACCGTCCTTCCCAATTCTATGAAGAAAGGTTGGACGTTTTTTTCCACTTTGATTTTTGTTTCCACCTTCTCTTTTTTATTTTTCTTATTCTTTCTAAATCTCTTCCATTATTACTTGCACCAGCTAGCTTGTTCATTGGGTACAGAAGTATAAGTATGATTCTAAGGAAACAGAACTTTAGTTTTAAACGTAAAATAGAGAATAAGATGGAGACCCCAAACAATTTCCTAAATTGGTCAATTCTACACTAGTATCTATCACTAACTATCTCGTTTGGTAGTGGAAGAATTAGCACATGCCCCTTCTCGCTCCTCAGCAGTGAGTATAGTGACAGGCTGATGGATAAGCCAATAGGCAATAGATATCTAGTAAGAAGAATAATCCTTTAGGCTGCTCTCGCAAAAGGGCCCCACCCAGAGGCTCATTACAAGTCATACACCGCCCAACTCCTAACTCCAACAATATTGAAATCTTGCTTCCACCAAAATTTGAACCTTGGTCTACCATGTGGGAGAAAGAAAGCTATACCATTAGACCTAAGGGCCTTTGGTATCTAGTAATTGTATATAGAGGCTGTAAGTTACTACCGGTAGCAAAGTTTTTTTCCCCCACATCTTCCAATATGGTAATAAGTTCAATTCAATTAAGATTCCACGTCAAAAAGAAAAAGAAAAAAAATCAAATTTGTAGATCACACTCGTGAAAGTAATTATGTTTCTGTTTTTTCTTCTTTGTTGCATACTCCCTTCTTTGTTACAGGATTTCTCATTTTTTCAGTATAAAACTTAAAAAGGATGGTTGGTATAGGTGATTTCCATTTTATAATTGAAAATTAAAGTAGTAAGTATTTTTCTGAATTGTTTATCAAGAGATAGAGAGTCGGGTCAATGTTTTTTGTAAGGAAAATAATACTATTATAATTGGTAAACTATATATGAGAAATGTAATTGGGAAAAACGGAAATGGAAAATCATTTGAAAGACGGGGGAGTACTTTAATGTTATAAAGAGAAACGTCACACATACCAAGAAAGTTTAGAGAGAAATAGGGAGCAAAGAACAATCTAATTAAAGTTAAATATTTGATTAAATGAACAATTTGCTACAATTCCCATACATCCACCAACCACCAAAAATCGACGACAGCCCACCACGAACGTCTTTGGACTCTCCGGGGCAGGATATTCTTGACCCTTTTCCATAGTTGCTGCATTGACAGAAGAAGTAAGTGATTTTCGTCGTGGATTACTTAACCAAATGGGTGGAGGCGGAGTATAATAGCCCGACTTTTTGTTAAGCCTCAAGCCATAATTATTATGTGGAAAGTACATATTAATTTAAAATTTTGCACAACATGTGTTTATGTGTGTGTGATTAGTAACGAGAAAGTAAAAGAAAATATGTGTTATCATATAGGTTCTGTTAGTAACTCGAAAGTTATTAAGTATAGAATGTGTAAAGATGAGCTAGGGGTAATATATGACCAATTTGTGTGCATAAGTATGAGTATACATTATTAAGCTTTAATCCATAATTATTACTATATGATAATATGAATTAAGTTAAGTAAATCATGACATGTGTGTGTGTGTGATTTGAAATCACAAGATTTGTAAGTATGTATTTTGAGATAATTATGTTAGTATCTTAAAAAGTTACTAAGTATGGAGATATGCGAAGTTATGAATATGGTATAAGTAAGCATGATTATGTGAATATAAGTATATGTGTGCGTGTGCGCGCGCACACATAAGTATATTGATGAGGTAATACTTTTGATTAAGTGTTCTCTTGCTTAGAATTGTGATTTATTCCCAATGGTAACCATGTCTTTTTGCACTTTAATTTCCAATGGTAACCATAAGTTTTTTTATTCCCAAAAATAACCCTAAGGTTTACTTAATTTTCTAAACATGACTGTAATAGCTTATTTCTATTAACTTGTCGTTAACCACCATCTCTTTCTCTCACCTCCACCACCATCTCTTCTACCACCATCTCTCTCACTCTCTCCTTCTCTCACCTCCACCACCATCTCTTTCACCCTCTCCTTCTCTCACCTCCACCAAAGCCTCCACCCAGACCCAGCCCCAACCCCACTGCCCTCTTTATCGCAACCTAGAATCTGCCCACCCCTGTTTTCACCCAGAACCTGACAAGAAAGGGATTGGGGGAGGTGTTATGTGGGAGAGTAGGGGACGGGGTAGGTGGTTGCGTGGGGAGCAGGGGACAGGGGCGGTGGTTGTAAGGAGAGGAGGGGATGGGGAAGTGGTTGCGTGGGTACCAGGGGGAGGTGGTTGCGGGGAGAGGAGAGGACAAGGTAGGTGGCTACGTGGGGAGCAGGGGACGGGGGTGGTGGTTACATAACACGCATAGGAGGTGGTTGTGTAGCAGAGCAGGGTGGTGGTGTGGTGGTTATGGAGAAAGGGAGGTAGAGTGGGTGGTGGTTATGGTGAGAGGAAGGAAGATGGTGAGAAGAGGGAGTTTTTTAAATAAAAATAAATAAATTTGTCAAATGTTAAAAGATTTAACGGTTAATTAACAGAATTTACTTATTAAAGTCACGTTTAGGAAAATAAATAAACCTTAAGGTTATTTTTGGGAATAAAAAAACTTATGATTACCATTGAGAAAGTGCAAAAATACATGGTTTCCATTAGGAATTTCCCAAATTATTATGAGTTTTCATATTTAGAAAAATACAAGGACGTTGGAAAAAACTATGTAGCTTACTAATTTGAGTGTGGAAACGAGTATTGCATATTTTTGGGCCAAACAAGTAAGGAATTAAACTAGGGATGTCCCCAACACTAATTGGGTCGAGTTGGGTCAATAGGTAGCCTATAAGTGGGAAAAAGTAGACCTACAACTAAGTGGTTATCTTAGATTATAATCTGATTTTGGAGAGTATAAAGAGTTAATATTCCATGCATGCAATAAGATCTTGAGTAAGATTGATTAAACATGACTAGTGTGACTATCTTACTTTGAACCATCATGTTTTGAACTTGTATATAATTTGAGAGGTTCCTCTACTTAATCTATCTTTGTGATGATAATATATATTCTGGAAATTTGAGTTTTTACATATATTAAAGCTTATCAAATTTGGACATAAGCATGTTTTAGTTTAATTATAGTGCTTGACCACCTTCTTAAAAGAGAATTCTGGAGGAGCTAAGGGGAAAGGGTTTTAACTTTTAAGGCATGTTTATGAAAAAATTGACAGTTTAAGATATTAGATACTTTAAAATTATTTGAACCTTTGATAAAATCATATAGAAATTATTTTGGGCATTATAAAGGCAGTAGTAATGAGAATATAATTTCCAAATATTTTTAGATTTCAAATTTATAAGTAAATAATTTATTTACTTGTGAATTGACAAAATGGTTATTTGAGTACTAATGATGAGTTTCTTGAGAGTTTTGAAATGAAAAAAAAATCAAGTTTATGAATTAGAAAATTTCTTATGACTTTAGGGACAATAGTTATGTCCATAAAAGGGTTTTTAGTCTTGGAATATTCTATTATTTAAAAAGCTATATTAATTAAATTACAACCTATTTGCGGTTTAGGATTACCAAAAGTTTATTTTCGTGTACTTATAATTAAGCTCAACTTGAAATGACCATGAGAGATTTATATATATATATATATATATATATATATATATATATATATATACACACTTTAAAGTATTTTCTTAACGTGAGTCTTTTAAGATTTGATTTCACAAATAAAGATTGTATACTCTTACTTGAAGCCGTATTACTCGAGTTATACTAGTATCTTTTACATACAGAAATATCATGGATTGATTTACTCGTTTATGAATGTTTAATTACTAAAAATCTTAAATATATATTCTGGAAATGCTTATAAATTTCTTCCAAAGGATCGTATGGTTTTATGACTTCGTTTGGGATCTAATATCTGATGTTATAAAAAACTATCGATTTAAGACAGAAATGTCAACTTTTGAAATGTGTTTTAAGAAGGGTGGAAATTATGTCAATGGTGATTTTTCACCTTGCAATGTATGTGTTATAATGTGTGGGGACATGTCCTAAAAGTCTTGCAAGCGAAAACAATACAAAATGGATGACGGCCCATAAATGTGGGAGTTAGTGGTAACACTACTCCAATGTGTGTTCTCCTCGGAGTGTTGTGATTTTTGAGAAAGTTATTTTGATTCTATCTAGGAATCTCTTAAGCATATTACTTATATGATTTTATAAGATCATATGGTCAACGAGACCTTTATGTAAACGTATAATGGCGTATTTTTGAAAAGTGAATACAAGTTCTCCATATCATATATGAGTTTATAACACGGTGGTGATACTTTAAACATTTCAAGAACTATCTTGTGTTGTACGTACGTATTCATATATGAGTTGAAATAATCTTAAGTTGAATGTAAGATTCTCTTAGTAACTTATTTTCAGTCACCATAAGTAATTTCGCTTTCGCATAAGAATTTGTGTACTAGCGTTGCTAATTTTTATTCTTTGAACCTGTCTTGGTGGAGGCAGATTCCAGTATCTTGCAGGATTCGAAGGAGGGAACCGTCCTATGATATATGTAATTATCTGAAGATGCTTATTAGTTATATTCGACGGCAAGGACAGATTTTGTATATGATAACGTACTTTAAGCTTATACTTGAACTTTGGTCATGTAATAACTTTTTCTTAAACACCTAACTCGATGCATTTATCTAAGTACTTTGACTTTATTTGGAAAGGGGTCAACGTGCTTAGCGACAACCAATTATTAGTTCGGATTATGTTAATCAGATATTTAGTATGTCTTAATTGAGCTGCTAATGGTCGGACTATTAGACGGAGGCTGTATGAGGAATTACTACCAAAGTTGTCAAGAGCTTTATTTTCAAACATGTAATTGCTCAGTTCGGCATGCCCGGATCCATAGTCTTTGATAATGGTCCTCAGTTTGAGACACCTATGTTGAAAGACTGGTTGGTTGAGAGAGCCATCAAGGGATATTTTGCAGTTGTGACCCATGCATCCTTAAGCGAAGAACCAGGTTCAATCTTTTAAAAAAATCTTATCCAATGGCATAAAAAAGAAGTTTGAAAACTCAAACTCTAGATAGAAGAGTTACAGTTGGTCCTATGGTATATAAGGACGACAACAAAGAACTCAACCGGGAAAACTCCATTTATGCTAGTCTATGTGACTGAAGTTGTATTGCCCATAGAGGTGGAAGAGTTGTCTTAGGAGTCATGTTGTATGATGAGGATGGAAACCTGGGAAGCCATGAGGTCATACTTGGACCAATTACGAGAAATCAGGGGTAATGCACTACTCAGGATGCAGTTGTACAAGTTTCGTATGGTAAGAGAGCAACAAAAAGTCATCAGATAAAGTATAATGGTGGGTGATTTGGTGTTAAGAAAGATGGAAGTCTTCAAAAGAGCCAAAGAGTAAGGAAAACTAACACCAAATTGTGACGGACGAAATTTGTTCATTGAAGAAGTACGAGCTGGAACTTAGAGACTCTAAGACATGGAAGGTCACCCTATTTTACGAACATGGTATTCTACTAATCTCCAAAAATACCACATCTAGGCGTCTGTATTTAAATCCTGTAAAACAAAGTGCCACAACTCAATAGGGAATTAGAACGTAACTTGGCCCACAACTAAGCAAAATTGACATAATCCAAATTCTACATCTCTAAATTACGACTCTTTTTAGTTTTGCTAAGTGTATTTCATTTTTGGGAAAACAATGGTCGCTGTCTATTAGCTCTAAGACGACTAAAGACTTAAGAAGACTAAGGACATGAAAAATGAAAAATACTTAGAAAGATTATGACCTAAAAAAACGGTCGTCCATGGACGTGGCTGAATGTTGGCGAAACCTAGGAAGGCTCTTCATTTGAAACAAAATCCTCCACTAATCCATCTTAAGAAGAACTCTAACGGACTGCTGACAGGCTAAAGTCGTGTCACCCAATCAAAAGTAAGCCTAAAGTCCTCTAAGAAATAGTAATGAGGGAAGTAGGATCGAATCCACAGAGTAACAATGTTCATTTCCTACTTTTCGTTCAAATATAGATTATAGGGAACGAGTGTTGTGGGTAATTATACTAAACTAGACTATAACTATATCAAGAATATCAATAATAAAGAGTCTAGGGCATAGGATCACCAACGATCAATATTTCGGGATGAAACACAACAATCAATAAGGATTTTTTTGGCAAAAACCACCTTTTATAATGGACATTATAGCTTTAACTACCTTTTATAATATATTTTAGTTTAACTACCTCATATAATTTAAATTTATAGGTATCACTACCAAAACCAGTTTCAGGGGTATATTTTCTATGACTAAATACCCTTTGGTGGTTTTTAGGCCTCTTAAACTATTTTCCCCTAAATTTCACTCGTGTTTCTCCCTCATTCAAGCTCATTTGGCAAAATTGAAAACCCTAATTGGTGAATTCTGGAGGAAATCAGATAATTGTTTGAATTGAAGATTGAATTGGGGAAAAAATCGTCAATCAAGGTGCTAGAACATCAGTGCTTACAGTGATGCATCCCAAAATGAAGGAGGTAAGTGAAATTAGGGTTTCCCTTTGCGTATAATGAAAATCAATTAGTATTTGTAATTGAAATTTAAATTGGAAAGGAAAGACTGAGTTAGGGTTAATAATTTTAACTGGACTCCAATTGTGTTTGCAACAGGAGTTGGATTCATCTTCAATATCGCAAAGTGTAGTAGGCTCTAAGAAATGCAACTGTGGAATCCCTGCTGCTATCAGGAAGTCATTGGCTTCTGAAACTACAGGGAGGCGTTTTTATGCTTGTAAGTTTTACGATCGTGACTCTGGGAGGCGTGGATGTCAACTGTTTGATTGGTTTGATAAGGAGATGACTGACTGGCAGAAGGTGGTAATTAACCGAATAACCAACTTATTGTAGAGAAGAAACTGATTGCCAATGAGTTGGCTTGTTTGAAGAATAAGGTAGAGGATGGAAATAGGAAGATTGTGGTAGCTGATCAGGATAAGATGAAGAAAGAGCTGAAGGAGTTGAAGACTGTGGTGAAAAAGCTGAGGAAGGAAGGCAAGAACAAGGCCACAATCACCAACTGGATTGTTGTACTTGGTACAATGATTATAGTTTTGATCAGTTTGATGTTGTACTAAGTAGGATTAGCTCAATTTGTTAGGCTAGGTGTAATGAAAACCTAGATAGTAGTATGTATGGCTTTGTTATTAGTAGTTCATTAGGTGTGGTTGATGTTGTGTTATGGAGTTATTATGTTGGCATTGTATTCTTTACAATGTGATTTGGTTGAAATGAATGCTATGAATATCTCATTTTGTTGTGGTTTTATTGATTCAACCTAAATTCCAAAAAAAATTTGGCAGAGTTTTATTTGGAAAACAAGCTACCAAGTTCTCGACTAAGGTCACAACAATGCAACCTGTGCTCATATTACAATAACCAAAATCACCAGCAACATTCCAAGATAGGTGGGTGTAGGTGTTTCTTTCATTCATAAATAAGAATGAAAAGCACATTGGAAAGTACATCATTGTTCATTCAAGTTACAACAAAAAGCCACTTCATTTAGCTAAGTACTGAAAGAAAATGATATTCATTCAAGTTACAACAAAAAGCCAACAACTTTGTGCATTGAACTATTTTAACATCATTGTTCTAAGCTGTAACAACCTAACATAAGTAGATCTAAATAGATGATAAGCTCTTGATCTTTCCCCCTGTTGGGATGAGCTTTTTCCTACTTGATGCTTGAATGGAGGTGGGAAGGGGCTGCTGTGTTGTTGGCTGAGGTGGAGGGTTTTGCTTGATGATCTGTCTTGTAACTCTGCTACACTGAGAAGCTTGTACTGTTTGACTAGGTATGCTGCATTGAGAAGCTTGGAATGCATCTTGTCTGCTACTCTGCTGCTGTGAAGATTCTCCCATGTTTATCTTAGGGGCACTAGGATTCTTACACTTTCTCTTATTATGCCCTAAATGACCACAATTTCCACAAGTTTTTTGCTTGTATGGCCTCTTCACTCCAGTTGGCTTAGAGCTTTCCTCACCAGCCTCTTTCTTCCTCTTCTTCAAAGGTGGCCTCCCTGGCATTGTTCTGAACTATGGAGGTAGTGGTTGTGGCAAGTCTGTCACTCTCTCCCAGTGTTTCACTCCTGGCATTGGATTTATTGTTGGCTCATATGCACTCACTAACTTCTCAATAGTATAGAAATCATCTACATAACTTTTTGGATCATCCCTTTTGCTCCTAATACTTGCTAGCCCATGTACGTATGGAATACCAGTTAGATCCCATGAGAAGCAAGTGCAACTTCTCTTCTTAAGATCAACAACAAATTGATCTCCCTTTAAGTACACTTCAAACATATCCAACCTAGATGGACTAACATCACCATACCTAGTTAGTTGATCCAAACCTCCAATGACCTTTTTTGACATATGGAGTTAACCTTCCCTCCATTTTCTTTGCAGCTTCAAATTTGTCAAAGGTCCTTTTCATCATGTATTTCCTTAACCATTCCATATAAGTCAACACAGGCTTATCTGTAGCCTCTCTTATAACAGCATTGAAGGTTTCACAAATATTATTTAAGAGCATATTTGACTTGCATGTTGTAGAAAATGCATGCCTAGACCAAAACCTAGGTGGAATCTTGTTCAGATAATCAAAAGCTTCCTCAAATAAGAACTTAACGGACTCCATTTGTGATTCAAAATCAAACTGAAAATAGCAACAAATATGCATAGACAGTAATCAGAATGTATGCTTCAAACATGTACATATACACAACTTTAACTAAAACAGTTACTAAAACAGTTCATATATGTAGATATACCTAATAGAAACCTAAAATCAACACACATATATGTAGATATACCTAATAGAAACCTAAAATCAACACACATTCACATTTAAATAAAAGTAGTTAGATATATACCAAAGTTGTGGCTCTAGCAGCTTTCCAGAAAAGCTCTTTGAATGATTGGCCATGTTGGAGCTTGAAGTTTGCCCAAATGTGCCTTGCACAAAATCTGATTTCAGCTTTAGGACACTTTTTTGTCATAGCATCAACAAGACCCTTCAGTATATCAAAAAAAAGGCTTGAATTTAGTGAATTAACACCAACAAATCATAGCATTAAATAAAAAAATTACACTAAAATACACATACCTTCTGTCTATTTGAGATGAATGTCCATCCACTGCCATCAATACTTCCAATATCTTTCAGCAACAATTCAAAGAACCAGTTCCAACTTTCCGTGTTTTCAACCTCAACAATAGCCCATGCTATTGGGAATATGTTGTTATTCCCATCCTTTCCCATAGCAACCAATATTTGACCTGGATAACCCCCTTCAGATGACATCCATCCACACCAACTAGTGGTCTACACCCAGCTTTAAACCCAAATTTTAAAGCATTCAAACAGATATACATCCTAGCAAAAAAGGAGGGTGGCCTCTCAATACCCTCTACTACTACCACAACTGATGAACCAGTGTTGTATTTCAGAATGGCCTTCCCATAATCCCACAGTCTCCCATACTGTTCAGCTTGGTCTCCATAAATAGTTAGTTTTGCTCTAGCCCTACCTTGCCACAATTTCCAATAATTGACTTCAACTCCTAAATCTCTATAAACTACATCTTTGAACCTCTTCAGAGTCATAGTAGGCTCTGTCCTCCACATCTCTATATCTCTATCCCCCATATACTTGATATATTGATTTCTTATAGAGTTTTCCCTTTCTTTACAAGCTAAATTGTGCGATATTGACGCTCTTAAGAGCTATTTATGCTAACTATTTCGATATAGTTGTGGTTTGTGTGTTCCATATCGTTTTGCAGGTTTTTAGGGAAAAACTCCCTATTTACTTGGCGTTTTGATCACCACGCTATAGCAGAAGGTTATGAGGCATATTGGCGGTCTCGAGATGGTATTCGGACCCCCTTGTGAAGAAGTAATGTGCAAAAGACTTGGCGTCTGAAGCCAAGTAGAGGCAAGAATGAAAGAAGCTTCGCCCGATAGCGTCGGGCGGAGAAATACTTAGTGATTTTTGCTGTAATTCTGAGGAGCTGAAGAAAACATCCACCCGATGACATCAGGTGGCCTTGCCCGATCGGGTGCTGGTGTTGCGGCCCCGATCGGGTGACCGTTGCCCCATCTCATCGGGTGAATACAAATTTTGTGTTGCTGAAAATCTGTTCCCAGGCCCGATCGGGCGGCCCTTTGCCCGATCGGGTGGACGACACGAAGGACGCGATTTTGCGTCTTTTTCCACTCTATCTTATTGCTTTCTTAGAAACTATAAATACTTTTTAGGTTATTTTATTTTGTATCTTTTATTCTATTGAACATTTAGAGAGCTCTTAGTCTAGTTCTTCATAGTTTTCCTTTGTAGAAGAGATTCAACGATTAATTCAATTCAATTAAAGTTACCGCTTTCCTTCAATTTGGTAATCATCTTTCTTATTGCTTTATTCTTATCTCTTGATTGATCTAGTTTAATTGTTGATTATTCGATTAGTTCATGATGCAATTCATAGGGTTTTCAATTAGTTTAGCTATTGTTAATTCAATCATGTCTGAGTAGTTCTCTTTCTAGGTTGTTAGATAGGGAAGCCATGTTTATACCATGATTGTTATTTAGATTCCTATTGATTCCTAAGGCTTGATTAGAGTGATTGTGGTGTGGTTTGTTCTTAATTAGTGATTGATGTTAGTAGCCAATGTCATTGATTGCTTGTGGTTAATAGTTATTTGCACAGATCCGTCTTACGATTACAGGCCTAGGACACATCAGTAGTTCTGATTACGTTAGTGAACATGCGGCGTATGTTGAACTATGAGCGTTGAGTCTTAACCACAACTCAACACATGCTCTAATCCCTCGACTCTTGACCTAGGTTTTGATAGTAGTTGACCTTATTTGATTGGTATAAGCATGGTGGACCGACCTAATACCCTAGGTTTTTATTCCATAGTTAAATCCTCGGTTTAATTCATCTTCCTTAGCTTAATTATTAGTTCGATTAATCTTCCCTGATTTCATCTGAAGTAGTTAGTTGATTGAATATTAATATAGAAACTCTGTCTCCCTGCGGATTCGACCCTGCTTCCATTGAATACCATAGTTAGAGGACTGTAGGAATTATCTTTGAATAGGTGATACGACTTTAGCCTATCAAAGTTTGGCGCCATTGCCGGGGAGACGACTAGTTTTCTAGCTCTTACTCGATTAATTAGCGTACTTCTTTTTGCCTCATTGGAACCTCCCGTTCCAATTGAGGCCGTTCTCACGGTTATCTTGTCGTTTTCTCTTATATGTCCAGGTATCAAAAGAAAACTCATATAATTCCAGGAGATTCGGACACAGAAGCAATAATTCGGGATCTTAGAGTAGAACTTGATCAAGAGAAGCCAGATTCAGAGATTTCTGTATTACCAATGGCGAAGTCCCTGAAATCTTATGGGGTGCCTAATCCTGAAGGCATACTCACAGGTCCACAGATGCCCACTATTGATGCAAACAATTTTGAAATCAAACCTGCACTAATCAACATGGTGGAGCAGAATCAGTTTAATGGGCACATCCTTCTGAAGATCCGGCCAACCATCTGCAGAGATTCCAACAACTCTGCAGAATTGTTAAACATCAAGGAGTCACACCTGAGCAGCTGAAGGTTATGTTATTTGAATTCTCACTCAGAGACAAGGCTAAGAGGTGGTTCAGCGATATCACTGCGACAGAATGGTCGGCGATTTCTGCTGCATTTCTTCACGAGTATTACCCTCCCACAAAAACAGCAGAAATCATAAACAAGTTAGCCAAGTTTTCCCAAGAGCCAAATGAGACATTAAGGGAAGCGTGGACTAGATTCAGAGACTTACAGAGGGAATGTCCACATCATAATATGGACAAGTGGTTTCTGACGCAGACTTTTTACAATGGTCTGCAACTTCAGACGAAGAGTACTGTTGATTCCTCTGCAGGAGGAGTCTTTTTAGACAAGGCAGATGATGAGGGTTATGATTTCCTAGCAAATCTTGCAGCCAATGACCACTCATCATCTAGGAGTTTGACTAAGAAGGTACTTAAAGTTGACGTTATTTCATTGCTTACCTCTCAGATGGCGCAACTAACTCAACAATTACAAACAATGAAGTCTTCTAGTTCAACACCTCCGCCTATGAGCATCAATGCCATGTCGGCAGTTGCACCCATCACCTCATCTTACTGCGAGGTGTGTGGTATTCAGGGCCACTTCGGCCATGATTGTCAGTTCAGTCAGAATCAGATGGAGCAGGCGAATGCTTTTCAGCAAAGACAGCCAAATAACCCCTACTCCAAAACATTCAATCCTGGTTGGAAAGACAACCCACTTCTTTCCTATAGAAGCAACAACGTTCAGAACCCATAGCCACAAAATTCCTACCACCCCCACAAAATTCCTATCAGCCTCCACATAACAACCCAAAACCCAACTACTACCAAAACCAAGGGAATTCTCATAATCCCCCTGGTTTCCAAAGACCTGCCCATCAGAATTATCAGCCAACACCACAAAATACAACCTCACAAGAGCCTAGCACGTCTGAATTGATGAAACTAGTATTGTCTATACAAAAGACAAATGAGGAAGCACAGAAAAATCAAGAGAGACAGTTGTTGGCTATGCAGAAAGCCAATGAGGATGCACAGAGGGCCCAAGAGAAGCACATAAAACTTCTCGAGACTCAGATTGCTCAATTGGCAGAAACTAATGCACAGAGGCAGCAGGGACAATTGCCAAGGCAACCTACACACAGGGAGCAAGCAAACACCGTTACTCTTCGTAGTGGCACTGCTTATGCTGCTCCTCCTATGCCCGTTAATGATGACACTGTCCCTAGAAAGGAGAAGGAGGTAGTAGAGAAGGAATTGGAGAAGTATTTGACGTCTGATGTCGAACTATCTGAAACAGCTGAATAGGCAGAAAAGAAGAAGGAGAAGGAGAAGGATACTGATACACCTTTTACACCAAGGTTGCCTTTTCCTCATCGAACGCAAAAGTCCAAAGTGGATTAACAACTTGGTAAGTTCTTGGCTATGGTCAAGAACCTTGAGGTAACGGTTCCCTTCACAGAACTTATTTCTCAAGTGCCTGTTTATGCTAAGTTTTTGAAGGAGATGATCACTAAAAAGAGAGATTTTGGTGGGGTAGATAGAGTCGCACTCACTGAAGAGTGTAGTGCCATTTTGCAAAATAAATCTCCACCTAAATTGAAAGATCCTGGTAGCTTTTCCATCCCTTGTCATGTAGGTGCACTTTTTATTGATAAAGCTTTATGTGATTTAGGTGCATCTGTGTCTGTCATGCCATTGTCTGTCTGTACTAAAATGAATATGGGGGCACTTAAGTGCACTCAAATTACTTTGCAGATGGCTGACCGTTCTATAAAATACCCTTTAGGTGTTTTAGAAGACGTCCCTGTTAGGGTGGGAAAGTATTACATTCCTGTGGATTTTGTTGTGTTGGATATGGAAGAGGATGCCTAAATTCCTTTTATATTGGGCAGACCATTTTAGTGCACTGCAGGTGCTGTTATTGATGTCAAGTCAGGGTCTTTGACTTTGAGTGTTGGTGATGATACTGTCACTTTTAAACTAACCAATGCTATGAAGTCTCCTACGCTTGAAGAGTCTTGTTGCAGGATATATGTGGTAGACAAAGCTGTGATGTCTGCATTTCAGAAGATACGTGATGCTGACCCACTGGAGGTAGCATTGACTGATAGTGACTCATTAGGCATCGATACTGATGTCGATGCCTGCCTTGTTGATTTAGAGGGTCATGGAGCTGAACAGAAACAGGAAAATGTGGTACTTGAAAGTGTAAGCTTTAGTTCTACTCCTCAGGTAACTAAGGTGGAACTCAAACCACTACCCTATCATTTGAAGTATGCATTTTTAGATGATAAGGAAGAATGTCCTGTGATTGTCAGTACTAAACTCACAGATAGCCAATTGAAAAGTTTGCTTACTGTGCTTCGTATACACAAGAAGGCTATTGGGTATAGTATTGATGATCTGAAGGGCATTAGTCCTGATTTTTGTATGCATCTTATTAATCTGGAAGAAGATCACCGCCCTTGCATTCAACCTCAGAGACGTTTGAATCCTAATATGTAAGAGGTGGTGAAGAAAGAAATTATGAAACTGTTAGATGCAGGGATCATTTATCCCATTGCTGATTCGAAGTGGGTCAGTCCTGTGCAAGTGGTTCCCCAGAAGGGAGGGACCACTGTTGTTGAAAATGAAAAAGGTGATTTGATTCCCACTAGGACTATCATAGGGTGGCGTATGTGCATTGATTATCGTTGACATAATAATGCCACTCTGAAAGACCATTTCCCCCTTCCCTTTATTGATCATATGTTAGAAAGGCTAGCCAAACATAGCTAATCTGTTATCTGGATGGATATTCTGGCTTTTTTCAAATCCCCATCCATCTAGATGATTAGGAAAAGACTACATTTACATGTCCTTATGGCACCTTCGCATATCATAGGATGCCATTTGGATTGTGTAACGCTCCCGCTACTTTCCAATGCTGCTTGATGGCCATATTCTCTGATTTTATTGAAAATATCATGGAAGTGTTTATGGATGATTTCAGTGTTTATGGTTCTGATTTTGATGTTTGCCTGCATAATTTATCCAAAGTGCTTTAAAGATGTGTTGAGGCAAACCTCGTGCTTAATTGGGTAAAATGTCACTTCATGGTGAATGAAGGTGTCGTTTTAGGTCACTTGATTTCTGACGTGGCATCCAAGTGGATAGAGCAAAGATTGAGGTGATCGAGAAACTTCCCCCTCCAATGAATGTCAAAGGAGTGAGGAGTTTCTTTGGTCACGCAGGGTTTTATCGCAGGTTTATCAAAGATTTTTCAAAAATTGCGAAACCCCTCATTCAATTGCTGCTAAAGGGTGCCACGTTCGATTTTAGTAATGATTGTTTGGAGTCTTTTGACAGGATAAAGACAGCTTTGATGACTGCCCCTACTATACAACCCCCAGATTGGAATCTCTCTTTCGAGATCATGTGTGATGCTAGTGATTATGCGATAGGGGCAGTGCTTGGTCAGCGGAAGGATAAACTACTCCATGTTATTCACTATGCCAGCAAAACCTTGGACCCAGCCCAGGTTAATTATGCTACGACAGAGAAGGAGTTGCTAGCCATAGTCTATGCATTAGACAAATTTCGAACCTATCTGATAGGTTCGAAAGTTATAGTACACACTGACCATGCTGCTTTGAAGTACTTGATGGCCAAGAAGGAGGCCAAACCCAGACTCATCAGATGGATTCTTTTGCTACAAGAGTTCGACTTGGAAATCAAAGATAAGAAGGGTGCTGAGAATGTGGTCGACGACCACCTGTCTAGGTTGAGGTTTGGATCACCTTCTGACCCTCCTATAGATGACTCTTTTCCTGATGATCATTTGTTTTCTGTGTCATCTAAATCTCCTTGGTATGCTGATTTTGCCAACTATTGTGTTAGTGGTTCTCATCCTCCCAATCTTACAAATCAGCAACGCAAAAAGTTTTATCATGAGGCTAGAATGTATTTTTGGGAGGATCCTTTCCTATATAAGAAATGCTCCGACGGGATGTTTCGTCGTTGCATTCCTAATTGGGAAATAGAAGGTGTTTTGCTACATTGTCATAGTATGCCCTCTAGTGGTCATCTAGGTTCCCAAGCGATTGGTTTTCGAGTCCTACATAGTGGTTTCTATTGGCTACGATTTTCAAAGATGCCCGTGCATTTTGTTTGTCTTGTGATGCTTGTCAAAGGACGGGTAATATTTCAAAAAGGCAAGAGATGCCACAAAGTGGGATTTTAGAGGTCGAACCTTTTGATGTGTGGGGGATTGATTTTATGGGACCCTTTCCTACCTCTTGTGGGAATAGGTATATTTTAGTTACTGTCGACTATGTGACCAAATGGATAGAAGCTATAGCATCACCAACCAATGATTCAAAGGTTGTGATGAAGATGTTTAAGAAAATAATCTTTTCCCGTTTTGGTGTCCCTCGTGTTGTAATTAGTGATGGCGGTTCTCACTTTCATAAGAGAACCTTCAAGGCCCTATTGAAAAAACATGGAGTCACCCACAAAGTCAGTCTTGCCTATCACCCTCAGACTAGTGGCCAAGTAGAAGTGTCTAATAGGCAGATTAAGAGGATCTTTGAGAAAGTTGTCACTAAAGCTAGAAAAGATTGGTCTTTGAAACTTGATGATACTCTTTGGGCGCTCCGCACTACTTTTATGACTCCTTTGGGTACCACACCCTATCGATTGGTTTATGGCAAAGCTTGCCATCTACCAGTGGAGATGGAGTATCTTTCTGCGTGCGCGGTCAAAGAGATTAACCTTGATTTGACAGCTGAAGGTGAAGCACGACTTCTTCAACTCAATGAGTTGGATGAGCTCCGTTTGGATGATTATGAGAATCACATGCTCTACAAAGAGCAAACTAAGAATTTGCATGATAAGATGATAGGAAAAAGAGAATTCAAGGTTAGCGACAAGGTCTTATTGTTCAATTCCAGGTTGAGACTGTTTCCTGGAAAGCTCAAATCTCGATGGTCTAGACCATTCGAGGTGACAGAGGTAAAGGCACATGGTGCCATCGAGGTTGTCAACCAAAAAGGAGAGAAGTTTAAGGCAAATGGACAGCGTCTGAAGCTGTACCATGAGGGTGCTTTTGTTGGTTGTGTGGAGGAGATCCGCTTTGATTCCTCCCCACTTGATTCATCTGCCTAGAGAGGTAATATGATCGTGCGGGACCTTCATAAACCAGCGCTTTGCGGGAGGCAACCCGTATCCCTTAGTTAGTATTTCTTTTCCTTTGTTTCGTAGTTTATAGCATGTGAGAGAGCGTGAGGGTACTCATGTGTTCCTAGATCTTGTGTGTTTTGATGTGCAGATATGCTATTTGAGGAGAAACTTGAGCCATGCTTGCCCCACACTTGCAAAAAGGCGAGCTACTTACTGAACAGTAGCTCGCCCGATGAGATCGGGTGATCCCTGCTCGATCGGGCGGGCATAAAAAGTTACTGAGGTAGGAAAAAGACTAGCACCCAAAGCCATCGGGCAATCTGTGCCCGATTGGGTGCGCAACATTGGCACCCAATGCAAAATTATATACCTGATGGCTTGCCCGATCGGGTGGGAGTGCAGAAGTCAAGTCCCAGAAAAAGTCAAAGAATACATCCGCCCGATGTCATCCGGCGACATCTGCCCGATCGGGTGCGCAACACCAACTCCCAATCATAATTATGTTGCCCAATCGGGTGGAACCACTTAATCACAACCAGGAAAAATTGAAATCAACCCGATCGGGCGGGCCAGTGCCCGATCGGGCCTGCGCACACATGGACGTTTGAACACACGGTTTACCCCTCCTTTCTACCACATATTCATTATCTTTCCACTTCAACCCTCTCTCTCTCTCTTCACTCATCTTCAACCTCTCAAACCCCACACCCCAACCTCCATTAAAACTCCATTTTTATCCCTCAAATCTTCATCCTTTCTACTCCAAACTCCATAAAATCTCTTCCTTTTCTCTTTTCACCCTCCATCTCACAAATTTCCACTCACAAAAATCATCCTCCCTTCTCTTTTCTCTTCACCGCTCACCCAAACTCCATCCTTTGTGTTAGAAAAGGGTTTCAAGGTACAAATCACCATGGCAAGCAAGTTTAGAAGACTTATAAGAGGTGAAGGCTCGCGATCTAGGAGGGAAGCTACTCCTCCTCCACCACCACCACCACCACAAGTCCCACGAGATCCCCAATACCTGGAAATCATTTTTCGGGATGATGAGCACCGCGAAAAGTTCCTTCGATTTAAAAAACGTGAGGTACTCCCTACTCGTTTTCTCGATCTTGAACTTTTATCTAAATTGGGCATGACTGAGGATTTCAAGGAATTTATGAAAATTTTGGGCATGGAGTCGTTATATAATGTACATGTTAATACCTATGCTCCATTAGTTTATTAATTTTTCAGCAGTTTTAGTCTGACCAAGCCTAGGGCCGGTCCAGTTACCTACGTCCACTACAGACTTTTAAACCAAGAACACTCACTCACCCTTCGGGACTTTGCGGGGGTTCTTAGGTTACAAGTTCGGGGCGACTATTATCCACCGGAAAATTTCAAAATGGCCCATATCTACTTTATGCTCACAGGGGACACCACGCCTTTTGACATCCAGCATTATCATTGGGCGAATTTTCATCAACCAATTATTAGCATTTGGCTAAGGTTCATGGCCCAGACACTTTTAGGGAGTTATGAGGGTCACTTTGTCCGGAGGGCCGAGTTAGTCGCCATAGGTAGCTACATTGCCAAGGGCTCCAGGGAATCATTTCAGTACAATTTGTCCCACCACGAGCTATCCAGTTCGAGCGTATCTCGAACTCGCTCCCTAAGCCTAGGGATGACGGTACTTGGACCTCTAGGAGGCTAGTCAACGGGGGGTTGATCACTTTGTTTGCCCGGCTAATTACTGGGTTTGATGAGACCCAGCGTACCCCCGTCCTCAGCCCTACCCTCATCGACCTCACATACCTCAACACCCTCTAAGTCCTAAACCACTTGCCTGACCAGAGATTTCAGTGGCTGATTAAATCCATAAAGTCCATCATCCTGCCAGACCCTAGAGCCCGCTTGCAGCCACGTCAGGAGAACTACCTACTCCCTATAGAGGGAGTTGACCTTATTGTCCCTGACCCCGAGCCCCCTCGTCGTTCTTACCATAGGCGTCATACGCCGATCTAAGACGAGGGCGCCTCCACTTTCGCTCCTCCCCCTCCCCCGCACACTTTTGATTTCAATTCTATGATGTCGACCCTAGGTCGCATGGAGAAGAGGATGGGACGGATGAAAGAGATGATCAACACGAACACCGCCAACCTCGCGGGATATGCGTGTTGATGAGATGGGGGACGGGTAGATACCTTAGCCGAAGATCATCACCTCGCCCTTTATCCTCTCTATGACGACTATTGTAGGCGCGACATTGTTAAGCAGACTGCTCAACACCCCTCGTGGTACCATTGGAACCCGAGTTATTGCCAACCTTCCGGTCCGACTGATGACATGGCAGAGGATGAGGAGTAGGAGCCTGCTCAATAGGCGGTCTCTTTAGGAGACTTTGGTCTAGGGCCTAGTGGTTTCGGTGGTGGTTTTGATGCAGGTACTAGCGGTTTTGGTGGAGGGATGAGTAGTTTTTCAGGTGATCCCTCAGGTGGTGGTTACACAGATGGTGGTGGTACTTCCGGTGGTGGTTTCTTTGGTGCCCCCACGGATGATGATATGGGCGGCTGATGCCCTTGTTCTCTTCTCTCCCTCGTTGCAATGAGGACATTGCCTCGTTCAGCTTGAGGGAGGATCTCTCACTGTGAGTACTCTCTTTACGGCTTTTTAGTATAGTTTACTGCTTTCTAGTGTAGTTTAAAGCTTTGATAGAATAGTTTACAGCTTTGAAAAAAAAATGAAAAAATGAAAAAAAGTATGATTGATCATGACTGGTTTGATTGCCTACCTGTGCCCCTCGCTGTGCTTTTATTGAAAATGATTTGACTTTGTTTTCTGGATAGCTGGGCATTTGTGATTTTGAGGTTTTGATTTGATGTTCGACTACTTTGATTTCGAGCGATTTCTGACTATATTATACTATTGGATTCATTGCATTATCCAGTCTTTTTTTGTGTGTTAGTTGCTCTTCGGTGAATTGATCTTGATTTTGACTTCGTACTTATTTGATATTTAATGACATGTAGCATCTGCTATGATAGAGGCGTTCTTTTAATTCTTGAGCCCCAGAGTGCATTTTCTGATATACTTTTACCCCCTTAGCCCCGCTGAGCCTAATAATCCGTTTTGTGCTACTAAACCCCCATTATAAGCCCTTGGCCGTTATATTTTGATGTTATGTCCAAGCCTATCTTGGGGGAGCATTTGTGGGTTGAGTTTGAAATTGATTTCTTGGTTTGGTTGAGTCTTGGGGAATTAAAAGAGTTTTGATGAGGCTTGAGTTTGAGAAAAAGAAAAGAAAAAGCAAAGTTAGTGTTGCGTGAATGCTTGGATTGGAAAAAAAAATTAAAAGAAAAAGAAAAAATAATAATAATATAAATTCAAAAGAATTCAAAAATCTTTCATTCACGTATGTTTGCAAAGAAAGAAAATACTTATGCTATTGCTTGAAAGTTGGGTATGATGTGAACTTACATTGATTCATTTGAGTTGGGAGTTTTCTTGCGGATTTGGTGTTGTTGGGAGTCGTTTAGGCCTCTTAGGCCTTGATTGAAAGGAATCTTTGCAACCCCCATCCTTAACTTTTCCACCACATTTCCTAAAGTTAACCCCTACCCCTTACCTAAGCCCCATTACAACCCTACAAAGTCCTCTTGAGCTTGTGTTTGCATTGTTAATTGGATTGATTTTTGAGTCAGTTTGTCAAAATTAAAGAGTATTTTTACCAATTGAGTCGACTTGACTAGCATGAGCGTCATTCTACCTTCTTAAACACATGAGAGTGTGAGTGGGAAGGGCATTTATGGTCAGGTTGGTGAGTGTTCGGGCACATTCTTTGCCTGCCACAAAATTGAGAGGAGTGACACCCCTTTGTGAGCACCTTTTCAGGATTTGTATGCCTTGTAGTCACTTGAACTTGATGAATTGCTTGGCTGATTGGTGGTTGGATGGATTTGATTTGCCGAACTTGAATTATGCCTGCTTGAACGATTCTTAGTCTTGAAAAAATCTTTTTTTTTGAGCTTGGATTGTTTTATCTATGGGGTGAGGCAATCTATTCCATGATCATGTTCTATTTGTTTGAGGACAAGCAAAGGTTTAGCTTGGGGGAATTTGATATATTGATTTCTTATAGAGTTTTTCCCTTTCTTTAAAAGCTAAATTGTGCAATATTGACGCTCTTAGGAGCTATTTATGCTAACTATTTCGATATAGTTGTGGTTTTTTGTGTTCCATATCGTTTTGCAGGTTTTTAGGGAAAAACTCCCTATTTACTTGGCGTTTTGATCACCACGCTATAGCGGAAGGTTATGAGGCATATTGGCGGTCTCGAGATGGTATTCGGACCCTGTTGTGAAGAAGTAATGTGCAAAAGACTTGGCGTCTGAAGCCAAGTAGAGGCAAGAAAGAAAGAAGCTTCGCCCGATCGCGTCGGGCGGAGAAATACTTAGTGATTTTTGCTGTAATTATGAGGAACTGAAGAAAACATCCACCCGATGGCATCGGGTGGCCTTGTCCGATCGGGTGCTAGTGTTGCGGCCCCGATTGGGTGACCGTTGCCCGATCTTATCGGGTGAATACAAATTTTGTGCTGCTGAAAATCTGTTCCCAGGACGCGATTTTGCGTCTTTTCCCACTCTATCTTATTGCTTTCTTAGAAACTATAAATACTTTTAGGTTATTTTATTTTGTATCTTTTATTCTATTGATCATTTAGAGAGCTCTTAGTCTAGTTCTTCATAGTTTTCCATTGTAGAAGAGATTGAACGATTAATTCAATTCAATTAAAGTTATTGCTTTCCGTCAATTTGGTAATCATCTTTCTTATTGCTTTATTCTTATCTCTTAATTGACCTAGTTTAATTGTTGATTATTCAATTAGTTCATGATGCAATTCATAGGGTTTTCAATTACTTTTGTTATTGTTAATTCAATCATGTCTGAGTAGTTTTCTTTCTAGGGTGTTAGATAGGGAAGCCATGTTTATACCATGATTGTTATTTAGATTCCTATTGATTCCTAGGGCTTGATTAGAGTGATTGTGGTGTGGTTTGTTCTTAATTAGTGATTGATGTTAGTGGCCAATTTCATTGATTGCTTGTGGTTAATAGTTGTTTGCACAGATCCGTCTTACGATTACAGGCCTAGGACACATCAGTAGTTCTGATTACGTTAGTGAACATGCGGCGTATGTTGAACTATGAGCGTTGAGTCTTAACCACAACTCAACACATGCTCTAATCCCTCGACTCTTGACCTAGGTTTTGATAGTAGTTGACCTTATTTGATTGGTATAAGCATGGTGGACCGACCTAATACCCTAGGTTTTTATTCCATAGTTAAATCCTCGGTTTAATTCATCTTCCTTAGCTTAATTATTAGTTCGATTAATCTTCCCTAATTTCATCTGAAGTAGTTAGTTGATTGAATATTAATATAGAAACTCTGTCTCCCTGCGGATTCGACCCTGCTTCCATTGACTACCATAGGTGATACGACTTTAGCCTATCAATACTCTGCAGTCACTCTTGTGTTTTTTGAAGGCCTTACACACCTATGATCTAAATTCAAGGTTTTTATTTGCATTATGTTTTTCCCCTTATTTCTCTTCACATACACTTTAAACATGCACTTATTCTCTTTCTTACAAATGCAACTAACTATTTTGCCATGTTTTTTATCCCATGGGCAATCACATCTATACTTACAATGTATTGTAATCCTATGATCAGAATTATGCAAATAATAAAAATCATACCCATTTTCTATGGCATGGCATCTCAATGCCTTTCTTGCAACAACTGCTGAGTTGAACCTCAATCCAAGAGTCAGATTCACCTTACTGTTAAAGTCTTGATCTTCATTGAAAGTGATATGTATCACCTTCTTCATCAGACCCCCTCACGCTGCCAAGATCTTCTGATTCAACATCAGTTTCAAAGCCTTAATTCACCTCAAAACCCTCTTCAACAACCCCCTCAGATCTGCTACTTTGATTCTTCAAATCAGGCTGAATAACCCCTCTGCAATCAATCTCAGATATCCCAACTTGTTGCTTTAAGTTAGGGTTACCTACCCCTTCAACCTCCCTCTCAGATACCGTACTTTGCTTCTTCAAGTTTGAATTATAAACCCCTTCAACCTCTCTCTCAGATATGCTGCTTAACTACTGCAAATCAAATGCAACACACCTTGTTGTAGGATTTTTCCCCTTTTTCCCCTTCTCAGATTGTTGTATTTTTATTTTTTCTCCTTAACAGTTTTTGTATCCTTCAAGGTATCATTCAATGAGGGAAAGATATCATCAAAAGGAACCTGCCATATGAATCTTCAGTTTTATCTTCCTCACCAGGCCTCCATTCAATATCTAAGTCTGATTCATCAGAGCTAGATGAACCAGAAAACTCACTTTCCCACTCCAACATCCTCTTTGCTGCTTTTTTGCTTTTCCTTTCTTTCAAATCTTCCTCAACACTAGCTTGATCTTTCTTCTATGTAGATCTCAACTCCTTACAACCAGTTTTGCTTTTTCTAGCCTCTTGCTTCACCCTAGGAGTGGATCTTTTTGTGCGAGAAACTACAACAGATGAGTGAATGGGGTTGTTTTTAAAAGCACTCTTACTAATTAAGATAACATCAGGATCACCATAGCTCAACCTAGAACTCCTCCTCCTTGGCTCAAGCTTCACTGCAACAGGCTTCTCTAACTTCACAGTTTTTGCCTTCACACTCTCTAACTTAACTCCCTTTTGATTTCTTGTTTGGGGCCTTCTTGTTGTTGGCTGAACTGTGATGGCTGTAGGTGGCACAGTTTGCATACCAACTCTCCTTCTTGGCTGCAATTTAGCTATGATGGGCTTTGTGTGTAATTCATTAGTTGGGCCTTGTTTATGTTGTGGACTAGTTGTAGTTGATTGGCTGCAACAAAGGGCTCATCAACAGTTACAAGGACAACAACATATCCATACTCATCCCTAACACTCAACAACCCAACTATATCTTCATCACTTACAATCTCCTTCATTTCCCCTTCAAATCAAACCAGAATCTCACATTGGAAGGCATAGGTTGTCTGCTCAACCTAAATGAACTAGCAACATACTCCCTCGAGCCCACACAATTAACTCCCAAACTAGGAACCTTTGTTCTAAAATACACCCAACCACCAACATACTCAACACTGTCCTTCCCCCTTATTTTTCTTGGCACAAATTTACCCCCAATCAATAATTTTATATCCACCTCTTCATTCATATTGCTATGATTTCTAGGGATTTATAAAAAAAATTCAACAACAATCTTATCACAATGTTTATTTAAGCTATGCACAGCAATAAAAAAACAAAAACATATAACAAGCAGCACCAGCCACATTTCATAATATTCAACACGAAATTCGAAATATTTTCTGGTAAACTAAAACAACTTGAACTCAATTCTTTGTTTATAACCTAAATTGGCAATTGAACGTTACATATAATAAGTTAGAATCCCTAATTATAACTTTAATTGCTAGTTTATTCAACAAATTTCAACTAAACAAAGCTAAATTGAACATAAACGAAGTAAAAAATTAGGGTTTCTTACCTTTCACCACAGTGAAAAATTTGAGCTTTGGTCCCCCTTTGACGATTTTCCCCAGAAAATTTGATTCTTCAGGGCCCACATAACATTGACCTTTCTGCAGTGAGCTGATAAAAGCAAGAGAGATAGGAAGATTCTCAAAGTGCAGGTGGGTAGATGAAGAATGACAGAGGAAGGTGAAAGAGATTAATGACGGGAGTAAATTGAGGGAGAAACACGAGTGAAATTTGGGGGAAAATAGTTTAAGAGGCCTGAAAACCACCAAAGGGTATTTTGGTCATAATAAATATAGGACTGAAACTAGTTTTGGTAGTGATACCTATAACTTTAAATTATATGAGGTAGTTAAACTAAAAAAAAAATTATTAAAGGTAGTTAAAGCTATAATGTCCATTATAATAGGTGGTTTTTGCCAAAAAAATCCAATCAATAATGAATAATGCAGTTAAATAGGTTGATTTGCTCTCTCGAATCGAAATCAACAATAGAACGGTATTAAAAGGCTCTCGCAATTTATTAATACCAACTCTACCTATTGAAACTAGCCTTAATATCAAGCTTATACCTCTCGGCGCGTAATCTAATATTGCAACACTATAACAATTAAATCTGGCCAAATTGGATTGAATAGAAATAAAAACATTCAATAGGAATCAACATACATCAACAAAAATCAATACTTTATAAACATCCCTTCATAATTGATCATGGATCCCCTTAAACCCTAGAAATAGACTACTCAATCGTAATTAGGGAAATAATATTCATAATGAAATAAACCGACATGAATTAATAATCAAAGATTGAATAAAGTGACAAGAGAAGAGAAATAATACCAATTGTAGAACCAATCTTGCAAAAACAAAGCTTCTATTGAAAATTCAATGTAAATTGGGAAAAAAAGCAAAACTAGGGTTCTTGAGTAATTGAGAGAAAAAGAGTCCTAATCTAAAATGAATTAATGATAGAAAATAAGATAGGAAATATTAAAATTACCTTAATTCCTTATACCTTTCTATTTCCAAAAATTACTAGAAAAATAGAGCTGAAATCATAAAAGATAAGGCCTAACTCGACTAATAGTACACGGAATAACCAGCACACGCGGGTTTTCATCCTGCAAAACAGTGTCAACTTGCAAAGACCATATCTCAAAAACTAGAAGTCGTATTGGAGCGTGTGATACACCATGGGAAAGTTTTTCAAGTCTAGTTTCCAACCCCACTAGAATCATTGGATAATGAGTTATGATCAAAAGAGTACACATGACTCGATTTGCATACTTCTTCTAACTTATTTCCGCTATGTTTTGGGTTGCAATCTAACTCGAAGATGCCCTTTGGACTTCTCATTTGACGTATCTCCTTCCTATATGCTCCTCGTGCTTAAACTTGTCCAATAATACTCCAATTGTATTCTCAATACCTGAAAACTATCAAAAATACCGAAAACACACACAAGAGTATTAAGTAACTATATAGAATTATGGACTAAAATGCAACTAAATGATCCTAAAATGAAACCTAAATGCATCATAAAGACCTATATCAATATGACTCATCAAACTCCCCCAAGCTAAACGGTTGCTTGTCCCTGAGCAATCAGACAATAGGCACGGTAAGAATATGATAACCTACAATATGGGACTAAAACAGGGTTAACCACACAACCCAAAACATCAGAGATATCAATACTACAAGAACCAAGCATCCTGCATCTACGAAACGAAGCCACATAGCACTTCATGTGACCAATAAACTCAACAATCTTACCACAAACCCTTTTCCCCAAGCTGGACTTAACAAAACTTGACAGACCTCACTATAGATATGTGCACTCGTACCCTCATGTGTTTAGGGCAAAAATCAATGACACTCAACCTATATATATCAACTCAGAAGAAGCAATACTCTTTAACTTTGATCTTTTGACTCACCTTCAACACGAAAAAGCAACACACAAAGATCAAGAGGACTTTCAACGGTTATAATGAGGCTAGGGTTAAGGGTATGGATAGTATTTTGGGAAATGTGGTGGAAACTCCAAGAAGGGGGAGCAAATATCAATGTAAATACGGCCTAACAAGGCATTCACAACTCTATGCACACCATCATTACCAAAATATCACTATAAGATGTTTCATGCATAGTAACCCATATATAACCTTTTTCACTTTTCTTTCAAAAATATGTTCACTTCTTTTTTTCCTTTTCTTTCTACATGTCTTTGAACTACATTCGAATTCACTGATAAAGCTCACTAATAATATTTTCCTTCAACAAAACCACGCATCAACTACATTCATGTAATACAATCTGACCTAAATTAGCACTCACTCCCCCAAGCTAGACTTGGGACAATAATCAAATGCGGCCAAGGGTTGTAATATGGGTAAAAGTATCAAACAAGAGTCAGAAAAAGCTCAGCAGGGCTAGAGAGGGAAAAATATGTAAAATCAAGTAGTGTACACAATCAAGTATCAAGGAGTATCAGGTCAAAATCAAGATCAATACATCAACTGAGAAACTAATCACTCTTGAAAGAATATAACTGACACAGATTCGTCAGTTTATTAGGCACAGAAGCTCACATGAGTCAATTTGTCTGCACGGTAAAGTTAAAGCCAGCCAGAGAGAGACCAAACAGTCTTACCAAGGCCAATCACTTTATCACAATTATGCTATGAAAAATCATGAAACAACTGTACAAAAAAGCTGAAGAACTGTAGTGAAGATATCAACAAGGTTCTCAAAAGTGTGCCAACAATAGTCCCATAGACGAAAACTAATATGTGATGAGCTAACTAAAATGCAACTATGATGCAACTAAGAAAGCAGTACATTTTTTTTGTTACACGTAAAATCCTATTCCTAATGAACAAGCAAAAGCGTGTAACAACTACAAAGCGATAAAAACTACACTAGAAAGCAATGAAGGATAGAATATCCTTCCCCCAAGCTAAATACAGCACAATGTCCCACTGTGCAAAAAGTAAGGGAAGGGAATAATAAGGTTCACTCGGCAAGACCCTCGTCCATCAAGAATTCAATGTGATGCACCATGATTAATTACACTTATCAATTCCAATGTCAAATTCACCACAATGTAGGCACCAATAGCAATTTCTCAACAATAGGCAAGCACAAATCAGCCAATTATTTCCAATAATGAGAGTAGTAGACATTTAATAGTTGTTCAAAATTTGGAAGCAAATTGAATAAATTGAAAATTTACTACCTCTTTAAGTACAAGATTGATGCAAGAAACTTTGTTGAGAATACCCAAAAATGTTTCCAAGAATGCAAATTGAAGAATTTCACAACTCCTTCGAAGAGCCCAAATTTAATATTAGAAATCTTTGAGAATGGGAATGAGGGAATTCTTTATGAGTGGATGATGGCTGCGTGGTAGGGGGAGAGGCTGCGCTGGTAATTAGTAGTGGTGGGCCGGTGATGGGATCTGACAATGGCTGAGACAGAGGGAAGGGTTGGCATGGGGAAGAGGGAGAGTGATAGTGTTGGCGGGATTCTGCGATCAGGGCTGGTGATTTGCGATTGGGAACTGACGGCTGCAGAGATGCGGTGGAGTGAGAGGGTTGTGGGTTCTGCTGGTCGGGTAGCGTCGATTGCCGTTTGACGATGCAGGGTTCCGGCGGCAGGTGGGCGTGAGAGAGGGGGTCTGTGAGAGGGGTGTCTAGCGTGGAGTGCTGCTCGCTAGGTTGCTACTTTTCTAACTTGTTTTTTTATATTATTAAATAGAGCAGCACACGCATAAACCCGCAGGCGCGGGGTGCATCCCGCGGTTGGGCAGTAACATTCAGCATGGAGGGGGTGGAGAGCATGCAGGCACGGGTCGAGTGAGGGTGAGATTACACGCGAATCCCGCGGGCGCGAAATTCAAGCCTGCGGATGGGCAGTATGTTAGTGTGGGAGGGCTCACACCCCGCGGCCGCAGCTTTATGAGTGAGGAGGCACACCAAAATCTCGCGGCTGCATGTTTGAGCTCACACGCACCTAGGAATAAGATTAGGACGCCATAACCACTAAACGACACTTGTTAGCATAGTTAGGCTATAAAATTATGAAAATTGAATTCAAATGAATTCAGAAACTAAAATAAATTACGAAAAGAAGATAACTTAACTATAAAAAACGAATTCAAGTGAATTCAAAACTAAAATATGAAAGTAAATAAAACAAAATGAATTCCAGTGAAATCAAAATCTAAAAAAAAATACAAAAAGAAACTAATTAATCTAAAAATACGAATTCAAATGAATTGAACATCTAAAATAAAAAATTGAAAAGAATAGTTAGAAATTCGGGTTGCCTCCAGAAAAGCTCAGGTTTATAAAGGTCCCGCACGACCGTTTACTTCTCTCTTAAACATTTCCTGCATGTTTAGACTTAGTCTCCTTGGCGGTTGGATGCAGGACTTATGATCATCCTAAAGGTGTATCCTATGCATACAAAGGTTGGGGCTAATACCGTTCAAATCATTAATATGATAATCTATAGCCTTCTTATGATTTTTCAGAACAACCAAAGTTGGAAGAGTTGGCTATCATCGAGTGCATCACTGACAATCACATGTTTTAACTCATATTCATCTAAAAAGACATCCTTCAAGTTAGAGGGAAGAGCTATAACTTCGGGTTTATTTACCTCATCAATATTGCACGGGGATCGAACTAACCTATTTACTTTTGGCTTTCATCAAAGTCAAACTCTTCCTTAGCCAGAGCCTTCTCAATAGCATCCACCTCATTTCTCCAAGTATTGTCATCACCCGTGGAAGAATCAACACAAAGTACCGCCTCCAAGGGATCTCCATAGAGAGCTTGGGGCATGTTATCATGACAATTCACGTCAACCACATCAATACTATAGAACTTATCCTCTAGCATAGGACTTTTCAAAGCGGTGCTTAGATTAAAAGTGACCTCATCATCTCCTACAGATAGTGTAAGCTTACCGTTTTTCACATCAATTAATGCACCTACAGTATGAAGGAACGACCTACCCAAAATTATTGGAATTTGCTTATCTTCCTCCATATCAAGCACAACAAAATCTACGGGAATAAAAAATTTACCTACTCTAACAGGCACATCCTCTAGAATACCTAGGGGGTATTTAACAGAACGGTCAACCATTTTTAGAGTAATGTTGGTAACTTTCAGACTTCCTATATTTAATTTCGAGGCGACATATAGTGGCATAACACTCACACTAGCACCTAAATCACACAACGCTTTATCATTGAATAATCTACCAATGTGACAAGGTATAGACAAACTACTAGGATCTTTTAATTTTGGCAGAGATTCATTTTGTAAAAAAGCACTGCATCGCTCAGTAAATGCAACTGTCTCCACCTCATAAAAGCCTTTTTTATTATCAAGATATCTTTCATGAATCTTGCATATGCAGGCACTTGGGTAATTAATTCTGTAAAAGGAACTATTACCTGAAGATTCTTGACGACTTCCAAAAACTTACCAAATTGTTTGTCCAAAATGCTCTTTTATTGACGATTGGGAAAAGGGAGTTTGATAGGAGGAACTTCAATAGTAGGCTTTTTGGGCTCGGTTTGCTTAGAGTTCTCCTTGTCAGTTTCAGCTTCATCTTGATTTAGGATCCCTTCCGCTTTGTTTCTCACGCTCACAGTATCATCAGAAGTCATGGGTTGTCCCTCATAATGAGAACCACTGCAAAGAGTGATAGCGTTTACTGTTGGCTGAACAGGTTGTGCTGGGAAAACACCTTATTGTCTATTATAGTTTGAAGTGGCCAATTGTGCCAACTGGTTCTCCAACATCTTAGTGTGAGCTAGAATGGACTCAATCTGTGCCTTGTCAGATTGTCTGTCTTTTTGCATCTGCAAAAACATATTTCTCATCTCAACCATCATAGGATTGGTAGGAGGTGCTTGTTTAGAATGATTAAATGGTGGCCTAGAGAAACCAGGAGGATGTTGAAGGGGTTGTTGGTGATAACTCTTGTTTAGTTGTTGTGCTTGTGGCTGTGGTGCAGGAGAAATTTGGGACATTAGTGCTCTTGTATGACATATTCGGATGATTTCTCAACCCTGGATTATATGTGCTGGAGTATGGGTTGTTCTGTTGATAGGATTGAAAGGCATTAACTTGTTTAAGCGAACTCCTACACTCTTGTGACCAATGTCTAACTATACCACAATTTTCACATAAGATCTCAGATGTAATACCCAAAGCAGCAACCGTTGCGGAAGAGGAGAGTTACATATTGTCTAGCTTATTGTTGATGGCATTAATCTGTGTAGCTAATAGGGATATATAATCTATCTCATACTTTACACCCTTGTTAGCTAGTCCTCGAGGGTTGCCATATTGAGAGTTTTGCATAGCCATCTCCTCGATCAAATTATGTGCAGCATCACTTTCTAGTTTCACGAGTCTCCCATTTGCTGCAGAGTCAAGGATAAGTCTCGAGTTGTTCCCCAAACCATTATGGAATCCCTGAACTAGGAACCATTTTTGTAGACCATGATGGGGACATTCTCTCTGAATATCTTTGAATCTTTCCCACTTCTCATGTAAAGACTCATCATTACCGTGGGTTAAATTTGTGATTTGACTACGTAACCTAGTAGTCTTCTCTGGAGGGTAGCACTTTCTGTAGAAAGCTAGAGCCAAGGTATCCCAGTATGTGATCCCAAGAGTGGTTCAATTAATCCCATTGTACCACATCTTTGCCTTGTCTCAAAGTGAAAATGGGAAAAGAATCTCCCGAATCTGATCTTGTGTCACTCCCTGCTGCTTAATAGTAGAACAATATTGGCAGAAGTCCTGATAATGAAGATTAGGGCCTTCATTAGGTCCACGACCAAATTGATTTCTTTAGATCATGTTCAATAATGCAGGTTTGATCTCGAATTTAACAGCTTTAATTTCGGGCATTTGATTGCTCTTGGGAAGTTAAGTCAAGGAGGGCTGGGAAAAGTCAGTAAGTCTCTGAGCCATCTCTGATTCTTTTGGAGTAATGGAAACAATGCTGCTAGAATCAGAGTCAGAATCCAAGGAATTATCTTCCCCTGAATTATCTCGCAACTGTCTGAAGAAGTTCTTCTGTCTATGAAAGGATCTTTCAATTTCAGGATCAAATGGCAAGCAATCTGAACTCAAACTCCTGTGCATAGAAGAATTAAAGAACAAACAATTAAGAGATTTTTGTCCCGAAGAACAAGTGTTCTCTGAGACGAGAGTATATAATCTAGACTCTAAAACAATTAAAGAAAATGGAACAAAACTATTTTCCCGGCAACGGCGCCAAAATTTTGACAGGCTAATTAAGTCGTATCACCTAATCAAAAGTAATCCTAAAGTCCTCTAACAAATAGTAGTCAAGGAAGTAGGGTTGAATCCACCGAGAAACAGTGTTCCTTTCCTAATTGTAGGTCAAATCTAGATTATAGGGAACGAGTGTTGTGGGTAATTATACTAAACTAGACTATAACTATATCAAGAATATCAATAATAAAGAGTCTAGGGCATAGGATCACCACGATCAATATTTCGGGATGAAACACAACAATAAATAATGAATAATGCAGTTAAATAGGTTGATTTGCTCTCTCGAATTGAAATCAACCACAGAACGATATTAACAGGCTCTCGCAATTTATTAATACCAACTCTACCTATTGAAACTAGCATTAGTATCAAGTTTATACCTCTTGGCGCATAACCTAATATTGCAACACTATAACAATCAAATCTGGCCAAATTGGATTGAATAGAAATAAAAACATTCAATAGGAATATACATCAACAAAAATCAATACTTTATAAACATCCCTTCATAATTGATCATGGATCCCCTTAAACCCTTGAAATAGACTACTAAATCATAATTGGGGAAAACGTATTCATAATGAAATAAATAGACATGAATTAATAATCAAAGATTGAATAGAAGTGACAAGAGAAGAGAAATAATACCAATTGTAGAACCAATCTTGCAAGAAGCTTCTATTGAAAATTCAATGTAAATTGGGGAAAAAGCAAAACTAGGGTTCTTGAGTAATTGAGAGAAAAAGAGTCCTAATCTAAAATGAATTAATGATAGAAAATAAGATAGGAAATAATAAAATTCCCTTGAGTCCTTATACCTTTCTATTTCCTAAAACAACTAGAAAAATAGAGCTAAAATCGTCAAAAGATAACGCCTAACTCGACTAATAGTACACGGAATAACCCACGGACGCGGGTTTTCATCCTACAAAATAGCGTCAACTTGCAAAGGCCATATCTCACAAACTAGAATTCATATTGGGAGTGTGATATACCGTTGGAAAGCTTTTCAAGTCTAGTTTCCAACCCCACTAGAATCACTGGATAATGAGTTATGATCAAAAGAGTACACATGACTCGATTCCATACTTCTGACTTATTTCCGCTATGTTTTGGGTTGCAATCTAACTCGAAGATTTCCTTTGGACTTCTCATTTGACGTAGCTCCTTCCTATATGCTCCTCATGCTGAAACTTGTCCAATATTACTCCAATTGTATTTTCAATACCTGAAAACTATCAAAAACACCGAAAACACACACAAGAGTAATATTTTCTCAACTTAAGTAACTATTTGCAATTATGGACTAAAATACAACTAAATGATCCTAAAATGAAACCTAAAATGCATCATAAAGACCTATATCAATATGACTCATCAACTTATCTTTTGAGAGGAAGGCGTCCAGAAGATGTAATCCAAAAAAGACAACAAAGTTAGAGAAGGACATGGCTTCATCAAGAAGACCGTCCAGAATGTGAATACTACACAAACACTTAACGGAAATGGCTCCAATAAGGAGGTCGTCTGAAGCTTATGCTATAAGTTACATAGCATAAAAAGTTAAAGGCATTAGACGAACATGAGTTTAACAAGGAAGTCGTCTGAAGCCAAGAAGGTACACTTTGCAAGACGAAAATGGTTTCGTTGTGCAAGGCGTCCAAGGACACAAAATATTGAAAGAAGATAAACTTTTAACTCAATTTATAATTGGAAAAATTGTTTAGAATAAGTCATCCTTTATGCCATCTTTTAATATTAAGTTAACTTTTGGATTATTCTAGAATAAGTCAAGCTTGTATGACACTTAAATTTAGATGAGTTGCTTTATATTGTTACCTGCAACACTAGGTAAAGCAGGTGCCGATTTAATACTTTTTCCTTTATTTTTTTCTCATAATCTCCTCATAGATTCCCCTTCTTCCTCCTCCAGCTCCTCCCTCGTCCAAGGTCCATTCACAATAGTCCTATGCCTTGTTCGTTTTTTGCAGCTCTGTCACATGATTTACATTTCTTATCCAAAATCATGTCACCAACGCCACCAATGGAGGCATCCTCTCCATCGCCGGCACCAGAATTCCCATCGGTTGAACCAACTTAATAGCAATCAGCACCGGTAAATTCGTCCTCCACCTCGAGCCTAACCCCTCCTATGGCTCCAATTTTCCCCCTCTCTCCTTTAAACTTTCCTTTCTTCCTTCTCTCTCCTACCTCTGGACAGTTAAATGTATATTTACATTACTGTTGATTATGGAATAACTTCAATCTGTATCCCCAACAACTCTTCACACCACCCAAATCACATAAATAGGTATGATTCATGCCTGATTTTCAGTTTAATTTTCCATTACCCAGATCCAAATCAGGCTTTTAAAGCATTTCAAGATCATCAATTGTTCCAAATCTACATTTTATTTAAAAAAAATGGATATGAAAAGGCAGATTACAACAACAAATATCATCAGAATAGTCATGATAATTAGATCATATTTCCCCAATTTCATCATACTTGCAACATTGCGATTAATTGTAAGTTTCAAATAGCCTGAGCTCCAACATATTTTAGCTTGAGTACTAGTTTACATAATCACTAGAAATAAGAAACGACGTATATAAATTAAATAATAATTAGAACAAAATTGCAAACTGGGTAGAAATAAATAGCACATGATGATGTACCATGAATTGGACTTACATGGAGACGATGAAGTCGAAAATGTTTAACACTACAGGAATTCATATCAACTAAAACAATAGAACCAGTTGCATTCAACCAGAAACTTAAAGCCTGAGTGATTTACTAGTTAAATAGTATATATTACCTCCGTTCTTTATTAATCACTACATATAGAGTTTTACGCCTTCTAACGCACAACTAACTTTGAATGCTAATAACTCTAATTATACTCAAGTAAAATTATAAAAAGTTAATTTTAATTAAGTATGTACCCAGACGAATCTAACAAGATCCCACATGACTATGCTTATCCTTGTACATAAATCATTATAGATAATTATAGGGAGATGGATGAATAGTGTCAAAAGCGAAATATACTGATTAAAAAAGAACGGAGGAAGTATGTAAGATGGTTTTTTTTTATAAATTGTTTTTCTTGTGATTCGATGCTGGAAAATGACAACACATGGTGGAATTGCTTTAATGGAACTTCCGCAAAGAATCTATTTCGTGGAGAAGATGAACCAACATAGAGAGAAAGTGGGTCCACATTTTTTATTTACCGGTTAAATAGGTTGTAGGTAAACCAACCTATCTAAATTTAAGTGTCATACAAGCTTGACTTATTCTAGAATAACCCAAAAGTTAACTTAATATTAGAAGATGGCATAAAGGTTGACTTATACTATACAATTTTTCCTTTCTAATTTGGACGGTAAACAAAACCAGACGCTTTGCAATTGCAAGCAATCCGCGTCCAAAAACTTAGCTTCGTGCATATCTCTCATCTAAGTCCATTTGTAACTTGGATAAGGATGAAGGATTTGGTGAATCCAGGTGTGACTAAGAGAAATATGTTTGTCTAGACCAAGCATGTGTCAACTGTTGTTAAAATTGACCAAGAATTCATGGACGAATTCCCTTTGCAAACAAACCTCGTCTCGAATGAATTCTGGACGAGCATTCTTGCTAAGTTGTGAGGTCGTGTAAGAATTTATGGACGTCTTCCCTTTGCAAGCAATCATTTTCTAAAATAAAACCTAGATGAGCATTGCTTGCTAAAGGAGGTCGTCTAAGAATTTTTGGACACCTTCCCTTTGCAAACAATCCTCGTCCATAATAAACTTTAGACAAGCATTGCTTGCTAAAGGAGGTTGCCCAAGAATTTATTAACGTCTTCCCTTTGCAAGCAGTCCTCGTCTAAAATGAATTTTAGACAACTATGCTTGCTATCGGAGGTCGTCCAACAATTTTGGACGCCTTCCCATTATGAGTAACCCTTGTCCAAAATGAATTCTAGACGATCATGGATTGCTAAAGGAGGCCTTACAAGATTCTTGGATGCCTTCCCCTTATAAGTAATCCTCGTCCAACATAAATTCTAGATGAGCATTGCTTTTTAAAGGAGGTTGTCCAAGAGTCTTGGACGCCTTACCTTTGCAAGCCATCTCCGTCTAAAATATGTTCAAAACTTTTTAAAAATGTGTCAAAAAAAAAAAAAAAATTAAAAATCCTTCAAAACTATTTTAAATCCGTAAAAAAAAAACAAAATAAATAAACAATTTTTAAATATGTCAAAACGATTTTAAAATTCGTCAAAAAAAATAAAAAACAAAAAACAAATAAACACAAGACAACACACGAGTATAAAGACCTAGTGTCTTCGACCGTTTCTCTCTAGCAAGCTTATGTGCCTCCAACATGAGCACATTGTTGTACCTAACCAGGTCATCTCCCTCGTCTGCGTTTGAGAGAACGGCAACATCAACCTTTTGCAATAGAAACAAAGAAGAATGGATTTGATAAATGAAATGTGCATCCACAGTTTAGGGGCCCATTTTTAGTTTTCGCTACGGGCTCCAAAAACGTCAAATACAACATTGACTATGATAATACAAAAAAAATGTTGGAAGCTTATAAGATAGACTCAAATGACAAATTCATAAAAGCTTAACTAATTAAACTTTAAGAAATCGGTAGAGAATGTGTATGTAGTGTTCATTGCCTCAACATATACCTAAGGAAAGCAGTTAAAACTAACTGAAGTAGGCCCATTTATTATCCATATAACCAACATGGCTTGTATTGCACAAATGAAATTGGGCTACAACAAAGGTCAAAGAAAACAAGACGTCGATCCTAAATCCTTTCTAGCTCATGATTTGGAGAAGGAAAGGACTATGAGTGTCAAACAAATCTAATTATGTAATAACCTAGTGTCCTAGTTGATTACTTTATGAGTGCACTACCACCTCAAAAATTGTAAGAGCTAGCGCCCTTGACCGACATGTATTGCCTTCAAGATCTACCTGAATTGAAGGGGAACCTATAAGTTATGTTCTCTTTTCCTTGACCTAAGTTTTTATCATATTGGTTTTTATTGGCATGATTATAATGAGATGAGGCTAAGGACATGTACACCAATAAAATCAACAAAGATATATTTTCCTCTAATGTCTAATAAATATATCAGAAAGTATGAACTAGCAATATACGCTATCGTTTGTCAACTCATATCACTTGCTGACATGGCGCCAACTCTAATTGCAATATGTCACTTCTGCTTACAATGATATAAAAGATCATCTAATGGGATTGGAACTATAACTTACCAATTTTATAAGTTACAATTTCACCACCATTTATCCCCTTCTTTGTTATTAATTTTCTATTTCAAATTAATATAATTTTTCCACCTCACAAACAATATATACTATTATTAAAAAGTTTAGATCAAAAATTACAATTATGATAGCCTTCTTTTGAAATTAACATGACAACAATAGACGCACATAATTTATTAGCAAATGTTAGCAGTCATACTTAAACCCCAACCGAAACCTCATATTCATTAAAGTAAATAATTTACCACCCTCCAACGATATGGTTCATGTAAACGTAGCAATTAAAGAAATAGAAAAGACATACTCATTAATTTAGAATCTTCACTCAACTTTTTCATTTAATATTTACTTTGTTCTTATAAATCACTACATGCCCCTTGTGCACACATATTAAGGAAATGCAAAAGGCCAGGCGGAAAAATATAGGAGATAAATAGTCCACAATACTATGTGCAAAATAGAAACATGAGAGTAAAGGTTAGTAAAAAGGGGTATATAGTGTTTTATGTGTAAACTTCTGTAAACTGTAAATATAGTGAATTCATAAAGAGTAGAAGACATACCCTTTAACACAATTGCCTCAACTATTTAGCTTTCTTTATTTACTCAAAATTATAATTTATAAAGAAATTCAATATAAATTGAAAGATGAAATAATTACAATTTTCTGGTTAATTAGGTGATGATTTTCCCAACAATAAACAAAAACTCACAAATTCTAATTCCACGCCGCGAATAAAAATGGGTATGGTTTATTTAGGATCTACCTAGACCCTTACCCATACCCTATATTTTTCAAGTCTACCCATACCCGCAGGGTCTAAAATTTTAATATCCATACCTATACCATTGGTATGGTGGGTATAGGCATATATGATTAATTTCCGAATAAAATTTTTGATATCAGATTATATGCAATGATCTGAGATACATGCCAACAAATAGTTTGTTTTTAACTTTGTATCACATAAGGTTCGTTCAAATATAAAATTCTTAGGAAGACAATATTTACCTTATTACATTCACTTAAATGTTTAACGAGGTATGTAATGATAATATCTTTATATCACTAGACGAATTATAAGACCAAGACTATGGCCCGGTTCTTTTGGACTGAGTTAATACAAATTGAATTTCAATTCATTTAGTTTAGTTCATTCTAATTCAGTTCAATTTAACTCAATCCACTTTGATATAATTCAATTGAGTCTAGAACAAACATGGCTTATATACCCCGCACTTCGCACGAGTAAGCCAAAATATCACTTGTTTGCATCATGTTAGAGCAGGTTTCATTTTCAAGAACTTTGCTCAGCTCATCTTATTATTTTAGACAGCTCATCTTATTAAGGGATGGGGTGGGCGCGGAGGATGGTCCCTCCATACCTAACCCACCTAAAAATCTCATCCCTATCCCCGCGCCCATCACCCATGATGGAGAAAAGTTTTATCCTCATCCCCACCCCAACAAGTTATCCATGCTCATCTCAAACCCTCCATACCCGCCCTAGCATATGTCTCATGTTCGTGAAAGTATGTGGTAAATTTTTCCAAAACAAATTATGTTATAATTAATTTGTTTATTCCATTTTATTAAATACTAGATAACTAGTATTTATGAGGTGGGAAAAAAGTGGGGCGTTGCGGCTGGAGATGGGGCGGTAATTCTAAACTTCACGCCTGCCTCATCATCCATAACGGGGATAATTTTTATCCCCGTCCCACGACATGCAAAACCTTTCCCATCGACGCCTAATTTGGGCTGGTTTGGGAAGGGTCTCCACGAACCCCACCCCACTAACATCCCTATCCCTAAGGCTCTCTACGTACAAGGGTCGATAGTACATACACATGCACCATGAGCATTGTGCACTTAATCAACAAACATAGATGGAACAATCAGTTCATTCACAATGAACAGACTGCCCCCAACACGGAATGAACATTCAGTTCCCTCATAATGAATAATGAAAAATGGGGCCAACTTTTCTATCTCCCCCGTTAACTCTTCCACCATTTTGAATTTAGAACATTTTGAATTTATTTACCAAAAAAATTTCCCTCTCTTCCAATTATCTCTCCCCCATTTTCTCTCTAAAAGCTCTTCATCTTCTTCCCAAAATCCACTTCTACTCACCATTTTCATTCAAAAAAAATTGTAATTCAAGCCAAATTCCCACATCCAACTTATTTTAGTAAATATTCTACCCCCCTATTCATCATTTTACCTCAAAACTTCATATTCCAACTCAAATAATATTTTGAACTTCAACCTCAACCCAACAACAAAGCAAGTTTTGAATGGTAACAATATATGTGAGAATGATAATGTATTTAAAGTGTTTTTTTCGTAGATCTAGAATTCTTTTCAGATAGTATATTATTACATTCTTTGAAAACGTTCATTGAAAACATTAGCGGTGTTCAATTTATTTGTATAGATGTTCACTATACATTTGTTGTATATTTGACTAATATTGTTCTGGAAGTATGCAATTAAAATAGTAATGTTGTTCTTTTGTGTTTGTTTATAGTTTGAATGATAACAATATAACATATAATTTTGTCACAAATGCTGCCTTCTCATGCTCTGAACATGCACCCATGCATTATTGTGAATACCAACGCAAACATTGTTTAAGGAGCGAACCACTTTCGTTTTCAAAATGCATGGATAAATAACACCAAAGTCAGTGTCGTCATAAAAAAAAACATCGGCAATCCTACATCCCAGTATCACAGCTATATGCCCTATGTCAAAAGCTTCGAAGAATGAAAGTAGACCTCAAAAAATGGCGTAAAATGCACTATGACCATGTCTTTAAACAACTACATGCCAACAATCTGAAAAATTATCAATATTCAGAACCAAATAAATGCTGGCATACACAATGACCATGTTTAAGCACATCATTATAGATTGCTAAAGCAACGTGAATCTCTCTTGTCTTTTAATCAAAAATACTGGGGGAAATTTGCAAGGAAAAATTAGCTGAACCAAGGTGACTGGAACTCAAAATTCTTCCATATCAAAAATCACAGAACGCCATAAGATACAACGAATCTATAAAATTAGAAACTCTTTAGATTAGTGGATTGACCACCCACCCGTAATTCTTGAGGAATTCAAAACACATTATCAAAATAGATAAAAAACTAAATATACGGAAAAGAGAGAAATCATATTACGATGTATCTCTACTAGCATTACTAAAGAGGACAAATCCGACCTGATTACACCCATCACAGACGGAGAAGTTCAAACAATGCTTTTTGATATCGGTCCAACAAAAAGCCCCGGATCCGATGGATTTGGCTCAAAATTACTTCAGAGCTAATGGTCCTTGATGAAAAAAGACCTTTCCCTAGCCATGCGATACTTCTTTACTCATGTGCACTTTCTCAAAAGTCTAAACCACATGCTCTTATGTATGATCCCAAAAAAAGAACAACCAGAATATCCTTCACACTTTCGACCAATCAGTCTTTACACTACATTATACAAAATCATTGTAAAAATTTTAGTCAACAGGTTGCGACCAGTTCTTGAAAAAATAATAAACCCTTTTCAAAGTGCATTTATCCCCGAACGACAAATCCATGACAACATTTTCATTACCCAATAAATATTTAATTCCTTCCACAAATCAAAAAGCCAAACACGCTGGTTTGCACTCAAACTCGATATGGAAAAGGCAAATGACCGAATCGAATGTGATTTCTTCTTCAAAAGCGTGACACTACTCGGATTTCACAAGCAATGGATAAACCGGATAAAGTTTTGCGTCATGTAGGTATCATACTCGGTCAACGTCAATAACTCAATTTCTAAAACTTTTTTCCGTCAAGGGGACGACGACAAGGTGATCCCTTATCTCCATACCTCTTTATCATTTGTATGGAAGTTCTAGCCAGACAATTATTCTTTGCAGCATCAGATGCCAAATTTGGAATAGGCTTTAAGTTATGCCCCAGTTCTCATAAAATCACTGGGCTAGTTTTTGCAGATCATGGTCTCCTCTTTTGCAACACTACCTCATCAGCTAGCCAGAAATCAAAAAACGTATTGGATGCTTTCTGCAACAACTTGGCACAATTAATTAACAATCATAAATCAACAATTTATTTCACTGCCAGAACGCCCCCGCAAAGAAAAACACTAGTATCCAGTCATTTCAATATGTTGCCAAAACGCTCGTTAGGACGATATCTAGAATGACATTTCTTGACCCATAAAAGCACATTGACAGACTTTAATGCACTTATCAATAGAACTGACAAACACTTAAACTCCTGGCCAAACTCTTTCTCGCCAAAAGCAGGACGTTCAATCCTTATACAAATCAACCTCGAGGCCATCCCCATTTTTACCATGGCCTCAACCAAAATTCCAGCTGATACTGCCAATAAACTAGGCTCTATCAATCGCAACTTCTTCAAGAAACAAAATAAACAAGATACAAAAAGTCTCCCTCTCATATCGTGGGATAAAATTTGCAGACCAAAAATCTTGGGAGGGTTAGGTCTCCGAAAAACCAAACATATGAACCAAGGTATGCTTACAAGCTTGCATGAAAATTTCTAATAAACCCCACTAACAAATAGGCATCCCTTATGCGCAAGAAATATCTAAAAATTGTTTCTTCCTTGAATACAAGTCCAAACCCAAAGACTCCCCAATTTGGAAAACCATACTTCAAACAAGTGACCTAATCCACAAAGGAAATCCGATGGAAAATTGGTTATTGTAATGACATCTTCTTTTAGCTAGACAACTGATGCGCAAACAAAAGTCTGATTGAAATTTTAAATTTGGACCTTTCTCCCGCATTGCAAAACATATGATAGTACTATAAGTAGGGGTGTTCAACTTTCGGTCTAGACAGGAAAAATGGACCGGACTAGTCTGGTTCGACCCGGATCGAGATCGGACCAGTCTTTTTCCGGTCCGGTCTTTGGTCTGCAAATATTGAAAATTTGGTCTTCGGTCCGATCCGTTCTAAACCTGAATTTTTTCGGTCCGGACCGGTTAGACCTTTATTTAATTAAAGTATATTGAAACTTGAAAGTTAATCTAGAAATCTTTATTATAGGTCTTCTCATATACTTCCAACTTGTCAAACTTGAATCTATCAAACAATTTTTTATTTAAAGTAATTGTGAATTTTGAATAGTTTATGAAAGTATATAATAGTTATAGGATAAAAAAAAACCGAATTGAATTTTCGGTCTAACAGGTCCGGTCTCGGTCCGAACCCTATAATTTTGGTCCGATCCGATCTCAAGACTGTTTTGAATTCGGTCCGATCTTCGGTCTCCATTTTCACAAATTTCGATCCCGGTCCATGGCCGCTCCGGTCCGGTCCGAGACCAATGAACACCCCTAACTATGAGAAATAAAACATTATTTTAAAACGTAAAATTACTTAGATAATCATTCAATTATGATAAATTCATGTTGGATACACATCAAGTTCAAATAATATATACATTAATTCATTAACCACCAGAAAATAAAGAATAACCAGAAATCCAACATTAATGTGACCTTAATCCGATACGATTTTAGTCACAAAGTACGTTAAATACATGAAAAAAACTACTTATTAATATTAGATTTTAGTTTCAAACTTTCAATGGGAGGCCTCTAAAAGCCTAAAATCCTGATCTTTTGTTAATCCAATAAACAAAAATATAAAAAAAGGAAAATGAGAATAAATTTTTTTAAGACAAATAGCATTAACCGCTTCCCCACGTTATAGCCAAATCGATCTACAACTAACTCTCCCAAAAGAAAATCTTGACCTAAGGGCCTTGCAACTCAAAAAGAAACGTTCTTTATGTTGCTGATACTAAAAATCATGCTCTAAGGGAGATTGATTTTGTCAATGAGATGGTTGGTACAGTTGCTGGCAATGGAATAAAGGGATCTGACTACAAAGGAGGAGAAATAGGAACGTCTCAGCGCACTCTTCAATTCTCCATCGAATATCAGTTTTGAGTTTTTGACCCTAATCAAGAAAAGATTTATATTGCAACGGATGGACAAAATCAGATTTGGGAGTATGAATCTTTCAAATGAAATGAAATTACCAAAGCTTTTAGTGGCGACGGTTATGAAAGAAACTTGAATGGTTCGAGGCCAAAATACACTAATCAACAAAGGTTGCTCATCCTCCTTCTTATATCTCTGTGGTTTTCTCGCACACACTATTTATCTCCTACAATTGAATAGTGTGAAGCGATTGGCGAAAATGTGAGTAACGACAATCTGTGTGGTTATCTTGTGACGATTATTGCAATCTTTGCGTTTCCTCATGTTTCTCTGTGAACCTTAATATCATATTCGTAGAAAGAAAATACTGATGTATAAATCTACTGTAATAGAAAAGGAGTTCCATAATGAGTTTGACAAATTACTTGAAACTTTTTTTTTCGTTTGTCTGGCCATCAAATTCATTTTTCACATATAAGAAATGGAGAATGGGGAAATGGAACAGAAGAAATGGGAAGTAATAATGGCGCCAGTTATCCCCACTTTTTGCTTTATAAATTATTCAATTTTGTGTGTGATAGTGTGAATGAGTTTTCAAATTTGATAAAACTATTTTTGGCGGGATGTAATGTGGAAAGTGCAAATCCTCCCTACATACTTTGTATTAATAATATTAGATGAATATCAAAGTTATATAAAAACATATGTCAAAGTAAATTAAAACAAAAACTTGTTTGAAATTGAGTTGATTTTACAATGAGTATTTGGTATCAATAAATACACATCTTGAATAGCCATAATGAACATTAGTATTATGTGAAAATTCATATGTCAAATTTAATTGAAACAAAAACTTTTTTAAATTTGAGTTGATTTGACAATGAACATTTGGTATCAATAAATGTTCATCTTGAATAACCATAATGAACATCAATATTATGTTAAAAAATATTTGTTCAAGTTAATTGAGAAAAAAAACTTCTTTGAAATTAAGTTGATTTTACAATGAATATTTAATATCAATAAACGGAACATTTTTAGTAACCATAATGAACATTAATATCATGAAAAAAAAATCATATATCAAAGTTAATTGAAACAATATTTTTTTGAAATTAAGTTGATTTTACAATGAGCATTTGATATCATTAAATGAATATGTTGAATAAATATGATGAACATTCTTATTGTGTTAAAAAAACATATGTCAAATTTAATTGCAAGTAACATATTTTTGAAAATTTGAAATTAAGTTGATTTTAAAATATTTAATCTGAATAAATAAACATATTGAATATTTTGAACAAATAATTTTTAATGAGAAATAGAGGACTCAGAAAAGAAGGGAGACATTTTTTGGGCAAATGAATTCAAAATGTTCAACAATGGAGCAGAAAAAGAAAAAACAACCCCGTTTTTCAGTGTTCATTACCGATGGATTGATAAGGATAGATAGAAAAAAGAAAGTCTTTAGTTCTATCTAGCTCTAATTGATCCGGTTGAAGAGAGCGCCGACTCCAATGTCCGGTCAGCCGAGAATGATCCAAAGTTCATTGAAGATGCAAGAGTGTTCATTACGTTGAGCACACCATGCGCATCATACGTGCGTGTGTATGAGGGCAATTTCATCTATTCTAAAAGATTTTTTTGCCAAAAAATGACATGTGAAATACCCATTTTGTCAATTATAGCCATCATCTTTTTCTCTTGTGAAATACTGTCATGGAAGACTAATCTCTAAGTAACTTGTTACCGTTTTACTAATTACACTACTAATGCATAGTTTGACCGGTCAAATCATATTTAACATCTTAGATTTTTTATAATTCAAGTTTACAATATTCTAAAATTATATGTTTTTGATACCAACAAGCCAAGTATTCGGGCATATACTTCGAGTTGCGTTTTTCGGACTGAAAACGACGTTTTTCGAAAAACGGATACTGTCGTGCACCCTTTATGGACATAAATTTTGCGAATCCCTACGAAACGAGTATCAACAAGCCGGGTTTTCGAGCACGTACTTCGAGACGAGTTCTTTGAACTGAAGACGACATTTTTTCAGAAAACGTACACGCCGTGTACCCTTTAAGAGCACGAATTTTGAGAATCCCTATGAAATGAGTACCAACAAGCCAGGTTTTCAGGCACGTACTTCGAGATGGGTTTTCAAAACTGAAGACCTATGGCGATGTCCGTTTTTCGAAAAAACGTCGTCTACAGTCCGAAAACTCGTCTCGAAGTACATGCTAGAAAATCCGACTTGTTGTTGGTACTCATTTCGTATGGATTCTCAAAATTCGTGCTTATAGAGGGTGCACATTACCATGTGATATATCAAAAACATATATTTTACGATATTGTAAAATGGAATAAAAAAGTTTTATAAAATGTTAAACATCATTTGAACGATCAAACTATGAATTAGTAGTGTAATAAGTAATACTTAGAGATTAGTCTTTCATGGCAGTAACTCACAAAAAAAGAAAGATGTTGACTATAATTAACAAAAGAGTATTTCATATGGCAGTTTTGATAAAAAATTGTTAATAAAAAAATAGCAATAGTAGTGATGGGCCTAAGAAATTGAAAAACAATATGAGGCCTGGCCCCAATCTGGACGGAAAGAACTCACCACCCTTTACAATTACAGCCATCATAGTATTCACATTTTAAAATCCATCTTCAATTCGCCACTCTCTCAGAGTCTCTCTGTGTCTCCCTTTGGAGGGAAATAGCGTATTTGTTTCATTGCTCACTCCTCCTCCTCCTCTCCTCTCCTCTCCTCTCCTCTCCTCTTGGCTCTTACTGCGCTTCAAAATACAATGTCGAGAAGACGACTTCGTACAGTCTACACCTCTTCCTCCTCCGACGATGAAGATGCACCACCACAACCAAACCACCATCAACAACAACAACCAGAAGATGTGGTCTTTGAAGAAGCAATGTTTGTAGAAGAGGAGGAAATCGATCCTCCTTCTCCAAACCAATTCCCTAACATCGCTTCTGTCACTCTTAATTCATCTCACACTTCCACAACCACCACCATTACCGCCCTCGAACCTCCTTCCGTCGAAATTTCCGACGAAGATTTCATCGACGTCTCTGAAAACCTTTCTCCTCCTTCTCCGCCGGTGGTTACCAACTCGTCTTTTATCTCTTCTGGTTGTCCGGTGAATTATCATTTAAGGAATTTAGGTTTAAATTTGAAGAGAGAATGGCTTGACTCCTGTAAATTAGGGCTTCTGAACTCGGTCCCTGGTTTCGCTAATTTCGATGTCGAAGCTAAGGCTAAGCTGTGTTTTGGACAGTTTTTGTACTCGGACATGAATTATAGTGGTGCTGGTATTCTCCCTCAAAATGTGCATGACTTGCATTGTGTTGATCTTGCTGGCCCTTTTGTTTTACAGGTCTGGGATTTCTCCTTCTTTTTGGCATTTAACTTACTTTCTTTTCGTCGAATTTGGTTAATGTTGGTATTTAATTGTTACAAGTTCTAGCTTATCTTGTAAAATTGTAATCCTGACTTTATTAGCTCCCACACTGACCATTTCTTACAAAGATACTCTTTATCTAAGGCTGCAGTTGCGTGGAGCATATTTGAGTTAAGTATGATAAGGTTTATAAGTGTTAAGAGTATGGCTAAAGCTCGAATGAGAATTTTATATTTTTCTTGTTTGAGTTTGGCTCGTGAAGCATTTAAGTTGTTTGAGCTTAGCTCGCGATTGCTCACCGATATTTGAGCACAAGCTTGAGTGGCTGAGCTCCAACAAGTTGTCATCGAGCTTTCCAGCTAATATTGCTATCTAAAAGGTTGGAGCAAGAGAATTCATTGAGTACTGAAACTAGCATGAATAGCTTAGAGTTTAGAAATGAAGCAATAGAAGTAAACTATAGCCCCAATTGCTAAAAGATAAACAACTAACAATATTTTGCATACTTCTTAGAGGCCAAAAACAATTCTAATAAGATTAATCTTGTTTTTGTTAGATGATATAAGTACTAAATGGGTTCTTCGTACACATTGACGAGTTGAACATGAAGGTGTTCGAGTTTGGCTTAATTAGTAAATGAAGATAGAATTTTTGTTTGGGCTTGTTCATTTACTTAATGATCGGGCTTCGACCGAGCGCCAACTGACTTCTTGCCTGTAGTTTGGGAACATTACATATTAGCTCATTTGTAGCCCTACATTTAACATACACTTTGAAAGCTCAGAGAATCTGTCTATACTCTTTATGTTTAAGATTTCACGTGAGTTTGCTCCTGAAGGGATATATGGGATATATAAGACTGGGGGGGGGGGAGAGAGAGAGAGAGAGAGAGAGAGAGAGAGAGAGAGAGAGAGATTTGGAGTGAGTTTCTCCATTATTGTCAATTTATTTCATTTCAATCTTTGTCTTTTGCCTATTTTCAGGTTGATGAAGTAACTAACATTAGTTGTGCTTTGAGGGAGAGGTACAAAAATGCACCTCCCGGGCTTAAAAGATGTCTCAAGCTCTCCATGACAGATGGCGTCCAACGTGTATTTGGTATGGAGTATAGGCCGATCAAATCTCTTCAAGCCCTTGCAGCTGCTGGATTTAAGGTTTACGCAACGACCGCAATCATCTTTAATACGTTCATTTTTTCTTTCCAAGTTTGAAACTTTTTGCTTCATGTATTTATATCAAGAGTAGTTGATGGAGGTCCATCTAGCTCCATTGATTCCTAGACCAAGAACATGGTTGCTTGTGTGTTAAGGGATGTTCTGAATTCCCTTAAGAGTATTGAGTCCTTTAAGTCCCTTGAAAATGTCCTTAGCTTAGTTAATTGATTATTGACTAAGTTACTATCTTTATTGCTTTATTAGGAGTCTTGTTAATAAAATGTACTCTTAGTTAATTTAATGACATATTAGATTAACTAGGAAAGTCTTAGTTGAGTTGTAATTTCCATTTTTAGAAAGTAGAAAGTCAACTAGGGTTGCAAAGGGAGGCATGGACGAATGAAGCAAGGAAATGGCGCCTAACATATCAGAAAATGGCGCCTAGGGTTTACTAAAGATAAGATAGAAATTCCCTTCTATCTTTTACACAAAATGGGCGTCCAAAGTCTATCTTTTACACAAAATGGGCGGCCAAGCTACAAGGATCAAGGAAAAGGAATCATTTTCCCTCCAAAGCTTATCTTAGGCGCCTAACCTAATCAGATTAGGGTTTGGTTTCCTACTTTGAAGGGATAAGTGAGAATATCAAGGAAAATGGTCAAAGATGGCGTCACAAATGGAGGGGAGTGAAGTGGATCGACTTCAACCCTAGTTAGGATAGGTTTTATCTTAATTAGTTTAATTATTCTTTTTATTTTCAGTAATTATCTTTTAGAGACTCAAGGACATGTGTTTAAAGGGCTTGAGTCATTAATAAACATTCATTAGACGTTTTATACACATTGAACTTTCGAGTTTCTTTTGCTTTGATTAATTCATCATTAATCCAAGCGCCTATGCTAGCTTGATTTTGAGCTTGAATCAAGTGGTGTTCTTAGGACCTTAATATTGACTTAGTGGTGATTTCTGTATCTAAGTTAATTTAAGTAAAGCTTAACTATCAATCATAATTCATAATCAAACCTATTCTATAGCCAGAATATAACAGTAGTGATGCTTCCATTGCTAACCTCTGTTTAGTACTATTATTCCTATATAAAGTTGCTAGTGAGGCTCACCCACATGCACACCCTGCAGTAGTGATGCTGACTTAAATGGTTTCCCGCTTTCCACTAAAACGGTTGTCTGCATTTTCTTTAAGATGACAGTATTACCTTAGAAAGGACATGGATGGAACTCATTGGATGTCCATAAGACAGTTGACTGAGATAAGGCTTTTGATTAAGCATTATAAGAAGTTTGTAGGCATGGGGCAGCAGCCCCTGAAACTGTTTTATCAGTGAGTTGTCATATAAATTTTGTGAACTCGTTGATATTAGTTAGGGTTTTGCTTTATTTTAAGTTTTTAGATTGTTCTAAAATCTTTTTTCTAGCTTTAGATTTGCTTAGTTTGACGAGGTGCTGGCTTTTTAGGGATTTGCCTTTGTTGTGAGATTCGGAACCTTTATTTATTTATTTTGTAGCTAGGCCGTCATTCTTCCATGTTCAACTTCTAAAGAAGTTTGCTTTGAACTGTGTCTTGTATTAGGCTGGGGCTAGAGCTATGGTTTTATTGTCCTCCGTGTTTCTTTATCTATTTTCTTGAGACTTGAAGTTGTCGTATTTCATTTGTAACTTGCAAGGGTGATGTAGGTTGTCCACCTGGTTCTCTATCCTTGTCTAATTACTATAATTTCAGTGAATTTTGTTTGTAGGGCCTTATGGTGGCTTTATTCCTTACATTTGTTCTTGAACCATTAGAGAATTGAGAAGGATATCTGTTATGATACCAATGCTCTGAGCTCAATGTACTTTCTAGTTTCTAGATTAGGGTCTGTTTTGTTGGATTGATGCATTTTGCTCAATTTATGCACTGATTTTTTTTCCGCTTCCTTAAGCTGAGCAAGGAGAAATAAAGTAGATACACTGGGTCATTCTTTGCCATAGAAATAATTGTATTCTGAAACTAATTGTTGTTCTTGTGTAGGTTATCATTCGGAATGTAAATGTACGGCGTGGACTTCTAATGATGGTTCCTGAAGTTTTGGAAGTTCTTGGCGGCTCTGTTGAACAGCTTGAAGCAGCTAGACAAAGGCTAGTTCATGAAGTTAATAAGCCTCCAAAGGGAAAAAGGTATAAACAAGTGGTTGTTCTTGAAATTGCAGGAATGAAGAGACCTTTGCCTGCCTTATAATTTTGTATCGTAAATTTTTTTTTTTTTTGTGTGTGTGTGTGTGTGTGGGGGGGGGGGGGTCTTTTTGTTTTCATCTTGAAGTTCACAATTTCACATCTTACATCCTTCTTTAATTAGAGCAAAACAAACATGAGTTGTTGTTCCAAATTGAGTAGCAAGCATATGAAATTCTGTTACTAATTAGGGCTAATTGCAAGTGGATCGTTGTTTGCGACGGCGTATCGACCATAAAATAATACTCATTGTATGAATTCTGAAGTTAGTGAACCCCTGAAAAAATTAAAAACAAAAATCTGAAGTTAGTGTATTGATTAATTCATGGTTTGTGCTTTAGAGCTCACTGACTGGAAACCTAAGTTAGGCTCATATTTGACTCATATCTTCACAAGATTTATATAAACTTGCAAGTTTCTGGACTTTCTTCCAAAATTTGGTGTATATTTCTATTTTACTGCTAGACCACTAGCACAAGAATGAATGTGTGTGATAGTAAAGAAGATTTCCTATTTTCTAAAAGAAATGACGAATGGCATGAACTAATATGTTCACATATGCCAAAAAGACTTGTAGTTTAGCTTGCACATTTCTAATGAACTGTGCATGTCAAAATACCAGAAACATTCATCCTCTCTCTTTAGAATGTCATCATGTTGTCACTTTGTACTTGTTTCTTACCTGTTCTGCTTTATCTTTTAAAATTTATCCAGAACAAGGAGTGGTGTTCTTCCTCCATTGTCGACCAGAGCTACCCTTGCTGCTTGGGCACAAAACACTGTTAGTAATGATGCTACATTGCAGAATGATGCTAATCATGTCCCTGGCAACACTGGGAACTCTGTACTGCATGCCGCAACTCAGTTCCATGAAAATCCCTCTGGTGAGCATTAGCTTCTTTTATCTTGATGATTTAAAGTTAATAAAATAAACCTTTTCACAACTTTTTCTGCCTCCTTTTTACACTGTTTCAAATTAGTTGCCTTATATCTTATTATCATTTTGGTATTGTAGGGAAACAATGGCAACTAAGGTTATAATAGTCTTAAATCTTGAGAGAATGAGGATGTTCGTTTTGTACAAAAAAACCATTTATTAATTCCATTTGCAAAAAGGCCAAACAATTTATTTTTGCCTTTTTGTGTGTAAGCCACATGATTTTCAAGTTCACGAAAGAAATTCATTCTTGGTGTCTGGTTGCGTAACATCCATGGATTATTAACTTAAACTGTTTGGTAAACGAATTTGAAGCGTTGAAGGGAAGTAAAGGGGTAGTTTGTAAGTAAAGCACTTCATGTCATTTTCTCACAGTTAATTATTTCTCGATACAACTTAAATCAATTATACCATTGAGGATAACATTGTTTCTTCGGTGTCACTGTTTAAATTTATTTCATATTTTTTTTTGAGATCGCCCCTTTGAACTCAATCATGTTAAATTTCACCTCAATCGGTGATAAGTGAAATAACTCGCCACTTTATAAAGTGAACAACTCTTCTCTCTTTCCTTAATGTGAAACAGCAGGGCTTTGGGGGTGCCATTCTTTTCATCAATCAAAATATTGTTGGGAAGTCATGTATCCCTAGAAAGTTACTACTTGTGCTGAGACACAATTAACGTACCACATGAAGCCTCTTTCCTTTCAGTTCCAGAAAGGTATTGGCATGAAATTTTGACCACAATCCTTGCCATGTATATGATGAAGAGTACATTTATAACTTCATTGACCTTGTTGTTCCTCTTGTTGTGTCTCTTATTTTGGGCTCGGGTAGAGATATGGTTTCTTACTGTAATTTGAACTAGAGTAAAAGTCTAACTAAGTTAGGGTTGGAAACAATAAACATGAAAGTGAGTTACAAACAATTAAACAAGTTTGGGAAATAGAGGATTTCCCTCTACAGTCTTAGTGATAGTGAGGACATGATTGAAAAGGCCTAGTTCCATCCCACAATCTTGTTCTGACTATTGTGAGTTCCTGACATATATATGATTTTGTAGTTTAATATGCAAGCTTTTGAGGAAATCTAGTACTTCAAAAGAATGTCAGAGTTGTTTAGTAGCTTCTTTTTTTTTCTTTGCCTTTCTCTGTTTATTCTACAGTCTGGTCATTCTGTTTTAAGCCAAGTGTTTGCTCTTATAAACATTTTTTTGCTTCTCTGTGGCAGGTGTTGATCCAACCAGTAGGCTTAGGCAAGTCCCTCGCGCTGGCAGAGTAATTACTGAACTTCCTTCTTCAACGAGAACTGATCCGCAATCTTTAAATGGAGAATCTGCTCAAAATTATATGAATAGAGAAAGTGCTCAACTTTATAGCAGTGGAGAAGCACGTGTGCTTTCTGTGAGTAGGGAAGCTACTGAGCCACTTCATGATGGAGAATCTGCCGAACATCTTATTAGGCGTGAGACTGCTCAGAGTTCTATCAGTGTAGAGGCACATGAGTTGCCTACAAGTACCATAGCTCCTGAGCAAGCTCCTGCTGGAGAGCACACTGAGCTCAATCTGCTCTCTGCCACTGTCACAGAAAATGAAGATGCTCATATGGCTGATCATATGGAGCATCCATTCATTCTTAGTGGAGAAAGGGAGTTGCCTTTTATTTATTTGGCAAGTTTGTCAGCAAAATGGAACGCAGTGCAGGAATACGAGCCATTTGTCCAAGGGAAAATCAAGGTATATGCAACTGTGTTATCATCGTAAGTTCTTAATGTTTCTCTCGATGCTTAAAAAATCTTTGACAATATATCATATCGCAAAAGAACTGTGTGGGTTTAGTATTTGCATTGGGCTGATCAATGTTGAACTATGCAATGTCATTCTGAGCAGATACTCTGCAATAAAAAAAATAAGTCGTTTTACTTTTAGCCAATCTCCTTTACTCCAAAATACAAGTCATTCTACTATATCAATGCAAGATTAAAAGCCTCTTCAAAATCTAACTATAATATTAAGGTAATTTTAAGATGTTACTTTACAATATTAATGTACTTTTAACAAAATTTAACTGACCTCTTGATGTGTAAAATGGCTTAAATGGGTTGCATTTTGGATAAGAGGCTGTCAATTGGGTTCTAGAAATATCCATACGCATGAAGAGTACAAATTCTTGCTCTATACAACGTCATTGTAATTATGATGGAATTCTACTGGCAAGAAGTTTCAGCTTTCTAGTACACCATGTCCATGATCTAATTGCTTTGTTAATTAACGCTCCTTTTGGTTGGACCGAAAATCATTTCCAACGAAGAACTCAATTGTAAAATAACTTTCTTTGTTTGGTTCCTTACATGAAATTATGGAAGGTTTTAGGAAAAAGGAATAATGGAAAAGAAATGAGAGGATATATGGGAGAAAGGAGAGAGGAAGTTAAGGAATAGGGAGGAAGTGTTTGCCCTCCATTCACGGAGGAAAATGTTTTCTACTCCATGGAAAACTATATTCAATCATTGAGAGAACTATTTTCCACCTCTTACAAAACCAAAGTAAAATGGGGAAACTGGTTTTCCCGGAAAATTTCTTCCTCCCAACCAATAGAGCCTAAATGTAAAAGTTTTGAAATCTTTTCCTTTACAAAAGTTTGGTCCCAGATAAAATTTTCCTATGTGAATTCCGAAATATGGAAAAACAAAGTGTTTCCACGACTCTACCCTTTCATGGCCATATATCTTTCTGGCTAAGAATGGGAAATCTTCTCTTGCATCAATCCAATTTTCATTTCATACGGGATAACCATCTTTTTCTTAAATTGCTTGGATAAGAAAATGATAGCAGCTTGTGCTGTATATTAGATGAGTGGCATTTGCAAAGTGCAAAAAGTTTTAAAATTTTATAAAGATACGAGTTGCATCTCTATGATAGTACAGTGTATATCTGATGTTAAAAGTGTTAACATTAGAGGTATATCTTCAAGCTGAGGTTTGGTTGATACTTGGCTTGCTTCTCCCGAGTATTATGATTTGTGATGCTCTCTTGATGCACCTCTATCTTTGCTTCTCGCTATTAAATTTTTTGTTTATGAAGAAAAATATGCTCGTCAGAAGATATCAATCCATTGGTAACTTTTTAAAATTATGTTGGTCAAGCAAAGCTGCATTTGGCGCAAGTTATCACTACACTATCATCTCAAGTTTCTAAGCCTGTTTTTTGCAGTGCTTTTTAACTGGTGTGAAGAGATTTCAGTACAAGGGACGGTCTACATTTGAGCTTCGAGTTTATGCTGATGATGGGAGTCTCATATCTGAAATCCTCATCCACCATAATGTGAGTTAAAGTTGTTGTCTGCTTCCATAATTAATGCACTTTATTCAGACGCACTAATATGTAAATTCGTTATCTTTTAATAGGTCGTGCAGAAAGCAATAGGTTACTCACCTGAAGGAGTGACTGCTGCTCTTTCCTCCTCTGACGACGCAGTAGTTGGTGATATGAAGAACAAACTTAAACAATTTCAGCTTTTCTTGATTAATTTTGAGGCATGTAACAAGTTCTTTTGGCATCGACTTCTTCTGTAGCTCATTTCTATAGTGGCTTTGAGAATGTTCAATCATGAGTATCTGTTTAGCCTTGGAAAGAGATGATAGTCATATCCACATCTTACTTTTACTAGGGTACGATGCTCCTGGAGATGAACAAGACTTCTGCAGTTCCTGTTGCCATTGAGATGAACCAAGGCTGTCCAGCGTCAGATGCATGGTTACTTTTGCAAAGGCTGAGAGCCGTCAATTCTAGCCCATTACGCCAAAACCACCAGTCAGATGTGATCACTTTATCACCTTGAGCCATTAAAAGCATATTGGAATTCTTTCTATTTCTTCAAAATGATGGGCCACATTGAGGCATCAGCTCAAGTTTCTCGACTGGTAAGAGGGGGAGGTGTTTGGTAAGGTTGGTCAAAAGAATTTCAGGCACAATTGCCCGAGTGTGATTGGTTAGAGTCATATGATTCCAATTCCCGAAACAACCTATTTGTCCGAACTCCGAAGGCAGGAGTTCATTGTACATTTTCACTGATTCTGATTCTAACTCGTGATTGTTTCAGAGCATGATGGATATTGGGATAATTCATTTATGGATGCTAATCCTCTTAACTTGAATTGTCTCAGCTCTCATCATCTTTTTCTACTACAACTCCTCGACTGGTGAAATCTTCATATTCCTCAGGATTCAACAGAGGTACTCTTCAAATTCATTCTATATTCATTAAGGGTCTTTTTTCTACGACTCAATAATTCATGGAGGTTAATTTTAGTTATATCTCTATACTATAAGGGAAGAGGGGGTGGACACCAAAACTAAGAAAAGAGAAAACATTAAATAAATCAAGGAAGTCTTCAATTCCTCTAATTAAGATAATTCTAATTCCAATCTTAACCATCAAATTTTTATCGAAAAATATTTAAAACTGCAAACTAAAATATCTGAAAATCTACGAAATAAAAACAATTTAAAAAAATTATCAATGGTTACATTTCTTGAGATCTTTGATAGACACTCACTTTGCTATATTTTTATATAGTTTTGATTTTCTTTTTATTTTCAAATACATGAGTAATGATTGCTCATGAATGAGGTGCATTTGATCAAATTGATCATGAAACATGATAAAGTAGAGAATATGCATCATATACTCAGTTGTACCATGAACATGGTACACCCAAGTCTATTTGATCAAAAAATAGCCTCGGGTGTATCATACTCATGGTACACCCAAATCTATTTGAGCAAAAGATAGCCTTAGGTGCATGGTACACTCGGATGTACAATGCTCATGGTATCCCTAGGTGTATAATACTCCCCCTGTCCCATATTAATCAATACTTTCTTTATTCGTCCGTCCCACATTAGTTGATATACTTCTATAAATGACATGTGAGTACAATAGAAATATTATTTTTTAATACTAATGGGTCCGCATATAATTAATTTAATAACCCACCAACCCCCAACCCCATCAAGGACCTGTTCATTTCGGCGTAAAACAATTGAATTGAATTGAAAAATATACTGATATGTGAGAGTAAAAATATTGTCCAAAGCTGAACTGAGTTGAATTATTGAAAATAAGTTTTGAAGAACAGACCCTAATATGTACTTTATGTACTAAAACAAATACTTATTCGTTTCTTTTTAGTTGCAACATTTGCCAAATATAGAAATATCAATAGTTTCAGCAATTGTCTTCTTTTCTTTTCTACAAGTCAATTCTTTCTATCTCTTTCTTTATCACATGTCCTACTTTCTCTCTCAATCTCTTTCACACTCACACTAAAATTTTGCCTAGGAGTTTACCCACATGAGTTTGTTGCAATTAAAAAGAAACAAACGAAGTACTAATAATCAACTACTCTCAATAAAATAAGTCAATTAACACTCGTAAAACTGTAATATGGTACGGAGGGAGTAAAAATTGTAGATAAAGTATTTTAGAATGAGTGAGAAAGTGGTAAAGAGAGGGATGATGTATTTTTTAGGTTTCGTTTTCTTCGTCTAATCTAATCTTAATTTTTCGAATCAGATTTGAACTTTTTTGATCTGATCTGAACTTTTATAATCCGATCTTATTATAGTTGTTTTTTGTTCTTATTATTTTCTAATCTGATCTGAACTTTATCTGTTTTAATGTGAATTTTTCTGATTTCTTTTTCCTGATCTGAACTTTTCTTTTCTGATCTGATTTTTTTTTATCAAATCTGAACTTTTTTTGATCTGATATGATCATTTTTGAAATAAGCACTAGAGTGCTTAAACAAGTTAACAAGAACATAGCCTTACTCTCGAGCGATGATGCTCTAAATGCCATCTTCCATTTATCTTTGGTAATATTTTGTCTTTCTTGACGTTTAATTTTTAAAACACTATTGCTTACTTGCTCTCTAATATTTTTATTACTTGTTTTTTACATGTTTATATTGTTTCACTATTTAAGCTATTTTGAGATACAATTACACTTTCTAAAAAACAAAAGTAACTAAAACTTAATGATTATTTTTAAAAATATGTAAAATATGTATACACTTCAGTGAAGAAATTATAATGTAGTTTCTTCGAAATCCTTACATATTACTTTCTCGCTATAAGACTAGTTATAATTATACCAACTCTATCATGTATATGGCTTTCGAAAACTATTTCCATATGTTTTTTAAAGTTATGATTTTTTGAGCCCTTGATCATCGCCCTCTTGATTACTGTTCAAGTATAACAGAATTTGGTATGGCTATCACTAATTTCTGCTAATCAGTATCTCAACTTTCCAAAATTGCTATATATAAAGAAATCTTTATATGTACTTCTGCACCAAGATTGTACTTTGTATGTACTTATGCACCAAGATTTCTATATAAAGAAGATTTCTTCGTATCTACTTGTGCACCCTGCTAATATTGCTCGGATGAAAAGGCTTTCTTGACAGTTAAATTTTGACAACGTAAAAAGTATACCTCGGTGTACGTATTTTTACGTATACCAAATGAGTATGAGTTGGTCAAAATGAGTACAAAGTAAAATGAGTATGAGTATGTCAAAATGAGTACAAAGCAAAATGAGTATGAATATTCAAAATGAGTACGAAACTAAATGATTATAAATGTTCCAATTGAGTACGAATAACCTGAATGAGTATGAGTTTTTTTTATGAATTTTCCAGATGAGTATGATTAGCCAAAATGAGTATGAAGCCAAATGACTATGAAGAAGCCCGATGAGTATGAATTAGCCAAATGAATATGAAATAGTCAAATGAGTATAAAATAGACAAATGAGTATGAGTTACCTAAATGTATATGAATTCGCCAAATGAATATGGAATCATTGATATGAATTACCTAAATGATTATAAAGACAAATGAATATAAAGTCAAATGAGTATGACTAAATGAGTTGTCATGCTCTCTCCTCCTCTCTTGGTCTACATCTGCTACTCTGTTTCATTCATGGCGTAAAAAAAAAGTGTGGATTAACATCATATTAGTTAATTTTTGTTGTTTTATTTGCTTTGATGTGTTTATTTCTCACTCTCCCATTTACTCCTCCCTCTAAACAAAACACAAAGAAAGACAAACAAAGAATGGCGGTCCGACATCAACCAGAGGAAGTAATCAGCTTCATCTTCCAAAATATCAAAGAGAAAGAAAGTTAATAGCAAATCATCAAAGAGGTAACTGTGTAAAATCTAACCCAATTACAGCAAACAAAGATAGGAAAAGGGCAGAGAAGAGAGAGAGTAGGTGGTGGCGCTGGCGACCCCCACCCAGATCCTCTGGTCGTCCACTCTCTCCAGCAGGCGATCACGATGAATTATCGGCGAGAGTTTACAGTTTTGCCCCTTTATTCCACTATAGTTACGTGAAATGCCCAGGTGTACACAATAACTTGCGTTAAATTTTCAACAAAGATCTCGTATTATAAATATAATTCATATGACTCTTGACAATTCTATGCATTATTGGATTGAAGGTGGATACATGATTGTTTTTACTCCTGTGAGATCTAAGATTTTTTTGCTAGGCGCTTCTGTTGGTGGTATTTTAGGTCCTGTTACAAATAGCATACGGTTGGACCACTCTATTATCTCGGGTAGAAATATCTTCCATAGGACTGTTACCCTTATCCATGATGGGATTGTCAAATATCTATCACCACGGCAAGCACTATCCACAATGACCTTTGCACATCTCTCCACTGGTTCTACTGGGACTGCGCTTACTTGTACCTGCCATCATGTATGTTGAACAATAAAGTAAAAAACTCGTAAGAATGCCATAGTATTTCTGGAACATATGAATTATGATGTGTACACTTGCAATAACAAGGCTACAATGATTTATCTACCAGTTGCAGACATGAACTTCGTACTAAAACCAATTTACTTTTTAAAAATATTCTGTGTGTACTTATGCATGAACAATTTGCGGGGTTTCAAATTTTCACTCAAATTGGATCTGGTTTTCCTAGGTAGGATAGGGTCAAATTCCTAGTTTAGGTGCAATGTCGTGTTATTCTTAGCAAGTGATCTGGGTTTGAGTCGGACCGGCTTAAAGTGCAATTGAACCAACATATCATGGGCATTCCTCTGTCAGGATGGATGCGGTGTCATGTTTTGACAGTTTTAGTTTGGATGGGAAGTTCACAACTTACTAAACGGATGCTGCAGATTCTTTTTTTTCTTACTACTAAAACAGAAACTGCTGCAATTTTTCAAATCTGTTGTCCATTATAGTATCCTGATGGGCAAACACTTGTCAAATTGAATTTAGAAAAACAACTGACAACCACTCTGTAATACTAAAACTTTCCGGATCCTGTTGTTTGGTAGTTTGAGTTATCAGATACTCTGAATAAATTGTTAACTTTTCAATATGATCTGCCTTTGTATGTATTTGGCAGGTGACGTGAATGAACTAATTTCGTCTAAGTAAATTTTGGCGCTGTGAGGGTGACTTCTTTGGTATATACTATCGTTAAAGATATGGAAAATGCTTACATCTCTCATTTCTTGGTCTAATACTATTTTGCCTTCCTTTGAGAGGAATTTCCCTTTTGTTAATTCTGACTCGATCAACCCTGGAGTCACTATCGTGATCCCTATGTCTTGCCCAAGCTCGACTCTCAGTGTCTCGAAGAAGATCACTAGTGCTGCTTTGCTTGCCTGTAAGAGCCATAGATAAACAAGTGAGAAGAAGAAATGCTAAAGAGAAACGAGGGACTGAGATGATTAAGAATCGTGCAATATTTACAGAGTAGAAAGCCAGCCGGGGTGCAGGTAACCATGCTCCAGACGAGGCAATAACTATAATCTTGCCCCTGCTTTTTCTGAGATGTGGAATTGCGAAGTGGGTACTATATACTGAGCCCCAGAAGTTGGTTTCCTGAAAAAGAAATGATGGCTTACACATTCGGTTTAATGCAAAGGTCAAACCATTATTAAAAAGCTGGAAACTTGGGTGATTGATGTATACCATCACCGGTGCAGCATTGGTTACGTGAGTGAAGTCTTCAAGCATGCTCATTGTGGCAATTCCAGCATTATTCACCAGATAGTCCACTATATTCCCCAGCATTGGATATGTGAGTGAATTCTTCAAGCTATGGAATGAATGGTGTATGGAAATACTCCATATGCATATTCTGAATGGAAACTTATAAAGCTTCATGTATAGAGAGTATACTTACATCTACCAAAATGTCTCACTGTTTCATTGATGAAACGCTTAGAATCCTCCACTTTGCTAACATCTGCAGGGATGACAATGACATCAGGGGCGCCGAGATAACGGGCTGTGTCAGCAACATTTTGAAGAAGTTGCTGCCTTCTAGCGACAAGGGCCAAGCAGGCTCCTCTCTTCGCATACTCGTATGCAAGATGCTTTGGAGATCAAGATAATGTGTTGGTGAATGAGAGAGAATAACACCAATATGTACGATCTATATCTGAATGTAATATTAATACTTCCATATAATAGTTCCTATATATGCTATGAGCCAACTGAGTACCACTTGGTCTTATGAGAAGATTTGATATCTCAAAAGTTGTGAAAGTTGTAAGATCAAACCCCATTAGAAGCCCACTTTCGCTTAGCTTGTTAAGCCAATCCGGGTGAACATATAGAGTTTTGGTATTGTATGACACATCTTACTAGTTAGAGGAAAAATTTGTCATGCGCCAACCATTCTAACGACTCCTAAGTGAAAGGTTTTATTCACGAATCAGCTCCTTAAACCTCAATAAATTACAGGTTTGTGACTACATTTGTGTTCCAAAGGCTTTTAAAGTCAATAACTGCTTTGTACCCAATTGTTTGCTCATTTGCTTTTTCAGGTCATTAATCTACATGTTTGATTGTTACTATTTTTAATTACATATTAACAAATTAGGAAATGTTCAAAGTTACAAAAGTCGTCCTTTGCAAAACAATGAGGCAAGGATGGAGGGAGTAATAATCGGCCTGATTAATGATTTTCTAATTTTATTGATTGGTTTGATGAAAATTTACTGAAAGAAAGTGCTTTCACTTTTTCTTTGGGAAATTCTATATGGTGGCTTCCAAGTTTCAATTTTTCTATATGGTGACAGGGCAATTTTTTTTTTGAAAAATTCTACTTAGTAGCCTTTAATTTATGAAATGATGGCTAATCAATTAAACCTAAATTTTCTCTTCTCCCTCATCCCCTTTGTCTCTCAAAATCCAATTTCCAAACCACTGCACTGCCAGCCGCTTAGCACCACCTTCGGCCCTCCTTATTCGTTGTCTTCCTCCAACTCCACACTTACAACAACCAACATGCTCACAATTACACCCGCCAATGCACTACTACCACACAAACACACCCACAAGCATCTGCATTCACAACACGGCTGCCACATCCACCCACACTCACATCCACACCCACACACATAATGAGTTAATCTTTCCCTTATACTATTGTTTTTGAAGCATATTTTTTAGCAATAACAATAAAGAAGAAAGTTCTCATGTTCCTTAGGCGAACTTAATACGTAAAAGGGGATTTGGAGCTTCAACTATTGTTAATGGTGCGCTTTTGAAACTGCAAAAGCTCAAAAAAATGGAATTACAAATTTGGTTGTACGCGTGATGGTTGGGGTGTGGTAGCGTCGGTGGTGTCCGGGCAGACTGTGGTTGTGTGTAAGTGTGTGGGTAATTTCAGGTGAGCTTAGGCGTTGGTGTAGGTGATTTTTGGATGTGGTTTAGGTGGCCAGGTGGGTGTGTCAATGTGGTTATGGGTGATTATGGGTTTGGTTGGATGGTTGTGGGTTTGGTTGGGATCGTTGGCTGTGGGTGTGGTGTAGTTGGGTGTGGCAGTGGTGCTATGAGTGGGTAGGTGGTTTGACGGCGTTGTAATGGTGGTTGGATTGTTTAACGACAAGGAAGGATAGAGAAAGGACTAGGGTTAAATCGGTTAGCTACCAATTAAAGAAATAAGGCCACTATAAAGAATTTCTCAAACTTGGGAGTCACCCTGTATAATACTCCCTCCTTTTTTCAATAAGGATACTTGGGTTTGCATATGTACCAAGGACAAAAATAGGAGAGAAGAAGTGAAAAAGTAAGAAAAAAATACAAAAACTAAAGAAAAGAAGAGTTAAAGTAAGAAAGAGGTGCATTCATGAGGTGGACCAACCTACCATAGAATGTAAAAGTGTCTAATGTACCTATTAATAAAAAAACATTCATAAATGGCAAAATGTCCCTATTAAAATAATCGGAGGGAGTATTATTTTCGCCTTGTCACGATATAGAAAAATTAAAAGTTGGAGGCCACCATGTAGAATTAAAAGTTAGAGATCACAATATACTTTCACTTTTTCTTTTTAAGTAAAAAAATTTGACTTTTACGTTTGTCAAATGCTTAATTTTAATTATTTATATCTTAAATTATTAGAAGTAAAAAACCTAATTTTTTTATTTTTCAAAAATATATAGTGGGATGATTCTAACGAATCCCTATATGACTATAATTTATCTTTTAATTATCAATTTTTTTGTCAAAATATAATTTGTGAATAGTGCCAAATTCAAATTATGTCACTTAAAAAAAAATGAAAGAAGTATCTTGTATTTCTAAGAGTACCTCCGTTTCTTCTTAATTGCAACAAACTCAAGTGGGTGGACTCCTATGCAAAATTTTGGCGCGAGTGTGAAAGGAATGGAGAGAGAAAGTGGGGCATGTGATAGAAAGAAATGACTTGTAAAAAATGAAAGAAAACATTTGTTATAATTAATTTGACATTTCTATTTTTGGCAATGTTGTAATTAAAAAGAAAAGTTTTATTTTTGTCTTACTAGTTCCAACATTGCAGTGGGCCACGATTTAAGGAAAGGATCAGAGATAGTAAATGAACAAGTTAGTTCTATAATTTTAGTCTTGATATCCTAAACCTGTAGTCCCTCAATCCTAAAAAGATTTGATACTTGTTATCCCTCTCTTCCCATTTGATGTTCATATTTTCCTTTGTGAGATGTTTCTAAAAGTTCTTCTCATTTGAATCTTTTTAATTTTAAGAACATTTATTTCCCCACCTTACCCTCCAACAACCAAATATTTACGACACTTTTTACTTTTTGTCTTACACATAGGTCCACTTTAGAATAATTTATTTCTCAATCACCCACTTTTCTTTTTCTCTATTACTTTCTCAAAAAACAAAAAGTATCAAAGTACACTTTATACAAAGTAAAATTCAAAAAATTCTCATCTACATCAATTTGCATTGGTTTTCCCCCATATTTCAAATGAGAATATCAAATGGGAACAGAGGGAGTAATGCGTTATCAAATACTTTATTATTTGTTGAGAACTTAGATATGATAGGAGTTTGTGGTATTATGAGAAAGAAAGTTATTCGGTAATTTTTCTTGTGATGAAGGTAAGATGTGTGCCAAGAGGAGTGGAAAAAAACTAGTGAGGTTAAGAGATAGTAGAATTGTTAATTGTTCAAACTAATCTAGAATAAATATAAAAGGAAAATGTTCAAAATATTCTGATACACAGATAGCAGAGGTTACTTTCTTTGGTTACCTTGTCTAATATTTTCCTAAGAGTTGATAATTAGCTAACCCTATTTATCAAGTTAATTCATATATTTGATTTTCAGGGGGCGTTTGGTATGTCATGGAGTTATAGATAGGAATAAGGATAAAGGTTGGGATATGGATAAGAAATTGATAGATGGGATAAGGAAAAATAAAGTGTTATATCTTGATTGGTATGAGATAGGGATAAGAGTAGGATAAGCAACGTAAATTCCATTATACCCTTTATTAACTCTTTCCACCCTTCTTTTTTTTTATTTCATTAAGGGTATAAAAGTAATTTTAATTATAATCCTTATTCCTCCCTCCTTATACCAATCCCCCATAGGTATAAGATTTGAGGGATAAGAGGGTCCTTGTCCCTATCCTCCCCTCTAATCCCTATCCTTACAAACAAACATTGCATTTCTCATATTCCCTCCTCTTAATCCCTATCCCTCCTCCCTTATCCCCTAAAACAAACAACTTTTCAGGTATAAAACTTATTAAACTTCATAGGTTAATTAACATCTAATAGTATATTAAAGTAAACATCAAATAAATTAAATTCAAAGATTAAAATATTGAAATTCGTGTAGATAAATGATTTATCACGTTAGATTTGGGTTTGAGAGTTGACCCTAATCCAATGTGTTTGATAAAAGGGGTCGTGTTGGGATAGCCTATTTAATTAAACTGTGTCGAAAATGAAAAATCTAACCCAAACTCGCTAATTTCACTTCTGCTTGTCTGATTGTCTCAACTTTTTACCCCTTCAGCTTTTCCTAAAAATTACGTGCCCATTTTAATGCTTCAAACTAAAAAAAACTGCTGGAAAAGTTGGAAGATGGACAAACCTCGCCAATGCCGGAGGACGCCCCTGTGATGAGCACAACATTTCCATTCACATCTTCGCTGAACATAAATTTAGGAATTGAGAAGAGGAACCTCATAAAGAGGAGAGCTGGGAGAGAAAAGAGTAGCGTAATGAAAGTTATGAAGGAAAAAGCAATGTTCAAAATCTGGTGAACAACATCCATGGCTAATTCCTTTTGGGTATGGTGTGCAAAGGTGCAAGGTGCAAGAGAGAAAGAAAGGCCTTATAATTTGAGCATGGTTGATGGAATGCTTCCAACTTCCAAAGTTCCAAGCGTCTGTATTTTGTGCCGAACTGGGTAGTGAATCACACCATTGTATCGTAAATGTAAGACACGTATAGTAAACAAAACTTTTTTCGTAAGAACCAGTACTTATTAGGTTCCGAGCGATTAGGGATATAATATCTAGTGGGTGATCCATCACTCGATTCATCCGATGTATAAAGTTGAGTGGAAAATGGAGTTAAATGGGTGATAGCCGAATGACGGGTGAATATGTGAGGAGTGATGGATAGATAGAATTCAGGTGAAAAACTTTCACCCATCACCCGACCCATCAACTGTTTACCACCCGCTTTGTCACCCATTTTTTATATTTTTCTTAAATATTTATATTGGTTTAACATTAATGATCTCTCTTACTAGATGATATTTTTGGAGGTGATGCTTGAATATCTAATGATACCTTAGTTTCTTTGCTTGAGCTATTAAAACAATTCGATAGAGTTCAATAGTACTAGTAACATGGGGACCACATCTACCTCAACGATGAGCTTCTTTTATACATAAAATTTATTTTTATCAGCTTCAATAGCATCGATATACTTCTCCCATTTAAAGACAACTCCACACTGGTAGTTGAAGTCACCTCTATATCTCTAAAAGCTGTCAATTTATGAAACCAATTATCCTCAACTCCTTTTCTACCTAAATCAAGAACTTGTTCGTAGTCTTATTAAGGTACTTCAAATTTTTTGTGGCGGCGGTTTTTGACCTTCATTTGGATTATTTTGGCGCCTACTTGTCAGACTCATGGTATACAACACGTTAGGTCTTGTATATATCATGACATACATGATTGATTATATTGCAGAAGTAAAAAGGAAATGTACTCCTTCATTCAAGATCATTAGGCTTCAAAGGGCACTGTTTATTATTTAGAGTGACATCATGTGACACCGGAAGAAATCCTCTTTTGGAATTTTTCATATTGAACTGTGCTAGGACCTTATTAACATAATTATCATGGGTCAATCCAATCATCCTCTTGGATCAATCTCTATAGAGCTTGGTGCCCAATAGGTACTGGGCCTCTTCTAGGTTCATTGAAACAAATTTAGCTAGTCTTTGACTGATCTCGTCATTGAATATCATTTCCAATAATCAGTATGTCATATATGCCCTCCGTAACGGTTTAATGGCCACAATTGGTTTTGCACGCATTTTAAGGAAGCGTCTTAAGGGTGTAAATGAACAAATTAATCAAAATGGTTTTAACACAATCAAGAATGAGATTAGAGGTTACTAATCTTGAAAATATCTTTGATTAATTTCTTCATTTACATCCTTAAATCTCTTCCTTAAAATGCGTGCAAAACCAATTGTTGACATTAAACCGTTACGGAGGGAGTTTATATGATACTAGGAAGACTACTTTTTCTATGTAACCTTCTTGTAAACAAAAGGTTCCTCTTTATTCTTGACAAAATCAGAATCTCTAATTGTGTAGGTGGCAAGCCTTGTGAGAGGACATGCTTAAGCGCACAAGGTCCTTCCATTAATCTTGGAATGGGACTGAGGGTTGGAGAGAAAATTGACTAAGTGTTGAGAAGATAAGGTTTTGGGAATAAGGTTTATTTTAGCCGATCCCAAATCATTTTGGGAATAAGACTTAGTTATTGTTGTTGTTGTTGAGAAAATACTTTAGTTTATCAACAGGGACAAAATAGAAGTTTCCAATGAATCTTTATGGGGTCAGATTCATAACTCACGTTTTTAAATTAAGAATACGATTAGGGACAATGATGATAAGGAACAAATCTATAAAAAAAAGTCACAGCTCCACCGTACCGCGCTTCATAGGGGATGACTGTAACTCATTTTGTGCCGAAGATGGATTTGGGGCGAAGGTACTCTATTATGATGCATGTGCAATTATAACCCTACACAATTGCTAACACTGACTTCCTCAAAAGTGCACATGTTATATTCTAATAAGATTGCCAACAATGTCAATAGAAATGAAAATATATATATATATATATATATATATATATATATATATATATATATATATATATCTATAACCCTTATAAAAGGGGTAAGAAATTACTGTTCATGTGAACAATATTTTGGGTCTTAAAACGCTGAAAAATACTATTCATTTGAACAGTACACAAAAAGCTCTATTTTTTGTTTTAGCGTTTTTATAGCTGTTTCTTACCTTCATTTGAAAAGGTGAAAGAGACGTCTCATCCTCTGTGTCTTCTCTCTCTACCCCTCTCTCTCTCTCTCTCTACGAGACTCTCTCTATTTCTTCCTCCCCTTCTCTTTTATGGCTTCCTTGCAGACAAGAGCATATGGAACACCCGTTCGAAATTATCGACATATCGCAGGTATTCTTCTCCTTTCTTTCTCAAATCAAAAGCATCAACTGAGTTACATTTTTTCTGGGTTTCTTTGAAATCTACCATTTGTATCAAGTTCGAAGTTCGATTTTTTTCTGGGTTTCTTTGAAATCTACCATTTGTATCAAGTTCGAAGTTCGATTTTTATCTGGGTTTCTTTGAAATCTACCATTTGTATCAAGTTAATGCCTTTCTTGTCAATATCTGATCAATTCATAGCTCATTTCCTCTTACGACACTTTGATTTGGGGATTTAGGGTTTAGTGTATATGTCTTTAGTTTCATTATATATTTTCTCATTTATTTCTTCTTTTCGTTCTTTTTGCAGTTGCTGGTGATTCTAGAGTTTTCTTCCAGGTATTTCGAATTTTTTTCTTCATTTGTCCCGATTTCATGGTTGATTTTGGTGAGTCTTGGTTGTTGAAGGTGTATGCTGGCATCAACACGTCTCTGCCACTTGCTTGCTAAGGTTTTTGATGGGTTTTTCATCTTTCAATTTGGGATGGGTTGATCCTTGTTATTTTTTTATTTTGAATCATTCCCCATTGATGCTGTGTGTGATTATGTCTATGTGATAATTAGGAATCTTGATTCACTTTCCTTTTCATTCCCCAATTTGCTCATTCTATGGCTACCCCTCTTTCTTTCCCAATCCACTGAGTGCTCTCAATATTTCAGCCCTAGCTGCAAAATGGTGAAGAAATTCAATGTAAACAGCAAATGCTGAGATTCAATGTTTGGCTATTCAGTATTTCTCTAACATTTTTCTTTCACAGAGCTAAGGCAACGAGATCCTGAAAGGGTGAAATTGCAAAGAGCAGTTGGAGTGAGCATTTGCGAGGACGACGATTAGAGTATATCCTTCATCTCCCGCTTCACTATGGTAATATTTCTTCTCATCCTTCTTTTTGTTTGTTCTCAATTCTCAGGTGTTACAGCTTCCAATTTCGTTTCCAATTTCTTTTTCGAAATTACTCAGTTTTTCGACCTCTACAATCCCACTTTTCCAATGCTTTTGTTACATTTCCCTATTTGTTTGACTCTTCAATTTAAAATGTAAATGATTATATGTCTTCTGGGTTGTTTTCTTAAGCTGTTTTGTAAGAAATAGTGGCTTAATTTGTCCTACATAACATTGAGTTACATTTTATTGTTTAGGGATATCTTGACGAAGTCATCCAAATCCCTAATTTTAAGATTTTTGTATTCAACTAATTGATTAGGTTGAGGACCTTTCAAACACAAACCTTTCATTATGATATTTGTCTTAATTTTGAAGAAAGTTTAAAATTTTAATCATCTTTTGGGTTAGGCAGAGAGATTGTTCAATGTGAATGCGTTGATTGTTATCTTTTTTATGATTGTCTTTTAGTTCAATGCTTATGTTGTTCAAGTCTTCACTTCTCATCTTCACGAGCTCACTACTAACATCATCAATTCCCTTACTAAAGGTGCTGGTGATGATGGGTTTACGGTTCATTATTTTTCCCTTGATACCTTTAGGCAAGTAGATTATGCTGAAAAGTTCAGTTCAATTTCTCACAAAATGGTTTACCTTAAATATCAAGAAGATTTTTTGATTTTAACCAATATTCAACTTAGTGGCAACTAAATTACAACTGATTATGCCCACAGTGCATAATATATTAGATTTCAATCCATCATTCAGACATTTAGCCTTCTCTTCCACAGTGCTGGCTCATTTGATTGTCTCGGGGATCCATATATTAGATTTCAATCTCCTTGATCCATATATTAGTTGTCTCTTACTCTCTTCATTTATACTTCTTCCGTTTTTTTAGTTGTAAAACTTCTGTATTTTGGGAAACCGTTGCAACACTTAAGGTTTCTTTTCTTTTTCGTTCCTCTTTTCATTGGCCCCTTTACCATTTGTCTTAATCTGTCTCATCATCACTTGGGTCTCCTAAAACTTTGCCCCCCCCCCCCCGCGTTGCAACTAGAAGATCTAAATATATGTGCACGCGTACATGTGTCTGTGATATATGTTTTGTGCTAGACATTTGTCTCATCTCAAAATTTATTTTCCATTGATATTGTGCTAAGCCACTTAATCCATTTCAGGAATTTGGCTAATTCAATGCCTTGTCCAAAGTGCAAGCGACCAATATAGAAACCAATTCAAGGATGCATGCATATGATTTGCACCCCACCATTGAAGTTTGAATTTTGCTGGTAAAGATTTATTAATTGTTGATACTATAATGTTATTTTTCTGTAGTTTGATAAAGCTGAAAGGAGTTCATGTTATGCTTAGCTTGTCGCAAGTAGTTGATAATTGGAGACTTTTGTGTCATCTAACTTTCTCATAACGTTGTCTTCCCTGAAAGAAGACTGATCATTTGGATTAAATTAGGTAGAGTATCATTGAAACTCATTGATCATTGATTGCGGTATAGAAGCAATAGGTGATGCTCTACTAGCACTTTCTGTTTAGCCGAATTCTATATCTTTTGCCTTGTTCTTTGGTGATGCTCTGTTTCTTTTGCGCTATTCTATATCTTTGATTGTAGTATAGAAGCAATATGTACTCTACTAACACTTGGTGGGATGCGTGTTTCACTCTAAATCTCTTATCCACTTATAAATTGTGCTAGACTCCTATTTAGATTAGGATAGCTTATTATCCTTTTTGATCAATTTCTTTCAATCAATGTCTATATTCTTTGCTTATAACTCCCGTAGTCATATAAATGAGACTTGAAAAGGAGGGTCAATCCACCTCCAATTTTTGGTGCTCAGGTAAATTCTTTTTCATGCCTTCATACTCTTCTTTTTTTGTTTTATACACTGATTGATATGCAAGACCTTTATTTTAATAATTTCCACTTCTTGGATGATTTTCGCTTTTGTGTTCCAATAAATCTATAGCACCAAACTTGTTGGGTTTTGTTTCACTGTCGAGCAAGAATGCAGTGAAGAGATCTTCAGCATCATAAGCTAGCTTTTGTACTTCACTAATTAATCCTACAATCTCAATGAAAAGTCTTCAAAGATTGAGTAGGTGCTGCACTAGAAACATGAGAGTGTTTTGTTTTTCCTACCTCAAGAGCATATAAGTCTGGCACAATTTATGAGTGGAGAGGAGATTAAATTGAAAGTCTGACATCAGTTATACCTTCAGAAACTGTTATTGTATTAGGTACTTGGATGAAATCAGTGTAAGATTTAAAGAGTTCTAGGTTAGAGCAAATGATGAGACAAGTACCTGCAACTGTAATTGTGCTAAGTGGCACCACTATCCACTTTGAATTAGAGCAAAAGATGAGACATGAGCTGAAAGTTCAGGTTCAAGCTCTGCAGTGTGTTGATTTACTCCCTGAATTTAGGACGCTCATTAGCTTGTTGCATTGTTGTTAAGTAGTTGGAGAAGAATCAAATTAATTTCCTTCTTTTTATTTTGGTCAAATTTCTCATCTTTGCTTCTGAGTCTTCCTTACTTTTAGTAATACTTTATTAGTTGAGCTTCTTCTTCATTGATTTTCATCAAGATCAGATCGCAGTAAGTAAAAACATTTTAGGTCTTTGGTGGTTTTCAAAGTACTTGATTGATAAAGATATAAATTGTGTCCTTGTGGATATTATTTATTATCATTGCTTACAGTTTTGTCTTTGGTGGTTTTGGACTTACGGTTTGTATGCATCCTGGGAATAGTTCACGAGACCAGTACTCAGTGGTTTTTGTGCTTTTTATGGTGTTGATTTTTGGTTACTGACAAGCTGTTGTCTGGTGTTGAATGGTTTGGTTTGGAAAGATCAGTAAGTGGTAATGACTAAACAGCGGTTTGGGCTATTAAAAAACCACTGCTCTGCCTCGTGTTGAATGATTTGGTTTGGCATGATCAATAAGTGCTTTGTATAGCCCGAACAGCGTATCGAGACAACGGATGTTGTTGAATAGTTTGGCATGATTAGTAAGTGGTCAACAAAGTATAGTTTCACAAATAATGCTTTGTGTGTGTTGTTGAATGGTTTGGCATGATCACAAACAATGGTAAACAGGAAGAATATAACCTGAAGAAATAGAAACTTAGACATTGTGAATGTCGCTCTATAAATCTGAGGTTAAACTATATGGGGGTTGCTCTCCCTAGCCCAAGTTTGCAACCCATGTTTTTATAAGACGGATCCTGGCTAATCTCGACTGTGTAAAAATAGAGAATAGATGTATATGCATTTGATTCTCGCAACCCATGTTACAGTTTAATAGGCCAAAAAAAGGAGCTCCTTCTCTTTTTCTTCTTTGTTCGGTTATATTTTAGAATATTGTTTTTATTGTCGTTTTCTTTGTTAAATAGGGCTTATAGGACTGTTAAACTCAAGAGTGGAGTTCGAAAAAGTTTACAAAGGAAATCAATTAGCGTAAGCAATCAAACTACTATTATGTTTTTTAATTATATCATTTGTATTCATCTTTATATTTATATGATCGATATTTTCATTTTTGTCGTTCTTTTGTAGTGTTCTCGAATGCTCCGAGGAGTAGAGTGTGGCTATTATGTCATGAAATACATGTGTTCATATAGTTTCACTTGTATGTGAAAGAAAATATGCGTATTCTTGTCATTAAATCTACACTTTTAATATCACATTAGTTACTTATTACCTCTTGTTCTGTTTAGTGTAGCATTTTTCATTGGAGCCATACTCTCAAGAGATTGATCACATACGGTAAGTGTGGTGTAGATTCTTCATTGATGAGTGCTTGTGTTTTGAACCGTGAAGTTCAGGGGTGATCGATCTTTGTATTTTTTTACAACAATTTGCTAAACTTTCAATGCTGTTAAGATTTATCCACAATAGCTAGATTATATACTGTAAAAGATAATATATTTTTTATGATATGGAGGTTGTGAAATGATTGAACATATATATATTTAATATTTAACGTTTAATTTTAATGTAATGAATGCATGGTAGAATTAATACTTTATACAGTAAAAAAAATTAAATAGAAGTCTATGCGTCCCCTACTAGGTTGGGGATGATTTGGATGTTCCATCCCAAATTTATCCTCTCTCTATAAATAGGAATACCGGACCTCCAGTGCACTGGTGAGGATCTCGACTTGTCATTCTCTAAGTAATCAGCAATTCAATTCTAGAGGGCTACGTTGCCAAAAAAAATTTAAGGTGTGGTGTGTATTTGAGGTGGTATGTCTCATGAAATTGAATTATTTTGTTCTTTGTATGCAGGGATGGATACACTAAAAGCGCAAGTCACAGGGTTGCTCTAATGGATTATTGAGCTGCAGACAGAAGGCGGCTTTCGAAACTAGATATTTTCTGTATAAGATGTTTGATGCTGAGGTGTCATCTCCCCTGGAAATCTATGTTGCTAATGCAAATATATATCCTCAGTCAATGAGGTGGACTTGTAAATTTAAGATAATATGCTGCTTTCTTCTGTTAAAAGCTTTGTTAAGCTATAACACAATTGTTCATGTGTTATCGCATCTCTATTATAAGATATATTTTTCGTCAGTTCAAAAAAGGGAGCTTGGAGCATAGCTGAAAGTAGAGTAGATGTAGAGATAATTTTTGTATAATTTTTTTCAAAAATAAACTAATTGCAACAATTCAAATGTAAGTTTAAGAACTTTTTGTCAAAAGGGATCTTTTAAAACATTTTGGTTGTGAGGAGTTACCCATTAAAATTTTAATTGTGAATCACCACACAATAAATAAATATATTTGTTATTTAGGACCTACACCCCATTTTCCGGCAACTAAGTCAAATTTTCGGCATTGACTTTATTAAAACCCCCTTTCTAAAAAAGGTGATTGCACCTTACTCTCTTAATTAAACTGCTACTTTCAATTACGCAGATTCAATCACCCAAATTCTCCACACCCTGTTGTTCTTCGCCATTAAATTGCTCCTTTCAAACACCCACATTTACTACATTGATTAGCCCATAGATACTCAACAATGATACTTGCTCGCTCATACATTTATAAAGATCAAATCATTAATTCTAAGTGGCGAAGAAAACCAGGTTCAATGGGAACAAACAAATTTGGCGAAGTATCAATCAATTCACAATTGTCCTCAGTCCAGTAATGTAAAGATTCAATTCAAGAAAAAAATACCCCGATTCGAATTTAGGAAAAAAATAATATCCCAATTCAATTAGTTTTTTACTAATTTAGCAGTTAGATTTAATTTACGCATTTTTATCCTTATCAAACATAAAGATGAACAATAATCAATATAGAGATTGAATTGATTAAGTAATTCATTGAAAACCATAAACAGAGATTAACTCACCGGAAAAAAAAGAAAGACTGAGTTGGTCTTCGATTCGAGTAAAGATGAAACAGGGGATGGGAATTGGGGGCAGCTTGGATGAAACAGGGGATGAGAATTGGGGGCAGCTTTGTCTGAGTTTATGCAGGTTGTAGTAGCAAAAATAGAGAAACAGGGATATGATAGTATGAATGGCGAAGAACAGGGGTTGGGAATTTGGGTGATTGGGTCTACTTAATTGAAAGAAGCAGTTTAATTAAGAGAGTGAGGTTCACTCACCTTTTTTTTAGAGGAGAGAGCGGGATTTTAATAAAGTCAATGCTGGAGAAATTGACTTAGTTGCTGGAAAATGAGGTGTAGGTCCTAAATAAAAAAAAATATTTATTTATTGGGTGGTGGTTCACAATTAAAATTTTAATGGGTACCTCCTCACAACCAATATGGTTTAAAAAGTCCCTTTTGAAATTTTTTTCTAAGTTTAATTGTTCGTTTTAATTTGTGGCCATGCATTTTTCAGACTTTCTTTAATTTGTAGTTGAAAATTACACCCTTTAATTCTTTTAAGTTTTGTACAAGAATATCGTACGTTTTTCAAGGGCGTACGAGCTCAAGAGACGTCTCATCAGAGATAATATAAGTTAATATTTACTGGTTTTGAACGGAGGAAAACCCCACTCTCTTCCTACTCCTTACCTTCTTCCTTACTTCGCTCACATTCTTCTCCATTCTTCCTTTTGCCATCGACTTTTCGTAAAAGGAATTAGCTAAAGTAAAATTGATTTACGATAATTTTCCGTTGGATCAATGGTTTTCAATAATCTTTAGTCCATTCATACGGAGCCTAAAACCAAATTAGCTAGCTCGTTACATTACCTAGGTATATTTCACTACCTTGGGGGGTCGCGCGCATCGCGCGCGGGCCCACAACTAGTATATATTAAAAAGCGTAAGCATAGGATGCAATCCGCCACATGTCACTCTCCGTTCTTTACAACAAAATTCTATCAACGTTTCTCTCATAAAAATACAAATTGTCCATGAGAAGTTTCGAACCCGCTATCTCGGGTGTGGAAGATAAATGCTCTAACCATTGTGCTACTACATTTTTGTTGCTTCTTTTATCAATGTAATAATGATACTTCCTCCATTTCTTTTTAATTGCAAAAAAGGGGTATTATTTGTGAGACATAAAAAATTCCTTTGTTGCAATTAAAAAGAAACGGAGGAAGTATTAATGATATTACATGTTTTCAATGAAAAACAATATTAAGATACAATATTTTAATTATATTTATGAATAAAACTACTAATCTATGACTTTTTACTAACATCTTTCTACACCAAATTTTAGTTTCTTGAAGTACTAAAGTATAATACATATAAATCCCAGAGCATCGCCTGTTTTTATCTTTTTTTTAGTGACAAGTTTTTTCATGCTAAATGACATTAATTATTTTCAACTATTAGTAAATTGTAATGCATAAAAATTCTAAAGCAGCGTCCGGGTTTAAGTACTAGTTAGTTCTTTAATCACTCAAAATACCATCTTGGGCTTAAGTCTGAATAAAATTGATTCAAGGCATCTAACAATCATGTAATCCAAATTGTATAATAATTATTTGTAGACAATAATTGAAACAATTAATATGAAATCAATCCGTCAATTAAATATTAAATTTAAGCCCTTCAAGAACATACCTTCGCTATTCTAAACGGACTCATTTTGATCACCTTGTATCAATATGGAAAGGAAGATTCATTGATTTAATCTTCAAAATTTTATGTTTAATGTGTTCACTGAGAGAAAATTACGAACATATCTATTGTATTTTGGGTGGGGGGGAAAATTACGAACATATCTATTGTATTTTGGGGGGGGGGGGGTTGGTTTGAGATCTAATTCGAATGTTTCTCCATCTGTTTTTCCACCTCTTGGTCGTTTTTTAAGGGTGATATCTTAACAACCCCCTAGAGTAGTTGCTCCATATTTATTGTGATGCGTGAGGTACACGCATGTACCATAAGAAGGCGGGTGGATCATGTGGGCGACATTCATACGCATAGGGGTGTAAACGAGCCGAGCTCGGCTCGGCTCGACCAAGCTCGGCTCGGCTCGGTGGCAACTTGACCGAGCTCGGGCTCGGCTCAAAGCTCGACGAGCTTGTAAAGTTAAGGCTCGAGCTCGGCTCAGTTGCAAAAATCCGAACTCGAGCTCGGCTCGGGCTCGGCTCGAGTATCTTTTCCCTCATTATTGGTTAACATTCTTGCAAAAAAAGGTAAAAATTAGGTCATAATTCAATAGAGATAATTTGAATGTAAATAAGGTCCTTCACATCACTTAACATTCAACAACCGATAATGTTAATCATCTATTTAAAGTTCAAAACTTAGGAATAACAACATATATTTAAGTAAAAGAGCCGAGCCGAGCTTAAACGAGCCGAGCCTTGTTGGGCTCGAGCTCGAGCTTGGATAGCTAAGGCTCGGCTCGAGCTCGGCTCTGGCTCAAAATTGACCGAGCTCGAGCCGAGCTTTGACCGAGCCGATCTCGAGGGCTCGACGAGCCGGCTCAGCTCAGTTACACCCCTAGATACGCATATGAAACTACAATGTAACTTCCACATGCCAAGTATAAGGTATTAGTTTTTAGTAATTTTTTTAAAAGTAAGTTTCCGAAAATGACTCTTAAATAATCTTGTACTAGTTTGTGCCCGTGCTAATGCACGGGATATCTAATATATAAAACTATGATTTTTGGCCATGTCGATGCCTCCGGTTATAATATTTAATTTTATATTAAATTGTTAAATGTAAATATATTTTGCATAGTTTATATTTTTTATGGTATAACTATACAATCAAATAATAATTAGTATTTATTTACACCTTTAACTATAAATATAAAATTATCTTATTTTATTTTATTTATTACAAACTCTTCTTTTCATTTAATCATTTTGTTTGAAATATGTTGTTCTTAATAATTTCGGGTTTTTTACTTTGGTTTTTTATTTAAATTTGTGTTTATTTCATTTCGGTTCAGTTCCTCACAATACTTCTATTATCATATTTCACTATTCCTTTCAATTTAATTCTTGTTGAGTTCAGCATAAAACTTTTACTCTCACATTTTAATGTTCCTTCCGTTCAACTCGGTTCGGTTTAATTCCATTATTTTTCAGTGCAGTCTAATTTAGTTGACCTGTTTATAAGCAAAGAGAACATGCTCTGTGTTCCATAATCCTAGCAAGAGGCATTATCTAATTTGATTTAGTTGTCATTGAGGCATAATCAATCGCAATAGACCAACTACATGAAAAATGTTTATTTCGAAGGGTATGTACATATCAAGATCCTTGAATTTTTATTAGACTACTTAAATGAACTTTAAACAATTTATACTATTTTAATGATTATTTTGCTAAAGTTATCGCTAAATGATTATGAAGAGTCTAAGTGTAATAATGACTTCAATAAATAAAAAATAATAAAAGTGGTATAGCCCCTTTTTTTCAACCGTAGTCCGTAGAGTGGTATAACCTTAGGTAGCATTAGCATAGCATAAATCAAATGACACTAATTTAGTGCATGCATCCCAATAAATGTGTGAAGCGTAAGAAACTTTAGGTTGCCTTTTATTTTTAACTTTTATGTTGCTTTTGTTCTTTCTCTTTCTACTCTAAGTTCAGTGTTTCCCCTTCCTTCTTCAGTTCACCTTCCCACTTCAATTCTTGTTAGCCCAATTGAAGTTCTTCAGCTCTAGTTCTCATGGTACTATTACAAAAAAAAATTTATCATATAATTTTCACTCCCTAAGTAAACCCAAAAACAAATAAATAAAATAATAGTGATTATAGAAAGGGATATAATCCGGGGTATTTCTATTCGAGATCATAGCAATTCAGATCAGGCCTGAAAGACAAAGGAAATCCCCGCAATTAAACATGCAAAACCGTGCATGAACGAAGATGAAGGCTATAGAGCATGTAAGTATGTACTTGACGAACCGGCATTTTGAAATCCTATTCGGGGTTTTTAAATGGTTGAAATGATTTTGTTCATCTTCTTTGGGGAAATTCTCTATGTTTTGGGAATTTCATCAACTGGGTTTGTTTTGTGATGTGCTCTATTAAATATTTATTTTTTGTGGGTTTTGATTTTAATTTACTATTCTCAATTTCATTTTGAGCTCTAAATATCTCGTGAGATTGCATTACGGAGCATGATTTTTTTTCTAGACTTAGTCAACTCGATATTTAAGCTTTGAAGAAATTTGTTAAATTCGTTTATGATATACTTAGTGTTCTTATGATTGCTTATGGGTGTGTTTTGGGGTTTTTTACTTTAAATTTCGGGGTTCTTTTCCCATGAAATTGAGTTTTTCTGTTTATGAATTTTGGGTTTGATACTCTTCAACTTTAGAAAATTCTTATTTAAGTCGAATTTTTCTGCCAAAACTTGTTTATATTATCTGATACAATTGGGCTAACATTTCATAAGTTTTTTGAGCCTTTTTATGGTAAACATTAATGCTCTACAATATAGGAGCTTGGGTGTTAACCGATTCAATTTGAAGAGTTAAGTATACCATTAAAGAAATTTTACCTTTATAGCGTATCTATATTATTGCTCTTCTTGGAATAGAGTGCTTGGCAAAAAGTACCTATATTGAAATTCACACGAAAATGTGCTGTTTGATCAATAACACAAAGAAATTTTAATTTGAAGAGTCAAGTACAAAGTTAAAGAAACTTACATTTGCCCTTATATCCTTTTCACTATTTTGATTTGAACTTGAGATTGACCTTATTGCTCCTCTTGGATTAGATTGCTTGGCTGAGTTACCCTATGTAAAAAATTAGACACAAAATTATTTGATTTTATTATAAAATATCTATTTATTGGGTAAGGAATAAAAACAACATGGAGATTTAACATAGTATTTTTAGATTTTGCATTACCTGGTTCTCAATCCTTACGTTTGTCTTTTGCAGATATAAAGGGGAAGAACAAATATTTTATTTGGAGGTGATGATAACTTCCTTTATTTGGAGAATTGGAGAAAGTAAGAACTTGTAATAGGTAGTTAGTGTTTTCTTTAAATCATTGCAGAATACACGTTATGTAGTGGGTGGTTTTTTTTTCCATCCTATTTCTCTTAGAATGTTTGAAGTTCTCTTGTAATTTGAAAACATCAAAAGTTTTTTTGGCGGGATGGAATGAGAGCAAAGCAAATAGCAAATAGAGCAATTCTAGAGTCCATCAATACTTTGAAATAATAATGTTCGATATTTCAACCTTTTGAAATCTCTCTATTGTACCCTTAAACTTGCATTTTTTAATTAATAATTTACCCAAATACAAAATTACCAACATGGGGCAATGAAGTAAAGTCCTAGTTTTTAATAATTAACATGCCAAACACCCTTGGCATATGTGGCTCACACATTATAAATTTACAAGGTTGCAATTTTAGGCAAGAATAATAAATATATTTCAATAATATTTACAGGGTTAGACAAAAATAATAAAAAAATTATAAAAATAGTACTCCTTCCGTTCCCATTTGAAATATGGGGGAAAACGAATACAAATTGAGGTGAATGAGAATCTTTTCAATTTTATATTGTATAAAGTGTATTTGATACCTTTTTACTTTTGAAAAGGTAAGAGAGAGAAAGAAAATCGGGTGATTGGAAAATAAAAGATTCTAGAGTGAGTCATGTGTAAGACAAAAAGTAAAAAAGTGTAGTAAATATTTGGTTGTTAAAGGTTAAGATGGGAAATTTAAATATTCTTAAAATGGAAAAGATTCAAAGTGGGAAGAACTTTTTGAAATATCCCAAAAAGGAAAATGAGAACAGAACAAAGGGAGTAGTATATCTTGGAAATTGAAGATATAGATTTTTTTGAAAATTCTAAAAATAATAATTATAAGGTATATTTCCAAAATCAGATAATGAGAAAACATCAAAAAATGAATCACTTAATGTTTCAATTTTTTTAAAGAAACTCAAATTATTTTACTATAGTATATATATTATTAATAGCCTTATTTATTTAACTAATGTTGAAATGAAAGGGATAGAATATTATTCTTTTCCATTATTGAAAAATTTGAAAAATTAAAATTTGTTTAGAAATTCGATTGAATAATTTCAAATTTAAGATTATTGAGGGAGATTTTAAATTAAAATAATGATATAAATTTTTTTCTCTAAAAGATGTCTTGGGAAGAAAAAAAATTACTTTCCTATTAAATTATTTGCAGTTATCTAACGGGCACACAATTTATGAAGAAAATTAAGATTATTATTTTATTAAGAATTGATTGTTTAAATTTTTTGATATTAGTAGAAATGTGGTGGTCTAGTCCTGGTTGAATTCGTTTACATTTCACTTGCTATATTAGTGAACTAGTCTTTAAACCCATGCAAATGCAGGGGAAGATTTAACGCCCATATAAAATGCACGAGTAACAAAAAGTTAAAAAACGGTTAGAAAATAAAATCTACAGAGAAACGGATAAATAATATTCTTTTTCGAAGATTCAATATCAACAATGAAATGAAAATTGACAGGTTAGAACTGACACGGTCGTTGCACGTGCCAAATTAAATACCTAACTTAGCCTAATATAGGGTCAGAAAGGGTCGAATCCATGAGAAAACAATGATTAATCAAGGTTTGAATGAGATTTAGCAAGCTAAGCCTATTTTGGGTTTTTGAGATTAAAGATCAACTAAGAAATTAGGAACTAAATAGCTAGCAAATAGACTAAGTGATTCGAATTAAACTATATAAAGAGGACACTAGGGATAGGGGATTCACGAGCTAACATTTAATTAAACAAATTGCCAAGCCAGTGGGATTCATTAGGGTCGATTAGGGGACTAAGTCACTCAAATGTTTCCTAATTACTCTCTTGAGCTAATTACGAGGACCTGATCAACTAATTTTACTTATTCTCATGGTAAAATTAATCAACAATGTATTTCCACAACTCATAGTGATTCGATTGAGGTCCTAGGAAGTCAACACTTATTCTCATGGTGAAGTCAACCCATTGACTAGCTTAAGGTCAACCTAGGCTTCATTTCTCAATCCATCATCTAAGATACCCAAATCTAGTTTAAATGGTAATCAATCAATCAAACATAGCGATTAATTTAAACTAGACAACCTAATTTTACCTAGGTCAATCCCCCTAGCTTGACTTTCAAGGTTAACTCATGATTAGCAAGGTCATCCACTTTCCCTAGCTAGTAAACTACTCACTAGCCATGAAAAGCATGAAAATAAGCTTCAATCAACAATGGTGGAAATCATATTAAATAAGCTAATCATGAGCTAATTACTACTAATAAATACTAAATTAAGGTAAAACAAGTATAAAAGCAAATAAAGAAAAGAGATAGAAGAAATACTCAAAGATGGATGGAAATCAAATGCAAACCTCCATTAAAATAACTTCAATCTTCAACTTTAAACTTTTAGATCTAGGTTCTCTCTCTATACATTCAACTTCTCTATCTACTCTCTCTCTAATTAAAGCTAATTAAAATCTGGAATTAAAAACTTAGTTCATTATTATTACAAAAAATGGGTTTTTATACTACGTAAACATAAGGGCAAAGATGTAAAAGACGATCCAAAAAAGAGCAGTTGTGGGCAAAGGAGCGCCCGCTCCATGCTTGGAGCGCTCTCTCCAGGGTCGCTCCAAGTCACTACCCTCCTCTTTTCATTTCTTCATGGACGGAGCGCCCGCTCCGCCTCTTTTGGAGCGCTCGCTCCCCTGTTTTGGAGCCTCTTCCTTGGAATACTAGCTTTAAACACTTCAAGAAGAGATTAGATAGGGGAGGGGGGATGCACATGCACATGTAATGATCTATATGCAACCTAACTACATGCAAATGAACTAAAACTAAATTCAAAGCATGAGAATATGAGAAATGATGTAAAAGGGGAAGAAAAGGGAACTATATGGCCTAAAATACATATAAATGACCTAAAACTAAATGCAAATTAGTGAACCTAAAGTCCACTTATCAAATTCCCCCAAGCTTGCCAATTCCTTGTCCTCAAGCAATTAACAATCCCAAGGAAACAAATGCATGCACTAAAAGTAGAAAGAGCATCACAAAATTATGGTCCTCATCTTATAAGAGGTGTCAAGGCAAAGGGAAATCTCGACCAACTTTCGAAGCTTATAGCCGTCCTTCCTTATCCATAAGTTAGGGGTCAAAGGGGTGGTCTAAACTAGTGTGCAAAGAAAATGATCGTCCTAAAGGTCCCTCAACCATCACACAAGCCCTCATTGATTCTAAGTGAAACCTTTTCCCACAAAATGGAAAAACTCGCTCAACCGTGTACCAATCACGCCCCACAAGTTTCCAAATTCCCCCAAGCTAGCCCTTTTATTAAATAGTTAACAAAATTCCTAAGGCCCTAGACTACCTCCTCACGCGGTCCACCTCTCACTCGATAGTCATGTTTCTGAGGCACGGTACTGAGCACTCGGTATGAGACACGATAAGAGGGTAATGTAGCTCATACCAAAGGCATTGGAGGCCGAACCATGATTTTTTTTATAACTATAGGCTACTACCTTGTGGGCTCTCATGCACCACTTATCTGATCCAATTGGCCAAATGGCTCTTTTTCTTTTCAATTTTTCAATCAATTTTTTTTAATTGTTTTTTTTTGTTTCCTCTTTTTTTTTAAAGGGTACAAGCCTTGCATTTTATTGAGCTACAAGGGTTCTCAAGGTCGCTAAAGGGCTTATCCAAGGTCAAAGGAGAGAGTAAAGACTTTTTATACGGAAATAGTGACACTTATTCACGCTAAAGGCGAGTCTCGGACAATCGAGGGGTCTATTCGTAACAAGTCCTAGGCATCCAAGCTTAAAACACCCCTAATACTCCTAACGAGCACATAAGACACTCAAGCTACTACACCCCAACTCAAAAGTTAAGTTCCGAACCTCTAACCTCTAACCTCTAAATTCATTATATAGAGTCATTCCTTAACTAGGTGATGCAAAATCTTTTTGTTGTTTTTGAAAATTTTAAAGATTTACATGCAAACTACCAATAGACAAATCCTATATGCAATTAATAAGGTACATGCAAAACTATCATGCTATGAAACTATACTACATGCAAGACTAAGACTAAAAGGAGTTAAAAAGAATATAAAAAGAAAAGTAAAGCAAAACGATATATATATAGAAACAAAAAGGAAGAAAATAAGAGAAAGTCATGTACATGTAATATACAAGGGAATCAGTCAACCATGGTCAATATCATCAATATCCTCAAGCCATCAAACAATAAAGCACACTCTCTTATCATGCCCCGTAATCCCGACCTAGCATGCATCTTCTCTAAGAAGCATACCGAAAAAGACACCCCAAACCCTCAAAAAGAAGCCACATCCCGCGAGAATAATCAAATATAAACACCCCCCAAACAATCAAGGCGTCGTCCTCGGTGCAAACATACAAAACAAGTAAAGGGGGAGTGGGGCAAGAGGAACTAGTCCTCGTCCATGTGAGATGGACCTTCTCCTGAAGGGGGAGGTGGTGGCATGTCTCCCGAAGGGGGAAGGCACAACATCGAGCCATAGAAGGCTAAGGGGGCGGGGCCATGAGGCTCCCAACCGCCTATGTAGCCCGACGGCCAAGCGCCATAAGGGTAGGGATAGGCGGGATCACCCATGGGGTTGGAACCCCCGGGTGCCCGCCAATCATAGGGTGGGTCGTGGTGGGTCCAAATACGGGTACGTGGGTTTGCGTTCATTCAATCGCGTTACCGGCCCTTGTGGAGGAGGCCAATTAGGAAAGTTGACATAGGGTTCAACATTTCCTCTATCCACGTGGTGATGGTACATAGCATTAGTTTGCACCATCATACCACTCAAGTCTTCTCTCATGCCTTGGATCGCATTCATCATGCGATCCTAGTTGAGAGCAAGACTATAGTAGGCCCCATCATAGTCAAAAGAGCAGGACGACACTGAAGCACGACGACCGAAACTTGGCTCCTCTCTTTGGAGATGGGGAGCTAAGTAGTCGCGTGCGACCTGGGCTTGCCCGACGGGGGGCTCAAAAGGGATGATAAAAATATCAGCATCCTACCCGTCGCGTTCAAGATGGGTCACCTCCCGGTATGGTAAGTAGAAGTGATGTCTACCCCTTACCTTCCAAACAAACCGCTCAGTATCGGGGATATAATCAATCCATCCGGCGGCTTTAAGATAATTCATATCCAGGAAGGGGTTCTCATCAACTGGAGTCAACAATGGGAGTTTCTCCCCAAAAGCAAGGGCGGTGGCAATGAGAATCACCATTCCCCCACAATGAATATCGGATTTGAAAAGTTCCCCACGGCGTATAGCAAGACACTGTTGGAGAAATAGAAATCTGACATTCAACTTGCCCCCATTTTCCCGAGGGTTATGGGCGGCAAGGTAGAGTGCACTCACCTCCTCGGAGGCCACCTTATTCGGCTCCTTTTTGGACTAAGGAGGCGGTGAATGTATCTAAGGACGGGGGAATGCATATGAGAGGAATACCCCGTCTTTACATCAAAGGGGGCATATCTGGCAATGTCTTGCCAAAATACGTCCCTTTGATAATAGACGTTATGTTGCCAAGTTTCGGGGTTACGAATGGCGTTTGAGGCATCACAAAGGAATATTTCGTTAAGCCTCACTAAAGAGATGCATTGGGGTTGATTGAACAATTGGAAGGAGATTTCATACTACTCCTCATGTCCCTCAACCTCACGTCTCTCGAGAGAGGCTAAGAATTTCAAAGTGAGGCGCGCATACATCAAAGCGCAAAACGTGTGAAAGCGTTCCATGCCCATAGCAAGCAAGGACATCCTTACATCACGCCTAATCCCTAAACTTTCAAGGGTATCACCATGGTAAAACTTGGAAGCTTTAATTAACTAAATTCGTCATACCAACGTTTATGTTCTGTGTTGACAAACTTAAGGGCTGGAAGGGTGCCCTTTTGGTTCTTTTGTGAAGAAGAGCTATGGCCTTTCTTACTCTTTTTGCGAAGATGGTACATACTTGGAGTTTATAGAGAATAAATCAACCAACTGGTGGATTTAGAAATCAAAAGACCACGAGCTCAATCTGAGAAAGTAAGCTCAAAAATGGAGGCATCGACTATGATAAATTTCAAAATAACAAAATGAAACAAAGAAAATCAAGTATTCACACAAATAGAAATCAAAGTAAAATTAATAAAAAATTAAAAATAAAAGAAACTTGGAAAATTAAACTAAATAAGCTAAAAGGAGGAAGAAACTAAAAAGCAAAATAATGAAATAAATCACACAAAAGTTCCAAATAGATCAAATAAAAATCAAAATCTATCTAAATCTACCAGCTAAGTCCACAAGAATCACCAAAATCATCATATTTTTAAATTCTAAGCCAAATCTAGAAGAAAAATGAAAGTTAGGATTAGGGTTTTACCTCCCTCTTTAAGAAGGGTGAAGAAAATCTTCAATTGCTAACAATGTAGGCGTTTTCAAGCTCCAACCGTGCTCCTTAACTTTTTTTTCTTCAAGAAATCACCCCCAATCTTCAATTTCAAGTGATGACTGATTTTCCAATTTGGGGCTTTGATACGTGTCGTTTGCTTATACAAATTAATAATTTATAATACCTATCTTAACCTCAAAAATATACACATAGTAAAGGATAAGTAGGGTCGATCCCACGGAGAGACTAACTAATTCACTAAAAACCAAAGTTTGACTAATTGGACGACTAGTAACATAGAAAGAATAAAGACAACTATATACATGTTCACATTGATTTGGGGGGGTTTGTTCGGAAAATAACTATCTAAACTAAACTAAATACTAATAACTAATATATACAAGTGAAGACAGGCTACCCATTAAGCACATAATCTTAGAAATACTCAACCTTTTAATAACGAACTTGGATCACATATTAGTCACAAAATCAATATGAAAGGTTAATGTTAGCAATTTTGATAGCAAAGTTTCCCCTTTATCCCTCTTCTCAAATCTAGCCAAGGAAATTGTCACAGTCCACTATGGCTAAATTATGAGTGGTAATAGCTAACTTTAATCTAGGCCAAAGTTAACTCTTACTAATCCTACAATCACCAATAATTCGCAACTAGCAAAATTCAGATTAGTAGCATTAAGAACGATTAACCCAAGCAATCAAAACACATAGATGTATAAATTAACTTGGTCAAGTTATAATCTAATTTAAACCGGAACTATATCGCAAACCCCAATTCAAATTAGTTGCTTCTCGGATTACATAATTTGTATAAGAACGAACCATGTAATTAGCACAAGAACACACCTTAATACTCAAAAGATAGCAATTAAGCATAAAGTTGAAATCTTTAAACAAGAACAAGTATAACTTGAATATCATACCAAAATTCGAAACTACAATGTAAATACTAATATTCAAAGACCCAAAAACATAATTGAAAGATTAAATATACTAAGTATAAGATCATAATTTGTGAATTGAGATATCTAGATAAAATTTGAGATTAAAGGTGAGAAAAGAACTTATAATTATGCCCGGAAAATCGCCGTTCGAACTCGGTTTTGACACCTCAAACGAACCCGACTCTCGCTCTTCCTTGCCGTACAGGATCTGTACTTTCAAGGAGTGTTCTTCCTCCACTTCACTTCTCAATCTTTACCCAAAAACTTCACTCTCAAACTCCCTTTTTATTCTTGTAAAATCTGCCCAAGCTTGCTTGCTTTTCCGGACTGAATTAGATGGGGTTTTATACCCAAACAAATTGTGGATCTTCATGATATAATTTCACCCTAAAATCACTGAAGGATAAAATTCTATCTCAGGGTAAACTTTATCTTCTGCTTATCTGTTGGCATTAGATGGGAATAGAAGATGAACTTTATCTTGATTGAATTTGTTGGCCAGTAGAAATCAAATTGAAGATCTGTTAAAGAAGATAAGTAAAGCCCTTTTCTTCGGTACATGTTGTTGCCTACCTCTGTATCTGCTCCTCCTTATTTCCTTTTTATTTCTTTTCTTTCTTTTGCTTTATTTTGCTTATTTGGTTGACTTTATCAAGTGTAGGAGTAGTCTTTTGCTCCTTCACTTTGGTACAGAAGCGATGCTCGTCATTAATCAAGTCCAACTCCTCTAATTTAGGCATCCAAATACCTGTCATAGAATACTAGGTAATTTAGCCCATTTTAACAACAATTATAATATTGCATAAATAAAGCTCATAATCTATAAAACTATTAAATATCCCACAAAACGCCATGAAAAGACTGTCAAAAGAGTGAGATTATGGAACAAAAATATCGACAATCAGACACTTATCAGGCTTTTTAATGAAAGTGGGTTCTTTGTGTAGAGGAGGAGAAATGGTGAAGGTTTTGTGAAGGAAGTGAGTGAAAAAGATGAGAAATGAAGGAGATATGGAGGTTTGAAGATGGAAGTTTAATGGAGTTTAGAGAGAAAAGGGGTTTGAAGAAGATGAATGAGTGAATGAATGTGAGGGTGATGTGAGTATGAGTGGATGAGGTGGGACAGATGGGGGCGGGGTAGTAAAAAAACACGTGCAACTAAAAATTGGCGAAGGGTCGCTGCTTCCCCATTGGAGCGCCCGCTCCAGGCCTGAAGGGGGCGCTCCGCTCTCGCTCCACGAACGCTCCAAGTTCTGCCAAATGCTGCTTTTCTTCGGACAAAGGGAGTGAACGCTCCAGTGTCAAAGGAGCGACTGCTCCACTGGGCGAGCGCCCCCCTTCAGCTCTTTGGGGCTAGCTCCTCCCCTTATTCTTCCGTACTTAACCAAATTTTGGTCTTTTTCATTCGTCCTCCAATTTTTCTATTTACTCCTCTTTTCGTTCTTTTTCTCATTTATTTTCATTCATCATTTTTTTTATTTTCATTTTTTTTCTTTCGTTTTCTCAATTTTTTTTGAAATGCTAAGAACCCGGGTTGCCTCCCGTAAGCGGTTCTTTAAAGTCATTAGCTTGACCTCCCTATGAAGAAAAACCTCATAGGGGAAGGGGGTAGTCATCCAAAGCGATATGGCAAATGCTCTCAATCTGGGTTCCATCGTGGTATACCTTGAGTCTTTACCCATTTACTTTGAACGTCCCTTTTTCTTTGCTCCAAACTTCCACCACCCCATGCGGGAACACCGTTTTAACTTCAAACGGCCCACTCTATCTAGACTTAAGTTTTCCCAGAAAGAGTCTTAGCCTAGAGTTGAAGAGAAGGACCTTGTCTCCTACCTTAAATTCTCTCTACATAATCCTTCGGTCATGCCATGCCTTAGTCCTCTCCTTGAAAACCCTACCATTTTTATAGGCATCTCACCTAAGCTCTTTGAGCTCATGTACATCCAAAAGTGTTCTTTCCCCGGATGCCTTGAGATCAAAATTCAAAAGGTTGATGGCTCAATACGCTCCGTGCTCTAACTCAACGAGCAAATGACATGATTTCCCATACACTAGCTTGTAGGGGGTTGTGCCAATTGGGGGTCTTCTAAGTCGTTCTATAGGCCTATAAAGCATAATCAAGCTTTAATGACCAATCCTTCCGAGATCGGTTCACGGTTTTCTCCAAGATGAGCTTCTCTTCCCTATTTGACACCTCCGTTTGGCCGCTACATTGAGAGTGGTAGGAGAGCCCCATTTTATGACGTACCCCTTATTTGGAGAGGGGCACTTGGAAACTCTTTTTGACGAAATGGGATCCCCTATCACTAATCACGGCCCTCGGAACCCCGAACCTTGGAAATATCACGGACTTGAAGAGGTTGGTAACTACCTTCGTATCATTTGTAGGAGAGGTGATTTCTTCCACCCATTTTGAGACATAGTCAACCGCCACTAATATATAGGAGTTAGCAAGTTAAGAAGGGAAAGGTCCCATGAAATCCACCCCCAAACATCAAAGATCTCCCACTATAGAATGTTGGTGAGGGGCAATTCATGCCTTTTTGAGATGTTACCGACCCTTTGACACCGATCGCAAGCTTTCACAAAGCCCCAAACATCCTTGAACATTGTGGGCCACAACAATCCACATGATAAGATCTTAGCAACGGTCTTGTCGGCGCCCATATGTCCTTCACAAGGGGATGAATGATATTTCTCTATCACACTCGCTATCTCATCATCGGGAAGGCATCTCTGATATAAACCATCCTCCCCCCCGCTTGAACAAAAGTGGGTCCTCCCACGTATATAACTTAGAATCATGGAGGAACCGCCTTCATTGTTGATAGTTGAACTCAAAAGGAATGATACCACAAGCCAAGTAATTCGCCATGTCGGCAAACCATGAGTTATCAAGGGCTTTGATGGATTACAAGAGATCATCCTTTAAGCCATCATCAATAGGAAGCTCATGGGGGGGGCGTCTTCAAGAAAAGGTAACCGGAAAAGGTGATCGGCCACCAAGTTCTTCGTTCCCTTCTTGTCTCTAATCTCAATATCAAATTCTTGGACGAGAAAGAGCCATTGAATCAACCTCGGCTTTGCATCTTTCTTGAACATAAGGTACTTGGTTGCCGAGTGATCCGTGTACACTACCAGTTTGGAGCACATAAGATAAGGCCAAAACTTATTAAATGCAAACACAACCACCAATAACTCTTTCTCCCTTGTGGCGTAGTTCTTTTGCGCCGAATCAAGTGTCTTGCACGCATAATGAATAACATGAATCTTCCCTTTTTTTCTTTGCCCTAACACGGATCCCGCTGCATAGTCAGTAGCAACACACATTAGTTCAAAAGGCAAGCTCCAATCTAGAGCTTGCACAATGGGGGCGGAATAAGGGCATGCTTTAAAGTCTCAAAAGTTTTCATGCATTCATCATCAAAAACGAAATCAATATATTTTTGCAAGAGGCTAGATAGGGCCTAACAATCTTAGAGAAGTCCTTTATGAACCGGAGATAGAAACCGGCATGACCCAAAAAAAACGCACTCCCTTCACCGTAGTAGGTGGGGGCAACTTCTCTATGACCTCAATCTTGGCCCTATCTACCTCAATTCCCTTTTGGGAGATCTTGTGTCCCAACACAATTCCATCCTCCACCATGAAGTGGCACTTCTCCCAATCAAGCACTAGATTCATCTTTTGACATCTTTAAAGCACAATTTTCAATTTCTTGAGACAATTGTCAAAAGATGAACCTACCACGGAGAAGTCATCCATGAACACCTCAATGGTATCTTCTAACATATCCGAATAGATGGCGGCCATACATCTTTGAAATGTAGAGGGCGCATTGCACAAGCCAAATGGCATCCTTCGATAAGCAAAGGTACCAAATGGACTTGTGAATGTAGTCCTTTCTTAGTCATCGGGGTGGATGGGAATTTGAAAGAACCCTGAATAACCATCAAGGAAACAAAAATGAGAATGACCTGCCAAACTTTCCAACATTTGATCTATAAAGGGGATGGGCAAATGATCTTTCTGGGTGGCTTTATCCAATCTCTAGTAATCTATGCACATGCGCCACCCGGTAACCGATCTAGTAGAGATTTGCTCTCCCTTTCATTGGTGATGACGGTCATGCCTCCCTTTTTAGGGACCACATGGATGGGACTAACCCACCTACTATCAGAGATAGGGTAGATTATTCCCTCCTCAAGGAGTTTCAACACCTCCTCTTTGACCACTTCTTTCATATTGGAATTCAACCTCCTTTAACGTTCAATAGAAGAAGCATGATCGTCATCAAGATGAATTCTATGCATTCATAGGGTAGGACTTAGCCCCTTGAGATCTTCAATGCTATACTCAATGGCACTTCTATGTTCCCTAAGGATATCAAGAAGTTAAGTAAGTTGAGTGCCTTCAAGCGTAACATTGACTATAACCGGGTAAGTCTAACCCTCACCAAGAAATGCATATTTTAAAGAAGGGGGGAGGGGTTTCAACTCTATCTTTGGAGGATGCTTATAACTCTCCTCTTTAGGTGAAAGCACTAGATTCAACTTCTTTCTACTCTCTCTCTAATTAAAGCTAATTAAAATCTGGAATTAAAAACTTAGTTCATTATTATTACAAGGGAAATTCCCAATAGTACACTCATAGAATTTGCTTCTCTTAGTGGTATACTTCCACCTTTTTGACTTCTTAATGGTACACCTGTAGTTTGAAATCCTCCATACCGTAATCATTCCGTTAAGTAAAAGGTTAGTTTATGGTTAATTAGGGTTAGGGATTTGTCTCGTTTTGCGTGCTTTGACATTTTCAAGGTTGAGATGACGTTTTTTCGAAAAACGGACACCACTGTGCGCCCTTTATGGGTAAGAATTTCAAGAATCCCTACGAAATGAGTACTAATAAGCCGGTTTTTCGAACACGTACCTCGAGATGACTTTTTGATAGCCGAAAAAGCACCCTTGAAATATGTGCTCGAAAATTCTGACTTGTAGGTACTCATTTTGAAGGGATTATCAAAATTATTGCCCATAAAGGGTGCACGGTGGTGTCCGTTTTTCAAAAAAACGTCATCTTCACCTTGAAATAGCCAAAGCACGCAAAACGAGTAACCCTAATTAACCCTAATTAACCCTAAATTAACATTTAGTTAACGGAATATTCACGGTAGGGAAGATTTCAAACTACAGGTGTACCATTAAGAAGTCAAAAAGATAGAAGTGCACCAGTAAGAGAAGCCAGTTCTAGGAGTGTACTGTTGGGAATTTCCCTTAATACAAAAATGGGTTTTTATACCCCATAAACATAAGGGCAAAGATGTAAAAGACGATCCAAAAAGAGCAGTTTTGGACAAAGGAGCGCCCGCTCTAGGAACGCTCCTGGGTCGCTCCAGGTCACTGCCCTCCTCTTTTCATTTCTTCATCGACGCAGCGCCCGCTCAGCCTGTTTTGGAGCCTCTTCCTTGCAATTCTAGCTTTAAACACTTCAAGACGAGATTAGATAGGGGAGGGGGGGTGCACATGCACATGTAATGATCTATATGCAACCTAACTACATGCAAATGAACTAAAGCTATCTATTCTGTTCCTCATTATCCTCCAAATCCTCTCCCAAAAGTACATCTTCCAAGGGGTCCTTCTTACCCCATACTCTTCAAACTCAAGACCTCCTCATCAAAGCTATCTATTTTCTTTACCTCTTCCATGATTGGAGACTTTATTGATTGCTTAAAAGTAAACTCCATGCTCTCATCTCCAACCCTTAGTGTAAGCACATCACGCTTCATATCAACAAGAACTCCGACCATTTTAAGGAAAGGCCTCCCAAGTATAAGAGGAACTTGGGAGTCTTCCTCCATCTCCATAACCACAAAGTCACAAGGGATGAAGACCCTTCCAAATTAGACCGGCACATCTTCCTACTCTCCAACCGGAACTTTCACCGATCTATCGACGAGTTAAATGACTCTCCTTGTAGGATTGAGTTCAAAATTGAGTTGCTTAGCTATGGACAAGGGCATCATCAAACTCACACTCGCCCCCAAATCCGCCAAGGCCCTCTTAGGCTCCAAGTCCCCCATCTTCAAAGAAATAGAAAATGACCCCGAATCTTCAAGATTCTTGGGAAGCTTGTTTTGAAGTATGACACTAACTTCGGCGGTCAAAGCAATAGTAGCACTTTCCTCGAGCTTGGTCTTATAGGAGAGGAGCTCCTTAAGAAACTTGGCATAAGTGAGCATTTGAGACATGGCATGGTGGAAAGGGATGTGCACTTGAATTCCTTTCATGACTTCCAAGAACTTCATGAATTTATCATTGAGTTGCTTCTTAGCTAGTCTTTGAGGAAAAGGATCTGGAGGCACATAAGCCTTTGGTGCGGCTTGGCTATTCTTTGTGTTTCACATGAACTTCTTTCTCTTGGCTCGGTACAACATCACTTTCATATTCCACTATTACTTCTTCAAGAAGCTTCTCAACCTCTCCTTCGCCCCCCCTTTTCTTCACTTTCGGGCTTTCATTCACCTCACTGGGCATCTTGGGCCCCTCATAATTTGCTCCGGATCTCAAAGTAATGGCCTTGGCATGCTCTTGAATCACGGGTTGGCTAGGGAATTGAGTAGGAGAAGAGTTGGAGTTGCTTACTTGTTGAGCAATTTGAGCAAGTTGGGTCTCAATCATTTTGTTGTGAGCTTGCATTTGTTGCAAGGAAGATTTAATATCTCCAAACGTCTTATCATTATTGGCATTGGTCTTGGTTTGTTGGTTAAGGAAAAGTTGGAGTGTAGACTCAAGTAATGAAGGCTTTGGTTCGTTAGGCTCAAAGGGTGGTCTTTGTTGTTGTTGGTTGAAATCGAGTGGTCGATATGGATCGATGTAGTTTTTGTGATTTTGTGATGGTGGAGGTTTCCATGATCCTTGAGAGGGGTTGTTCCACCTCCCTTGGTTTTTGAAGTTTGTGGGCCCTTCTTGCCTTGCACCAACCCATGCCACATGTTCCGTAGATCCTCCACAATAAGAGCTTGCATGATCGGTGCCCTCACAAATATCACAAGAGAAAGCTTGGGAAGGTGGTCGGCTTGGGGATGCCAAGTTCACCTTCTCAAGTTTCTTAGCAGAGTGTCTAGCTTGGCATGGATATGATCCATAGCCTTCACATCATGCTTCCCTTTTCCACTAACCTTCTTACTTGTAGACCTTGTATTCCCCCAAGAGTAATGCCTCACAACCTCTTCAATGGAGGGCTCAATGTTATCAACCGGTAGCTTGGTGAGTTTACCCCCCGCTCCGGAGTCAAGACTAGCTCTAGTCATGGGAAGCAACCCATCATAGAAACTTTGCATCAACATCCATTGACTATACCCATAGTGCGGACACGACCTTCATAAGTCTTTGAACCTATCCCATGCCTCATTCAAGCTCTCATCCTCATCTTATGTGAAATTAGAGATCTTCCTCCTAGCCTCAGAAGTCTTCTCTTGGGAATAAAACTCATCAACAAAATCCGTCGTTACTTGTGCCCAAGTAGTCAAGGAATCGATAGGCATAGATTGTAACCACTTCTTGGCTTTCCCCGTGAGAGAGAAGTGAAAAAGGTTAAGCCTCACGAACTCTTGAGTGACATTATTTTGCTTGATCGTGGCACAAAGCTCAAGAAAGTTCGCCAAATGATCAAGTGGACACTCATGAGTAAATCCTCCATATGGCTCTTGCTTGATCATTCTAATCAATGTGGAGAAAACTCAAAGTTAGCGGTTGTTGTCGGCCTCCGTATCCCACTTTTGAGCTCAAACGCTTCGGGGTGACCATAGTCCCTCAAAGCCCTTGGAACGGGTGTATCCTCCGCCATTACACTAGAAGTAGAAGTACTAGATTGATCTTCCTCAAATACCTCCCTCGGTTTCTCCTCACTAGTAGATAGTACCCTTGGTTCCCTAAAAATCCTCCTCAACTACCGTAAAGTGCCCTCAAGATTGTGGTCGATTGGAAGCAATTGATCTCCTCGTAAACTTCTTGACATGCAAATACAAAAGCTAAAGAGCAAGATTAGCAACACAAGGCTTACCACCAAGTAGCAAGCAACCAATCGGTAACCAAAGAAAAATAAAAATAGAAAGGGGGAAGGGAATAGAGTTAACTTAGACTCAAAAATCACAATTCAATGTAATGTGATCCGTTGCTTCCCCGGCAACGGCGCCAAAATTTGACACGATCGTTGCATGTGCCAAATTAAATGGCTAACTTAGCCTAATATAGGGTAAGAAAGGGTCGAATCCACGAGGAAGCAATAATTAATCAAGGTTTGAATGAGATTTAGCGAGCTAAGCCTATTTTTAGGGGTTTTTGAGATTAAAGATCAACTAAGAAATTAGAAACTAATTAACTAGAAAATAGACTAAGTGATTCGAATTTAACTATATAAATATGACACTAGGGATAGGGGATTCACGAGGTAACATTAAATTAACCAAATTGTCAAGCCAAGGGGATTCATTAGGGTCGATTAGGGGACTAAGTCACTCAAATATTTCTTAATTACTCTTGCGAGCTAATTAGGAGGACCTAATCAACTAATTTTACCTATTCTCATGGTAAAATTAATCAACCAAGTATTTACACAACTCATAGTGATTCGATTGAGGTCCTAGAAAGTCAACACCTATTCTCATGGTGAAGTCAATCTATTGACTAGCTTAAGGTCAACCTAGGCTTCATTTCTCAATCCTTCACCTAAGATACCCAAATCTAGTTTAAATGATGATCAATCAATCAAACATAGTGATTAATTTAAACTAGACAACCTAATTTTACCTAGTTCAATCCCTCTAGCTTGACTTTCAAGGTCAACTCATAATTAGCAAGGTCACCCCTTCCCCTAACTAGTAAACTACTCACTATCCATGAAAAGAATCAAATAAAAAGCTTCAATCAACAATGGTGATCCAACAATGGAGGAAATCATATTAAATAAGATAATCATCAACTAATTACTACTAATCAATTCTAAATGAAGGTAAAACAAATATAAAAGCAAATAAAGAAATACTCAAAGATAGAGGGAAATCAAATGCAAACCTCCATTAAAACTTTAAACTTTTAGATCTAGTTTCTCTCTTTAAACATTCAACTTCTCTCTCTACTCTCTCTCTAATTAAAGCTAATTAAAATCTGGAATTAAAAACTTAGTTCATTATTATTACAAAAATGGGTTTTTATACCCCGTAAACATAAGGGCAAAGATGTAAAAGACGATCCAAAAAGAGCAGTTCTGGGCAAAGAAGCGCCCGCTCCTCATACTGTGGAGCACCCTCTCCATGCTTGGAGCCCCCGCTCCAGGAATGCTCCAGGGTCGTTCTAGGTCACTGCCCTCCTCTTTTCATTTCTTCATGGCCGGAGCGCCCGCTTGCCTCTTTTTGAGCGCCAGCTACCCTGTTTTGGAGCCTCTTCCTTGCAATTCTAGCTTTAAACACTTCAAGAAGAGATTAGATAGGGGGAAGGGGGATTCACATGCACATGCAATGATCTATATGCAACCTAACTACATGCAAATGAACTATAATTAAATGCAAAGCATGAGAACATGAGAAAGGATGTAAAAAGGGAAGAAACGGAAACTATATGGCCTAAAATGCATCTAAATGACCTAAAACTAAATGCAAATTAGTGAACCTAAAGTCCACTTATCAAGAACAATATGAAAGTTTACTTGAGGTATGAATATAATATTTATCAATTCAACTTTAAGGGTTAATCGCAAGGAATTTATACAAAAAATTGCTTAGCTTGAATTACGATTTAAAATATGCTCTTACTGGCTTCATATGTACATGACGCTTGCAAAACCATGATAAACTTAGTTATTAAAAGTGGATAATTATCTAATTAGTGAAACGACTAAGATATTTTTTTATTCTATTTAATTAGTTTTTTTCTATGTTCATTTTAGTTTACTACCCAATCTAGAGGAGGGCATACCATGGGGTGGTTGAGCTTTAACGGAAGCAAGGAGGTATCGAATTTACACTCAGCATAGAGAGTGCTTGAACGACAATAAGAATCTTTCTTTTTTAATACCCCCAAATAGTCAAATTCTCTATGTTTTAACTTTATCATATCTCTTTCAAAGAATAATTTCACTAATACAAGACCTACCCGTCGACAAGGGCAAAAGCGGCCTTAGTGATTCGACGATGCCGAGTGGAAGGACCGTCGCTCAACGAATAAAAGTTACTCTAGGGATAACAAGCTGATCTTCCCAAGAGTTCACATCGACGGGAAGGTTTGGCACCTCGATGCCGGCTCGTAGCCACCTGGGGCTGTAGTACGTTCCAAGGGTTGGCCTGTTTGGCTATTAAAGCGGAACGTGAGCTAAGTTTAGAACTTTGTGAGACAGTTTGGTCCATATCCAGTGTGGGAATTAGAGCATTGAGAGGACCTTTCCCTTGTACGGGAGGACCGGGAAGGACGCACCTCTGGTGTACCAGTTATCGTGCCCGCGTTTGGTAGCCAAGTGCAGAGCGGATAACTTCTGAAAGCATCTAAGTAGTAAGCCCACCCCAAGATGAGTGCTCTACTACTCCGACTTCAGAAAATACACCACAAGGGGTTGAAGACCTAAAAACAAATGTACAAAAAGAATTAAATTGTGTGAACAGAAAATTCAACATTGCTATTACAACTTACAAGAATTGCAAAACATTATGGGTTGTTATTATTATCTTACTTATTAATAATTTTATCATTCCCACTTGTTGATATTATGGAGGATCGAGATATAAGGTTTTTATTTATGAAAAATAGTTATAATTGGAAAACGACGCGATATGGATTGTGTTCATTCAAAATTGTTAATGTCTGTCTACGGGCGCCTCGAAATGCCTTCGGAGTCGTGCCCATTCGAGTTGTCTGCACTCCTCCTACGGTGCTATTTCGCTATCCACTGTACAAAAATATCCAAAATTAGGAATAGCCAAATATTTAAATAAATAATTTAGAAAAAATTTTAAATTAGGAAATTATGTAAAAGAAAAATCCTAAATCTATATAAGAATAATATATATATATATATAGGGTGGGATCCGGTGAGAACACCCCCCTTAGGTGAGAACACCAACCTATATGAGAACACTTCAAAATTTAGAACATAAATACATTATTTTGTAGTAGTGAGTTTGAGTGCTAGCTCCAGAAATTCATCTTGATTTGTCAATTGAACATATATAATCATGAATCAGTTAGATTAAAACAAGTGATTCAACACTGACTTTGCTAACGAGTGTTGTGCTAACTCTGTTAAATGGGTTTTGAGTGCTTGACTAGTGTGATTACAAGCCTAGAGTGATGAACATGTGGAGTTGGAACATGTATAATCAAGAAATCAAGTCGCCTGATTCTTGATTTGTTGATTATAGTGCTAAACGCAAAGCTCTGAAGTTCACCCTAGAGTATCAAGAATCAGTTAGGCTAAAAAATTGTTGTGCGAAATAGGTTAGTGTAGAGAAAAAGAAAATGGATAGAGAGAAGGGATACTGTCATGGAGCTGGAATTGAGCGAGGGAGATTAAAGATATTATTGTTGCCGAATTAAAAATTGAACCCTTAGATCTTAAATATCCAATGGTATGTACTCACACAATTGAGTGTTCTCATATACGAGGGGTATTCTCACGAGAGTCTAGCCTTATATATATATATATTCAAAAACTACAAGTTGTATTTGTAATACAACATTTAACTACAAGTTTGATTTGAAATTCCAAACTAGTTATATAAAGTAAGAAAGATTCTACGAATTACTTTCCAAATCTATGGCCACTCCCTTATCTATTATATAGTTGAGATGATGACAAATAATTTTATACATTTTCCTCGCAACTGAATATTTAAGACAATCAGGCCCGTTACTTATACATTGGCCGGACAACAACTTAATTAAATTACAACGGTTAGAACAATGAGAATGCAATTCATAAGTTAGAAGTTTGGAACCACGTTCGTGTGAGGGAAGTAGTCAAACATTATTGGGTTGACCTTTGAATCAAGTTTATTTTTTTCTTTTGTAAATACATAGTTAAAATAATAGAAATGTAACAGAAAAGAACAATGAACTTCAAATTTCCAATATAAACAATAGAAGTCTTAGAAGACTTATCTTATATTTAATGTTAGAACTGAACAATAGCAATGGAAGTATAAGAAATGATTTCAAGGTTGTGCCATGGTAGGACATCACTTACTTGAAAGCAATTCTCACCGACAATGGTGGTGATCGCAACTGGCCGGAAAACTCTTTAACAAGGCTAGCCTAATTGTTACCACTAACAGAGTAGGCTGTGGAGATTAGCACGTAACCATGATGGAAGAAAAGAAGAAGAAGAGAGAATATTTTCGAATGCTAAACTCAAGCAGAGTGGATCTGGTTTTATTGGAAAAAATTAGACCCAAAAACGGAAGGTAGCTCTAATTCCCATAACCCAGGCTGAGTCCGATCCAACTCGGTCAAGAAATAGAGCTCAACTCAACTCTAATTAACAAAACCCAAACCCGACTCAAGCGGGCTCCGCGCACGTGTGTGGGGTAAGAAGCCCAAGCCCAAACACAATACACTAAGGAAGGGAGGGAATAAATAAATAAGAGAGTATTCCTTAACATGGTCGATATGGGACCTTTGGCAAAACCAAAGGTAGATTTGCAAGCCTTGATTCCAACTTTATTAATCACATAAATGGGTGGTAAGCTAATGAAACCTTTACATTATAGAATTGCCTTTTATGTTGATGATATGAATTGCAATCAAAATATTGCTACTTTAGGGTTGTTGAGGGTGGAAGAAAGTTTTATGATTCAAGGGAACGATTTTATGTGAAGATTTTAACTAAAAGATGGTTGTTTAGGTGTGTAGTTTAATGGAGTAAACGAAATGAATCAATAATGGGGATAGTAACCTTTGAATCTCGGTCCAAAGGGGTAGAAGACCGATCTCAGTTTTTCTTCAAAGCTAAACAAGCAAAGGTATTCAACCTAAATTCACAAGTATAAACTCGCAAAAATAATAAACTTCTAAAACTAATTTTTATTAATGAAAAACAACAATATAAATAGAGGAGACGTGACTAATCCTAATACTAATCCTAAACAAATAAAATAAAAAATAATCCTAGTCTAACAAGATAAAGATAAGAAAACCTAATATGATTAGGACAATCCCCTTACTCATATCTTTAAGGAATCCTAATCTTATCTTTTTAAAACAAACTCATAACAACCTAATCTAAATTAATTAAAGAAATACTTAAATTAACTAAAATAAATAAAGAAACTAATTAAACTAAGCTTAAAATAGAAAAAACCCTTTTCAAGTAAAAGGTAAAAATCTATAGGCAAAACCCTAATTCAAGAGGGAGTAATTCAACTAAGGAAAACACATCATTCTCCCCCTCTTAAAAGAAACGTGTCATCACGTTGCATGATCAAGGTACGAACTTATGGTAGCTTGCTGTACCATGAAATCATCCATACGCGATGAACTATTTCCCTTAGTACCATCTCCATCATAACAGAAAAATCCATTTGACAATCTTGAAACTTGGTTAGGCTCGTTAGCAAACAAGAAAATTTAGTAAAAGAACAAATAAAGCTTGAATCTTGTATAACTAAATCAAATCTGTCCATACTGCAAACTCCATGCTCCTCTTCATTGGTAAAATTCAGTTCTTGTGTGCAGATAGGAACATCTAAAGGAGGATTAAAGATTATGTCACAATCACGAACCCAAACCCCTTTTGTTGGTTGCACGTCATGAGGAGTCTCCAAGAATGAATCTTTATTGTCAATAACTAAAAAAGAATCATTCTTTGACTCTTCTTGCAAATCAAAAATATCTTCTTGCAAATTAGAAGTATATTATTGCAAATCTTTATCGTTCTTGATCTCTAGTTGAAAATCAAAGCCATCAAAAATAGCCGTCAATTGTGCATCAACAACTGCTTGTGGACAACATCTACAAACAGACAATAGATAACTGTCCAGGAGTGAAAAGATCTCATCTTGGTCAGTAGTCATGAATGTTTCATAGATCTAGCCGTAATACATCCTTTTCTCCAGTTCTATCATTGTGGCTGAAAGTTTATAGCTACTGCAAATACGTTTCTCAACCAAATTTTGCAGGATTAAAATTTAAGATGTTAGGAAACCAACCCAACTGGAATTGCTCAAAAATTCCAAGTAATTAAACCTCAGTAAAGAAAACAAGTCATTCGCGTCGGAATTGACTGAAAACAGAACACGTTGAAAGATTAATTCCGAAAAAAAATAGTAAACGATTTCCAAAACTCATGAAAATTTCCAGTCTAAAAGTAGGCAAGAGTACACCCAATTTAGAACCAAGAAACTCCAAAAAAAAGTTGTATACAAGGGAAACGAGTTGCTCAAAGTTACCTAAAAAACTGTTTGAATCTGAGCAGGTTGTTTGTGCTTAGAAAATTACTTCAATGGGCACGAAACACCACTCAAATCTTCGAAAATCAGCAGCAGCCACACCAATTGATATGAATTTTGATCCAAAGATTGCTACTTTAGGGTTGTTGAGGGTGGAAGAAAGTTTTAGGATTCAAGGGAACAATTTTATGTGAAGATTTTAATTAAATATGGTTGTTTGGGTGTGTAGTTTAATGGAGTAAACGAAACAAATCAATAATGGGATAGTAACCTTTGAATCTCGGTCCAAAGGGGTAGAAGATCGATCTTAATCTTTCTTCAAAGCTAAACAAGCAAATGTATTCAACCTAAATTCACAAGTATAAACTCGCAAAATAATAAACTTCTAAAACTGATTTTTATTAATGAAAAACAACAATATAAATAGAGGAGACGTGACTAATCCTAATCCTAAGCCTAAACAAATAAGATAAAAAATTAATCCTAGTCTAACAAGATAAAGATAACAAAACCTAATATGATTAGGACAATCCCCTAACTCATATCTTTAAAGAATCCTAATCTTATCTTTTAAACTAATCTTATCTTTTTAAAACAAACTCATAACAACCTAATCTAAAAAAATTAAAGAAATACTTAAATTAATTAAATAAATAAGGAAACTAATTAAACTTAGCCTAAAATAGGAAAAATCGTAAAAGGTAAAAACCTATAGGCAAAACCCTAATTCAAGAGGGAGTAATTCAACTAAGGAAAACACATCAGTTGACTAAAGAAATCTCAAATTATAATCTGTTTACTCTTGAACGAGTTTCATTGAATCTGATTATTAAAAAAATAATGTTGTAACTTATAAATTGCATATTATTGTAGAACTTTTGTTACCGTATACTTTGCACTAGCGTTAAAATCTCCCCTGCATTTGCACGAGTTTCAAGACTATTTAGTAATATATCAAGTGCAAAGTGAACGAATTCAACCAAGACTGAATCACCCCAATTCTACTAATATCACAAATTAAAAAATCAAGTCAAAATGAATCCCAATTCTCAAAAAAGAAAAAAACGAAAAATTGCCGATCGTTAATTCAAACTTACAACTGAATTTGATGGATTAAATCAAATTGTGGTACTAAAAAAATTTCAACAATAACAATGGCAAAAGTGGTTGGGAGGAGGATGCAAGAAAACTTTGCAACGTCCTCCTTTCGAGCATTCGTTTTGAAGACATAAATCGTTGCAATTTTTTTCACTTTCTTGTCCTGGGGTGCATGTTCCTATATGGTTGTCGAAACAACACTTGAGTTTGGTAACATCTTCAACTGGTGCAGGACTAAATATAAGTGAACCATCAGCTGATGCTGCCAAAAACAAAAATCCATCAGCTGCCAAAAGAATATAATTGTCACTAGTAAATACTCCCGCCCATACAACTATTATCATGCACCCGGGTGCACCGTGCGCATGGTGCACCCGGATACAATATGGAAACAGTTATATACTGAGAGCGTGCAGAAAGTAACATAAAAACTGCTTAGCCCAGTTGGTCAGCGTGCATGTTTGAGTTGTTTGATGGTCGCGGGTTCGACTCTCTTACCAAGCAACTTATTTGGTTTTTTCAATTTTGTCTTTTTCTCATAATATTTGGTTTCTGAATCTCATTTTTTCTTCTACAATTATTCTTTAAAATATTTTTTTTTCTTCCATAGTCTTACTTCTTATTTTTGTTTATTTATTCTTTTCATTTATTTTGCATATTGTTGTACTAGAATTATTGTTTCTAAATTATTAAATATTTAATTTTACGGGTAAAATATATAGTTTTTTTTAAATTCACTTTAATTTTTAAGCTTCCAATATATGACTAGAATGAGCAATACATTATACATAGTTCGAATGAGCAATGTATTTTAATTGAGCAAATATCTATTTCTAATGTTTTGAAATAAAAATAAAAAGAGTCATAAAAATTAAGAAAATGAACAATATTGCTTTCAAATGAGTAGTAGTTTTACACTCGAATGTGAAAAATAAATAAATGAGTAATTTATCTTTTAAATGAGCAATTCTATAATTTTTTATTGATTAATAAAGATGTGTATATTGTTTCACATTAATGAATATATTACTAAAACGATCAGTTCATATTTGAAATGGGAAATATATTTATTTTACTCATTTTGACAAATGAGCATTTTTTTTAGATAAGTAAACATTCTGGTCTCAAGTGAGGTAAAATAAACATGCTCATTCACAAAATGAGCAGTTTTATTTACTCATTTGATCAAATGAGTAAAATAAAATTGCTCATTTGATCAAATGAGTAAATAAAATTGCTCATTTGATCAAATGAGCAATCTTATTTTCACAGGAAGATCAATAATCTCATCTTGAGTGAGGTAAAATAAATCTGCTCATTTACCAAATGAGATATTTTATTTTACTCATTTGATGAAATGAGCAATCTTTTTTGCACAAGAAGATCAGTTAACATTCTAATCTTGAGTGAGTTAAAATAAATATGCTCATTCACAAAATGCGTTGTTTTATTTTACTCATTTGATCAAATGAGCAATCTTTATTTGCACAGGATGAACAGTCTACAATTTGATCTTGAGTGAGTTAGAATAGATCTACTTATTTAAGAAATGAGCGACTGTTATAGGTTATGATATTTTTTGTTCTAAGCCCATATTTTTTCATCTAAGCCCTTATTTTTCACTTCATGAAACAGTCGTTCATCTTTTTAAAATAATCAATTCCATTTTGAATGAGCAATTTTTGTTTCAGATGAGCAACTGCGTGAACAAGAAAAATAATGAGGGAAGACGACAAAACAAAATAATGAGCAATTTTTTTTAATAGTTTTGAAATGAGCAAATTTTCAAATTAGCAATTTCCTAAGCAAGAAAACTAGGGGGAAAGATAAATAAAAAAAGAGGAATTTTAAAAGTAGGGGAATAAAAATAGAGGAAAAGATTGTTATAAAAATAAATTGAAAAAAATAATAAGAAATAAAAATAAGTTCAAGGGGGCTCGAACCCACGACCTCCTGAACACTCACTAAGATAGAATGATAGTGCAACCATTGTGCTACACCTTCTTTATTGTAGAATGTTGCACAAAAATAGTATTAGAGTTTTGATGCTGAAGTTCGCGAAAATTACGACTATGCCACCGGGTGCACCATGCGCACGGTGCACCTGGGTGTACGGTGCATGGTCTCCTCCCGCCCAACATGTACTAGCAAAGTAGAAAAAATATTAAAAGATGCACTTTACTTCTAGTTTTCATAAATTTAGACCAAATCAAACGAACATTATATTAACAAGTTCTTTTCATCTTCCCTAAAAAAAATAAGTTCTTTTCATCTCACTCTAATTTAATAGGCCCACACTAATTCTATACATCTCGCATGGCACCAATCTAGCCATCCCTTCTTTTCTCTTTTCTTTTTCCCCTTTCTATCTCAAACTACAACATACAATTATAAAAAATAATCCATCAGATTTATCAAATGGATTAAACTAGTCAATAAATGAATTAATCTAGTCAATGAATTAAAATTGTGATATAAAAATGGATTAAACTGGTTATAAAATGAATTAAACTTCACGAATGGATTTAATTAGAAGCTACATTCAAAAAGACAATTCGTTCTATACTTAATTGGACTCAGGCCATTGCCTAATTGTAATTTAAAAGTAGGTGATCTCTTACATGACCAACTCAAAAAAAAAAGAGTTCACAATCCAAATTTTGGTTTCTAACCTTTTAAAGTCTAATGATATTAGTCATTTTAAAATTAAAAATTAGCCATTATTAATACTCCTATTAATTTAGACAAGACCCTGGGTTTTTTTTTTGTTAGGAAGATCCTGGAGTTTTAATCTCAATATAATATACTTTACCAGCTCTAATTATATTATCGTGAGATAAAATTTTCATTTCGTGTTTGTATATTATATAAAAATCATTATATTGTATTTAATTTCTTGTATGCATCAAGATGTACTAAAATATAGGGGTTAATTTATTTGGCTTAATGGAGAAAATTTATTTGTTTCAATAAGTAAATAAGCATAATATTGTTTTGGAGGAATGAGCAGTTAAGCACATAAGCAAAAAATTCTTTTGGATGAAAGCAAAGTAGCAAAATTTTTTAGGAAAAAATAAACCAGGATAATCCAAACTATGCTCGTTCCGCCAAGAATAATCCCTACTAATCTTTATTCCTGTATAATCCCAATTATTGGGGAGATCCGCCACAAACGCCCCTAGATGACTTGCTACCGGTTAACAAGGTAAATTTTTTATTATTCTTTTTTTATTTTCTACTCCCACCCCCAAATCCCACCACCACCACATCAGCCACTCTCTCCCCTCCTCTTCCTCCCCCATTTCCAAACCCCTCCCAACCACCCCTTCCCCTGATTCTATTGCCCACTCTAAGACCACCTCCACTGCCTCTCCCTCCCCTTCCTTTTCCTCCCTAACCACCAAAAATCATCACCCTAAACCTAACCACCTCCAAATTCGTCAATCTAAACCCTAACCACCGCCAAATCGTCGAGTCTGGATCATCTATCCAACATAGTGTCCCATTTGGTATCCCAATTTCTATTATTTTGTCCCATAACTTAGATAAAATAATTTTTTTCTTATTTTGTACATTCTCTCTACTAGTAAAGCCTCCTCAAAACAAAAATATAGAAAATAAACTTCACTCATTAAAATAAAGAGCGAAAAGGAAATAAATCGTTTTTTACCTTTATTTTACTAAGTAAAGTTAGTTTTTTTATTTTTTATGTTTAGGGATGCTTTACTAATAGGGAGAATGTACAAAATAAGAAAAAAATTATTTTATCTAAGTTGTGGGACAAAATAATAGAAAATGGGACACTAAATGGGACACTATGTGGGATAGATGATCCGGACTCCAAATCGTCACCCTAAACACCCCAATTCGAAGTTGGGTGGGTTTATTCGAAGGTGAGTGGGTTTTCGAAGGTGGGTTGGTCATTTTCGAAGCAGGTTTTTGTTTATTCGAAGGTGGCTGGGTTTTCAAAGGGGTTGGGAGTGGTGGCGAGGGAGGGTTGTCGAAGGTGTTGGGGCTGGGTTTTATTTTCGAAGCTTTCGATTTTCGAAGGGGCTGGGAGTGGTGGCGAGGAGGGTTTACGAAGGTGGTGGGGCTGGGTTTAATTTTCGAAGGTGGTCGATGATAAACATGAACAAGTCAGTCGCCATTATCGGCGGAGTTCACTGAAACCGGCAAAATACTTCTCCGATAGCAAATCGGAAACAATGCTTAACCCAAACTGGAGTGCATAATTAACTGAAATCACAAATGGAAACGTAGGAGAGAAACAAACAGAGGAATAATTAAGTGATGAGGTTAGTAATCTGAAGAAAATGTTAAAAATGGAACCCTAATTGTGAGTTGCAGAGTAGAGGAAGGAACAAAAGAGGGAAGAAAGAGCAGAGAAGAGAAGAGGAATATTTGGAGAGGGAGTTAGATTAGGTTTAAATTTAATTCGAAGGTGTTTTGCTTTGGCGAATCTGGGTGTTGGGTCTGTAGCAGGGGAGGGGAAACGGGGACTACGAGTGGTGGCGAGGGGAGGTCGGGTTGGGGCTAGGGGTGGTAGCTAAGTGATCGGAGGTTCGGGGCAACGAGTGGTGGCGAGGGGAGGTCGTGATTGGGGCTCAGGGTGGTGGTGGTGGCGAGGGGAGGGGAGGGGAGGTTGGTAGAGCTGGTAGGATGGGGAAGGAGGGGGGAAGGATGGGGGAAATTAAAAAAAAAGTAAAATAAATAACAATTACAAACAACCAATTAAAGTATGACACGTGGCATATTAACCTGTTAAACAGGTTTCCTTCCGGTCACGGACTATTTGTGGCGGATCTCCCCAATAGTTGGGATTATACAGGAATAAAGCTTAGTAGGGATTATTCTTGGCGGAACGGGTATAGTTTGGATTATCCTGGTCAATTTTTCCAATTTTTTAATGTATGTGTAATAAAAACATGACTCCAACCCGAGTATCCAACTACTTCTTCCATTTAGTGCAAATGGCAACAACTTAGACTTTTTACATTTGCCAATATACAATGACATCTCTCATCGGCTATTGATAAAAAAAAATTTTGAATTTGAATTATAAAAATAACATACATCAAAACTAATCCAAGAATATACATTACATAATGACATTTTTATGAGAAGAAAAAAGTTCAAAGCTCCTATCTAAATTGCGTAACGGTTTAACTATAAGTTGCAATTTATATGAGCTAATTAATCATAAGGTCTACATGAAGTCCATTTCTATAAGGCTCATTCACTTTAGTTTTCTATCTTGTGATTATAGAGTGGGTCTAGCTAGACTACTTGATGAATTATATTTTGCTACTAAATTGGTACAATTAAAAAGTGCAAGAAAGTCAGTTGACTATATTCAACTAAAATATTTCTTTCAAGCACGTGCACCAATGTAAAAGGCTTACTAACCCGAACAAAGAAGAAGGGCAGCTAAGAACATGGACATAATAATACATATTTTCCCCATGTGTTCCTTCAGAATTCCTTGCTTGTTGCTTCCCTAATGAACTACATAAAACAACAAATGTAACTGTATATTTATTTATTACTATCAGCAGTCATAAGCTAATTGCAAAGAAAATAATCAATAAAAAGGGTACAAGTATATTTACTAAGGGAAGGCTATCAACCTAGCTTTTTTTTGAAAGAGGTACAAGAAACTTTTAGGGAATCCTTCTTTCAAAGGCTATTAACATAGCTACAACAACATATACTCCTTAGTTAAGTAAAAATTGAATAACGAATCAGTTTTTCAACAACACGAGTATTATAGAGATTACAAATGTTTTTTTTGTCTCATGAACAACAAAGGGCAGTAAATATTGCTTTTCCTCTCGAGATTTTACCAACTAAGTGAAACGATCATAATTATGTGCATCCGATACAATGATAAGAGTTGATTTTAAGTGGTTTATACTTCGTCAATTCAATATCATGAAGTAGTATAAATTTTAACTATGCATGCTTGGATGTTCATGATGAAAAGGAGCTTATGAAATTAAACACACAATCAAATAAGTAATTGAGAAAGATATGCTTTAATTTAAAGATAGCACATAGTACCTTCAGTTAGTTGGTTGTATACCACTAGAAATATCGGGTGGGAAACACCAACAACTAGTGTATATTCAACTTGGAACCCTAAGACTTATTTGTGACACTATACATGTAACCTCTTTTTTTATATAGATGAAAATAAATAGTATTTGCCCTTTAAAATCATGTCTTTTTATGGGATGCAATATTAGTTTCCTCATTAGAATATATTATGTGGTTTATTTCCTACAATGTAATTGGTTTTATGATCTTCTTCACAAACAAACATACGCTCCTCCCTGTTAAGATACTTTGTTTTCTGCACCACAAATTTGGTTATTTACCTGTGTGTACTCACTGTTTTTGTAAGTAATTTAAATTATCTTTTATATCAAGTTAAATATAAATAAATGTCAACTAGCATAATGGTTTTGATATAGTAGCATACAGTACTAAATGAAAAAGTAATCAAAGTATCATGTCAATTCATTAAAAAGTTTTAAAGATTAAAAATGAAGAGAAACTTTGCTTAACTAACACTTCCCCCGCTCTACATTAATTGCAATTGTTCCACTTTTGCACCAATGTTTCACTTTTACCATACTTATTGCATTCCCCCTGTCTTTAACCATTCTATGCTAATTTTTGTTAGCTTTTTGAAGGTAAACTAGTGTTTAGACCCCGGCGATGCTCTGGGATCTTTGTACATTGAATTTAATAATAGTTAATATAATTGATATCATGTAGTGTGAAGATTATCAAAAACAAATTTAAAACAACTTTTCCTTTTTAAAATTTACAACTTAACTCTTGGTTTCTATTCATACATCATTATTGATTTTCATAAAAGAAGCACTAATAGCATGTTGGAGTAGTGGTTGAAACTCCTTATTGCATATGCAAGGTCATGTGTTCGAGGCTCCATGTTGACATTTTTTTAATATATTGAGAATGAAGTGGATAGAATGTCATTCAAAGATGGATGGTGACACGTGGCGGATTGTAATCTTTGTTTACGCTTTTTAATATATATATAGACTAGTTTGTTGCGCGGCGATGCCGCGGGTCCATTTTTTATATTAATTGAGTTGGCATAATATCTTCGTTGATGAATAATTTTTTTATTTTTAAAAATAAAAATTAAGGGCATAATATTATAACCAATTAACCAATTTAAAAGGATCATGAAAGATTGTAATGAAAGAAATCTCTTTACTTTTTCACAAAGTTATATTAAGGTAAAAGGAAATAAAGACTGAGAAAATGAAAATACCTCATCCCATCTATATTATGCATTTGATTGTAGTTTAATTCTTGGTTGTCATTTAAACCCCATAATAATATTTTTATTTGTGATAAGAAAAACCATTAAGATTGTGGTAGAGTAGCGATTAAAACTCTTTATTTCACGTGCGAAGGTCATGGATTTGAAACTCCATATTGATGACATTTATATTTTTTTTCTTTCTTGATTGTCATTTAAACCCCATAATAATATTTTTGTTTGTGGTAAGATAGCATTAAGAGTGTGGTAGCGCAATGGTTAAAACTCTTTGTTTCATATGCGGAGGTCATGGGTTCGAAACTCCATATAGACAACATTTAAAATTTATTTTTCTCTCTTGATTGTCATTTAAACCACATAATAATATTCTTATTTGTGATAAAAGAAGCATAAAGAGTGTGGTAGCGCAAGGGTTAAAACTCTTTATTTCATATGCGGAGGTCATGTGTTCGAAACTCCATATTGACATGATAATGACATGGATAGACTGTAATTGAAGACGGGAATAGTGCCACGTGACAACCTACCATGATTACTTACGCTTTTTAATATATATGAACTAGTTTGTAGTCCCGGCGATGCTCCGTGTCCATTTTTATGTTTAATTGAGTTAGAATGATGTTCTTTATTAGAGCATCACTTTTTTCATTTTTAATAGTTACAAAATTTGACACAGTTTAAGAACTAAACAAACAATATAAAAGGGTCGTGGACAGATTGCATTACTTTTTGCTAAATCTTGATTAAGGTAAAATGAATTGTTAAGGGATATGGTTTTTGTGGTAATGCCTATGACATTCCAACTAAGAGGTTGTGTGTTCAAAACATATTACTTGCATTTTGAAAATATTTAAAAAGAAACCCGGAGATGCTCCGGGTTTTTTTGTTAATTGCAATCTAATAATATTTAAAAAATAATTAATGTCATGTAATGTGAAATATTATTAAACATCTCATTTACAATATGGATTTTGAAAAGTTATAATTTAACTCTTAGTTGACATTTATACATCATTATTAATTTTGATAAAAGAAGCACTAATAACATGTTAGCATGGTGGTTGGAACTCCTTATTTCATACTCAAGGTCATGAGTTCGAATCTCCACGTTGACATTTTATATATATGAGAATAAAGTGGATTGAGTCTCATTCAAATAGGGATGATGACACGTGACAGATTGCACTTGCTTACGCTTTTTAATATATATATAGATTACGAAAGAAAGTTTGCACATAAAATCCATTGGACATTCCATCACGCAGTTTTTAACCTCTAAATTCTACTCCCTCCATTTCCTTTTGATGTTCCCATATGGAATATGGGAGAAAACCGATGCAAATTGATGTGGATGAGAATCTTTTGAATTTTATATTGTATAAAGTGTACTTTTGTACTTTTTGCTTTTGAAAAAGTAAGAGAGAAAAAGAGAACTGAGTGATTGAGAAAGAAATTATTCTAAAGTGGGCCCATGTGTAAGACAAAAAGTAAAAAGTGTTGTAAATATTTGGTTGTTGAAGGGTAAGATGGAGAAATAAATGTTCTTAAAATGGAAAAGATTCAATATGGGAACAACTTTTAGAAACGGCCTAAAAACGGAAAACGGGAACATCAAAAGGGAACGGAGGGAGTAACTTCTAATTTATTTGCCTAACCTTTCCTCTCTTCTTTTTCTAGTCAGCGACTAAACACCATCTTCAAATAATATAGTACATCCCTGCTTTTTCATCTAACTTTTTAAAATGCTACTCTCTGTCTCTCCATTATTATCTCTCATTACATGGATTAATTTTATTTGGCAGTCAGTAAATTTACTTAATTAGATACAATATTATTATTAAATAATGAAAATTATATTAAAATTAATATTGAAAGTTATCTGAAAATTTGATTTTTTATTAATTTACAAAATATATGAAAAATTCAATAATTGTTCAAATTAATTATATTTAAATTTATATAACTAAGTACACTTCTGTCCCCAAACCAAATGTCACCTCCGTTTTTTTTAATATGTACATTTGTTTTTGCGCGCGTACCAAAGAAAAAATGCAAAAGTAATAATTAGGTGGGCCAACCTTCCATTTATGGAAAAAAGTAGAAATGTACCAATTAAAAAAATACCAAAAATAGAAAAATGTGTATATTAAAAAAACTGAGAGAGTAATAACTAATTAACATTCTCTTTAAAAAGATTATGAAACCTACCATCTTATTGAAAAATTCTCAGACTTAATCTATTCTAGATTAAAATATTTCAATTAAAAATTTGTTAGAACAATTTTTTTTAGTGCCCAAATCATGTGAAAACACGTCTTGTCCTTGATGGAGGTGTATTTTCACATGTGTGGTGCATTCGAAAAAATCTAAAAAATCTAGTTGTATTTGTTCAAATTTAAATCCCAATGAAATAAAACAAGGTCCAACATTTCAATTTTACTAAATCATTCTATGCAATAGAATATTCCATTGTCAGCAGTACAAACAGGTAGTTGTTATTTACTCCCTTCGTCTCTTTCAGTTGCTAGATTTGTTTTTTCAGAGTTTTAAGACACAACTTTAAAAATAAAATCTCAAATTTAGCATAGTATTATGAAATTAAATATTATGAAAGTACATAATCAGACGAATCAAACAAAATATTATATAGATTTTGCATTACGTATATAAACTCAAAGACCGTAAAATTAAACAATGTGAACGGTGGTTACAATCAATGTGGAGAAAATAAAAAGAGATGGAGTGACATGTGTATCGTTCTAGGGAAGTCTGTAGGAAGGAACTGTTCTCCCCCAACTTATTTTCAGTACAATTGCATTTAGTTCAGTTTAGTTTAGTTTAATTCAGTAAGCTCCATTCATTCTATTACCATTGTCGTTGATATTATCATATTGTTAATCTTATTTGTTTTACTAATAAGAATTGGTATTGCTATTATTATCATTAGTAAATATTACTATTATTATTATTATTAAGTATTAATTCATAATTGTTACTTATTATTATTAGTTACTATTATTATCAATAATTATTGTTTATAATATTATATTATTCTCCATCCGTTTTTTTTGTCCGATATATTGTAGCTCCAAATGTCAAGGAAGATGATATCATAGACATTTGGGTTGGGACAACAGTTAAGGATTCCACTTAATTTATAGTAAATATGATGATTAAAGTAGGTGAGAGAAAATTCTAAGGTACACGTGGAACCAAAAAATGATAAAGTAAGGGTAGGTGTGTAATATAATTTTCCCATATAGAGAAAGATGAAAAAGTACGACAAACAAAAAAAAACGAACAAAAACGAAAAATAGGACAAACAAAAAGACTTGGAGGGAGTATTAGTCTAATACTATTATTGCTACTATTTATTTATTTATTTATAAAAATTAATGAATACTTTCTTCATTCTTCATTCTTCATTAATCACCATATATAGAGTTTTACGTTTTTCAACACATAATTTTAAACGTTAATAACGCTAATTATAATAAAGTAAAAATTAGAAAAAGTAATTTTAATTAAGTACATACCGATATAAATCTAACAAGATCCCACATGACTATGCTTATCCTTGTGAATAAACCATTATAATTGGTCAAATGAAAATGTATAAGTAGTGTAAAATGAGAAATGTAGTGGTTATTAAAGAATATATGAAGTAATAACTAAATGGTTATCATCATTAATTATTATTCATCATCATTAAATATTTATTATTACCTATATCAACTATATTTGTTATTACTATTATTTATCACTCCCTCCATCCTATATTACTCCCTCCGTTTGTTTTTAATTGTTACAGTTTACTTTGGGGGATAACCAAGAAAAATTTATGAAATCTATGTAATAATTGTTTGGGGAATAGATAAATTTGTTTGGAGAATAGATAAAGTATGAGAGCAAATATTATAAAAATAAAAAGTATGTGGTGGTTGGGTGTTTAATGGAAAAACAAAATGACAAGTCTGCCCCAAAAGTGTGGGAAATTGGAATATAGAAATGTGAAAGTTTATCAAAGATAGTAAAAGTGAAAGTGTAACAATTAAAAAGAAACGTTATAAAAAGGAAAGTGTAACAATTAAAAATAAACGGAGGGAGTACTTGATACACTCCTCATATTCGTCTGTCCCATATTACTTGATAGACTTCTAAAAAAAGCATGGTCCTACACTAAAAAAAATATTTTATTATTATGGGATGAGTCCACTTTTTTCCTATTACATTCTCTATCCTTAGCCTTTTATTTTACTTTTGCAATTCACCCATGTCCACATTGTAATTTATGGACTTAAATAACACCAACAACTAAATACTCACAATAAAATAAACAAGTCAAGTAATATTGGAAGAAGGGAGTATTATTTAATAAATTATTTCTATGATTTGTTATGATTTACTATCTATTATTAATTTATTTCTAATAATTAGAAATCAATTAATTTCAGTATAGTTCAATCCATTCCAGTTCAGTTTGGCGCAATTGGTTTTAGTCGAATACAACGGGGTCGAAGGCTCCTTTATATAGGCGACCTGCTTATAATTGGCTACAAGAGAATGTATCTTATCCTTTTCATTCTCTTTATTAGGGCGTTAACAACATTAAATTTTATTTTATTAATATAACTCAACATTTGTGCTAGAGGGAAATGTTACACTCACGAGGGGGGTTGAATTGAGTTATGAAAATTTTCCCGAATTCAGCGAAATCGAATTTTAGCTTAGTACCCTTCTATGTGCTTTAGACTACTTGAATGATTGACATTTTTTTTTGTATTTTAACCAAAGAATCACGTAAAGGGAGTAATTTAAAGTAATAAAGAGAACGATACAAAGATAATGTAACATGGTTTAATCTCAACTTCGAAATCTATGTCAACATAACCTTTTCTTTTATTAATGAATCTCCTAATATCTCACTCTAGATATAAGGATCTCCACTAGTAACTGATTGTTTATATTATATAATTTTCACCCTCCTCCTAGGCTAATTTTTGTGCTAACCATGCTCTTAGGAGCCGATTTTTAATTTTCTCCCTTTAGTTGTGGGTTGATGTTTTATGATGAGTTGTAGGTTTATGGTTTGATATTATGGTTTTATCTAAAAATTTTCCCTTATTTCTAAGCTAAAATATGCGTTAATGGTGCTCTTAGGATTCACTTAGTGATAATTATTTACATCAAGTTATGGTTTTATGTTTTGTGATGATTTGTAGGTTTCACGAAATTATTTTCCTATAATTTTCCTTTTATGGCTGTCACAATGGATTGGAGAGTTTTAGAGGTACCTAAGGGTTAGAGGATGTTTCCCGAGGCCCTGAGCATAAGAAGTATTGAATACTTGACGTCTAAAGCCAAGGAAAGAAGAAAAATATCTTGGTCCAATTCCATTGGGCGATACAGGCCCGATCAGGTGTCTTTATTATTGACCATTTTGCATTTGTTACGGGCCCGTTCGAGCGATGTCAGCCTCTCGAGAATTCGCTGAAGCATACCGATCGGGCGAGATGGCCTGATGAGATTGGGCGAGTGCATTATTGTTGCTACCGTCTTGAGTTTGATAAGAAGAATATCCGCCCAATGGGATCAGGCGCTTGTGGCCCGGTCAGGCGGATGACGGGAAGCCTAGTTGTGTTTTGTTTCGGAATTGATTTTAATTGCTTTCAAACTAAATTTATATTTTATTATAAATAGGTTACATAGTTATTTTCAAAGAAATCTTTTTCATTAGCTTTCATTATTGTCATTAGAATCAAACACTCTTAGTTTTTCCTCTAGATCTAGACTCCGTACTCTTTGAAGATTCGTTCAAATTCGATAAAAAATCGTTTTTTCCTTTTAATTGGTAATTTCTCTTTTCTTTGCTTTTATTACTTCTATTCTTTAGTGCCCAACTTTTTGCTATCATTCAAATCATGAATTCTTCTGTCATTATTGTTGTTGTTTTATCAATTATGAGTGAATAGTCCTTTTTAAGGGTTTAGTGAGGGAATCCATGATTATGTTATTATTATTTATATTTAGTATTCAGTTAGTGATTAGAGCAATTCTAGTGTGATTCATTGTAATTTGTAATTTATGTAATTTTGAAATATCATGAATTGCAATTTGGCTAATTATTAATAATCGTTTGTATTGGTCGATCTTACTATTAGAGGCATAGAATACATTGGTGAGTCTAATTATGTGAGTGATCAAACTGCATATGTTTATTTATGAACGTTAAGACCCGACCATAGGATTAACATTTGTTCTTATTGCTCGACTCTATGCCTAAGTATTGTTAGTTATTTTTCTTGATCGTATAAGCATGATGGAGAGAATGAATGTCCTAGTTTTTTAATTAATTTATATTATCAAGAATTTAATTTGCTTACTTTAGTTTAGTCATTAGTTCGTAATTTCCCCTACTATTGTCTTAAGTAGATATATGATTGAAGTTAAGTTACAAAAATCCTTCTCTTTGTGGATCTAACCCATACTTGCAAAGTCTATAATAATAGCAGACACCATACACTTATGGTATTGTGCAAAAACCCATCAAGTTTTTGGTACCGTTGTTGGGGATAAGACTAATTTTCATAATGTTTTTTATACTAAGATAACTCGTCATTGGAACTCCCTATTCTAATTGAGGCAATTCTCACAACTACCCTTGTTGTTTCCTTTTTATGGCCATATCTAAAAAGAAGAGGTCGTATAGTTCATGGTGACCTCGAACTTGATAGGATACTCATGGAGTTAGGAAGGAAACATGAGCAACAGAAGCAGGATGCTAGGCAAGGAACGACAGAGGAAGGAACGTCATGTGTAATCATCTCAAAGCTAAGTCACTCAAATTTTGTGGGGTTCCTTGCCGTAACGATATTGCTGCTGGTACAACTATGGACACTGTAGTTGTGGCCAATTTTGAGATCAAGTCTTCCCTCATTAACATGGTGTAACAGAATCAATTTGGAGGGCACCGTACTGAAGATTTAGTTAATCATCTTCAGAGGTTTCAACAACTCTTTCGCCCTGTCAAGCATGCCAGCGTCACTTTTGAGAAACTAAAAGTTATGTTGTTCGAGTTCTTTGACCGAGGCAAAGCTCTAAAGCGGTTTAATGATATTATTGAGACAAAACGGGTTGGGATTTCTATTGTGTTCCTCAAAGATTACTACCTTCCCACAAAAACAACAAAATTTGGAAACAAGTTAGCCACGCTTTCCCAAGAGCCTTATGAGACATTGAGCGAGGCATGGACTAGATTTAGAGATTTATAGAGGAAGTTGTCACTCTGTCATACGAAAAAGTAGTTTCTGACACTGACACTCAACGATGATCTGCAACCTAGGACAAAAGGCAAAATGAAACTTATTTCTTGTTTAAGTAACACTAGTATCCCCTCTTGAAACTTTGACGCGCTTAGTTCTAGCTATATAGCTTCTTCCCATTCACCTTCCCATTCACCTGAAATTTCTCATCTTGTTTTCGAGCCTCTTCAATTATAGCTTGGGTTCCTGTTATAACATGATTCACAAGAGCCTTAGGTGTAGGCACCTAGACCTTTCTTATAGGAGCCTGTTTTGTACAATAATTTACTTAACATGTCCAAATTTCATACATCCAACACATTTCCTAGGCATCCATTCATAATACACATCACATCCTAGACTATTCCTTTATCATTCAAAAAATGAATAAGTTTTAGCGTATCTTGAGTCACAAGTACCTCAATTAAGAATCTTTCATATTGTAGTTTATCTCTCTTTTATACAACTTTTTTCAAACTTGGGTAACTTTTCAATTTGACTAATAATCTTCCTCTAATCACTGTCAACCAAATATTTGAAAACGAGCTTCAATTGAGTCCACACAGGGATTGTACATATATCATCCTTGACTAAACGTAGCAAAGCTGTCTCGATCTAGATGACCTGATCCGAGACCTCAAATTGACAACCTGACTTCAACCTAAGACCCAAAATGACCCGAAACATGCTCATCCGGAACACCCCCGACCCGAGATAATAGTTATCTATAATTTATTTTTTATTTCAAGTAAAGCCTATGTAAAGGTGGAGCCCTGATACCAATCCTCCCCTCAAGCCTAACACAGTCAATTCCTCGATCAACGATCAAGAACTTTACATCGTTGTTGTGGCAACAATGCCTCCCCTCGAACCAATACCTCTTCTTAGCCTCAACAATAAGTTTCACCCTTTGCATTATCTTCTCTTCCTAGCCTTCTTCTCCACTTTCATACTTTTTTTTTACAAAATCCTCTCATCATTTTGACTAGACCATTTTTATATACCTTCGTCCCAAATGTATTGACCCTATTTGACCGAACCAGAAACCAGTACATCGGAAACATACATGAACCCGAATAGACCCGACCCGAAAGCAGCTTGACCGGATCCGAACTGGACCACAACTAACCCGACCCGATTGCCAACTCTATCCTTGACTACATAAATATCAGGGGACCATTGTTTCACAATAACTAGTAAACTGTCAAAGAAAACCATACCTCCATTCATCACCTGATCACGTTTTTTCATCGACTTAAATCTCACTATATAGATGCCCTTCTTAGAAATTAAGCCTTATCAACCCCCTTGTTCCTTTAGATTTGTCGAATAAACCCTAACATCATTTATATTGGAGGGTTAGCACCCAAAACATAGCAAAGTAGAGCCGAGTTCCAGTAATCAATCTCCACTTGGACTTCCTTGAGGACACTTTTACCCATTGAGTTTTGAGATTCAGAAGTACATAGAGAATTGTCATGAATTGCATTCAACTCATTATCAGATACACCAATATCATCAACTACTTCATCAAATTGTAGTAAAATTGGAACTACAAACGTAGACGTACCTACTTGCTCCAACTTAATTTTATGAGTTCTCCCTTTTGAAGCTGCTAAAGCAATTGACCAAATGTTCGTTTTACCATAGAATCCACCTTGAGTTGCATTAATGATTCCTCAATACCGCATTATCTCGATACTAATTCATCAAACTCAATAACATTTAAGCCAATTGACTTAGTTTTCTTTGCCTTTGAATCAGAATAAGGTCCTCAAGGTTAATTTCCTCTTTATCTCATCTCCAAGACTCTAACCTTGTTACATGGCTTTCTTCCCATGTCGATGGTAGAGAACTATAGAGAGAGCATCAAGAGCATCTTTTAAAGATACAAGGTTTAGGTGCCATTATTTGTTTGACTTTGCTCATTTTCACATCACTTCAATTTCTGGTTTTCTGGCGCATATTGTGATTCTATGTGAAGTTTGCCAGCCTGAGGTTCCGTTTTCACATGATTGTATACGCCTAATGAACAACATGAATAATATCCAACCAAAATTTGTACGACTTAGATATGCCAAAATCTATTAGATTTGAATGACCCGATTCGAGACCCGAAAATGACCCGAAATTGTGGATCTGAATATGAACTGAAACCCCAATCAACCAGAACTGATCCGAACCCAAGCCGCAACTATTTTGACCTAATGTTAACCAGACACCCGAATTAACCCAAATCGAATGAACCGAACCTATTTTCAAACGAAACCAGAAGTAATCTAAATTAGATTTGACTTGAAATTTTGATTATTTTATTTAATATTTTTACCTTTTGCTATTATTACAATACAAATGATGATAACAATAATTCTTACTTTCTTAATATTATAAACATATTAAATAAATGTTATGCTTACATAGAATGACTGCACCGAATTAGAAATGATCTGATAAAAGTTTGAGATGGTTCTATCCAAAATCAAAGTGATTAAACGTAAAGCAAACTTCGAAATCAAGGATAAGAAAATTTCATTTGATTTAAACTCTAACTCGTAGAACAAATGCTACCAAATCGGCTTGACTCGATAACAACTCAATCCAAAATGAACCCAAACCAAAAAAAGCCCCACTTGATTTCACTAGAAAACTAGATCTGAAACCGATTCGATAATCCCCAAAACTAAATCAAAAATGAATTGTGCCGCCCGAAACAGAACCTGATCGGCACGTAAAATATACCCGATAATGATTTGATCCAGGATCTGAAGCCGAACCGAATGTCATGTTTCCCAGATCTAGTACCAATGCCAAGGCTACTTGTTTTGGATTATGTTTGTCCAATTCTAAGTATTTTTTGCCCATTAATGGAGATAGCCAAATATGCACATTGTTCGTTTGAAATTAAGAAGCCATGAACATTTCTTGGCTTGTCAAGTCGATATCACATGTGTGCTTTCATTGTACCAATTAACTGTTTTTACGAGGTCGTTACGAGGTCAATGTGCTTCCTGAGCTAGAGAAGATGAGATTTTGCTTTCGATGCATCAAATCTCTCTAGGCATTTATGGGGGCATATCAGATAATATGGAAACTTCTCCTAGAAACACGTACCTATTCGATGAAAAGTGTTCCCATGGAGTCCAACTTGGCCAAAATACTCTTATGGCTCTTGACCACTTGGCAAGTACTAGCAGAATAAAGGGTTCAAATTTGGCAACTCGATCATTTTGTTTCAATAGAAATATGCTCTATGCCATGTTTAAATAGATAGATTTCAATGGAAAAATTATGGTGTAGCCTAAAATAAGTTTAATCTCCTATACCAGGTTCCTAATATATGTTCCTTCTATTTCAAGGTGTGTCAGCCTATGGCCCTATACACAAAAGCAATGGGTTTAAGTGAAGTAGTGCAATTAGTATTTCAATACTTTCGGTTTGAATTTGATATGATAAGATAAGAGGGAGTGCTACCACTTATTTGATACCCGTTGAATTGCATTATTGCTACACAAGTACATGGAAAGAATGAAGTGTTCATGGGTGGTGCAACTCTTGATTAATAATGGATCTTGATTTTAAATTATTCTGTCCGAATGCCAAATGTTTTTGTTGGAGTCGTGTTTTTCTTTCTTAGCAAGTTTTATCTACTTTTACTTACGATAATAGTCAGTTTAGGCATCATTCATCCGTAAAAAAAATAGTACAATTTACACTTATTTTAGCTGCTTGTGAGAGGACTGCTATCATGGATACTGTATTTTTCCAAGCACTTATTTTCATGGGGTAGTCTTGTGTCTGTGGAACTATTTAGAGTTGTGGACTATCATGACATGAAGATATCAAAGGAGTTCTTGCTCAAGATAAATCAATATACTGCATTTTTCGAATTGTATAAGTGCAATGATATGCGCAACGAAGCTTTGTAGCTCTGGTTCCAATTAATAGAAGAGTCAAAGTCAGACACACACGAGCTATGCTCAATTGCTCAGCCAGAAGTTAACTGTAATGATCATTGACATTTGGAAGACGATACGCTGCTGCAATCCATTGATTGGGCTTGAATGTTGACTTCAAATGAAAAGTTTCTTGTATGTTGAAGACACTTGATCGAATTGAATACCTACGAGCATCAATTTCCATCCTTTGCAATGAACCCTATAATCATAAAATTAAAATTATATAGAATAAATACCTTTCACCAGACCCATGTCCCTTTTATGTGAATTGATGCCGAAAAGCATACACACAAAACATGAGATCAACAACATCCTCAGTAGCAATGCCTACGAGCATCAATTCCCATCCTTTTTAGTAGCCAATTCGTCAATCGCCTATGTTGATCCCTCCAACGAAGAAAAACTCAAAACATGAATAATTAAATCAAGCAAACAAAGAACACATAAAAATCAATTAGGGAAATAACAAGTCAAAGGCTAATCTTCAGACATACTACCTTAATCAAAACTTTCCTAGCTAAACACATGTTGACACGACTTTCCCAGATCTTGAAATCGAGTCTTTTCCTCATGCTACATGGTGAAAGAAGGAGTAACACATTATATACAAAACCACGGTCTCTCCAAACCACCCCAAGGAATAAATTTAGTTAACTTAGAGAAGATGTAGGAACAACCAAACTGACATGCATAAAAGTTACGAGAGATAGATGAAAACTAAGTTGAAAATTGTGGAAACTAACAACTAGAGTGCTCAATGGCCGAGATTGAGGAACAACTCAGTTAATTAGAGTGTCTCTCCAAGGGCTTGGGGATCAATTCTCATTCTGCTCCTAATATATCAAAAAGAAAATATATGCCCCTAAAGAAAATAAAGATATCCAATTCCTGGCGAGTCCTTATTTTCCTTGGCATACTTAAAACGTTATTACATTAAAGTTTCACGAATAGCAAGCATCTTTGACATTCATAGAGAAAACAGACAAAATTAGGAATGTAACAATATGCATGACTATTCTCAATACCATCTCCTATATGAGTCATAGATTCAATCATATGAGAGTGAGGAGTAACTCGGATAATTAGATTATCACTCCCGATTGCCAAACGTATCGTGACTATTCAAAGCTTGTAGTTCGTTACAGTCCGAAATATAATCGTTCCAACAATAACTAGGGGGGTCGGAAACACTCTAGTTACATTAATGGATGATTCTTGAGTCCCCTAAACTTTTTCCATAGCATCCACAACCTTGTTGCTACATCTGGGACGAATTTGAAAATCACTTCATTTAGCTTCAAGACTAACTCCCTGCAAATCATGACAATGTTGTTATAGATTGTTGGGTAATCTTGGCTTTTAGAGAGCATTTCCACTGATGTCCCGGAGTCTGAAAGTATGAGGATTTTGTAAAGATTAAGGCTCCAAGCTTGACGTAACCCTTCCTTCAAAGCTAGAAGTTCTGCCCACAAAGAATCATAAGCATAACAATATCTTTAGAAACCCGTAACCCATGCTCCATGTTCGTCTCTGAAAACTCCGACTAGTCTCGCAGGCTTATTTGTGTTGTGAAAGGAAGCATCCATATGTAAGGCCACACTTTGTGTAGGTATGGTAACAAGCAGATTTTCGTGCTTGAAAGTAGTGCTTGGGTAAAGTTGGTTGGCCATGAGGAATTGAGAAGTTTCTTTTTTTGCTTGTGAAACAATATGTGGGTATAGCATTAGTGTGTCAGTGTTATTAAAAATGAGGGCATTACGATTCTTGCAAAGGAAGAAACAAGTTGTGGAAAAAACAGAACTCCACGGCAGATTAGAAATTAAACGAGTGTATGGTCAGAAATGTTTCTCCTGAGCCAAACATCAAGTTCTTCCTCCCTTATGTCACACTGACATCCTAGAAGACGCCATATCTCTAATGCTACCGGGCACTCAAGGAGGATGTGACTTGTGTTTTCCACGGTGGGATTACAAGCTGGGCATCCATAATCGCCGATGATATCCCTAAACATAAGAAGGGCTCTATGTGGTAGCCTATCTAGCCATGTCAGCCAAAGGAAGAATTTGGTTTTAGTCTGGCACAAAGCTTTCCACAACCAACTCAGATTCAAATTTTCCTCTCCAATATCGAGCTAAGCCTTGTAAGCTTGGGCTAGAGAAAACCTTTGTGGTCTAGGTAGGGGGTAAGGTTGTGTCATCATTTTCGTTCACACATTCTCCGACTATTCTATCTATGATAGGGGCTGGTAAAGCAAGGACAGCTCCTCAAAATTCCAGCTACCATGCACAACATAATCACTCACAAACTTCATTTCCTCACGTGTAATCAAAGGCCCTTGGACAAGGTCACGCAAGGCTCCGATGTGGACTAATTGTCAAGCCAAAATCTCACTTTTTTTACCATTTCCTAGCAACCATCTATTCTCTTGTTAGCTAAGGTCCCAACCTTTCCCTATACTTTTCCAAATATGTGAACCATTTTCGAATTTTGTTACTCGATTATCACGCACATACTTAGTGGTCGTTTGGTTGTATGTGGAAAATAAATCTTCCCATAAATTCTTAATTCCTAGGAAGTTTGAAAAGTTGTTTGGTTGAATGCAGGAAATTGTAATTCCTGTGGGAATTTCTATTTACCAAGGGGGGACTTGGTAATTAAATTCCCCCGTTATGTGGGAACTGGAAATTCCCAGGAAGTAGAAATTTCTGTGTTTTGGTTAACCAACCAGCTTATCAATATTCTATTTCCTAGGATTTTCCAATTCCCATGAATTTGTTTGTCAACCAAACAACCACTTAGAAAGTATAAATGTTTGGGCTAAGCTTGTAGGTCCTCGTAAAATTTTCCACCCAAGTTTGTCCATGAGCGCTTTACTCATAAACACTTGGTTCCTTATTCCTGACCCCCCCCCTTTTTCTTTGGTAGGAAGGTCTTATCTTTAGCCACAAGGTGTAACTTCCTCTCCCCCCTTTTCCTCCCCCCAAAGGAAATCGTTACAAATTTTATTCATGTCTTTTAAGGTAGCCATGGGAAGGATCGATGTTTGCATGTAGTAGGCAGGTATAGAGGGTAGGGTGGACTGAATCAAGCAAGTTCTATCCGCTTTCCACATGAATTTGGTCTTTCAATTAGCCAATTTCTTTCTAAGTTTTTCTTTAATGGATTGGAGCTTGCCCTTGGATGATTTCTTATAGGAGAGGGGCATTCCTAGATAGCTAACTAGGTCTTTTGACTCCGTAATATTGAGAGTCTCCTCAAATAGGTTCTTATTGTCTAAAGAGGTGTTACTAGATAAGATAAGCCTACTCTTGTCTTCATTCATTTTTTGCCCCGACTCTTCACAAAACCATTTAAGGCTGTAGTTTCATCTACCCCCAAAAATAATACATCATCCGCAAACATGAGATGAGACACTTCCACTTTTTTTTTTCCTTCCGACATAGAACGGTTTCCACTTATGGTTGGCACACTCACTACGAATTCTCCTAGAAAGTCTTTCGAGGAAAAGGTTAAAAATATATGGGGACATCGTGTCTCCCTGTCTAAGCCCTCTTGAGTGTTCAAAATATTCCATTTTCCTCTCATTACCCAAGATCGAGAAAGACGCTTGGGTTACACAGCTCATCATTAGATTAACCTTGACAAGGTCAAGGTGTAGATCTTCCAAGGTTGATATAATGAAACTCCCCCCATCCTATCATAGGCTTTCTCCAAGTGTAATTTGAGGACAAAGAACCCACCTTCCCCTCTTCTTAGTCATAGAATGTAGAATCTCATTGGCCACTACAGGGTTAATGTCGAGTCCCCGAAGCTTGATGAAGCTGTTTTAGGTTTGGTGAAATCCAACAGTTTATAAGAGGTTTTAGTCTTTCCACTATTATTTTCGTTATAAGTTTGTAACGGGTGTCGCAAAGACTAATAGGTCTCAAGTGCTTAACTGTTTCCAGGTTCGTTTGTTTGGGAATAAGGCATATTAACGCATCCTACTTTCGTAGCTCCTTTCGTCCATCATATGTAAGATTCCTAGCAAAGCAAAAAAAAAGTACAAGACACATAATAATAGTCAAAATAAAGAGCAAATACACAAAGTATTAGTAAATTAGAACTGGATAAGAACTAATTCTTGCATTTAACAGGACAACAATTGAGTATGCGACACTACTATTACCATTACCATTACCATTGTACAAGTTGAACAAAACAACAAACATTGAATTGTCATTCATCCAACTTTAGCTTGGAAACGTTAGCCCCTAAAGTAGTAGAGTGATGCTTGTCTACAAAGCGGTACACCATAACACCAACTCTTTTCCCATCAGAAGGACAATCACGATGAATCACATCCACATCAAAAAACTTCCTAGCCTTCTTGAAAAACGCCGCTTCTTTCTTCCACCTCTTAAGATGCGCCATCAAAAACACAACCTCTCTTTCTCCTTCTCCACCCACTAAAAAATACTTCAAAGTATTAATCAAGGGCTCATAAAGATGATCATGATACACTACATCAGACCCCAGGATAACATCAAACTCCCTCCCAACACCCTCCATTTGTTCCACATTCCCCCAACTCAACTCCGCCGTCACAACCACCCCACCGCCGCAGGAAACAACACCCTCATTAGCCGACACGTTGAACTCGAGATTAGCAATGACGTGAGAAAGGTCGGTGACAGTGACGTCAGCGGCAAGGATAGCGGCGGCGGCTATTCCTACAAGGCCAGTCCCTGAGCCCAGTTCGAGGATGCGGAGGCGGCGGTTGTTGTGGTGGTGGTGGTCGGGGAGGAAAGAGTTAAGGGTGCGGTTGTCGAGGAGGGAGAAGAGAGTGGTAGCTGCTGGCCATAGCTGGAAGGAGAGTCCTGATGATGGGAGTTGCCGGATTATGACGTCACTGTTTAGAGATGTGACGTGGTGTCGCTGGAATTGTGGGGTTTCGGTGTCGGAGGAGGTGTTTGGAGGGGAATTGAAGGGTTGGATTTGTTCATCGGTATTAGTAGTAGTATCTTGATTTTGGATTTGTTGTTCATCGGTATTAGTAGTAGTATCTTGATTCTTGATTTGAAAAGTTTGGGAGGTTGACATGGATATGGATGGATATGACGGCTAGAGTGAATGTCTTTGTCTGAAGTGAGGATATTTTTTTCTTTTTGTAGAAATAGTTTTAGGGAGTAATATTGTCTTAGGGTTGGCTCACATTATTGTCTTTTCTCATTCGCGGAATATTCAACTTTCCTTCATTTACCTTTCTTTTTTTGGAAAATTCTTGGGTTTACTCGGTCCACACTAAAAATATTATAGATCCAATACCTCTTCCTTCCTCACACCAACAATAATCTGTATTTTATTCTATTTCCGGCCAAGATGTCGACAGTGGTATCAAATTCTCGTCGTTTCAGGCAGTCGGAGGTCACCGTGCAAAGTCACAAGAAGATCAAAATGGACAATACCGGTGAGTTTCATGATGACGTCAATTTTCCGGAGAAGTTGAAGGTTCACGCCTATTCGATGGATTGGAGGATCGGCAGTCACATGAAGCGACACAGAGCAGCTACTGCTGCAGGTGGTGGAGGATCGGCGGCGATGAGTAGTGTGACTACCGGGAACAGTATTGCGGTAACAACCGTAAGAGAGTTTGTATGGATTTGGATTTAATCGTTGTGGAGGAAAAGAGATGTTGACGTTGAAGAGAGGAATGATGATCATCATGAGGTTGAAGAAGGTGAGGTAGTTGAAGGTGTGATTTATTATGATTTTTTAAAGATAGAAATTGGAATTGGGACAGCTGCTTAGCTAGTGATTTAATTGATAATTAAATTCTTTGCTTAGTGATATAATTACTCTTTATATGTTTTGATTTGTTGAATCTATTGTACACATGTGAACATAGTAGTTGTTTTATTATAAAACTTTAACTTTTCATTTATAACACTTAATTTTTGGTTACAAAACCTTAACTTTTCATTTATACCACTTAATTTTTGGTTACAAAACCTTAACTTTTGATTTATAAACCTTAAAATTTTAATTATAAAATCTTAACTTTTGCTAAAAAAAACCTTAACATTTCATTTATAACACTTCACTTTTGATTGCTAAACCTTAACTTTTAATTACAAAATCTTAACTTTTCCTAAAGAACCTTAACTTTTGATTGTTAAACCTTAACTTTTAATTACAAAATATTAACTTTTGCTTAAAAAACCTTAACTTTTCATTCATAACACTTAACTTTTGATTATAAAACCTTAACTTTTAATTAAAATTTCTTAACTTTTGATAAAGAAACCTTAACTTTTGGTGAGAAAAAATTTAACTTTTGATTAAAAAAACCTTAACTTTTGAGACCTACCCCTGGTCTACAATAAGTTTAGTGTAGACCGGGTTCATCCTAGACTATGTGTCTTTTTTTTAAATACTCCCTCCGTCACAAAATAAGTGCTACATTTTGACTAAAAGCTCTCATATTGTTGGTCAATTAGTCAAAATGTAGCACTTATTTTGAGACGGATGAAGTAGGAATCACTATCCAACATTGCATGGGCCTACACCTTTGCTTTTATTATGGTCTATTTTTTAATATATTTTTGTTTATTTAAAATTATTTTAAGTTTATCTGAACTTATTACACCTTATTCAACGTTATTTAAACTTATTAGATCAAATCTTATTATACTTAATTAAATTTTATTAGACCTTTTTGGACCTTATTTGACCTTTGAATTGTAAGTACTTCTCATTCATAAATTACAAAATACATACACCCGGGTGTACCTGTACACCCACGTAATATGCTATATATAGATATTTCGCGTGACGAGTTATCACAAAAACACATTTGTGTTCAGTGGTCACAGTGCTGCACGTCCTTCCTCATTTTGCATAGAGGTCGGAGTGTTCGATTCCTCACTTCAACCAAAATTGCCCCTTTTAATTTTTATCTTATAATTCATACTACCTCCGTCCCATATTAGTTACAACAATAACTTGTGCACATAGTTTTAGGAAGTTAATAGAGTAGGGTGTAGGTTATACTTCCTCTGTTTCTTTTTAAGTGCTACATTTCACTTTTCACACTTGTCGAGACACATTTTGTATGGTTTTTATCTTTAATTATGCATTTGTAAAAATTATGACAACAAGATATTAAAAATGTATACATCAAGACGAATCAAACAAGATCCAACAGGACTATATTTTTTCTTATGCATAAATTGTAAAAGCCAGTCAAACTATAATGGATGAATAGTAGCAAAGTCAATATGTAGCACTTAAAAAGAAACGGAGGAAGTATTAGTTTATTGCAAAAGTTGATGTGATAGAAAGTGATGTGTACTTTTAGGAAGTTAATAGAGTAGGGGAGTAATATTATAAAATTTTTCACATAAATCAATGAATGAGTAGGGTATATTAGTTGGGTGATATATAATAAAATATTGATGGGTCCATGCCTAAAATAGAAGTGTTGCAACTAATATGGGACAACCAGATATGGAAAGTGTTGCAACTAATATGGGACGGAGGGAGTACTAATTTGTACAATTCATACTTTTCTGAACAACTTTCATACTCATTTGGATATACTCATTTATAAGCATTTGATTATGTTTAATAAATGAGTACATAAAACTCAAATAAATTTAATAAAACGCCAACCCAACTCATACTCATTTGACTAACCATTTGACTTTATACTTATTTAGGTAATGCATAGTCGCATACTCATTTGGAAAACTCGTATTCATTTGAAAACTCATAATCATTTGGGATACCCATACTCATTTGCAAAACTCATACTCATTTGAAAAACTCATACTGATTTGGGTCCATACTCATTTGACAACTCATACTCATTTGGATATAAAGGTACGTATACCAAGGTGTATCGTTTACTTTCTCCTTCTCTTCTCGAGGTTTGATAAATGTATAACAGTTATACATTTATCAAACATATAACATGGGCAAAATAGTCATTTTTAGAGTAATAATGAGGAGACAAATTGCACCCAAAACAGTCCATGTCCCACATGTTTCACTTTTTTTCCGAATTCATTCAACATGTTATATTCATGAAAATATATTGTCTAATACATAGTGATATAGTGTCCAAATAATATAAAACAGAGTATATTCATAGCAATATATTGTCCAAATTGAAGTAAAACACCTTTTTCTTTTCCCAATGCAAAAGTACATATTATTCAACATGATATATGCATGAAAATATACTGCCCAGTATATGGTACTATAGTGTCCAAATGATGTAAAACAAGGAATATTCACGGTAATATATTGTCCAAATTACCGTAAAAACTTGCCATGGCTCACCAGTAACACCTTTGCCCCATTTTTCTCTTGCGCCAACACTTTGTCCCCCTTTTTAAAGTTTCCTCAGTACTTTCTACAGTACTTTGTCCCCTCTTTTCTCTTTTTCCTAGGCGTTATATGTTTGGTAAATGTATAACTGTTATACATTTATCATTTCTCTTCTCATTGGATGCTAAAACGGAAGACACATTTTGTTTTTTTAAAAAAGAAAAAAATCTTGGGCCCATTAGCCTTTTACTTGATCGCAAACCCTCAACATTGATGGTGTGAACAAATAAGGGAAGATATTGGTTCAAAATTATCTAGGGTAAATGCTCTTAGGCAACATCCAACAAACATACACTTATCCAAGATCCAACAGTTTCTAGTCGGATGGATTACTTCACTTACAGTGATGATATATTACATTAAATGGTCAACTAGCTAGAAGTTCTATTCCTATAATATATGGACAGAGATTGAAACACAACATACCAAAGAGTTCTACTGCTACTTAGTTTTTACACCAGGAGAGTAGACACTAGATGGATAGACCATCGCCCTTAACCCTGGGATCTCCAACAACTTCTTGCTTAATGAATCCGTGGGTGAATCACCAAGCTTAGGAAGATAAAACACCCGAAAAAGCCAATCCATGAGCTCTGGCCAAAAAGCATTGCACCAGACGGAGACCCTGTACCATGTTGGCTCTGTGACATATCTTTCACCCCTACATGCACTATTTATTATGGCCTTTGCGCACCTTTCTGCCGTAATAACTGGCAGCACACTCACTTGAATCTGTATAAAATCATAAGGTTATTGCTATAAGAGATTGTATACAATACATGACAGTTCCTTAATTTTAAGACTTTCTTATCTGAATAAGAACAATATGGTGACATTAGAAATAGGAACCCCTTATTCTTATGGTAAAAATGTGAAAACAAAATAGAAATCTTACATCTCTCAAATTGACATCTACGTTCATCAAGCCTTCAGGTGCCAAGTGCTTCCCCTTTGTCATTTCAGACTCTACGAAACCTGGAGCCGCTAAAGTTATTTGAATATCTGATCCGAGTTCTACCCTCAGTGTCTCATATAAGGCCACTATTGCGGCTTTGCTTGCCTGGAAAATTATTGGTTACACATACTTAGAATGATTTACGTAAATACTTTATCATCAAGTAGTAGATAAACTGAAACATATAAGTTTCCATTTAGATGTCATGCATACATTATAAATACTCATTCGTGGCATCGGCAGCCAAGAAGCAGAGGAAGACATGGCAATGATTTTCCCTCCAGTACTTTTGAGGTGTGGAATCGCAAAATGTGTTATATATGCTGCACCCCAGAAATTAATATCCTGCAAAAAGTGATGATATATGCTTAGACGAAATATGTAAGTTAGTTGTCTATTAGAAAATTAAAGGGCAAGGAGTAGTTTTCTTACTTATCATCAAGTTCACTCCGATATACATTACTGCTAACAGAGCAACCGCAGAAACCAAAATTTTATATTCAGGAATGTTTTTGGGAAATTAGAACTGTACTTAAATATAAACCATAATGTTATTGGTTACAGACCAGTTCACATTTAGCATAGGGAGTGGCTGAACAGTGCTGTTCCTACAACAAAGTTCCCAAATATTCATAGAGATATTACAGTTCAGGATAGGTGCTAGCTAGAGCTCTAAAGGTTTTTCTCCAATCTAAAGAAGTTACTGCATTGTGACTGGACTCGAACCACCTCCTTGAGTGCTTTCATTGTCACCTTCTGTATCACTTGTTGTTCTTTGAGGAAGTCGCTACAAGTTTAAATAAGGTTAGTGAATTTATCCTTAGTTCTTGTTGTTTGACGGATGCCTTCCACTGCAATAAGACATTCAGTGCAGATAGCTAAGTCATCCCAGCCATTCTCTGTTGCCTAGATTAGTGCCCCCCTGTATGTTGAGAATTTCAGTCATGGTAGGATCATTACAATTGATCCTCTAAGCATTTCATTTGACCCAAGATCCTTTCCTATCAAAACAGAAGCCAACTAGGCCTGCTTTCATATTTGAGGTTGAGATGGAGGCATCCATAAGAATTAAGAAGGTTGTGGTTATGGATATGGGAAGGTTCAAAGTGTGAAGTGGGGTTGGAGGGAAGGTAGGTAGGGAGAAGTGGAACTCAGTAATGAGGGTTTTTCCACATGGGGATGTCTTTTTAGCGAAATACCAAGAGTTTCTTCTAGTCCAAATCCTCCAAAACATGAATGCAAGAGAATGTTGGCTAGGTCATCTCCGGTGCAACACCCCGTCATATTCCTATTTTGATTTTCATTTAAAAACCTTTCAATATCTTCTTAAGTCATTATTGTTTTGACCTCTAAAATTTTGAATTCTTTTTGGTACTTCTCGAAGCACAGTGTCATGTGCACCGGGGTTAGGGAAAAACGGTCGACGAATGGAGTTAGGGCAAAATGGTTGGCCGCCGAACGGAGTTAGGGCAATACGGCCGGCGAAATTAGGGAAAAATAAAGGGGTCGTTAGGACAAAGCAAAGTGACGGCTAGGGCAAAGCAAACCAGAGGCCAGGGCCGTCATCCGTCGCGCCACGTTCAACGGAAACCATCGTCGCCTTCGAGCAACCTTCATAAGCGTTGCTCTTCTCTCTCTCCTTTTTCAGTCCAGATGTTCTTCAAATTGTTGGATGATGTTCTTCAAATTGTTGGATGATGTTCTATTATATTTGGTTTTAATGCTCTTCCAGGTCATTCATTTTGTTCTTTTAAAACATTTTTGTTATGTTCTTTTGGTTATTCTTGTATGTTCTTTTCAAATTACACCTATTTTTTACTTTTTAATGTTCCTTTAAACAATGTTAATTTTTAATGTTCTTTTGATGTGAAAAAGTATTTTGTTCTTTATATTTCAAGGAAATGTTCTTTTTAAAATGACAGTTTTTAAAATTTTTTGTAAGGAAATGTTTTTTGAGTTTTTGTATTTTGTTCTTTGTAAAAAATAATTTTTTGCTCTTTGAGATTTCGTATTTTGTTCTTTTTGTTTTAAGTAAATGTTCTTTGGAGTTTTGTATTTTGTTCTTTTAAAAAACGTATGTTGTTCTTTTCAAATTTCATATTTTGTTCCTTCTGTTTCAAGTAAATGTTCTTTTGATGTTATGTTCTCCCAGTGTTCACTTTATGTTCAATCTGACGACCTTTTAATGTTATGTTCTCCCAATGTTCATTATATATTCTTGCTGATGACTTATTTTAAAATCCGGGAGCACCATGCTCCATGCTCCCGGGAGCACCAAAAACGAACTACTAAAATTAGCCTTTGTCTTAACTTGTTTCTTATTTTAGCCTTAAAGTTTGTTATTTGTATTTTAATCTAGTTGCTTTACTTATTAAGCTAAATCATTAATAAACGCATTTAATTTTCATCTTGACATTTGTTTCTCATTTTAACTTGTGTTCATTGATCCAAATACTTTTAATTTTTACACTTCTATTCATTGTTTGATTATGCTATTTTCTTTGAGCTTTTTTTTTTAGGGCCAAATTATTTATATTATTTTTCCGATGAATTGGTTTCCAAAAATTATGCTATAGCTTAATGTTATTTATTTTAAATAAGTTGAATTTATTTTGTTATATGAAAATGTGTTCATATATTTAACGTGATTGGTTAGAAATTATATTAGTATGTTTATATATGTTAGTTAATTATTCGCGATTTATTTTTATAACGCTACTCTATATATTTTGGACCGGTGATGTAACGTAGAGTTGGTCGGCCACTATGCTTCGTAAGGGCCGAATTCTAGGACCTTCTAGAGGCTTCTATTGTGTTCTTATTAGCTTGGCATTATCTTTATAACGTTGAGAAAACAAAGAGACTTCTCTTAATACTCCTCCATGAATACTCCAATAAAAGCCACCTCCTTAGCACCCCTTTAAAACCTCCCTCACTGCTGAAGTTTAATCAGGAAATATACTTATGTTCTCGCGCATTATTATTAAAAAAGGCGGTCTAACTTTAACATAAAATTAGACCAATCGAAGCCCATATTCTATTAACAAGCCCATTTTATCTTACTCTAGCCCAATACTATTTCTAGACATTTAGCACACTCTACTTGTTCATTCTTTTCTCCTTTCCCCATTTCAATTTTAGTCTCGAAATATAACAAGCGATTCCTAAAAAAAAACATATGACTTACCGAATGAATTAAACTAGTCACTAAATGGATTAAACTAGTCATTAAGTAAACTTAACACGAAATATTGAATGAAGTAAACAGATCACGAAATGAATTAAATAGGTCACAAAATTGATTAAACTGGTCCCTATTTTCAAAGGACGGTTTGTTGATTTTCTCTTCTTATTATTGGGCCTACTGGGCCGTTGCCAAATTTTATTTTAAAAGTAGGCGGTATCTTACAAGACCAGCTATTCGTCTATTTTTGTAACTCAATTTTGTTTGGCTTATATCTCATTCGTTTCTTAAAAGATTTGGGAGTGTAAGTAGTCAAAATATTAATACTCGAAAGATCTTGCTCGTGGTACTAGTATTTTTATACCGGAAGAGGTGTTCGCAACTTTTTGTTTTAGTCAGATGAGTAATTACGGTTTTCTTGGACTTTTTCGGGAGCAAACGAGCAATATATTTTTCTCTTCTTTGTCTATTATTCAAGTATTATTTTCAAAAGAAAATTAAGGTAACTAACACTACCTCTTAGACTAATTTTCATGTAGTTTAAAGGTTAGAGGATAATTGATTAGACTTCTGTAGTTTACGTGTTAGTTTTAGTCTTGTTTTCCTAATTTTATTTTCCATGAAATGTGGCTTGCTTAAGTACTTGCAACCTTGAAATATTCATGCATTGAAATCACTAGTAGAAAAATATCAATTTGAGGCGTCATTTTGTGACCCAATTGAGGCATTTCTGGCATAGCCCCCCCCCCCATTTTGAGGCGTTTTTTGTAAAAAGCCTCAAATAGTTATCGAAATGTTAGTTTAGTTATTGAATTGAAATGTCAGTTTAGTTATCGAAATTGTCATTTCTTTTACTTATGAAATTCATACACTTTTATTTTTGTCGAAAAACTATGAGCATGTTTATGTCAATTTCCTTGTACCTTCTTTAAGTTATCATGTTCAGATTGATTTTCTGTAAATTCATTATTTGTATAAATTTTATGCTCATGTAAAGTGCTATATATAAACGAGTTTTGTGACTATAGGTAAGAATCATGCTAGTTAAATTTTCGTGATTTATCAAAGTCATGATTGATTTGGGTTTTTAAGTTATTATATTGTTTTTAATCGCTTAGTCATTAGAATCATGCTAGGATGTAAATATAATTTGGTCAAGTATAGTGTACGAGGTTGTTGTACACTATCATTAGGTACCACGTCGCGGTCGCCATGAGGGACGCTGTTCGCGAACAAAACTGAAAATGCAACTACTTTTACCTCCAAAAACTAAAATGGAATGAAATTACAATTCCTCAATAATTTCTTATTCAATATTAACATTGACCAAAAATTCATTGACCAAAAAATCTTTCAAGTAATAATAAGACTAGGTACTAATAGACCTTATACCCCTAGTTAAAAGGATTCAATTAATAATTTTTAGGAAAAAGAGTCAAGAATAAGTTAACCTTGCCTTTTCGCAGTCTACTATTAATAAGTTAAAGTTTGGATAATGCTGGAATAAATAAACCTTTTGGGGTTTCCGCTTTTAACACGTTCAACATGGAAACAACTAGTTATTGTATATTTTTAGTGGTTATGATTTTAATTTTAACTTAATTTTAATTGTACTAATAAGTAAAGATTTTTTGTGAATTTCTTATTCAAAACGACTTTGTTTTTGTGAATTTCTTATTGAGAATGAATATAGAAAATTCCTAAGAAACGAGCACCAACAAGCCTAATTTTCGGGCACATACTTCAAGATGTTTATTTGAGGAAAACGGACAATGTCTTGCACCCACTATGGCACGCATATCGAGAATTCCCACAAAACGAGTACTAACAAGGCAGGTTTTCGGGCACGTAATTCGAGACAATGTTTGGACTTTAAAACGACTGTTTTTTTGGAAAAACGGATACCGTAGTACGTCCTATGTGATCACGAATTTTCAGAATCCCTACGAAACAAGTACCAACAAACACTGTTTTCGGACACCTATCTCAAGAAGGCTTTTTCCAACTTAAAATGACGCTTTTTCGAAAAATGGACACCATACTACACTCTTAAAGGGCAAGAAATTCATGAAACTCAACTCAACGAGTACCAACAATCTTAGTTTTCAAGCACGTGCATCGATGCGACTTTTTTGGACTAGAAACGACTTTCTTCGGAAAAATGCACATTGTCGTGCACCCTTCATGGGCACAAATAACGAGAATCTCTATGAAACAAGTACCAATAAGCCGGATTTTCGGGCACATAGGCACGAATAAGGAGAATCTCTACTAATCAAGTATCAATGAGCCGGATCTTCAGGCACATAAACACGAATAACTAGAATCTCTACGAAATCCGTGTCCATTGTCTATATAGGAAGTATGACGGTGGCCCTTTTTCCAATCAAACGTCATTTTCAGTTTTAAAAAGTCATCTCGAAGTACTTTCTTGAAAACTCCACTTGTTGGTACTTGTTTCATAGGGAATATCGAAATTCTAGCCCTTAAGGGGCGTACACCAGTATCCATTTTCCAAAATAACATCTTTTTCAATTCCAAAAAGTCATCTCAAAGTACGTGCCTGAAACTAGGCTTGGTACTTTTGTAGGGATCTTGAAATTTGTGCCCTGATAGGGCAACGGTGTTTGTTTTTTTAGACTGAAAAAGTTGTCTCGAAGTACGTGTCTAAAAAGTCGGCTTGTTAATAGCTCGTTCGTATGGATTTTTCAAAAATCTTGCCAATAAATGGCGTACAACGGTGTTCATTTTTCGAAAATACGTTGTGTTTAGAATGTGTCATGGAAGAAATGTGAGATATAAATCAAAATAAAAATTAGCTATACTTGTTTAAAACAGATACCCCTAAAGGTTTACTAATTCTAGAATCATTAAAAACTTAACTTATTAATAGCACACCGCGAAAAGGTTGACTAATTCTTTATCATTTTTCTTAGTTTCTAATGTCCCACTTCTCCAAGATCCCATTCTAGAATCATCAGAGCTCTATTACAAAATCTTGCGCAAAAGGTCTTACGCCAAATATCAAATACTAGTTTGTTCACCCTTGTACAAATTATTCCAATCATAAATCATAGTGAGTTTTTTACTCTTATCATTGTCTCAAATTTTAATTTTCTTTTAGTTATTTTTAGTCATATGTGTGTTCTACTGATAAACTCTTTCAAATTTCAAATTAATTATATTATCAAAAGTTTCCGCCTTTTATAATCAATTAATCTGTCTAAACGGTCTCGTCTGGGATGGACTCGCTTGCCTTTTCAAGGCGGTAGTAGGATCGTCTCGAACTGCTTGAAAAAATAGCAGATTGATTATGATTTTAAAGGGAAAATAATTTTTTATGAATTTACACAATTTTCGTATTTGAATAACATGAATAATTTCCATGAATAATACTCTAAGCATGTTTTATACCATTTTATGAGAATCTTCAAAAAATTAAAACCTACGAAGCTTTTCATTATGCTTACTTAGTTTTATTCTACTATGACATGAATAATGTCTGTGAATAGTATTATGAAAATGATTTTGCAAATACTTATATGTACTACCTTACGTGTATGTTTAGTATCTCATGTTATTTGAATACTTTAAAGTGTTGTTATGTTGATTCCAAATTAAGTTACTTTTCATGTACTAAAATCTAGTTTTTATTATTAATGTAAAAATTCTTTTTTTTTGCTGAAAGTCCCCTGAATCATATAATTTTTAATTTAGTAGCGTTAAGTTATTAAGAGGTAGCATTAAATGTTGGTCAAACATCGGTCAACCCTTGTTAATGCTCTTGGTCAACTGTTAAAAGGATAGCTGGTCTCGGTAAGGGTACGGTCCTCTCGTTAGTTCCATTTATGTGCGTCAACTTAGTTACCTTTGATGGCTAGGTTAATTAATTTTTTGACCATGACTACTTTAGTTAGAAAGTCATTTTCACATGATAATAATAACTCAGATATAGTATGTAGTAAGGAAATTTCATTCCCTATTTACTTTCAGCATTGGACTATTCCTAAAAAAACATAGATAATGTTTACCAAATAGGAAAATTTGACTTCCAAACAGCCTTATCCATTAAACACCATCAAGAAACTACGAGTTCAAATCAAGAACTAATTCGTTGACCTCGACGATGTCCCAAATCCGTTTTAGGGTCTCATGTTTTAATGAGGCGAAAAAGATTGTGCAATAATATTCTGAGCTAATTTCAATAATTGGCAAGCAAGCTTATATTTTTTTCTGAAATAAAATTTTAAAATGTACAAGCGTGACAAAATTTTGAATAATTTAGAAAGGAAATGAAAGGGTATAATTGAAGTGAGAACTGTTATATTTCATTTGTAGTATTCATTAGAGCAATAATCGGTTACATGCACGACGAGCTCAAGACTTTGGTTCGGAAGTATACTCCCAAAAATATGGACGGAATCTAGAGGAGGATGAGGAGAAAGAGAATGGGGATAAGAGATTGTAAGGTGAAGGTTGGAGAACACTTAAAGTTGTGGGCTTGAGTAGGAAATTGTAAATTTTTTTTGATACAAATTGATTATTTTTCCCAAGATTCTGACAAGATTAAAGGAGTACCATTTGGAATATGACAACAAAGTTTTAGCTTGGTGGTAGAGCTAGCAAGTACATTCCAAATCATAGGCCACATGTTCAAACTCTCTTACATGCATTTTTTTACTTTAAAAAGAGATTGGATTTCTATGCGAGATGTACGGTGTCATATATCAATGTTTGACATAAAGCGACAAGTCTCACACTATAATGTGTGCTTACCGTTTATATATATATATAGAGAGATTTCAATGTACCAAATTATTCAATAAGATAGCTATTGACATATATTTAAAAACCTATAAATATATTCATGTTAGAATGATCCAAATAACATTAAAACACCTTTTTCGAGAAGGTTTGGACTGTCTTATTTATACAGCTTTAACAGACAACCGTTAAGTTGTTTATAAGGATTAATTTACCCATGATTCCAACTAATATTTGTAATGGCCCTATATATTTTATTGTTGCTCAAACTTTACCGTATGTAAATATAAAAGGATCCATGGATATTAGATACTTAATTAGTCTTAGATGTTCACCTTTCAAATGACTTAATCGCGCAATTTAGAGAGCATGTTAAAAGTTTTGTGTTAATAAATCGTGTTTATTAAGATTATTATTTACCCAACTAAATCCAAAATGTTCATTACATCCTACTATAGAGGAAACTAATTTATTAAAGGTAATAGACTAAAATATGCAGCCACTTGTACCTCAAAAAAGTAAAATGGAATGAAATTACAAGTCAATAATAACTTCTTATTCAATATAATCCACCACCTCTTAACATTAACCAGAAACGATTGACCAAATTATAGAAGAACCTTATGGTCAAGTAATGATAAGACTAGGTACTAATAGACCATGTACCCCTAGTCAAAAGGACTCCGTTAATAATTGAACATCTTCCACTTACCCAAAATCCCATTTCGAAGAATCATCAAAATTCCATCTATCACAAAAATCCTATCCTGAAACCGTAGCTGGACCTTCAATTAATACAAATTCACACACTTCTTTAGCAATGAAACCACCGACTTATTCTTCTATTAATAACGTTATCTTAGATAAATTTCAAATTAATTTACATTACATTCTAAAGGAATTTTATTCCAAAGAAGATAGTGATCAAAAAGATTGATCTTATAGATGTTTTGACCAAAGTGCAAGAAATCATCTATTCCCTTTTTTTTACTTGGATTTCCAATTACACTATCAAAAATAATATTTTTCTTACTCGTTCAATCAATTAATACTACTAAATACTAATAGTTTAATTCAAAATTTGACACCAAAAGACAGAAAAATACTCAAATTTATTCATCCTCCTTCAACTAAATTTCAAGTTAATAGTGACAAAGCTCCTTCATTGTGACCCCCTTTAAAAAGATTAAGGATGAAAATAATTCCTCAACAGTTAAGCTAAGAAATATTAAAAACATTATACCATCATAATAAGTATTCAAATAAGCTTCTTATAACAATTTTTAGACAATAGAAATTTTAACAGCTTTGACACCAAGTTTATACCTAGGACAAGGCCGTTTAGACTGATTAATTAGAGGTCGTTTACGCAATTAATCATATTATCAAAAACGTAGCCCGGGATTTTGATCACACCCAGGACGAGGCCGTTTAGATCGATTAACTATAGGCCATTTAGACCGATAATTATATTATTAAAAGCGTAGACCGGATTACACCCATGACGAGGCCGTTTAGATCGATTAATTGATTATGAAAGGATGAAGCTTTAGATAATATAATTAACTTGAGAGTTGAAAAAGTGTCGGTAATATCGTTAAACTGATGAATGACTAAATGAGTTGACAGGAAAATAAAATTTAAAACAGGGATATGAGTAGAATAACTCACTTTGATTTATGATTGGAATAATTTGTACAAAAGATAAACAAACTAATATTTGATTTTTTGGCGCAAGGCTTTTGCATAGGTTTTTTTTGTGATTATTGACTGAAGTATTAAAATATTTACTCTACTATATTGTTGATACTGCGAAAGAACTATGAAACTAATTTAAACCTACTATTCTACTATTTTGTTGTATGCTTGGAGTTTTAGGAGTTTTCATGGTTATTGAAGTTGTTGTAGTTGTGCTCTCTGATGCCATGAGGCTTGGGTATATATAGTGAAAATTGCATGAAATGCACTATTGAGTAATTTATTGCTCTTGATGTATGGCGTTCATGTAGCCATAGTGATTCATCTCTATAAATTATGAGTCATAAGATAAGCTTCGCATTTGTTTAATGCTTCTCTAGTTGATGAATAACTGGCGCAGTTTGTAAGGGTGTCGCATCTGTTTTACTTGACAGTCGTCTACTTTTCAGTTAAGTTTGTCTATATTTTGTTCGGCTGATACGACAAAAAAACCGTTTGGGAAGTTGAACCTGCAGAAAAAGGAGTTAGTAAAATTTTGTCCTTGATTTTTGCCTAAGTGAAAAATCACTTACAGGATCCATTATTTATTTTTTATATTTTGTATTGCCCTAATTTTTGCTAGGTAGAACCTGTGGGCTTTTTAATTTTTTATTACATTTTTACACCATATATGGATCTTGGGAGCAAGGTCCTCCAAACGAATCATTCGTATTTGAAGGTGAATGAACTGATGAATCAGATAAATTATGTGATGATTGAGCCATAAGTTGTGTCTTTCTTTTGATTAACTCGATTTCTTGTTTGAATAGCTTAATCTCTCAAGCATAGTTTTCATCTGTTTTCTTGATATATTTGTCTTTTCGTGAAGTTGGAGGTCCTGGAACATTCTTCACTACTTTGACTAGTTGATTGCTCATAAACATACATATGACTTTGAACTACTTTGAGGGAGCAAAATTTTCTATAGCGGACGTTTTCCACCATTTAATCTTGAACTCTCGAACCAATGACATTGGATATGGAGATGCATACCATTGAACGATATTATAAGCCCAATTTATTATCCATGGAATACCCAATTATTTATGAAATAATATTTTCGTGGAAGATGGAGTTCCATAATGTATATGTGTGGAGAAGGAGTTATAAGAATATTCGACTTCTGCTGGCCAAATTTGTTGAGTACTTCCAAAATAATACAACCATTCGTAGAACCAAATAGGAAATTGAAAGAACATTGGGGACAAAAACTGATAAAGTATGAATGATTATATCCCTCGAATCAAGAATGTTTGGAACCAGGCCATTTGATTATCAATATAATCATACTCTTGTGGGTGGTTCGGAACTGAGAATTCCTTAGGAGCATAAACAAATACACTTTCTAACTTAGTGATGATTTTCTTGATTTTGTATTTTGAATTTACTGTGATTGAGGCTGTTTTAGTATGTTGAATTTCAACTTATTTGGTATCGACGAGTATGAACTTGTATAACTTTTGAGTTTTGTATGAGGTTTCTGGTTGTAGTGACAGTTTGGGAAAAAGAGTACTAGTAAATTTGATTATTTCATAAATTTGGGGGGTTTAGTTTCTTTCAAGCGAGTAAGAAACATATGTTCCTTATTCATTTTTAATAGGATTCTCGCTAGAAGCATACAAGTACTACAAAGTGCTTCTCCGAGGGTATGTATCTGGTAAAAACGTATGTAAAGGTAGTTTTGGTAATATAATTCCGAGAATCCGTGTTTGAATTTTGATGATTTTGAGTATTTAAATTTGAAGTGGATATTTCGTAGCTTGTGAATAGGTTTAGAAGTGGAAAGTCTTGAAATGCCTCAAATTTGTTGGATGTAGGTGACTAATCTTTTAAAGATCAGAGCTTTTGTATCCTCTACGTAATCCTTTGACTTTTGAACACTCTTTCTTTATCGTTGTATTGATCCATTTTGATTCCTGAAAATCTAAACTTAATAATTAAGATTTTCTTTACCTTATAAGAATTCTACTGTTAGAAAATATGGAAGAGGATTTTCTTCTCCTTTTATGTATTCTATTCGAAAATAAAAAAAACAAATAAAATAACTTGTCATCTAGCAAAGATTTGTTTCGAAGCAACATTTTAAACATGTTTTTGTAACATTTTTTTAGCAGACTCACAATCTATTCGTAGTAAAAAGGTTTTGCTAAATAAATCATCTTGAAATTTTGAAATACAAAGGATAATAGATAAAATTTCCTTGTTAATGGTAGAGTAATTTTTTTAACGTCCAAGTCAAATGCCTGAATGAAACCTAACTATCTGCACATTTTTATTATCACAAAGTTTTTGCTTAATTTTTCCTCCGTATCCTATCTAAAACGGATTTGTTTCGACTATTATAAAAGATTCAGAATGTGAAAGTCCTAAACATGGGAGGGATTTAACATTTTCCTTTAATAAATATTTTGAATATGTTCGTCTCACCATGCGAGTGGATTTTTTGTAATCTTTTACAGAGACACGAACAATATTGCCTTAAATTAGTGAAAAAATTTGCAATATAATTAAGACATATGAGAAACCTTTGAAATTTACTTTTATCTTTTATTTCGTTGGAAAATTTTACATCAAACTATATCGCTCTATTATTAGATTTTATAATATCTTGGTAAATATCATGTCCTAAAAGTCTTATCTTAATTTGAAATAATTTCATTTTTGCAAATAACACGAGCGATCCATTCTTTTTGATAATATGTGAGAAAGTAGTTGGGTGTTTGAAATGTTAATCTATTGAAATTTGAAAAAATGATACATCATCAATATAGACTACTACCTCCGTATCAAATTAGTCGCTACACTTTTTTTTCACGCTTATCAAGGAGGCGATTTAAGGGCGTAAACGAGTAAATTTTTCGATGAAATTTTAGTACAAGCAAGAATGAGATTCTATATTACTTGTGTTAAAATTTCATTGATTAATTTGCTCGTTTACACCCTTAAATCGCTTCCTTGATAAGCGTGAAAAACAGTGTAGCGACTAATTTGATACGGAGGTAGTATAACATTTTGAGTATAAGGATCAAAAATATCATTCATAACATTTTGAAATTTAAAAGGGCCATTTTTAAATCCAAAAGGCATAACATTCTACTCATACAGTTCAAAAGGGACATTAAAAACGATTTTATATCTGTTCTCTTCTTCTATTTGGATTTTGCCAGAATCCACTTTTCATATCAAATTTTGAAAGTGTTTTTGCATTATAAAGTCGGCTCAATAAATCCTTTTAATTGAGAATTGGATATTTGATCCCCTACAAAACTTTATTAAGAGGCTTATAATAAATAACTAATCTAGGAACTCCGTTTTCTTTCTTTGCCCACGACATAAAATGCTAGTTGCACAACTCTAGTAGGATTTCGAAGGTCTAATTAATTTCTTATCTAATAATGTTTGAAATTCTTTTTATGTTTGAAAAATTCTAACAATTCATGATTCATTTGAATTGGTCTTGCCTTAATAGGGATATTTTTCCATGAAAATTTCTTTTCATAGGGGAGTAAAACCATATATTCTTTTCGTTCTCAAATGCATTAGGAACATTGGTACAATTTTTATTTTTTGAAAATTTGTTCTAAATCAGAAGTTCATTTTTGAATATGAGAATTTTGTAATTGTTCTTCTATTTTTAATATGAAATTTTCTGTTGTAAAAGAGAAATTTGAGACTTTTTGTTTATATATATATTGATTTGTTGGAATATAGAAGATTAAAATAAGGCTAAATATTTTTGAAAAACTAGTGATCACACAAATATAGTGTGAAAAAAAATACTGCCCCTTTAGTCTCACTTCAATCTTCTTCTATATTCCAACAAATCAATACATTACAAACAACAAGTCTCAAATATCTCTTTTACAACAGAAAATTTCATATTTAAAAATAGAGAATCAGGACGGGTATACGTTTGAGCCTTGGCCTGCTTTCGCCCTTCCTAGACCTAAATCCTTCTCATATTCAAAAACATATTTCTGAATTAGAAAAAAAATTTAAAAAACGAAGTTTGTGCCGATATTCCTAATGCATTTTGGGAAGGAAAAAGATATCTTATTACTCCCCTATGAAAAGGAATTTTCGGAGATAAATATTCCTACTAAGGCAAGACCATTTCAAAAGAATCACAATATGATGTTAGAATTTGACAAAAGAAATTGAAGCATTATTAGATAAAAATTAATTAGACCTTTTAAATTCCCTATAAGTTGTACAACATTATATGTCATGAAATAGACAGAGAAGGAAAGAGAAGTCCCTAAATTCGTTATTAATTACAAGCCTCTTAATAAAGTTTTGTAATGGATTAGATACCCAATTCCTCCTAAAAAGGATTTATTGAGCCAACTTTGCAAAGCAAAAATATTTTCAAAATTTGATATGAAAAGTGGATTTCGGCAAATCCAAATAGAAGAAAATGACAGATATAAACCACTTTTAATGTCCCGTTTGGAAAGTATGAGTGAAATGTTATGCTTTTTGGACTAAAAATTGCCCCTTTAGAATTCCAAAATATCATGAATGATAATTTTTGTCCATGCACTCAAAAAATTACAGTCTATATTAATGATGTATTGATTTTTTCAAATTCAATATATCAAATATTTCAAATACCTAAATACTTTCTTACATATTATTATCAAAATGAATGGTATAGTCGTGTCATTTTCAAAAATAAAATTACGTCAAACTAGGATAAGATCTTTAAGATATGATATTTACCAAGGTACTATAAACCCTATCAATAGAGCAATAAAGTTTGCTGACAGATTTTCCAACGAAATAAAAGATAAAAATTAACTTCAAAGTTTTCTTGGATGTATTAATTATATTGTAGAATTTTTCCCAATTTAAGGCGATATTGTTTGTGTCTCTATAAAAGATTACAAAAAATCCTTCCGCGTGATCAGGCAAACATACTCAAACTATTAAGGTATTAAAGGAAAAAGCTAAATCCCTCCTATGTCTAAGACTTCCACTATTAAGGTATTGTAGAAGATTTTATGATAGTTGAAACAGATGCTCTGATATAGGATACGGAGAAATAATTAAGCAAAGACTCTGCGATAATAAAAATGAACAAATGATTAGGTCCCATTCAGGCATGTGGCTTGGAACTCAAAAAAAATTACTCTATCATTTTTTATCTATTGTACTTTGAATTTCAAAATTTGAAGATGATTATATAACAAAACCTTTTTACTACGAATAGACTTTAAGTCTGCGAAAGAAATATTGCAAAAAGGTATTCAAAATATTGTTTTAAAATTTTTTTTGCTAGATGGCAAGGTAATTTTTCCTTTTTTGACTTTCAAAGAGAATATATAAAAAGGAGAAGATAATTCTCTTCCAAATTTTCTAGCAAGATAATTCTTACAAAGGTAAAGAAGATCTTAATTGAGTTTAAATTTCCATGAACAAATTAAATCAATACAACGATAAAGGCAAAGATATTCAAAAGTCAGAGGATTATCTAATGAGGATTCGAAAGCTCCGGTATACGAAAGACGAGTCACCTATATCCGAAAATTTGAGGCATTTCAAGACTCTATGCCTCTAACCTATTCACAAGCCGTGAAATATCCAGCTCAAGCCTCAACTTCAAATTCAAATACTCAAAACAATCAAAATCCAAACACAGACGCTCACAATTATATTACCAAAACTAGTAGAGAACATATGTTTCTTACTCGCTTCAAAGAACCCTCCAAATTTCCGAAATTATCAAATTTACTAGTACTCTTTCTTCCATGAACTATCACTACAAACTAGAAACCTCATAAAAACCTCATACAAAACTCAAAAGTTTTACGAGTTCATACTCATCGATACCAAATCAGCTGAAACTGAACATACTGAAAGAGCCTCAATCACAATATATTCAAAATGCAAAACCAAGAAACTCATCACTCAGTCAAAATGGGTATCTGTTTATGCTCTTAGTAAATTCCCAGTTTCATTTCATCCGCAAGAGTATAAGCATTCGTGTTTTATCAGTTTTTATCTCCATGTTCGTCCTATTTTCCTTTTTGGTTCTACGAAGGGCGATATTATTTTGGGAGTACTCAACAAATTTGGCCAGCATAAGTCAAAAAATCTTATGACTTCTACTCCGCACATATACATAATAGAACTCCATATTCCACGGAAATATTATTTCACCATGAATTTGGTATTCAATGGATAATAAGTTGGGCTTACATTATCGTTCAACAGTATTCACCTCCATATCTCATGTCACAGAGTTCAAGATTAAATTGTGCAAAAAGTTCACTATAGAAAATTTCTGCTCCTTCAAATTAGTTCAAAGTCATATGTTTATGACCAATCAACTAGTCAAAGCAGTGAATGATGTTTCAAGACTACCTCAACTCCAAGAAAATACAAAGAAATTAAGAAACATGATAAAAACATACTTTTGTGATTGAGCTTCTCAAACAAGAAATCAAGTTATTCAAAAGAAAGACACAACTTATGGCTGAATCATCAGTTCACTCTTCTTCAAATGATACGTTTGGAGGACATTGTTCCCAAGATCCATATATGCATTCCAAATGTGAAAATGTAAATATAAAGATAAAAAGCCTGCAGGTTCTACCTGACAAAAATATTAAAAAAATGATAAGTAAAAAGATCCCGCTAAGTATTTTTCACTTAGGAAAAAATTAGGGACAAATTTTTACTTACACCTTTTCTGCAGGTTCAAATTTCAAAATGGTGTTTTTTGACCGTATCAGTTGAAGCAAAAATAGACAAACTAGACTGAAGAGTAGATAATTGTCAAGTGAAATGGATGCGGCATCATTTAAGCACCGCACCACATATTCATTATCAGAAGAAGCATCAAACAAATGCCAAGCTTATCTCATGACTCATCATTCATGATGACGAATCACTACGACCATAGCGACACCGTCCATACATCAAGAACAACAAATTACTCAAAAGTCAAATCCATGCAACTTTCACAATATATACAAGGCCTTGAGTGCATTAGGGGTACCAACTACAACAACCACAACATCTACGACAACCACAACAACTCCAAAAAATTCCAAAGCGTAGCTTTTTGCAATATTTTCAAAGTTCTTTCGTAATATAAAAAATGGTAGAGCAAATATTTTCCTATTTCAGTCAAAAATTCACAAAAAAACCCTGTACAAAGGGTTTACGCCAAAAAGTCAAAAATACTAGTTCTTTTTTTTAAAATTGTTGTACAATTTGTTCCAATCATAAATCAAAGTGAGTTATTCTACTCATATCCCTGTTTCAAATTTTATTTTCCTGTCAACTATTACAAAAAAGCTAGAAAAATACAAAGGCAAAGGCAAAGACTGATTGAAATACAACGATTTTGGAATTAAGCTTTGTAAAATACAAAGACTGATTAAAAAAAGCTTCTAATAGCTTCAGGGTAATAAACTTTGGGGATAAGGCATATTAGAGTGGAGTTTAGATCCCTCTAAATTTCCCAGTCCCTGAAAAATGCCTAGGACAAAGGAACAGGTATTCCCCTTTTATGACCTCCCATTGATTTTGGAATAAAAGGGGGTGGAAACTATCCTCTCCAAGTGCTTTCAAGGGGCCTGTACCGGGCCGATCCTGACATTTTGTAGGCCCTGGGGCGGAAAAATAATTGGGGCCCCGAATGATAATTTTTATATGAGAAAAAATTGACACTCCTCGTAATAAGTTTTTATACAAGAAAACTAAAGTTATTAAAAGAGGCGGTCTAACTTTATATTAAAATTAGACGAATGTAAAACCCATGACTTTATTCAAAAAGCCGATCACTTTATTTAAAAAGGTGCTTTATTCTGTTCTTTATATTGAGTTTGGTTGTTGCCTAATTTTAAGTTAAAATTAAACGACCTCTTATAAGACCAACTCCAAGAAAAATTAATGTTAAATGAACAAAATCTCTTACAAATTTATTTGTCTTATAGACGTATTTTTAAAGTTTCGATTTTTACTAATAATTTTCTTGCAAATACATACTGACAATATTAATAAAAGAAAAAAAACTTGGTTCGCACTTATTTGGACTTATACCTTTATATATTATCTTTAATGTTTTGTTGATTATATATTAGGTAATGACACACATAAATTTTGATATAAATTTGTCTCCACTTAAAAGTATCATAAATAATAATAAAAAATTATTAAAAAACCATGAATTAGATAACTTCAAAATCAAACAAAAAAAAAGTCCAGTTAAAATCTTTAGAAAGTAAAGCAAAAGATTAAGAAACTAAAACATACTGATGTAAATGAAAGGAAGAAAACGTAAAAAGAAGAAGAAAGAGAAATAGTGAAGGAGGCCCATCAACCATGAGGTCATTGGGAAAAGATATTGGTTGATACGGTACTCGAGCTGTTGCCGTTGTACTCACTCAATCTTATAAGAGTTGAGCCAAGTCCGCTACCGTTGTTTCACGTCAAATATCTCAGGTGCAAAAAAAAGTATACAGTTTACTTCAATTAGGGGGCCCTTTTTAGCCTTGGGCCCTGGGCGGTCGCCCCACCTGGCCTACCCCCAGGGCCGGGCCTGGGCCTGTACTAGATAGTGCTTTAGTGATCTCAGACATGGATGTATATCACTGGCTTAGTGGAACCAAAGGCGTTGTTGAGTTCCAAACAACAAGGATATTTTAGAGATCCTTAATATGTTCATGATTTCATAACACTAAATTCACCTCCACTCTTCTAAATCATACATAGAGATTCCCAAGAAGGATAAAAAAAGAAGAAAATTTCAAAAATTAATATTATCAACTACCTTATTGTTCCTTTCACAAAACTTAATTGACATAAATACCAATTAACGAATAAGAAATCAATTATTAGCCTAATTAAGTATAATAATTTTAAATTTAGTTTACCTAATTATTGGTTATTTTTCTCTTAATTTTGATTGAGGTTTCAATAATTTTCTAAGATGATAATCTAAATAAAAGTTTGCTTTTTAAACTATAAGTAACTAAAGTTAATCTCGAACTATAAGATATATTGAATTCATATATCGAATATATTAATTTCCTTGATTTAACTAAAATTTCATCGAAATTACTCGAGGCATCGCGTCAACCAACAAGCAGTTCTAAATTAATTAAAAAGATAAAAAGGGCTACCATAGTAAATAAAAGAGCTTTACCATTATAGATCTTGGAATGGTTATGTCTTCATATTCTTCAACCATGCTTATTGAAGTAATGCCAGCATTGCTCACCAAATGATCCACTTCAATATACCAATTAAAATCATTAGCACCAAATTAAATTACTGATTTCTCATACAATATCCTTTGTGAGATAACATGGACACATGAGTGTTATATATCAAAAAACCAACAAATGCGAGTGTTGGCCAACTTACTTAAATTGATATGGAACTTCAACATTTTTGTCCATTCTGAATCTTTATACATCAAAGGAAAAAGGAAAAATTGATAAGAATAATTCCACCTTTGGTCGGTGTTCCACCAGCGATACCACATTCAATTAATCCAGCAATAATCCCACCCTTGACCCCCATAATCTTTCATTGGTCCCTCACATGTTGGTGACCTACAATCATGGGTAAACATCCTAATTACGTGATTAATAGCTAATTAAGTATATTTAAAACTTAAAATTTTAATTAAAATTTTAAATCAAAGTAATTAAAAAAAAACTTTAAAAAAAGGAAACCCACCCAGCCAACCCCCACCCCCTCCCCTCCCCTTCCACCACTGCTTCCACCCCACCCCACTAGAAAACCGCTCCCCACCACCAGAACCCGCCGTACACCCCCTCCCCATCCTTAGACCGCAGCGAAAAGCCACTCCCCACCCCAGATCGCACCGGAAACCACTCCCCACCAACGCACACCACTCGAAACCCCCTAGCTCCCAACCACTGTACACCACTCGAAACCCTATCAGGAAACCCCCTCCCCACCCTCAGACCGCACCGAAAACACCCTCCCAACCAAAGTTATCAGGATCGCGATTCTACTTTGGATCTGTGAGGGCACATAGGATCGGATCGTTGGATCGAATCGTAGAATCGCACGATACTACAAAATAACTAAAACTTGATAAAATATAATCTAGATATGTTCCGAATGGTTCATAATTTAAGGATAGCAATCCTAAAAGTGCAAATTAGATTGTTAAAGTCAACTTGGGGGTTGAATTATAAGATAATAATGTGTTTGTACACACACGTTACCATTCATATAATAATATTAATTTTTTTTGGTTTTAAAATTAATTAAAAAAATCTGAATAAGTAATAACAAAGGGATAATAGTAAACTTATTTGCTTATTTTGCATTTTAGATTAATTATTCATATATTTGGATGACAAAATACAGGTAGAGAAGCAAACAAAAAAGAAAAAAAGCAATAGGCTAGTTGTATATAGGATCGGTCGATCCTACCGATCCTATGAAACGATCCTACGATTCTATACGATTCTGACCGATCCTATACCGATTCCAACCGATCCTGAGCGATCCTATGGAAGGTCGATTCTATGAGCGATTCGGATCATTTGGTCATATTAGGATCGTAGGATCGTACGATTCTACGATCCGAATCGCGATTCTAACAACATTGCTCCCAACCACCGGACTCCACTTCCTTCTCCATATCCGGCGGGGATGGGGTGTTTTCAGGGCAAGGCGTTCTTTTCGGGGATGGGGGAGGGAGAGGGGTGGTTTTAGGGAGACTGGGGTGGAGAAGGTGGTAGTTTCCGATGGTGGGGGGTGGCAGAGGTGGGGAAGGGGAGGGGAGGGGAAGGGAGGGGGTTGGGGCGTTGGCTGGGAGCGGGGCAGGGATTTTCTTTTTTTAAGTGTTTTTTTTCAAAAGGGAGGGATATTTTTTTAAAAGTCAATAATTATTTTAGTCTGTCAAACAGGTTGCCATTATCTCGTACCAATGAGAGAATATGGGGTTCAAAGGTCGGATAATTGCTGGATTAATTGAAGGTGGTACCAGTGGTGGAAGACCGGCCAAAGGTGGGATTATTCTTATCAATCTTGAAAAAATTACACGAGAACTCAAATAGAGAAATCGTGTGATACTCGTTTTGAGCCATCACCATATAACCTTTTTATCTTTACTTTGATATAGGTTCAAGATCCAACTAGAAATACAGAGAGGATGGCACAGAATTTAGGAGCTACTCTATCAATCGTCCTTTATCATAAGCAAATAATCGTTGTTTTATCAGTTTGTAGTATGGACAAAGACGAAGCCACATCCATCCCTTGACTAAAAAATCGGTATTTTTGATTAAAAATCATACTACCTCCATTTTTTTTAATGACTACACATTCCTTTGTATAAAGTTTAAAATTAATGGCTACACTTCTCCTTTTTTCCTTTATTAGTAACTTTTTCTCTCTATCTCTCTCTTACCACTTTTTTATTACACACTTTTACTCACTCATTAAAGTATTATCTAGGAGTCGTGAAATGAGAAATGTAACTATTAGAATAAAACGGAGAAAGTATTAAAAATTGATTGAAGAGCATTAAAAGGACCGTTGCATTGATGCTCAGGAAGAAAAAAAGAAACAGCAAGTAATGTTTTTGTACAATTCTCCAATCAAATGTCACTCTCTCACACTTCAATGGATCTGGACCCACTACTATCTACCATTATATTCTATCTAAAATAAATTAAAAGAAAAATACAAATTCCAATAATTTTCAGTTCCCAATAGCTAATACATTTTTTTTGGTAAGGAGAAGTGGCACAGATCCTGTTCGGGTCCTATTAAGCAAGACACTTGAAAGTAGGGGAAGGGTAAGGGAAATCCCTACCCTCAAGGTGCTCCTAGTGGGATTGAACCCCCAACCTTGAGTTTGAAAGGGTATACTCCTTTCTACTAGACCAAGTATTACTTGGTAAACATAGTCCAAGAAGATTTGAACTTGGGTCTTGGGTCTCAAGAATATTGAGTAATTAAAAAAAATCATGCATAGTCGATTCCCTAGGCCATTCGCAATTTGATATTAACGTTTTAAACGTAATTTTTATTTTAAGTACTCTGAGCTAAAAAAATTTGTTACTTAATATTACAACTTTTATGTAATGTACCATTACAAATTTAGTTTTAAATTAAAAAAATAGCATATTAGTTGATTTACCAATAATTAATTAAATTTAACTTTTAAGTAGTTTAATTCATAAGTAAAAAAAATTACCCTATAGGTGATTTACCAAAAAACGGTTTAATTTGACTTTAAAGTTGTTTAATTCATAAGTGCAAAATTTTATCGTACAGTTTCAATAAATTCTTTAGACTGTATATCATACATGACATTAGAAAAGATGGGAAGTTAATAATAAGTTATACATGAGATTATAAATTATACATGACAGAAAAAGCTAACAGATATATTATTGACCGAGAGGAAAATGTGGAAGTTATGAGAAAGATGGGGAGTTGTTAGAAAGTAATAGGTGAGATTCAGTGAGAAGATAGAAAAAGGCATATGGAGCAATTTTAGGCATCCACCTACTAATTTGTATTAAAAATATCAATAGATACATAGGTATAAATGACATTAGGAAGATGGGAAATTCATTGATAAGTTAAACATGAGATTATAAAATATACATGAAAAAGAAAGTTAGCTGATATATTATTGAGCGACAGCGGAAAATGTTGAAGTTCTAAAGAAGATGGACAATTATTTTTGTTACATAGTATCACAACTTTTATATAATGTACCATAAGAATTATACTTCCGTCTTTTTTTTACTCGCATCATTGAACCAATTTACGCAACCCAATGCACAATTTAGATGTTAAATATCTTTAATTATATACACAATAAAAATGATGAAGATTAGATTTTAATAATCTATACATTGAGACGAATCTAACAGGATCCCACATGACTATATTTTTTCTTACATATAAGTCATAACATTGATTCGTTTTTACCCCCCGCACTCGCCCGTTCAATTTCCGAACTGAAGGGAAATTATATGAGGGCGTTCCTTTTAATCGGCGCCCGTTCAATTTCCGAAAGGAAATTAAATGAGGGCGCTCCTATTAATCGGCGAAAATAAAGTTTCACTTTTAAGTGGACATATGTGAATAGTGTGAAAGATAGAAATGATGCGAGTAAAAAAAACGGAGGAAGTACTATATATGTAAAAAATGTAGCATATAAATTGATTTACCAAAAGTTAGTTAATTTAATTTTTGAGTAATTTAGATCATAAATTTTAAATTTTATTTTTCAATTTCAATAAATGACACAAGGAAGATGGAAAGTTAACCAATAAGTTATACATGAGATTATAAATTATACATGAAAGATAAAGTTATTCGATATATTATTGACAGATAAAGGAAAATATTGAAGTTTGGAGCAATTTTCAGAGATACCAAGTTCGATGTCCAAGATTATGAAAGAGCACGAAGGTCCTCTCCCACGCCTTCCCTCCGAAGAGAATATTTTAGGGCTGATGAAATAATAGTTGGTTCCATGAGACAATTGGATAATGGTAAGGTGAATGTATTGGGGTTAGGCTTTCAAATATAATTGCAAGGCCGAGTGAGTGATGATGCCAGCAGGACTAGTAGTGGAATAGGCCGAGGTCGAGGGGAGTTTGGTAGTGGATCGGATAGGTTTCATGAGTTTGATGGTGGTGGGCTTGTAAATGACATGAACCGGTCTAAAGGAGAGGGAGAGTGAGGTTGGTTTGAGCTAATGTCCGTGGAATACACTTTGAGATTAGGATCAGTAGGTTTGAGCTGAGGTTAGGCGTTGGACGGGACATGCTAGGCTTCAAGTTTAGGATCGATAGGTTGGATTAGACAAGGAAACGTGATGAGGGGAATCATTAATAGCACCCCATGTATGGGCTCGAAGGGAAACTCACGTTTTATCTCGATGAAATTATTGCATATAGGAAAATTCAAACTCCACAAATGGAACATGCTTAGAAGTGCGGGCTTTATTAGTTTGAGGGTCAGTGGAATGGTATGTACTTTGCGTTTCCGAATAGCCAATGAAGACACAATGAATGGATTTAGGATCCAATTGGTGAGTAATATAGGCTCGCCAAGGATAACATAAGAAACGAAATGACCTTCATTTGACATAATTGGGTAGTCCGTTTATGAGGTTCGTGGTTGTGGTGAAGGCGTATGACCAAAGAACAAGAAGAATGTGAGCATGGGAAAGAAGGAAGAGAACAATTCCAATGATATGCCTATAACGGCGATCAAGAAAACCATTGTGTTATAGGGTGTAAGGTGCTGATTTGCGTTGAAAGACAAGCTCAATAGTAAGAAAGGATGCTAAGTCTTTATATTCACCACCATTATCAAAATAAAGAAATTGGATGTTTTGCTTCAAATATTTGTTTACAAAGGCCTTAGATCGAATAAAAATTTCTTTTGTATTGTATTTATTTTAGAGGGGATAAAACCAAATATATTTAGTGAAATGATTAACAAAAACATTGTTATATTGAGACCCATCAATAAAATAAATAGAAGAAGTCCATAAATTTTTGTAAATAATATCAAGAGGAGAAATAGACTAAATCATTGAAAAAGGGTTGATTTACTAAAAGGAAGCTTGTGGATTTTATTACAATTACATGCATTGGATAGAAGAAAAAAGAACCAAAAACAGTACATCATATTTAGAAGTAGATACTAAAACTTCAAAGGATAGATAATGAGAGATGCCCAAGTCGATGATGCAAATCTAGGATAAGAGATTTATTATGGAGAAAGCAACAACGGAAAGTGAAGAAAATGTCAAGTCATAGATGTCATGCTTATCTAAATCCTAAATGCGGTTTGTGTCATGAGACGATCCTTCATAACGAAAGAATTACATGACAATTCAATCAGGAGATTAATCAAATTTTAGAGGTAGACATAATATGGTGGAACATGATTACATGGTGGGAGCACATAAAATGTCTTTTTGAAGGGTTTTGGAAGAGGGAATCAATAAGAGAGTTGTTACCAATGTGGGAAACAGGATAACCCTTAATGTCACCAACCACTATTTACTCGGAGCCATCATAAGGGTGACGGAGTGCTACAGTTCAAGATGTTCATTTCATGAGTCACATAGTTGATTGCACCCATGTCGAGGAGCTATGCCACCTCCGCGTATTAGTAATATGACACTTTTGGGCCTTTATAGAAAAATTGGACAGACGGAGTGTCCAAAAGCATGGCACCATTGAAACCAACCTAGGTAGCCCTTGGGTTTCTCTTTGCGACGAAAGGTTGTAATGTATGACCTAGGGAATATGTACTTCCAAGCTGATGACCTGCACGATCATGGTTGTACCTTGTGGATGTAGCATGAGCGAAAGCTGGATATGAGGTTGTAAAGACTTGGGAGAGCAAGTGAAGTTCCTAGTTAGGGGTTTCTCATGAAGTTCGTCGAACATGATAGGATCATCACGGACTGGCTGAGCATCAATAAATTGGTTGGTAGCCATCATCAAGCCAAACCAACACTTGACTAGCACGTTAATACTTTTCGACACATCAAACATAGCATGTTCGTCAACGCCAATTCTGAAGTCATATACTGAGCAATCGTTTGAGTACCATTAAGGAGTGCTTTGAGGTTTGCTTGACGAAGCTTGATATGTCTATGGGATTGCTTGCCACGAGTGTTTGCAAGTGTGTCCCATGTCGGCTTGATATCTCAAGGTAAGAGATGAGCGGAATGACAATGGGGTCCAAAATATAAGAGTTGATCTTGTCCTTTCCTTGTGGTGTAGTGATGGTGCCGGCAGGAGCGGAGAAGAACTTCGACTACCCGTACTCAAACAGAGTGACAAGCGTGTCCCATGTCGGCTTGATATGTCAAAGTAAGAGATGAGCGGAATGACAATGGGGTCCAAAATATAAGAGTTGATCTTGTCCTTCCAAGAGAGTGACTGGCATTTGAACCTTCCAAGACATGTAATTAGTTTTCCTAATAAGTTGAGTTTAACTTGATTGCATAATCTGAGATTTATAATCCAGGGTTCCACTACTAACGTTCACAACATAAGCAGTGGCGAATCAAGGATTTTCGTCTTCAGTACCACTACTAACGTTCACAACATAACTATTTAATGATCTTATTTGGCATTTAGAGATATATTTCCATGTGAGTTTTAGATGTCTATTCTCCATTATTTTCCTAATGACTAATATATACTCTACCCAATTTCCATTCGTTTTTCATGTAGTGCTTTGAAACCAATATACCCAGATATAAGAGCAAGTATTTTTAGTTACCTATAATTAATGATGTATTTCTAATAATATATAGCATCGGTTAGTGAAACTTACGCCTTCCGAAGTGTGTTATGGCCGAATCAACAATTCGTCTGCAATCATTGACAATCGAAATGTCAGCATTCACTGTAACAGAATGTGGTGAACCAAGCTCAAGACACATATTAGCCACTTCTTGGAGGCTTTCTTTTCTTCTAGCGGCTAGCACTAGGCATGCTCGTCTTCTTGCGTATTCGTATGCCAATTGCTGCACATAACACAGATAAGCTGAAAACTTTTATGAGGCCACTCTAATCTGTTTTGTTTTTAACTTTTTAATACTTATAAGAAAAATATAGTACTCTATATAACTGAGAAAAATATAGTACCTATAGAAACCTACACTAAATTAAAAGACTCTATAATAATGTTGTATCAACTAGCTCGTCATACGGTTTTAAGCCATATTTTATGTCCTCTACAATATTGCAGCAAATGGAAAAGTTAAAATGAGAGCCTTTGTAAGTACCAATGTTAGACATCAAGGTAACGGCAATGATGAAATGAACCAATCTTAAAAAGGATACATTGTTGCCTGATATTGTTTTGATCATAACAAACAAACTTAATATCTAATAATTTCCATGTTCATGTAAATATTGTTGGTTTAGAATTAAAACTAATTCCGGATAAAAGGTTTGCATAGGATATCATAGAGGAAGTAGCGCGTAAGAGTTCTAGATCAGAGGAGGAATACATCTTGGCTCACCATTCTATATGTGCTTAAGGTTTGAAGAAAAAAAGCCATAACATAAGATGTAAATTTTGGCCCAGGAGATGCGAAGTTCAAGAGCTGGAACTGATGACCAAGCGTAAGAGTTGAAATTCTAGATGTCAAGACTTGAACACAATAAATATGAGTTTCTTTCAAAGATTTATGTAAGTGTTTAAAGCATTTACTTTATATGATAGAACATAAGAACTTGCAAGTTTCACAATTAGTAAAAATAATATTTTGGTTTAAAAATACTTTAAATTATATTTGTAAAATATGTTTTGTTAGTTTTCAAAATTATATTTGAAGATCAGCCTTTCTAGTACTAAATCCTTTCTTCAAGCAAAATTTTACACTTTCATGTATCATAAATCTTCTCTAACAGACTGATTTCTGATTGTCCAAGTAAATTAGAAGAAATAGTCACTCCACGAATTTCTGTAACTAAATTGTTCCTCTTTGAGACCATGCACCGTACACCCGGGTGCACCGTGCGCACGGTGCACCCGGTGGCATTTTGGTGATTTTCGCGAACTTCAGCAAAACAGCTCTAATACTATTTCCTTCCATTTTACATCACTAAGTGAAAGCTACCTCAGTGGTTGGGCCTCTATACTCTCTCCGCGTTAGAGGGTTGCGGGTTCGAATCCCCCCTCTACCACTCTTTGTTGTTTTTTTTTCTCCTTCAACTCATTTTTTATTAATCTTCTTTTTATTCCTATTTTTTTAAAAGAAATATATTATTGCTCATTTAAAAGTTATATTGCTCATTTGAAAGTTATATTGCTCATTTGAAAGTTACGATGCTCATTTAGTTATTTTTCAAGTTCAAGTATAATCAATTTGCTCATTCGAAAACAATATTGCTCATTTACTTGTATTATAACTGATTACTCTATTTGGTATTTATTTTAACACATTAGAAAATATATTTTCTCATTTTAAGATATATTTCTCATTTGAAATGTATAATGCTCATTTTAGTAATATATTCGTCAATGTGACACGGTAGATACATGTTTACTAATCAATAAAGAATTATATAACTGCTCATTTAAAAGATAAATTACTCATTTATTTATTTTCCACGTACCAGTGTTAAGCTACTACAAATTAGAAAATAATATTATTTATTTTCTTCTTTTTTCTGACTACAAATTATATAATTTCATTAAATGAGCAATAGTCTAAGAGTTTTTTGCTCATTTAAGGAATTTTTTGCACTAAGTAACATATTTACTCATTTCAAAGCTATATTTCTTATTTCATTAATTTTTCAATGGGTATCTTATTGTTTGTTTAGTTTTTATTTCTCCACATTGAAAAAAGAATTGGAAAAAGTTAGAGAGTGGAAAAGAAAAGAAGAATATAATAAGAAAAATTAAAGTCATAGTAACAGCTCATTTTGTGAATGAGCAAATTTATTACCTCACTCAAGATCAAAATGTTTACTGATCTTCCTGTGTAAAAAGATTGCTCATTTGATCAAATGAGTAAAATAAAACTGCTCATTCGATCAAATGAGTAAACTAAAATTGCTCATTTGATCAAATGAGTAAAATAAAACTGCTCATTTGATCAAATGAGTAAAATGAAACTGCTCATTTGATCAAATGAGTAAAATAAAACGACTCATTTTGCGAATGAGCAGATTTATTTTACCTCACTTGAGATTAGAAGGTTTACTTATCAAAACAAACATGCTAAAATGAGCAGATTGATTTATCTCCAAGACAAAATAAACTGCTCATTTGATCAAAATGAGTAAAATAAAATTGTTCATTTTGTAAATGAGTAGAGTTAATTTAACTCACTCAATATCAAATCATAATGTGAACTATATCAAACATATTTTTCCATGTTTTCCTTTGAAAATCATGTTGCTCATTTCCTTATTTTTTACTCTCACTGTTTGTTTTTGATTGTACAAAATGAGTAGATTTATTTTACTTCACTCAAGATCCAAAATCTTTACCGATCTTCCTTTGCAAATAGATTGTTCATTTGATCAAATGAGTAAAATAAACCGCTCAATTGTGATCAGAATGTTTACTGATCTTGCTGCACAAAAATGATTGCTCATTTGATCAAATGAGTAAAATAAAATCGCTCGATTGTGATCAGAATGTTTACTGATCTTGCTGCACAAAAACCATTGCTCATTTTGATCAAATGAGTGAAATGTATTTTAAGAAATGAAAAAAGTTAGTGAGTGGAGAAGCAAAGAAGAATAAAATAAGTTTTTTATTTAAAATTTTTTTAAAAATATATTGTAACAGAATATGGGAAATATTAAAAAGAAAAAAGGCCTGTTATAATAATTATACATTCTACCCGTAAAATAAATTTAAAAATAACGATTATAATACAACATCCCTCCAAAAAAATAATTATAGTACAACAATATGCAAAATAATTGAAAAAGATAAAATAAAAAAAGGCTAAAATAAGAACTAAGACTATGGAAGAAACATGAAAAATAAACAATGAGATTCAAAGCCAAAAGAAGAGGAAAAGTCAAACGTAAAAAAAAATTTATAAATGATTGGTATGGGAGTCGAACCCATGACCAACTACCAAACACATAAACCTCAAGACCAACTGAGCTAAACTATCTACAAGGTATTGGGGCAAGATTATAATACTTATACTCTTGCCCAGATTTTCGCATTAATTACAATAATGCCACCGGGTGCACCATGAGCACGGTGCACCCGGGTGCATGATAATAATTGTAGTTCCTCTTTCGTTGTAGAAAGTAACTCAGTTTGTGATTAGTTGAACTCGGGAGATTATTCAGATTTGGAAATATAAAATAGGAGCGGAGTATTTTTCATTGAAATTGTGCAATTGAATATGCATTTTCAAATGAGCAACCACTAGTAGAAATAGAAAAGACATGTAGATTTATTGCCAGAGAAATTAAAGTTGACGGAAAGGAATAAAATGGTGAGAAAGGAGATGGGGAAGCACGTTAAACAGGGAAAGGGTTTCTTTGACTCTACAAGAGGGAGAGAGAGGGGCTTACTAGAGAGATATTTTACAACTTCACTCGATTCACTAGCCCCCTTCCGCAGCCCCTCCTTGTGGTTAAGGTAATGACTTTTAGCATGGCCAGCTCCCAAGCATCCCATAGCGTGTAGCATTAGAGCTGTCAGTTTGGTTGAAAACAGTTGGTTGAACTGGTAACCGAACCGAAACCGAACCGAATAAACCGAACTGAAACTAACCGGTAACTGAAAAAAGAACCGAACTGAAATCAACCGTTTCAAAGTCAACTGTTTGAAACCGAACTGAAACCGAACCGAAACCGAACCGAAAATGAACTGAACCGTAATTAACTGTTTCAAAAACCGTTTTTAAACCGAACTGAACCGAATATTAACTAAAAATTTGTCAATTATACACTTAAGTGTTAAACTCAACTTAAATGAAAATTTGTTAAATATTTATAATTTAAGTGTTTAACTCAACCTAAATGAAAAATTGTTTTAAGCCGGCACAATTTTTCCATATACATTTCTAATCCATATGAATTGAACTCGTAAATATTTTCTTCCCTTCTAAGTTCTTTTAGTCCTCCCCTTCTCATTACTCTCTCTTGTATTCCTTTTAATTTTAGATTTTCTTCAGGCAACACATATTCCTTTTAAATTTTAACTTTTCCAGCACCATCTTCCTTTCTTATACTTATACATATAAACCCTTTTCTGCCTTATCCCTTTTTTTTCTTTTAATTATAAATTTTATTTTTGTCATTGTTTCTACTCTCGTCTTTCTTTTACGGTGAATGTAGTAGAATCCTCAAATATCCCATGAATAACTTCTTGGCACTGTAATTCAAAATATTTTATTTTTCTAATGAATGTGGTAAATCTAATAATAAAAATTAATGGTCAAATAATTACTTGTCCAAGGGTCACTATTTAATTTTTTTACATAATTAATCACATTACATTAGTCTAAATGCAGTCACGCAATAAGTCGCACTAATTTGTCTATATATTGATCAAATTACATTAGTTACTTGTTGTAAAAAGTTTTATGAATGAAAAACAAGGCCCCAAATCTATAATTCTCATGTATAATTTTTTCCATCGCCTTTCCTCTTCACATGTTAAACTAAGACTAATAATTGCTAATAATTTGGAGAAAAATCTTCATGAAAGGTGTCTGTTGGGTTGCAGCCAAGGAGGAAAAATCCTTTAATAATCAATTTGATGTTCTAACTAACTAGAAGTTAAAAAGAAATTCATCGGGCTTCCAGAAACATCAAAACCAGCAAATTGTTAGATGTACATGGTGAAGTTTCCTAAAGCTCAAGCATATGGTAAATACTTTCTAAAACGAATCATGGTGTTTCCCCAACCAAATAACCTCCTCTCCAAACATAAGTTACTCCACCAGGAAACATAGGTGATTATACCTTGCAAGAATCACGAAATACAAATCAATAAAATGAGAAAATCAAATTCGAATCAGCAAAACCCCAATTTCAATGACAAATTTAGATTTAAATTTCAATTAAAAAAACGAAGTAAAATGTAAGAAATCACAAACTTTTCATTAAATACATGAACAAAAAATATGAACAAGTATCAACATTCATTCTCAAACGAGACGGTGAGGGAAGCTTCAATCATATAAGCTTTTATGGTGGAATTCAACTATAAAAGCTCCAGATCTGGGGAGAAGAGGTTGGGGTGATGGAGAAGAGGTTGGGGTAATAAGGTGTGACAGGAATGTCAAGGAAATAGTCATTTGTAAGAGTGAATTGTGTTGCATTTCTAACAGTAGTATAGTGCCTGAGATTAACTCAGGAGGAAGAGTGAAGGAATTGATTGTCAGGAGGACGTTGAGCCAAAAAGGAGCAAGTCTGAGCTAATATTGAGTCGAAACAAGAAGAAGAAGGGGGAGGTGGTGGCTTGGCTGAAGTTGTGGGGGTGGCAACTGGAGAGTTGGGAATGGGGAATTGTAGGGTTTGTTGGTTTATATTGGGTGTGGGATGGGTGGAATATGAAATTTGGGCGGTAAAGATGGGGAAAAGAGGAGGGAGTTGGTTTTTTATATATAAAATTTTGATCTTTTTGAAATTTTCGATATTTTCAAAGTTGATATTACCCCGTATTATTATTATTATTATATTATTATTATTTTTATCATTATTATTATTTTAATTATTATTATTATTATTATTATTATTATTATTATTATTATTATTATTATTATTATTATTATTATTATTATTATTGTTTCTATTATAAACAAGATGAGCATATGGACGTCAAAATGAAAAACAAGAAAAATATGTATAGTAATTTGATTAATGAAAGTTACACGATAAACATTTAATCGATCATTAATTAGTATAATTAGTAAATTAATTAAGTAGTACTAATATCTTATTTGCTCAACTATTTGCTTGATTTTAGAAAATGTGTAAACTACATAGATCTCAATTATTTTCTAGATCTAGAACATGTGTGAATTGATATAATATATTAATCTTCACAATCGTATTCGTTGATCTAATATATTGATGATTGATCTAACACATTGATCTAGAACCATAATGAGATCGAATATATCGATGGTTTAATACCCTTAATTCAAACCATAATCAAAGTCGAATATGCTACAATTACTTCGACTAGGGATGTTAATCGAGCGAGACAGCTTGTGAACTACTTGAGCTCGGCTCGAGACGCTAATGCGGTCGAGTTAAGATTCACAAAACTCGACTCGATTATTAACGAAAAACCGAATTGGTATTAACTATTTTATACGTTGATTTAATATATTGATGGCAATACGTTGATTTAATATAATAACTATCTTTCAATTTAATATATATTGATCTTATAATTTGATCAAAAGTATTGATTGATTAAATAAATTGGTATTAAATATCTTATACGTTTATCTAATACATTGATCTTAAGTATCTTATATTTATCTAATACACTGCTATTAACTATCTTATGTGTTGATTTAATATATTGACGATTGATCTAGTACATGGACATTAACTATCATAATGATCAAAAGTATTGATTGATTAAATAAATTGGTATTAAATATCTTATACGTTTATCTAATACATTGATCTTAAGTATCTTATATTTATCTAATACACTGCTATTAACTATCTTATGTGTTGATTTAATATATTGACGATTGATCTAGTACATGGACATTAACTATCATAATGATCAAAAGTATTGATTGATTAAATAAATTGGTATTAAATATCTTATACGTTTATCTAATACATTGATCTTAAGTATCTTATATTTATCTAATACACTGCTATTAACTATCTTATGTGTTGATTTAATATATTGACGATTGATCTAGTACATGGACATTAACTATCATAATATTGACCTAGTATATCGTTGATTTATTACACTAATGTATCGATGATTGAACTAATACATAGATCTTAACCATAATAATAATTACAAGCTTACAATAACAAAAACAATCAAATTATGTAAATTGATCTTAACTATCTTATTTCTTGATCTATTATAATGATAATACATTGATCTTAAGTATCCTATACTTTGATCTAATGTATTGATTGATTTAATGAATTGGTAATAGCTATCTTACACGTTGATTCAATATATTGATGATTGATCTGTTACATGGATCTTAACTATCATATATATTGATCTAGTATATCGATGATTGATTAAATACACTAATATATCGATGATTGAACTAATACATAGATCTTAACTATTTGTTTGATCTACAACATATGTAAATTGATATGATACATTGACCTTAACTATCTTATACATTGATCTAATTATATTGACTATTGATCTAATACATCGATATAAGTTATACATTGATCTAAAATATTGATTGATCTAATACATTGACATTAATTATCTTATATATTGATATTAATTATCTTAAACGTTGATCTAATGTAGTAGTATTAATTTTATTACTACTATTACTATTAACTATCTTACGGGTGTAAAGCGATCGAAAATCTTGCAAATAGCTCGAGATTTACTCTAGTCAAACTCAGCCCAAGCTCCTTTAAATTGGTTAAAAATCGGTCGAAGATCTACTCGAGCTCTTAATGAGATGAGTTCAGTTGTACAAAACTCGATCCGACTCGTTACCACCTTTAAGTTCAACCAGAAATGAATAGACTCGACTCAGAAATAACTGGAATCGAAATCAATTTGACCGAAAGGCCACAGATCTTGAATTGACGCGTACAACCCGACAATTATCCGACTCATGTTTACCCGAACCTGTTAATACCTGTCCCGATATTCGTTCGACTCGAACTTCACTTGTACCCGATCAACCCATGATCCGACTTTTGTACGTAACCGACCCGATCTGATCCAATCAACTGTGAGCCGAGACAAGTAATCCGACAGACTCAACCCGAACCGTTACAAGTCATTCCCAAAATGACTCATTTAACCGAATTGACGTAACTTGAAACACGTGCGGTCTGTAACAAGATATTATATAATTTTTTAAAAACGAAAATTTTGAAAAGATACACAATAACCGATATTGATTTTCATCCAAACCGATGCGGTTTTTCATACAAAATCGAAATTAATTGAATTAAAACCGAAAATAACCGTTGAACCAACATGGATGGTTGAATAGTGGATCGTTTTTTACTAAAACCGTATGGGTCAAACCGGGTAGATAACTGTAACCGAACCGAACTGAAGAACAGAGCTAAATTAACCGCAATTAACCGAACCGAAACCGAAAAAGTTGCAACCGAATCAATTTAACGTGAAAAAATTAACCGAAGTCAACCGAACCGAAGTCAACCGAACCGTTTGGTTCCAACCAGAACCGAACCGAATAACCGAATTGACACCCCTATGTAGCATGTATACAAAAGGCCCGAGGCTTTTGATCATATTCTAGTCAAAATATCATACTTCATCTGTTTCTTTTTTTTTGTTGGTTACACTTTTCCACTTTTCAATCCCTTAATGTTGGCTATGTTATCTTCCATACCCGATTATATACTGTTTTAATAATATTTGGATTCAATCTACCCCAATTTATCTTACATCATCTTTCTTTTATTAAAAAATATATGGATAACTATTGCTTCTTACTTTACCCAAACACTACTTCTTTCGTCTACTTTTCCTTTACTTTACCAAAAGTTCTTAAAAAGTAGGCGGTTTAATTTTAACTTATAATTAGACAAATCAAAACCCATTTTTATTAACAAGTCCATTTCATTTTACTCCGGCGGGACACTATTCCTGGATATCTGATACTAATCAGCTCGTCCCTTCTCCTTTCCTTTGTTTAGCTAGCTACTGATCTCGAACTACAACTGACTTTTTAAAAATTAACGCAACAGACTTCCCAGTGGATAAAACTGAAGTTTAAATGGATTAAACTAGATACTAAATGAATTAAAGATTGTGATTAGTGAATTGATTGAGCTGATGTTCATGAAATAAGTTAAAGTAGTTAGAAACTTGATTAATCTAGTCACTATACATTGAAAGACTCTTAATATTTAGCTTTGACCTTTGACTAATTTAAATTTTAAATTAGGGTGTCTCGTACAAGATCACCAAACACTGTAGATCTCCTATTGTTATGAATTTATGATGGGTGTGCAAATAGTACTTATGACCAAGATTAAAAAAAGAAATAAGGTAGAAATATATTTCTACCTCCGTTTTTTCAATGACTACACTTTCCTTTTTAGAAAGTTTAAAATTAATGGCTACACTTCTTTTTTTTTCCTTATTAGTAAGTTTTTCTCTCTATCTCTCTCCTTCACTTTTTCTTACACACTTTTACTCACTCATCAAAGTATTGCCTAAAAATCCGTGAAAGGAGAAGTATAACCATTAAGAAAACGGAGGAAGTACTAAAGATTGACAACATGACAACATATGAATATAAATGATATGGCCCAGATGGGACAACATGCAACGGCCCACCATTTTGTTGTCACATTTTAATAATTTTAATTCATCTTTTCTTGAGAAGGAAAAACAAAACTATGAAACTACGAAGCAAGCTTTGAGTTTTAATGATTTTAAAATTTCTCATGTAAAGTGGGTAGGGAATATAGTTGCTTATATAGTAGTTAGATGGGTCTGGGAGTTGGAGGTTGAACATGTGTTGGCTTGACTACATCCACAAATTGTCATCGATTGGGCGACTCTTGGTTTAATTTAATTTAATTTTTCTCTCGCTTTTCCGCTCAAAAAAAATTACAATAAGACTATAAATAAGATGATAAATTTCAAGCTTCAATTTATGCAGCTAGTGATTAAGTCAAAATAACTCCATATAAGATGTTACATGAAGATGATAACTTAATGCACTAAGCAAATTCAAAATACATGATCAGAACACACTAGATCAACATCAACCCCCAAGCCCCAAGGAGCCTCAACAGCCTAACTTAAGCTAGCAAATGCTAGCATCAATGGGAGATAATTAACTAAACACGTGGATGCTCGCTAGCTTAATTAGTAAAGTATTATGGATTGGAACCAAGTTGGAACCCCATATATATTACCACTAGCCTTATATGTACGCGATGTTTGCCTCGTGCAAAAGATTAATATGTAAGAATTTGAAAGAAACTATTTTGTAATTTCTCAAGTGGAGTGTATATAAATTTTTGTACTATTAACAATAATCGTTAAGTATTAGTTATTTTGTTATTTTAGAGGGTGTAATTGTAATCTCAAAAGAGTTTATATAGTGAACCATTTAAATATATAAAAAGGAGTAATAAATATTAGAGAGTAGAATAACAATAGTGATTTAAAAACAAAACGCCAAGAAAGACAACAAAACCTTTACAAAAGATCAATGAAGATGTCATTAGCTCATTACTCATGCGTAAAAAAAATACATCATTCCTTTTCCTCTACCCAAATTATAAATGGGAGAGTGTTGGGGACTTGGGGTAGCGAGTTCGAAGGATATTCTTGATGATTTTGGCCTTTTGATCCATGATGTAATGATGTTTTAGCTTACCACGTGTTGTCATGTGCTTCTTGCACCATCACCACAATCTTGATTTCTTTACATCTAATTTCTTGATTAGCTCTTTCTTTATGTTGATAGGATTGTGAAATTTGTCAAAAGATTTCTATTGAACCATATTAAGAGAGATTATAGAAATAAGGTTTCATCAAACTTTAAAAGAATATTCAATTATGAATCAATATAATTATTGTCAATTTGTCTGTTAAATTAGTACTTTTTATCGTGTTTGTATATTTAACTTCAATCAATTATATTCTGAAGAAGAAAGTAAAAATTATAAAAACTTAATATTTTGAAAATATAACGGGACAAATTTAACAAGATATCGCTTTATTTTATTATCCACTAAGTATGACTCACACAAAATAGACACAATAAAGTATGTGAATAGTGTAAAAAGTTAATACGTGACGAGGAAGTATTTCATAAAATTTATAATCAAAGTTTGACACGAAACTCTAAGCAACAACAAGATATATAGTGGAAGGAGTAAATTGTTATTAATTTGATAAATTAAAATTTCTTGGTATTATTATATAGTGTCTACCCAAATTTCAATTCCTAGATCCGTCATTGCCTCTACCACTTTATCACTCCTCCTAAAATAATTTTTTATGTTTCATGATCAATTTGATCAAATGCACCCCCACTCAGAGCAATCAACTACTCATGCATTTATAAAAAAATTTCAAAAGTATATAAATATATAGCAAAGTGAGTGTTTTTTTTATAAATCTCAAGAAAATATAACTGTTGATTTATTTTTTAATTGTTATTACTTTGAAGATTTTTAGTTATTGTAGTTTGAAGTTTTAAACATTATTGGCTAAAAATATGATGGCTAAGTTTGAAAATAAAACTTAAGTCCTTAATAATTTCCTTGATTTATTTTAAATGTTTTTTCTTTTCTTAATTTTGGTGTCAACCCCTTACAAATTATACCAAATGAGCATGTGTCACTCATCATGCGCCCAAAAAATAAATTACTAACTAAAGTGACTTGGAAGATAAATACCTCACCGATGCCGGAGGAAGCGCCCGTGATGATAACAACTTTGCCGGCGATATTTTCGGTGAAGATGGAACTTAAGACCGAAATTGAGAACTTTAGAAAGTGAAAGGGTGGTAAGAATAGGCAAAGTATGAAGAAGGTTAAGGGTGGAATTGCTATGTTCAAGATTTTGTTTATCAATTCCATGTTGAATTTTGTGGGATGGGCATAATCGTACACCACAAACAAATGGAAAAACAACATCGACAAATTACGTTGATTCTTATTTCTAGTTTGGTGTCATAGCTTCATGCACCATGCAGCAGGACACGTGGTGATTAAAAGCTTTCATGCACATAGTTGTATCACTGTATGCATGTATGGTGAATCAAGCTTTAATACCAATTCATATTTTTATTACGCATTGAAACCTCCATCAATTTTTTATCAGGTGCTATTTAAATTGTTTTTACATGTCCCCTTTTTATTATTTTTTTGGACGTTGGCTTTATCTCATTTATAATAGGATACCTTGTAAATAGTTAAATTTGTGAAGGCAAAGTCTTATAAAAGACGGTCTTATATTAAGCTTAATGTATCACTAGTCCAATAAACCAATTAAAAGCCCAATTACGTGTTCCACACGCTTAGGAGCGCAGACAAATTATTTTTTTAACTTTTCGACCTAAAATCTTAACTTTTGCGTTTTTTAACTTTCCAACCTAAAACCTTAACTTTTGCATAAAAAAACATAACTAATAGGGCTAATGGAGTGAAGGGAATGACGGGAAGAAGGTCGGCTTGAAAAACTGCCTATTGGGCTTTTGGACTGGTCTTACATTAAGCTTAATGTAAGACTTTTAAACAAAATAACTTATGTTAATATTTAAAAGTTCAAGGTTTTAGGTTCAAAAGTTTGGTTTTTAAATTTAAAAGATAACAATTTTAGCATATTTGTTAATATCGATTACCCATATGATATTAGTTATGCATTTTTATGCAAAAGTTATGTTCGTAGGGCGAAAAGTTAAAAAACGTAAAAAGTTAAGGTTTTGGGTCGAAAAGTTGAAACAATCAACTGGGTTGGGCTGCTTAACGTGTGGCGCACGTCATGCGCTTCTCTAAGAGTTATTGGCTGGTCTGAGGTTAAACTTAACCTAAGACTGTCTTATAGTAAACCAAATTAGTATTATTAAGTTTTTTTTTGAAATAGTATCTTAGATTGTACAAAACTCTTAAAAATAATACCTTATTCCAGAACTCCGGCCACTTTAGTCAATATTCTCGCTGTTGACCATTGTTTTCCCTTGTTTTTTGAGAGTGAAAGAAAATTTTCCTCCTTTCTATATGTTTGAAATACAAGCTCCAAAAGACGAGAGAAAACAATGGTCAACAACCAGAATATTAACTAAAGTGGTCAAAATTTTGGAGTAAGGTACTATTTTTATGAGTTATGTATAAATTAAGGTACTATTTCACAAAAAAAGAACTTAAAAGGTACTAGTTTACAAATTCAGCTATTTAAAAAGTACTAGTTCAATTTTTTCTTTATTATATGTAATAGTGGACAAAACTATTAGAGCATGTACAATGGGGTGGTTTTAATTAGTCTAAGGATGTTAAGACCAAGTCTATGGTTTTACCATTATGGCCAATTAGTCTAGTCTTGAGAAAAATGGAGTTGGTCCCAACTGCCAGACCAACTCATGCCTCGGATGGCGTGCCTCCACCAGTAATATGCGTACATGTAGCAATGAAAAGTGATGCACTTTATTTTTTAACAAATTAAACTAGCGCTTGAAGTTACAGTTCCAATTCTTAATAAGCAAAACTCAAACTCAAAGCTGTATTAATAGAAGATTACTTATAATAATTACCTTTTGATTTTTCATGCAAGAGTTAGCTATTTCTAATGACAAGAATGAAAATTCTTGTACAATCATCAAGAGAAGGTAAATATTTTGTACAACTTGCCTAAGTCAAATACTAAAATGAAATCGGGGTAGTGACCCCATTAGTATTTTATTACATTTATCATGAAAGCAATGTTAATCGAATTTGCTTGAGTTAAGGCTGAACTCGAAAAATTCTTATCACATTAAATTCAAGCATTAATTTTAAGTTCGAGAGCAGTTTGAGTTCGAACTTCAAAGAATTATATCAAACCGAGCCAAACTACACTAGTGTTCAACCCGGCTTAGTTTGGTTCGTGACTAGCCCTAATCATATGGCCAATCATTTAAAAAGTCTTTGGTATAGATTAATTATTGGGATAGTTGAAAAACCAGCTCTTCACAATACTCTTAGCTATTAGAATATGACTTTGAGCTTTTGCTTTCAGTTTGCACTAACCAACCACCATTAACAATTGATTTAAGAGAGTATTCTTATAACCATGAGTCTACAACGACCACCAATCACCGCTAATCACCATCATTTATAATCATAGATTGCTCATCTCAAATATGTTACCACAACAGTAGGACATTAGTTATATATGATATCTAATTTATATTTTCATTAATTATAAAAAAGTCGACACTTTAAAAAATATTTATCATACATGTTTTATTTGCCTTCACTGCGTCAATTTGGTAGAATTTATGCCATTCTCTCGTCGTTGCATATGTGATCTGTTAGTGTGTTCAAATATTTTATGCTAATCTTATATTTTTAATTATGGGAAAGATTAATTAGCAATGACAAATTGGCTAATCACAATAATATTCTACTCAATATATATAACGACAACCTTTTAGTTAACATTGTGAGAGGAAGCAGGGGCACACGGTCGTGGGAGCTGGGCCACAAGTATGGGGGTTGGTTTTTCGGGAATTAGGAAAGTTCCTGATTTTTAAACTCCGGGTGCCCACGACCTTGTGGGAGTTGGCCCACGCCCGTGGAGGCCTGCCACGCCCGTAGAGCTCTGCTCTGCGGGTTTTGCGCCACACTTCTTTTCCATTTCCTTCTTTGATTTACGGGGTTATCTTCAAGCGGTTTTCCCTATCTCTATATATAACATTTCTACCCCATACATTCATTCATTGAACACTTTTAGAGAGTTTTTGATCTATGAAGCAGTTCTGAGCAATTCTTGAGAGTAGTTCTATTTCAATCTTCCAACTCGGGTAAACGAGGTTGAAGGTATCTGTGCTTTGGGCGCATCGTGATCATTTAGACCTTCATCGGTGGTGGCGAATTATTCTTTTGAAGACAATGGTTCTTTCAGGACGCATATTATTTGTTGAATTAATGTTCATTAGTAATTGTTTCTTCCTTAATTTATTTAGTGTTTGCAGTATTATTTCCAGCAAACATCAATCAACCTATTGATTTTTGTTCTGCATATATTGATGAACTGATGTGTGTGCATCCTGGACTAGCACACGTTTCTTGACCTACAATAATTATAGTTTTTATGTGTAAAACATAACGGGTATGGTGGATATTGGTGAAAACGTGGCGTTCAAACTTCCTTTACACAACGAAATATAAAGCAAACGCTAGCCTCAGGAGTTTGTCTGTGACACGTATCCAATTCTTAATTCAGTTTCAAGATCACAAGTGCAAAGCCTCTCTTACGACGAGGTGCTAAGTCAGTTTCAACATCACAAGTGCAAAGCCTCTCTTATGACGAGGTGCTAAGTATGTGTAATTTGGACTATGAGGGGGCGTTTGGTTGCCACAGGGTAAGGGAAAGGGTATCAAGAAAGGGGTAAGGGGAGAAAGGAAAAGAAAACTCTTTGATTAAAAAGGTTGTTTGGATGGAGTTGAAAGCTTTTTTTATCCTTGCCTACCACCACCAGTAAGACAACTGACATCTCATCTTTTTTTTGTTTCCTTGTCCTAACCACCAACTAAGCCGTCACCCCCTTCATATTCTCTCTCTGACGCCAGCACCGGTGTTCTGCGTGTCGGAGAGATGCTAAGTCGTGGATTTTTGGGCTCGCCGGCAAAAGTGTCATGTGTTTCCAGGCTCGTCGGCGTTGTTGCCGTGCGTTTTTGGGCTAGCCGTTGTCGTGCTTCTCTGGGCTTTTCGTCGCTGTTGCCGTGCGTTTTGGGCTTCTCTGGGCTTGCCGTCGCTGTTGCCGTGCATTTTGGGCTCGCTGGTTGCCGTGCGTTATGGGCTTGATAGATGTGGTTCTAGGCTTGACAGAGGTGGCGTCGGGGTGGTTCTGGGCTAGTTGGAGGTAGTGTCGGGTGGTTCTGGTCACGTCGAAGGTTGGGTTAGGTGGTTCTGGGCTCGTCGGCGGTGGGGACAACAGGGTAGGTGGTGGCGGTGGTGAGTTGTGTGGTTAATTGGTGGTCAAAGTTGGGTCACATTGACCATGGTGAAGAAGGAAGAAAGGGTAAGTGATACCTTGGGGTGGGTGGGGAATGAGAGTACAGGAGTTTGGGGGTTTGGAGGGGGGAAAAGGAATGATAAAATTAGACCTGGTAAACGTGTCGTGTCGTGTCATATTCGTGTCACCCGCTTATATAAACGGGTTAAACCCCCTCAACCCTAACCCGACCCGTTTAATAAACGTGTCGTGTCGTGTCAAGCCGTTTACTTAAACGTGTCAAAGAGCTTTGACCTAAACCCGTTTATTCCGTGTCGAGTTCGGGTCGTGTTGGCGTGTCATATTGTTTTTACATACAAAAATTGAAAAATGAGTAATTTGTGTTATGTCATCTCAACCCGCTTAGTTAAACGGGTTGAACCCCTCCAACCCTGACCCGACCCGTTTATTAAGCGTGTCGTGTCAACCCGTGTACTTAAATATGTCAACACCTTCGACCCAAACCCGCTAATAACGGGTCGATTTCGTGTCGAGTTGGCGGGTCGTGTAAGTTTGTAACACCTCTAGATAAAATACACCTAACAAACAACATATAAGGGAATCAAGCAACTTGATTCCCTTACCCTTTCCTGAGAACCTCAAACCAAACGGCCCTTGAATGTGTACTTACCTCACTCATGTATATGCATGAGTATTTATGAGATGGACTTGTGTCAACCTAGGCATATTATTTGCCTCTTGGCTGATATGGGCTTAATTACTAAGCTTTGAATCTTTCTCAGTCCAGGCAGGCTCTGATGACCTCATTTAACTTCGATGGGATCATCTAACTTCATTTTAGAGTATATTATGAGTGTTTAGTTGACAATTCGGTACTTAGGCCTGTTCTCTTAAGCTCATTTTCCGTCAATTCAGTTCAACTCAATTCAATCTAGTTCAGCTCTTGATAAAAATTTTACTCTAACATATTACTACTCTTTCCAGTTCAGTTCGACTCCAATCAGTTAAATTCAATTTCGCTCGGGTGAAGAAAAGAGGCCTTAATCTATCACATATAAAGCTAAAACTTTAATTTGCTTATTTGGCCGTGAAAGAAATTTGGTCAAAATCCGCCACGACCCCGCTGTAAATAAAAAATGCAATTAACTTATTTGGAAAGATCTCCAACATTTGTATTGTAGACAAAGTTCCCAAAAAATGAAATGGAGCTGACATTAGTGTGTGGGAGGATGCTTGGCTGCCCGGCAATGGTTCGTCTCGTGTGCCGACCCCGAATGTTAATAGTGATCCGTGCTTGAAAGTTGCAGACTTGATTAATTGGAATGATTGTACTTGGGATGATACATTGCTTGTGACACACCTTTTGGAGGATGAATGTGAATTAATTAGAGATGTCCCCTTATCGATTACTGGACAACGTGATCATCTTTATTGGTGGCCCTGTAAGGATGGAGTCTACACGGTAAAATCGGGCTATTGGCTTGGAAGGTTAGGCAAGGAGCGTGCTTGGGATATTGCGTGTAGTGGGGTTGATAATGAGTTATGGAGAATGGTGTGGGGCTTAAAGGGCCCTCCAAAGATGGCACATTTCATGTGGAGAGCCTGCAAAGGTAGTCTTGGTGTGCGAGAAAGGCTTCATCACCGTCACATTGTACAAGATGCAACATGCCCAGTTTGTGAGGATCCTTCAGAGACGATTATGCACACCCTTTTTCATTGCAATTTTGCGCGAGAAATTTGGCAACACAACAGCTTTATGACTTTGCTACAGGGCGCACCCGACGAGTCTTTGGTGAGGCGGGTGAAATGGGTCGTGACAAAGCTTGATGGGTCAGAATTAATGAAGTTTGTTGCATTAATGTGGGCTACTTGGCGCTGTAGAAATATCAAAATCTTCGATGATACGACCCCGGATGCTGTGAGTGTAGCACGCGGCTTTGTCAAATGGGTGGAGGAGTCTCAGGTGTATGCTAATCGCGTCCATGGCGAAATAGGTGCTCCACGAGTTGGGTTGGTGTCAAATTGGCGCCCTCCTCTGCAAGGAGTGATTAAAATCAATTGTGACTCTCATGTGGTGAAGGGGAGGTATGTGGGTATTGGTGTTGTTGCTCGTGATTGGCAGGGGCAAATCTACGCCTATGGGGTGAGACGAATGGCGGTGAAGTGAGATGCTGAGCTTGCTGAGGCTGCTGCTGTGCGTTTTGGTGGACAACTCGCTAAGCACTTGGGGTTTAGGAGGGTGGTGCTGGAATGTGACGCACTGAACATTGTGAACGCTTTCAACAAGGGGCTGCTTGGCTACGCTCCTTTTTTCTTATTTATGAGGATGTCCGTTTCTTAGCTCGTGAGTTTGATTATTTCTTTATGTGTCATGTGAGGAGGGGAGGAATACAATTATTATCATGCACCCGGGTGCACCGTGCGCATGGTGCACCCGGTGGCATTATTGTAATTAATGCGAAAATCTGGGCAACAGTATAAGTATTAAAAGTGTGCCCCTATACCATTTAGATAGCTTAGCTCAGTTGGTGTTTAGGTTTATTTGCTTACCAGTTGGTCATGGGTTCGACTCCCTCCCATACCAACCATTTATAATTTTTTTTAACGTTTGTCTTTTCCTCCTCTTTTGGATTCATTTTTTTTTTTTGTTTTTCATGTTTCTTCCATAGTCTTAGTTCTTATTTTAGTTTTTTTTTATTTTATCCTTTTCAATTATTTTGCATATTGTTGTAATATAATTATTTTTTTGAGGGATGTTGTACTATAATTGTTATTTTTAAATTTCTAAAAAAATTATTTTACGGGTAGAATATATAATTATTATAACACGCCTTTTTTCTTTTTGATATTTTCCATATTCTGTTACAATATATTTTCAAAAAAAATTTAAATAAAAATCTTACTATATTCTTCTTTTCTTCTCCACTCACTAACCTTTTCCATTTCTTACAATATATTTCACTCATTTGACCAAATGAGCAATCGTTTTTGTGCAACAAGATCAGTAAACATTATGATCACAATTGAGCGATTTTATTTTACTCAATTGATCAAATGAGCAATCATTTTTGTGCAGCAAGATCAGTATACATTCTGATCACAATTGAACGATTTTTATTTTACTCATTTGATCAAATGAGCAGTTTATTTTGTCTTGAAGAGAAATCAATCTGCTCATTTTGACAAATGAGCATGTTTGTTTAGATAAGTAAATATTCTGATCTCAATTGAGGTAAAATAAATCTGTTCATTCACAAAATGAGCAGTTTTATTTTACTCATTTGATCAAATGAGAGTTTTATTTTACTCAGTTGATCAAATGAGCAATTTTATTTTACTCATTTGATCAGATGAGCAATTTTATTTTACTCATTTGATCAAATGAGCATTCTTTTTTACGCAGGAGGATCAGTAAATATTTTGATCTTGAGTGAGGTAATAAATTTTCTCATTCACAAAATGAGCTGTTACTATGATTTAATTTTTTCTGATTATATTCTTCTTTTCTTTTCCACTCTCTAACTTTTTCCAATTCTTTTTTGAATGTGGACAAATAAAAACTATACAAACAATAAGATACCCATTGAAAAATTAATGAAATAAGCAATATATCTTTGAAATGAGTAAATATGTTACTTAGTGCAAAAAAGTCCTTAAATGAGCAAAAAACTCTTAGAATATTGCTCATTTAATGAAATTATTAAAAATACCACTGCATATTTATGGAGCAAAAAATAATTTAAATGAGTAAAACATCCTTATAATGAGCAAAGATTGTCTTATTTTACGGTGTAGAATATATAATTATTTTAAGTTCACTATAATTTTTAAGCTTCCAATATATCACTAGAATGAACAATACATAGTTCGAATGAGCGATGTATCTTAAATGAGCAAATTAAATGTCTATTTCTAATGTCTAAAAATAAAAAATAAATATTGAGAAAAAGAAAAAAATAAACAATATTATTTTCTAATTTGTAGTAGCTTAACACTGGTACGTGGAAAATAAATAAATGAGTAATTTATCTTTTAAATGAGCAATTATATAATTCTTTATTGATTAGTAAACATGTATATACTGTGTCACATTGACGAATATATTACTAAAATGAGCATTATATATTTCAATTGAGAAATATATCTTAAAATGAGAAAATATATTTTCTAATGTGTTAAAATAAATACCAAATAGAGTAATCAGTTATAATACAAGTAAATGAGCAATATTGTTTTCGAATGAGCAAATAGATTATACTTGAACTTGAAAAATAACTAAATGAGCATCGTAACTTTCAAATGAGCAATAATATATTTCTTTTTAAAAAATAGGAATAAAAGAAGATTAATAAAAAATGAGTTGAAGGAGGAAAAAAAAAACAACAAAGAGTGGTAGAGGTTGGATTCGAACCCGCGACCCTCTAACGCGGAGAGAGGATAGAGGCCCAACCACTGAGGTAGCTTTCACTTAATGATGTAAAATGGAAGGAAATAGTATTAGAGTTGTTTTATTGAAGTTCGCAAAAATCACCAAAATGCCACCGGGTGCACCGTGCATGGTGAAATACCCTTGCACACTTAGTGGCAAGAAGGGATTTAGCTTTGAATTCTGAACTTGTATGTTTGTCGGATTTCCCCCAGAGTCTTTTAGCTTTGTGGAACTTGATTTATAATATTCCCATCCCCATCTATATATATATTAAAAAGCGTTATCAAGCATTGCAGGCTGCCACGTGTCACTCCAATTCACTCTACATCTTTAAAAGATTCGCAAAATTGCTCACGCAGAGCTTCGAACCCACGATCTATAGCACGCAATTCCAACACTTCCACCACTATGCTACAACTTTTCAAGTGATAAGCTTTTGCTTTGTTACTTAATATACTATACAAACCCCTCAACAATAGAAAAAAGCCTTTTGTCTTCCTGACTTCCATTCTTCAACACCTTCATACTTCACAAGACATGACAACCCATCGAGAGAAGGCCGAAAGCCTTACAATTAAAGTTCAAACTGTTCAATCAATGAAGACCCATCAATGGCATTTGAGGAGACTGTGAAACGTCTGTCAATTAGGGTTTCATTGTTAATACCTTTGAAGTGAAGTTAATCCAACAATTATTGGTTGATATACCCGTAGCCTTAAATAACAGGTAATTTTTACAATTATTAGATATACTAAGTTTGTATCTGAATTTACACTCTGATTACACCCTATTCGTTCTCTCTTTCAATTGTGTGCTTCCCTTTGAAACTTTTATTTTTATTTGGAATTTGGGAGAAGTTTTGATTTTATATACGTTTTCCAAGAAGTAGAGGTTGGATTTGTTTTGGGTGTAATTATTTTTCCCTTCCATTGTTTTGATTTTATTATTTCATCTGTTTACTGTTCCAATCTGTTCAAGTGTAGAAGCATCAATAGTTTAATACTACTCTTTATCACATCCGACTTCAGTGACTATTCTTTATAACTTTGGGTTACTCTTTTTTGTCAGGAGCATCGAGATAGGAGATAGCAAACCGAATAACAATGGTATGAGATAATAGACCGGATAACAAAGATATCAGCATTGTTGTAAGTAATTCTGTAACATTTTCGATATTGTTTGACGTTTAATTGAGGCGTGAATGTTCTGTTATTTGGATTTCTGTTCAGTTTCGCTGTGAATTTTGCTAACTGGAGCTGTAATTAACGTTGTTTATTACATGATTGAACTTGATTGTTTAGGAATTCTCTTGCCTAAAATAAAGTCATAGCAGCAAGATCAAGGTGTAGGGTGGCTTAATGGGTTATCTGTTGCAAGCATTAAGTGACGACGGAAGCACTATTATCATCATGCTCATTCATAGATGATAGACCCTCCAAACTTTAGTTTTTAGGCTACACTATACATATAATTCAACATCTATTATTTGTGCATCTATGGTTGTTTCTTTGGACATCTTTATTTGGACTACTCAACCCCATCACATTTTAAGGCAACTCAATCAATCACATTTTACTCTTAATAAAATCCTTTAATCGTAAACAACTCCTTTAATCACACTCACACTCCCACAATAAATTAGTCTACATAATAATTGAGCTTAGGTAGTGATTCCCATAATGTCCGTAGCTATTCTTTTGGTGGCCTAGGAGATCTTAAGAACCTGATTACTACAGTTTTTAGTTGCCAGGATCATAGTTTCATTTTCTTTTAGCTGATATTAACGAGTTGAGACACCCTACGGGGCTTTTAATTTAGTTAGTGGTCTCTGGAATACCCTCCAAACCAGCCTTGACATCAGATTTAGACTTGCTTAGTTGCTAGACTTGTGTAAAGTATGACATATATATATATATATATATATGTATATGTATGTACATTGATGATCTGTGTTTGCCATATTGTGATGTTTTTTTGCTTTAATTCTAAAGGAAATAAGGGATAAAGAGTAGCCCTACCCGAACCAATTGTTTCCTTTTTAGCTTTTATTAAGCGGTTAGATACTCAAGATACCGTCCCATCACAAAGTATCAGTGTTCCTTATTTTAGTTCTTGCAAAAGAAGAAAGGACTGACTATCCAATCCAAGTTAAATGTTTTCATGGTTGTGTTTTGCACAGCAGTGCTTCAGAGATTTGTTTTTATACCAATGTTCTACATAAAGCCATTAAGGGGTTGTTCACGTGGGACATAGAGTAAGAAATTAGAGAAGATAGAAGAGAATGAAATAACCCCTGTAGAAAGTTTGTTGGAGAAAGGTAAAAATTCAAGTTGGCTTTATATTTATTGAATCTGTTGAAAAAGAAACTTCTACAATGCAGTCCCTCTCAGTCATATGTCATAGCCTAACAGTAGCCTCTCTCAAGTCTCTCCATGAATCATTATTTTCGCCCAGATTTAAAAAATTCAAAGTTTTCCTTCTTGGCTTATTTTGTTAAAGAGTAGCCCTACCCGAATCGATTGTTCTACTTACGCCAAAGGTAATACCTAGAGAACGGGTACTAACTCTTTAAATGTTGTCAACATAAGCAAATATGACAATAAGTAGGTGTAATATGGATAAAGTCCCTCTAGAATGCATTGTGTTATGATCATGACATGTTCTAATTTTTAAAATTGTAATGTTGGAAAAAAAATGAGTACGAATAATACACATTATGATATATGATTTAACACGACAGTGTGAGGAGTGGTTGGAGAAAGAGAAGGAATGAGCGTGGGATAATGTGACCAGTCTCCAAATGTTCTATTTGTTTAGCAAGGATATTGTGAAAATATATTAAATGTAATTTTTTGGTTGTTTATTTTCTCATGTGAATTGTAACGGGACTCAGTGGCTATTGTAGGATCCAAATTTTTTACCACTTTGGTTAACATAGGATATCCATTGCATTCGACGGTGCAATCCTTTCTTCAATTGTCTCTTCCCATAAATTTTCACTTCCCATGTTTGTCAACTCGTAGGGCATAGACCAAACAAGCACTTAAATTAAGATATTGGGCATAACATCTTAAATAATAGAAACGCAGCTCTCATATTGTTGAGTCAAGACCACCAGTACCTCACATATTTGTAGTGAAACCATAGAGTAAGGTATGTAAGGAGGAGAAATTCCATTTCATAATGATAGAAAAACTGCAAAAGACCCAAGTCTTCATGACTTCCTTTTGCTTTGGTTTCCTTTTCTCTTTCCAAATGTAGTTAATGCAATGGGGGGCTTTTGGCTCAAAGCTTGAAGCAGTTATGGAGATAGTCGAGCATAAGATTCATGTTGTATAAAAGATGACCTTTTTACGGGATGATAACCTATATAGAATAAATGGTGATTTAGATCTTAAGGCAACTTGACCATCTTACCTATATGGCTATATAAATCTATCTTATGTGCAAATTTGTGCATAATAATGTGAGATAGATAATCGTCCCGACTGATTATGGACATACCAGTTCAACCAAATCATATTGGAGTTTGCTAACTTTCCGGTTGTATTACAGACACTGGACTGATTCTAACTTTAATAGATCCAAAATACGATTAAGTATTTCCAAAAAAATGAATTAGAAATATTATTTATTTTCTTTATATCTTTAACAGACAAAACCACCAACACGTCTTATACCCGAAATTTTATGGCGTGATATCGACTTGAACAAAGTGTCCTTACCCGACCCAGCCTAATGATTATTTTGACTAATGTTGATTGACTTATTTTAGTGACGTGATTGACTATGGTATGCCCCGAATGGAATCAAGATAGAATGACTCATCCTCATCAACTGAACCACTGTGACACGTTAAAGATGAAAAGCAAAGTTTGCCTAAGGTTTCCATTTTTTTAATATACATTTCAGATTTCCTATCATTACAGGAAAAAACCATTGTCATTGTAAGCTTCCTCCGTTCACTGTTGTTACTCGGCAAGGTAGTAGGCACAACTTTTAAGGAGATGAAAGAGATAGAGTGAATAAGAACAAGGACAGATGTGATGAGAAGAGGTAGAGCATAAAGTTGAGCTTATTTAGCAAAACAATTTGGTAGCTATTTTGTGAGGACAATGCGTGGCTTAATTATGTGATTCTCTAGGTTCTGTTTTGTTGGCAGTTTGTCCATTTAGAGCTCCTTTTGAGAAATGGTGCTTGATAGTCATTGTGGCTATTAAGGATCCATGTTTTGGATCCTATGTAGGAATAATCTCCATGTGTTCTTGCCATTCAGCTTCTATTTTTCAACTTAAAACTTTTATTTTCATTATGATTTTTCTCCCATCTTTGCGACTCATTGTTTGTAATGGTATGTTGTATTTTCTTCCATAACCCAAGGTGTATATAGGATTTCAACTAACAACCTATACTACATTATGCAGGGAGGGGAATAAAAGACAAAAGACCGACCACACAAAACGAGGGGAATAAAAGGACACAAGAAAGGAAGCTGAAACGATGAAAAGAAGGACCGAAATGCGAACAACGATATTTTAATAGCTAAATAAACATGAGGTTGAACAATATGTCGATCGTTACGTTCTGTTTTGAATACTACAAAATAAGGATGTCAGTGGGTTGTTGCTACCGCTATTACACAACAAGATACTTCCGTACTGTAATGTAAATTTGGAGCAGGTTTTGTAGGAAGTTTAAAATGTTGTGTCGGATTTCTTACTTGATGCATTGAAGTACTGACAATAATAAAGATTTCTCTCACAAACATCAACCAAAGTGACTAGCATACAATGAAAATATAGAAGAAAAAAACCATCCAACATGATGGGAAAACAAGAGAAACATTAGCTGTGGTAAAACCATCAAAACTATTCAAAAACGACAAACGAAAAGTTAAGAATCACACAAAATTGATAATAATTATTAGTATAGAATATAGATGTGCATGAAAACGTTTAGATCATAAAGAAAATACTTAAGAACACACATTGAGTTTTATTTTTTAGTTTTTACAAAGGTGTAACAAAAAAGAAAGGTAAATCTACAAACAACAACATAGACGATTTATGACAAATGAACACATAATCAGTTAGAAAAAAAATTACTAATAACACAGTGAAATGACTCGGGGCATCGCCCGGGCGCCGATACTAGTTTTCCTTTCAAAAAACAAAGTTCCCAAAAAATATTCCTTGTGTGAGGATAAAATGAGGGGAAATGATGGCGATTTATACTATCCTTCAAAAAGCATCGCAACATTCATAGGGTTTGATTTATTCAAGTGTTAAAAAAGATCAAAATTCCTTAGCTTCCTTTCTCCTATTCAAACAAGAAAAAGCAAATCCGTATCTGATCGACTCTTTCTTTTCTCATTGTCTATCTTTAACTTTAAATTCTCCCATCTGAGGAAATTATAAAAATTCACTGCAACTATTTGATCAATGATGCCATTGAACATTATTAACAATTGACATGCATACAATTTCTGGGATTTTATTGTAAGACAACATAGATAGATGAGAAATAGGAAGATATCTGAAAACAAAAAACCAAAAGCCACTCCACTTTACACATTTTTAGAATTTTGCATTACATGGCTTCCTTGCTTCACTCTGTTTTGACTTCAGAGGACTTAATACCAGGAGGGTATAACATAGCTTTTGCCCCTGGAAAATCCACCATATGCTTCCCTATTGCTCCTGTTGGCGTATCATCTGTGCTAGTAAGGAACATCAAACGGTATGCCAACTCTAGCACCTCCGGGCACAGCATCTTCAAGAAGTACGTCACTTTAAACCATGCTGGCACTGTCACATACCTGTCCCCTCGACACACGCTACAAATTATCGACTTTGCAGTTCCTTCAACTGTTCCAACTGGTATTACATTCACTTGCACCTGAGAACATATTTGTGACATCTTACAAGTTTTAGCACTTCATCACATAACAACATAACATTAGGACACATTATGAAAACATTAGCATACCTAAGTGACTTTTAAATGAAATGTCTATTTCACAATATCATGATTCCATAAACAAAATAAAGAAAGCTCAGAATCATAGAAGTACGGTATTTTGGTTAGCGTTTCGTAAGCATAGTGGATTTTTCGGGATGTAATGTGAGAGGATATCAGCTTTAAATTTGGAGAGCAATGTAACAACTCTGTCTTGCTATAACATGACTTACATCTCTTAGTTCTTGGTCAACTTTCATGCCACCCTCTGTCCACACCTTGCCCTTCGTAAACTCAGACTCTATTACACCAGGTGTAACAATTGTTATCTTAACATCGGAACCTAGTTCCACTCTGAGCGTCTCAAAAAAGGCCAACATAGCTGCCTTGCTTGCCTGCAATTTGTAAGCAACAAAGTAGCTAGTCACATACGAAACAGTAGCTTGAATTGTGGAAAAGGGCTTATTTTCTTCATATTGCATGGTAAAGAATCATTTTGAAACACTTAGCAAGCGTGCAATATAAGTTTTCACATATACATTGTAGAAACTCTCTCTTGGTACAGGCATCCATGATGCTGAAGATGACATGACAACAATCTTGCCTCCAGTGTTTCTGAGGTGTGGAATCGCAAACCGAGTAGGATACACCGAACCCCAAAAATTAATATCCTGCATCATTACAGTGATTGGTTCAGAAAGGAATTGACATGAGGTTAGAATTACTCCCCTTTTTCTCAAGTTCACAATTGATTTTTTTCAACGTCAAACATAGAACACTTCAATGATATTTGATAATTTATTTTACCACCGTTCTTTAACAATTGACATAGATTGCATTTCAAGATTCCAGGACACCTTTGATCATTAAAATACTAATACATTAACTAAATTAATATCTTACAAACTAAACATTGATTATATATGGTGTATCAGTTAAAATATAGTGTAAAAGCCAAAGTGCTACCACTAATAAATAAGGAGGAAGTACATAAGAAGAAATAAGTAGATGTATCTCGCTGTTATAGGCTTCATGCTAGAGAAGGCTTAATTTTGCCTTTCCAGTCTTCTAATAAATTAAACCTCTAGCTGATTCAGGTTAGGAACTAATAAGTAGAATTCTAAACAAAATATGTTGAGAAGAATAGCAAATAAGGACCAAAAAGTTGAAACAACTTAAGATAGTGCAGTTTGTGAAAAAAAAAAGACATAAGATGTAACTAATGAATAGAAGCAAACAAGTAATTAGTAAAATATCTTAACAAATGAATTAAGTGAAGTTACCATAACAGGTCTCATTCTGGTAACATCTTCTAATTCGTCAAATTGACTAACTCCAACAATGCCAGCATTATTGACTAGATGGTCCACTGGAGTAAAAACGGAATACATATACTATCATCTTAGTACTTGAAAATGCAGCATTAATTTTAAACTAACAAATCAAGTGTCGATAGCATAGAGAAGAAAATTTTTTCTCTTACATCTTCCATAGTGCGAGATGGTAGTATCAATAATCCGCCGACAATCGTCAACTTCAGCAACATCAGCAGCCACCACGATTGCATCAGGTGAGCCCAACTCGATACATAAGTCCGCAACTTCACGTAAACTTCCTTCTCTTCTAGCTGCTAAAACTAAGCATGCTCCTCTTTTTGCATATTCATAAGCTAGATGCTGCTCGGTTGTATCACATAACTCATAAGTAAATAGTAATGGCTTACATGTCTGAAATCCACTTGAAACTCCTCAAATGTGACTTATATAGTGTAGATCATTCCTAGGCAAATGATTTAGCACCACATTTCGGAATGATAAATTGTGAGACCTAATATATTTAGAGTTGGAAAGGGAGAATTTTTTTTTGTGGTGCGCCCTTGACAGATTAGAAAGGATTCCGAACAGCTTTTTCTTTTTGTTTTCCATCCCTCCCATTTACTATGGACACTTTTGATTTGGAAATCGGTCCACTTTTCAACATTACCTCTTACACACTTTGGTCGACCAATTCTACTATTTAACCCCAATGTGCTACCATCAACGCAAAATACAAAGATATCCCCTGTAACATCTAACATATTGCTCCGTTCTAAAAGTGAAATAAGGGGACTTTTTAGTTCAATAATTGAAATTGAATCGTGTGATAAAGAGAATCCCATAGGGTACCAAATACATTATTTTCTTCTAAATGTTTGGTTCATCTCAAAGTATGGATCAAAACGTTAGTAGTGAATGGGAGGTATGGGGATCTAAATCCAAAGGGGTGGTGAAAATGAAATTGAAAGGGTTTTGGGGGATGAGAAACCCTTGGTATGTGGTTCCACACACAAATTACATCAACCAAACAAGTTTTCTTCTTTACTGATATCACATCCATTTCATCTCATTCCAAAATATTCCAACTGAACCCCATCTTAGTTTCACAAATCTCAACAACTTGTGTCCGTAAACTTTGTGCCAATTCAAGTTTCGTAAAATATGTTATAAAGAAACTAGTAGAACCTAAACTACTAGTTATTGAAGTTGCACTTCATCACAGAGTTCCAAAATCTTTCTGATCGATAAGTAGCAATGTAGCATACACAACAATACATAAACATTGCATCATGTCACAGGAAGCAACATATGCATGAAGTCACATAGATGGCTTTTGATCCCAGAAAATTTACTATCCAAATTTATACTAATTTAGCTAAGTCAGTTGACAGCTACTAACTTTTCATCCAAATTACCAAGTTAGCAGTTAACACTTAGGCCCTGTTCATTCCAGATTAAAATAAAAATATTCAGTAAAAATATAAGTTCATTTCAGCAAAAATAACTTAAGTTCATGCAATTAAGTGAGATAAAGGTGACTTGAACACGGCCTTACTATTCCATAATTTATAGCGTTTCACCGAACTTAAGAAGACATAGTTGCAGGAATTATCATCTAAAAGCGACAAATACAGGTAGCAACTAGCAGCAAGTAGTGTGTTTATTCATGCAAAAACTAAAAGAGATGAATAAAGAAAGAAGTAACCTCGCCAATGCCAGACGAAGCGCCAGTGATAAGGACAACTTTACCGGCTACATCTTCATAGAAGAAAGAAGAGAAGATTGACAAAATTAACTTAAGAAATTGAAATGGAGGCAGTAAAAGGCATAATGATATGAAGGTGAAAGGAGGAGCTGTAAGATTCAGCAATGTGTTTAGCAAATCCATTTTCCACACACAACTTCACTCAAATTAGCAACAGAATGAGAGAGAGGGAATTAGGGAATGTAGCATTAAACTATCGAGAAGGATAGAGATTAGAGGAGTTATTGAATACGGGAAAGATGGTGAAGCGGCGGAGAACAGGTTGCGGTAAACTGTTAGTGCTGGCGCCATTGCATGTACTCTAAAGGACACGTTCTTGCTCTTGCCTCATTAGTCAACGTGCCATTTGAGGTTTTGCCCTTTTTGAAAAAGTTGGTCTCTTGTTGTGCTTTAAGGTGTAAATTGATTGGATTAGGTTGAAATTGTGTTTTTTTAAGAGGCACAACGAAAATTTCAGGAGATCTTTTTTCAAAGGATGAACCACAAATTATCTAATAAAAAATCAATATAATGTATGATTTTTATATAAATTGAAAATTTTGCTTTTTTGTAGTAATGTCCTTGTTTGCTAAAGGTATATTCTGCGAGCGAATTTGATTCGCTGAAAATGTGATGTATTGACGTTGAACGAAAACAGGTGAGAAGGTAACGAATATTGTCTATACGTCTGAATATACCAAGGAGTTTCTAATTTTCCTTGTAACATATTGATTCCAATGAGGTTGTCTCCTTCTATAACAAGATCTTTGATTTTCATACTTTTAGCTTGAATCAGCCTTTTCGAAGGGCGGTAGCTTCGGCAATAAGAGGGGAAGATGTCCCGAGATTATAAGCCATGGCGGCTTTGAGAAGTTGTCCAGTAGAGTTACAAAGGACAATGCCAGCAGCTGTAGAGACTTGATTCGAGGAGCCATCAAAATTGAGCTTAACGATACTGGGTGCCGGAGGTCTCCAACCTACTCGAATTTGATTTGGTAACCTGTAAGAGGTTGGGATGTAGAAGGATGAGTTAGTGTAGATGGAACTACGCAAATTCCATTCAGAGATTGAGTATTTCGCTCTGTAAAGAATTCATTTAATATGGGAAGTGTCATTATGGAAGATGATTGAATTTCTCTCCTTCCAAAGGCTCCAAAGTAGCAAAAGGAATTTGGCTAAAGTGTGTTTGTTAAGGTCTTTAATTAAAGTAATCTCTTTGTGGAGAGTTTCATCTGGAATTATTGTTCCCATGAAATCTTTAATCATGGTATGATGCCAGAGAGTACGAGTCTGGGGACAAGATATAAATAAATGGTTTATGGTTTTTGGCGATCATTTAAAAGGAACTTGAAGCTTTCTGCGTTCAAGATTATCTCATGAGGGTAATCCATTCTGAAGGAGTTGTGAAATAAAATCTTTAATTTTGGGATGAATGTCTATTTGCCAAATCCAAGCGTACAACCATTTTGGAGACTGAAAGAAGGTCAGGTTATGAGCGACCCAGGTGGCAGACTTAACTGTGAATTTTCCAGAGCCATGTTGAAATTGGGTTGGGTCCGAGTACATTCCAAAGTTTTTAAGATGTTAAACTATTATCTTTGCCAGGACATTCTCCAGAATTTTAACGTGTTATAATTTAGTAGTAGTTAAATATAATCAATATTAATTGCTTAGTGAAAAAATTATGAAAAGGTGGAAATAAGTCATCTAGTTTATAATACAAATTTGGAAAAATTGTCAAGAATAAGTCAACCTTTGCGTTGACCGCTTTTAACAAGTCTACCTTCGTTTATTCCAGTAACAAGTCAACCTTTCATACCCCTCAGCTTTTAACAAGTCAAAACCGGCTACCATCTCTCATTACCCTTTTTAACAGGTTAAAGTAACACATGTCGCTCTCTTATTAGCCATTTTAAAAATTTTAATTTATACTTAAAAAACAAAAACATAAACCCCCTCTCCCTCCTCCCACACCCTACCGACACACCCCACCTCCGATATCATACCCCAGCACCTAGCAAACACCCCCTAAATGGCGCTTTGAATACCATCTTGTTGCTGCAACAATGAATCATCTCTCTTAAGCTCCGCTTCACCATCTTGGTTGACTTTTTGTGTCACATATTCATCATCACTTTGCCTATTTTTTATTGTTGTTGTTGTTTTATTCATACCTAACATCTGATTTCTCGACATTCCCTTTTACGTCACTTGTTTGTTTGTTTTGTAATCTTGATATCTGGTATCTGAAATTTATCATCCATTTGCCATGAAAAATTTCTAGTCGTATGATATGATAAAATTGTGTTGTTTTTGAGGGGGGGTCATACATAATGCTTGAACCTGGCTGTTAGGAATTGCTATATATATGGCGTTTCTTAAGACTAATCCATAGGTTTAACCATTTTTAAGTACTTCTGTATCACTTCTTTTTTGTTCTTCTTCTCATCTCCACAAGATTTTGAATTCCTTCAAACACTATCTTACACTGTAAACGTTCATTTAATTCCTTCAAACGGATGATGCTTTAGTGTGAATCTTCTGCTTTGACTTCACCATTATCAATTCCTTTATGTTTATAAATATACGGAGGAAATAATTAAACAAAAAATCATAGCTAGCTTATTTGTTGTTGATCTGAATTTTGAATGAATTTTCAGCATTTGAAAGAGGATAGATAAACTCCACACCTTCCCAACTTCCTCCACAAAAATCTCTATCCACCACGACTCGAGAATACCTGTTGTATCTTTCAAAACCTTAGCTTTACACCTCCAAAGAGCATCCTTATTAGCTCCATTAAGAAGCAGAGCTTGTTCTATCACGAGTTTCCAATTTCGACAATTGGGTAAATAATGAAAGAATCAACAAGAAATCAAAACCCATCTTAGATTCTGCATAAGATGTGGGTTCTAATATGATTATGAAAATAAGGAAGACAAAAAGCAATGTATGAAACTTTGAAGCTATGGCAGTGATGAAAGAAATTCCATCAATTTTCTTTTATAACAAGTAGGAAAGGGAGAGGAGAAAGAAAGGATGTAAAGCAAAGAACATGAATTTTGTTGCGGCAAGGGTAGAGGAGGAAGGTGGTGGTGGACCGGTGGTCGTCATGGAGGGGAAGGAAGAGGAGAGAGAAAAAGGAAATAAGGAGAGAAGAGAGAGACTGGGCTGGGATGTAAAAAAAATTAACCAATCAAAAGACACACGTGGCTAAATGACTTAAACTAACAAGTTACTAATAAGTTACCGGTAAAAAAACTTGTGAAAAACAAAAATGGTTACAAGGTTTACTTGTTACTGGAATAAACGAAGGTAGACTTGTTAGAAGCGGTCAAAGCAAAGGTTGACTTATTCTTGACAATTTTTCCTACAAATTTCAAATTACAATTAATTCTTGGTTATCATCATTAATCTTGACAAAACAAGTGACAGAGGTCTCGGGTTGAAAATTCTGATTTCATACTTGAGGTCTCGGGTTCGAATCTATACATTGACAATTTTTTATGAGAATAATGTAGATATAATGCTAGTGAAGGAGGAATGGTAACACGTGACGAGTTACAATACTTAGCTACGCTTTTTCGGTCCAAGGACAGTCCAAAGTTTTTCAAATGTTAAATTTCATTTAAAAAATAAAATAACGATTGGATTGTCCGAATTAAGGAGGTGTAGAGTTTGCATGTGACCACTCATCAACCCAACTAAGGTTCTATATCAATACGAATTCATATGTGCCCCATATATATAAGGTTAAACACTCTCACTCATGTGTGAGTTTCTTTTGAAATCAAACACACTAGACACCAAACATTATTAAATCCTCCTCGGGAATGAATGTCCAATAAAATATATGAGCACAAACATAAGGATGAGGAGTGTGTGGACAGAACCACTTATAAGCCCAATGAAGATTCCATCCCAAGCTTATAAGGTAGTGATATCTCCTTTGTTTCTCCGATGTAAGACAACTCACATGTGCCACATATATATGGAGATCAACATATCAGATGGTAGTTCTTCTCTTGTTTCGTGCAGCTCCGACCCAAAGTCTGTTTTCAATCAAATCTAGGATTTTTTTGCACAAAATCACTTTGACTTATCACTAATTTAGAAACTCCCACCTTTATGATTTTTTTCCTAAATTTCCACCTATAGTTATAAAAACGTTTATAAACTCCCACCACTTAACAGATTTTTCCTAACTCTTGTAAGTGGTGGGGCCCTGATGTAATGATTTCATATAGAGTTTTTCCCTTCATTTACAAGCTAAATTGAGCAGTGTTGACGCTCTCAGGAGCCATTTATGCTAACTATTTTGATATAGTTGTGGTTTGTCTATTTTATAATGTTTTGCAGGTTTTAGGGAAAAATTCCCTATTTTCCGTCATTTTGACCACCACACTGTAGTGGAGGAGTTATGAGGCATGTAGGAGGTCTCGAGATTGTATTTGATCTCCTTTTGAAAAAGAATTATTGAGATTCTTGGCGTCTGAAGGCGAAGCACAAGAGGTGCCCAGGAAATAACTCCACCCGATGGCATCGGGCAGCCGTTGCCCGATCAGACTCAATCTTCCAGGCAAAAAAATCATATTTTCTACCCGATTGGGCAACATTGCCCGATCCCATCGGGTGGGAAAACACTTGGCCATTTTCTTTGTTTTTGAGGGCTTTCAATAAGTCTATCGGCCAGATGGCATCGGGCAGCCTTGCCCGATCGGGTGTCAGTGTTTCGGCCCTGATCGGGTGGGCTTGAATTTTGTGCTGCTGAAGTTATGTTCCCAGACCCGATCGAGCGGCCAAGTTTATTATTTGCCCGATCCCATCGTCTTTTCAGTCCCATCTTATTTGCTTTCTTAGGTTAATGTAAATACTATTTAGTTTATTTTTACATTCATCTTTTATTATCTTAAACACTTAGAGAGATTTTTAGAGTTTTTCATTAGTTTCATCATTGTAGAGGAGATCAAACCTTGGTTCAATTCAATTAAAGTCATTGCTTTATGTCAATTTGTAATCTGCTCTCTTATTGTTTTGTTATTACTTCTTAATTGTTTTAGTTTAGTTATTGATTATTTCATGATGCAATTATTAGGGTTTCCTATTACGTTTGTCATTGTTAGTTTAATCATGTCTGAGTAGATCCCTTTCTAGGGTATTAGAGAGGGAAGCCATGTTTATACCATGGTAATTGATTAGACTGTTATTGATTTCTAGGGATTGATTAGAGAGATTGTGGTGTAATTTATTCTTGATTAGTAATTAATGTTAGTGGCCAATTTCATTGATTGATTGTGGTTAATAATTGTTCGTACAGACTCGTCTTGGATTAGAGGCATAGGACACAAAAGTAGTTCTGATTACGTTAGTGAACAGGCGGCGTATGTTGAACTATAAGCGTTGAGACTTAACCATAGCTCAGCACATGCTCTAATCCCTCGATTCTTGACTTAGAGTTTGATAGTAGTTAACCTTATTTTATTGGTATAAGCATGGTGGACCGAACTAATACTCTAGTCTTTCATTCCATAGTTAAATTCCCGATTTCTCTAGTTTATTTATTAGTTTAGTTAATCATATCTGATTTCATCTGAAGTAGTTATTTATTTGAATATTAACATAGAAACTATGTCTCCCTGTGGATTCGACCTTGCTTCCCTTGACTATTATTGTGAGAGGACTGTATGAATTATCTTTGAATAGGTGATACGACTTTAGCCTATCAAACTTTGGCGTCGTTGCAGGGGAGACGACTAGTTTTCTAGTTTTTATTCGATTATTTAGCATACTTCTTTTTGCCTCATTGGAACCTCCCGTTCCAATTGAGGTTGTTCTCACGGTTATCTTGTTGTTTCTGTTTTATGTCCAGGTATCAAAAGAAAACTCATATATTTCCTAGAGATCCGGACACGGAAGCAATACTTTGGGACCTTAACTAGAAGAGAGTTTTAACAGGAGAAACCTGATTCAGAGACTTTTTCACCACCAATGGCGAAGTCGCTGAAGTCTTATGGGGTGCCTAATCCTGAAACCATACCCACTGGTCCACAAATTCCCACCATCGTATAAAATAATTTTGAGATCAAGCCTGTACTCATTAGTATGGTGTAGAAAAATCAATTTGGTGGGCACCCTTCTGAAGATCCGGCCAATCATCTGCAGAGATTCTAACAATTATGCAGAGATTCCATACCTAAGCAGCTTAATGTCATCTTATTCGAGTTTTCACTCAGTCAGAGGTGGTTCAGTGACATCGCTGAGACAGAATGGTCGGGGAAAAAGTTGGCCACGTTTTCCTAAGAACCAAATGAAACATTAAGGGAATGTGGACTAGATTCAAAGACCTACAAAGGGAGTGTCCACATCATAATATGGACAAGTGTCTTCTGACGCAGACTTTTTATAATGGCCTGCAGCCCCAGACAAAGAATACTGTTGATTCGTCTGCAGGAGGAGTCTTTTTATACAAGGCAGTTGATGAAGGCTATGACTTCCTAGCCAAGCTCGCAGCAAATTATCATTCCTCATCTAGGAGTGTAACTAAGAAGGTACTTAATGTTGACGCCATTTCACTACTTGCTTCTATGGTGGCACAAATGAATCAGAAGTTCGACACATTGAAGCCCTCTAGTTCGACATCTCCGCCCATGAGTATCAATGTCATATTAGCAGTTGCATCAATCACCTCATCCTATTGCGAGGTGTGTGGTATTCAGGGTCACTTTGGCCACGACTGTCAATTCAATCAGATCGAACAGGCAAATGCCTTTCAACGAAGACAGTCAAATAACCCCAACTGCAACACATACAATCCCTCACCCTCCACAAAACAACTACCAACAACCACAAAATTCCCATCAACGTACACAAAATCACCCAAAACCCAATTACTACCAAAACTAAGGGAACTCTCAAAATCCCTCTGATTTTCAGAGACCTACCCAACAGAATTCATATCAGCCAGCACCACAAAATGTAGCCTCACAAGACCCTAGCACATCGGATTTGATGAAGTTGATATTGGCCATGCAAAATACAAATGAGGAGGCACAAAGAGCCCAAAAGAAGCACATCAAACTTCTTGAGACTTAAATTGCCCAACTGTCAGGAAATAATGCTCAGAGGCAGCAAGGACAATTGTCTGGGCATCCTATGCAGAAGGAGCAAGCAAATGTCGTTAATCTTCGTAGTGGCACTGCTTATTCTGCTCCTCTTATGCCCATTGATGATGGTGCTCCTAGCAAGGAGAAGGTGGTAGTAGAGAAGGAATCGGAGATTAATTCAACGTCTGATGTCGAATTATCTGAGGAAGCTGAACAGACAGGGAAGAAGAAGGAAAAGGTTTCTAAAACGCCTTATGCACCAAGGCTACCTTTCCCTCATAGGATGCAAAAGTACAAAGTAGATCAAAAACTTGGTAAGTTCTTGGATATGGTCAAGAACCTTGAGGTAATTGTCCCTTTTATTGAACTAATTTCACAAGTGCCTGTTTATGCCAAGTTTTTGAAGGAAATGATCACTAAAAACAGAGATTTCGGTGGAGTAGATAGCGTCGTCCTCACCTAAGAGTGTAGTGTTGTTTTGCAAAATAAATCTCCACCTAAGTTGAAGATCCTGGTAGATTTTCCATCCCATGTCATGTAGGTGTATTATTTATTGATAAAGTTTTATGTGATTTAGGTGCATCTGTGTCTGTTATGCCATTGTTTGTCTGTAATAAACTTAACATGGGGGCACTTAGGTGCACTTAAATTACTTTGCAGATGGTTGTTCATTCTATAAAATACCCTCTAGGTGTTTTAGAAGACGTCCCTGTTAGGGTGGGAAAGTTTTACATCCCTGTAGATTTTGTTGTGTTCGATCTGGAGGAGGATGCCCAAATTCCTATTATATTGGGTAGACCATTTTTGTGCACTGCTAGTGCTGTAATTGATGTCAAGTTTGGGTCTTTGACTTTGAGTGTTGGTGATGATACTTTCACTTAAACTAACCAATGCTATGAAGTCTCCTATGCTTGAAGAGTCTTGTTGCAGGATTGTTGGAGGTAGTATTGACTGAGGAAGATTCATCAGGCATCGATACTGAGGTCGATGCCTGCCTTGCTGATTTAGAGGGCCATAATACTAAAAAGGGACAAGAGGTGGTTATTGAAAATGTATACTCTACCTCTACACCTCAGGTAACAAAGGTAGAACTTAAACCACTGTCCTCTCATTTAAAGTATGCATTTCTTGATGTAAAGTAAGAATGTCCAGTGATTGCCAGTACTACACTCACAGATAGCCAATTGGAAAATCTGCTTACATTGCTTCGTATGCATAATAAGGCTATAGGGTATAGTATTGATGATCTGAAGGGCATTAGTCCTGATTTTTGTATGTATCGTATTAATTTGGAAGAGGATCACCACCCTTGCATTCAACCCCAACGACGTCTGAATCCTAATATGCAAGAGGTTGTGAAGAAGGAAATTATGAAATTGTTAGATGCATGGATCATTATCCCATTACTGATTCTAAGTGGGTTAGTCCTATGCAAGTGGTTCCTAATTAGAAGGGGGAACCACTGTAGTGAAAAATGAAAAGGGTGATTTAATCCCTACCAGGACTGTCACAGGGTGGCATATGTGCATTGATTATCGGAGACTTTTCAATGCCACTATGAAAGACCACTTTCCCCTACCCTTTATTGATCAGATGTTGGAAAGGCTAGCCAAACATAGTTATTTCTGTTCTTTGGATGGATATTCTGGATTCTTCTAAATCCCCATCCATCCAGACGCTTAGGAAAATACTACGTTTACATGTCCTCATGGCACCTTCGCATATCGTAGGATACCGTTTGGATTGTGTAACGCTCCTGCTACTTTCCAACGCTGTATGATGGGCATATTCTCTGATTTCATTGAAAATATCATGGAAGTTTTTATGGACGATTTCAGTGTTTATGGTTCTGAGTTTGATGTCTGCCTGCATAACTTGTCTAAAGTGCTTAGGAGATGTGTAGAGGCAAGCCTTGTGCTTAATTGGGAGAAGTGCCACTTCATGGTGAATGAAGGTGTTGTATTGGGTAACTTGGTATCTGAGCGTGGCATCCATGTGGATAGAGCGAAAATTGAGGTGATTGAGAAACTTCCTCCTCCAATGAATGTCAAAGGAGTGAGAAGTTTTCTTGGTCATGCGGGGTTTTATCGCAGGTTTATCAAAGATTTTTCGAAAATTGCAAAACCCCTCACTTAATTGTTATTTAAGGGTGCCACATTTGATTTTACTAATGATTATTTGGAGTCTTTTGACAAGATTAAGACAGCATTGATCACTGCCCCTATTATACAACCCCCTGATTGGAATCTCTCTTTTGAGATCATGTGCGATGCTAGTGACTATGCTATAGGGGCAGTACTTGGTAAGAGGAAGGATAAGCTGCTCCATGTTATTCAATATGCCAGCAAGACCTTGGATCCAGCCCAGGTTAATTATGCTACGACAGAGAAGGAATTGCTGGCTATAGTTTATGCATTAGACAAAATTCGGACCTTCTGATAGGTTCGAAGGTTATAGTACATACTGACCATGCTGCTTTGAAGTACTTGATGGCCAAGAAGGAGGCAAGCCTAGACTTATCAGGTGGATTCTTTTGCTACAAGAATTCGACTTGGAGATTAAGGACAAGAAGGGTGCTGAGAATATAGTTGCTGACTACCTTTCTAGGTTGAGGTTTGAATCATCTTCTGACTCTCCTATAGATGACTCTTTTCCTGATGATCATTTGTTTTATGTGTCTTATAACTCTCCTTGGTATGGTGATTTTTCCATCTATTTTGTTAGTGGTTCCCATCCTCACAATCTTACATACTAGCAACAAAACAGTTTCATCATGAGACTAAGATGTACTTTTGGGAGGACCCTTTTCTCTATAAGAAATGCTCTGACGGAATGTTCCATAGTTTTATTCCTGATTGGGAAATGGAAGGTATTTTGCTACATTTTCATAGTATGCCCTCTAGTGGCCATCTAGGTTCTCAAGCGACTGGTCTTCGAGTCTTACATAGTTGTTTTTATTGGCCTTCGATTTTCAAAGATGCTCGTACTTTTTTTTGTCTTGTGATGCTTGTCAGAGGACGGGTAATATTTCTAAAAGGCAAGAGATGCCACAGAGTAGGATTCTAGAAGTCGAACGTTTTGATGTGTGGGGAATTGATTTTATGGGACCCTTTCCTACTTCTTGTGGGAATAGGTATAATCTAGTGGCTGTCGACTATGTGACAAAATGGGTAGAAGCTATAGCATCACCAACCAATGATTCTAAGGTTGTGATGAAAATGTTCAAAAAGATAATTTTTCCCCTTTTTAGTGTCCCTCGTGTTGTCATTAGTGATGAAGGTTCTCACTTTCATAAGAGCACCTTCAAAGCCCTTCTTAAAAAACATGGGGTCACACACAAAGTTGGTCTAGCCTACCATCCCCAGACTAGTGGTCAGGTAAAAGTGTCAAATAGGCACATTAAGAGGATTCTTGATAAAATTGTCACACAAGCTAGGAAAGATTGGTCATTAAAACTTAGTGATACTCATTTGGCGCTCCGGACTGCTTTTAAGACTCCATTGGGGACCACCCTTTACCGACTAGTTTATAACAAAGCTTGCCATTTGCCAGTGGAAATAGATTATTTATTTGCGTGGGCGGTCAAAGAGATTAACCTTGATTTGACAGCTGTAGGTGAAGCACGACTTCTTCAACTAAATGAGTTGGACGAGCTCCGTTTGGATTCTTATGAGAACCACGGGCTCTACAACGAGCAAACGAAGAAGTTGCATGACAAAATGATTGAAAAGAGAGAGTTTAGGGTTGGCGACAAGGTTCTATTGTTTAATTCCAGGTTGAGGCTATTTCCTGGAAAGCTTAAATCTCGATGGTCTGGATCCTTTAAGGTGACTGATGTGAAGGTACCTGGTGCCATCGAGGTCGTCAATCAAAAAGGTAAGAAGTTCAAAGCCAATGGACATCGTCTGAAGCTGTACCATGAGGGTGCTTTTGTTGGTTGTGTGGAGGATATTCGCTTCGGCCCCTCTCCACCTGATTCATCTGACTAGACAGGTAATATGGTCGTGCGGGACCTTTATAAACCAGCGCTTTGCGGGAGGCAACCCGCATTTCTTAGATAGTTTTTCTTTTTCTTTGATTCGTAGTTTTTAGGAGTGTGAGAGACCATTAGGGTACTAATGTGCTTCTAAATCTTGTGTTTTGATGTACAGATATACCCATTGAATAGAACTTTGAGCCCCAATTACACCAAATATTGAAAACAGGTGAGCTACTTGCTGAAGAGTAGCTCGCCCAATCGGGTCGGGCACCAGCTGCCCGATCGGGTGTACAGAACTTTAGGCAAGAGAAGAAAAAGCATCCCACCCGATCCAGTCGGGCAAAGGTGGTCCGATCGGGTGCGAAACCCTGACACCCAATGGTAAATAGGTTGCCCGAAGTTTCGCCCGAACGGGTGACGAGACAAATTCCGGCAATCAGGAAAAGTACTCTACCCAATGGCATCGGGTGAAGAACGTCCGATCGGGTGCGAAGCACTAACACCCGATGGAAAATAATGTGACCGATGCTTCGCCCAATCGGGTGAACAAAAACTGAACTTATTAAAAAGGATTATCACCCGATCGGATAGGGCGGTGGTTGCCCGATTGGGTGTATAGCCAGCGGACCACTACAAGGCCGAAATGAATGCGTTGTCCTTGCTCTCCCACATATTTCTTATCTCCTTCTCTCATCTCACTCTCCCTCCTCATCTTCATCTTCCCCAAACACTCAAACCTAACCCCAACCTCCATTAAAACTCCATCTTACTCCTTTCAATATTCATCTTTTTTTCTTCTAAACTTCATAAAAACATCCCCTTTTCTCCTTTCATTCTCTTTTCCGCATCTTCCACTCACCATACCTTCTCCCTCTTATCCTCACCACCTTCCTACCTCCATTTTTTTGTGAGAAAAAGGTTCAAGGTTGCAGAACAGATAATGACAAATAAGTTTAGAATACTAATCAGGGGCGAATGCTCCATATCTAGAAGGGAGGCTTCTCCAAGGCCTCCACCACCACCAGTCCCCAGAGACCCACAATACCCAGACATCATTTTTCGTGATGATGAGCACCACGAGAAATTTCTGCGCTTTAAAAAGTGCGAGGTACTTCCTACCCGTTTCTTGGATGTGGAATTAATTGCAAAATTAGGACTCGCTGAGGAATTTATAGATTTTATGAAATGTGTTGGTGTGGAAAATTTCTATAATGTGCATGTAAACACATATGCTGCTTTGGTTTTTGAATTTTATAGCAGTTTTGGTCTCACCAAGCACCCAGTCGGGCCGGTCACACATGTCCACTTCAGTTTACTATACCAAGAAAATACATTGACCCTTAAGGAGTTCGCTGGGGTGCTCAGACTTGTTATACGGGGGGACTATTACCGCCTAAACATTTTAGTATGCCTGATGTCTACCTAGCTCTCACAGGGGACCCTGAGCCTTTTGACGTCTAGAATTATCATCGGGCCAATTTTCAACACCCTATCTTCAGTATCTGGCTGCGTTTTATGGTACAAACTCTTTTAGGCCGATATGAGGGTCATCTAGTCAGGGGGGACGAGTTGATTACTATTGGTAGCTACATCTCTAAAGGGACTAGAAACCATTTTCACTATAACTTGGCCCATCATGTAGCCCTAGAGTTCGAGCGTATCTCGAACTCACTCCCTAAAATTCGTGAGGATGGGACTTGGACCCCTAGGAGGTTGGTGAATTGGGCTTTGGTTACTTTATTTTCTCGGTAAATTGACGGTTTTGATGAGATCCACCTAAACCCTGTCCAGGGCCCTACCCTCACCGACCTCACCTACTTAGACACTCTCAAGGTCCTCCAGCGCCTCACTTACAAAAGGTTTTAGTGGCGCATTAAGTCCAAAAGGTCCATACAACTCCCCAACCCTAGAGCCCGCTTGCGGCCCCATCAGGACAACTACCTCCTCCCTATAGAGGGTGTTGACATTGTTGTTCGTACTCCAGAGCCCCCTCGCCGTTCTTACCATTGGCGTCATACGCCAATTATTGACGTAGGTCCCTCTACTTCTGCCCCCCTTCCTCCTCCTAACACTTTTGACTTTTCAGGTTTGATGTCGACTTCAGGTAGAATGGAGGCAGGTATGGGACGGATGGAGGAGCTAGTCAATGCGAACATCGCCACACTCCAGGGTTATGGTGCTCGCATTAACTCGTTCTATACACGTGTGGATGCTATGGGCACACGTGTTGACACCATGGAAGAGGATCAACACTTCTCTCTCTATCCCCTTTACGATGATTTATACAGGCGCGACATAATTGAGCAGTCCGCTCATCACCCCTCGTGGTACCATTGGAACCCGAGTTATTGCCAGCCTGCCTGTGCGACAGATGATATGGCTGAGGATGAGGAGGAGGAGATTGCACCGCGACATACCGTCTCTTTATGAGCTTATTGTCTCCCTGTGCCTCATTGATATTCTGGAAATGTTTTGGATTCATGACTTTTGATGGCTTGGCATTGAGGATTCGTTGGTTTTGATTTGATTTCCGACTTTTATATGACCCTTTCTTGCATGATGCTTGTGACGTTTCCGCTGAATGCCTATCTTCATCTAGTCTTTCCTTCTTTGAGTGTAGTTCCTCACTATAGCATTGATCTTGGCATTGGTTCTTTACTTCTTGATTTCTAGCAAGCATGCATATAATTTGAAATGATTAAGGCGTTCTTTTGATTGTCTAAGCCACAGAGCCACATATTTAGCATATTGTCGCCTTTAGCCTATCCGAGTCTTTCTTGCCTGTGTATGATGACACATACATTACAAGACTTTTCCTTACACGATATTATCCTAAGCCTAGCTTAAGGGAGCATTAGTAGTGTTTTGGTTTGTTATAGATTAGTTCGACTTTTTAATGGTTCTTGGCTAATTGCTAGTTGTGGAGCTTACTGGTTATAAAAGCTCATAGTGCAAAATTTGAAAAAATCAACATTGAGAAAAAGAAAAAAAAGAATGAGTTATGAGAAAAAGAATAATCCTTCAAATGTTTCAAACAATGAAATAGAAAATGAGTGAAAAGGAAAGAAAAAAAGGAAGTGTGGTTTATTAGAATACTATTGAGATGGTTATGTTTTGGGTTGATGATATGCGGAGTCGATAGGTCACATTGACCTCTTAGGTTGGCTAAACTACCACATCTCCCAAAGTTTTCCACACCCTTGACCTAAGTCACACTACAACCTTATAAACACCTCATGATATTTGTTGCATTGCATTGTTTGGATTGATATGAAGTTTGGTCCCAATCCCGTAGAATATTTTCTATTTGTGAGTTGACTGAATAGGTTGAGTGTCACATGCAACCCTATAAACACACGAGTGATGTGAGTTGGGAAGGGTTATTATGGGGTGGGTCAGGTGAGCGATCGGTCAGGATGCGCAGATGGCCTTGTGGATTGTTATGCATACTAATTGATTGTTGGTTTGATATGATGGATTGATGATGATGCTTGCCTGCCGGACCAGTCTTGAGTCTAATTGAAATTTTGAGCCAAATTATTTCTATCTTATTAGGGTGACACAGTCATATGTTAGTTCGCATGAATTATTTGCTTGAGAACAAGCAAATGTTTAGCTTGTGGGAATTTGATGTAATGATTTCTTATATAGTTTTTCACCTCATTGACAAGCTAAATTGTGCGGTGCTCATGCTCTTAGGAGCCATTTATGCTAACTATTTCGATATAGTTGTGGTTTGTCTGTTTTATAACGTTTTGCATGTTTTAGGGAAAAACTCCATATTTTCTGTCATTTTCACCACCACACTGTAAGGGAGAAGTTATGAAGCATGTAGGAGGTCTCGAGATTGTATTCGAGCTCATTTAAAAGAAGAATTATTGAGAAAGTTGGTGTCTGAAGCCAAGAACAAGAGGTGCCCAGGAAATGCCTCCGCCCGATGGCATCAGGCAGCCGTTGCCCGATCGGACTCAATCTTCCAAGTCAAAAAAATATTTTCCACCCGATCAGGCAACATTGCCCGATCCCATCGGGTGGGAAAACACTTGGCCGTTTTCGTTGTTTTTGATGGCATCGGGCAGCCTTGCCCGATTGGGTATAAGTCTTTCGGCTCCCATCGGGCGGACGTGAATGTTGTGCTGCTGAAGTTATGTTCCCAGACCCGATAGGGCGGCCCTTTGCCGGATCGGGCAGAAGACACGGAGGGGCGACTTTTCGTCTTTTCCGTCCTATCTTATTTGCTTTCTTAGGTTAATATAAATACTCTTTAGTTTTATTTTTACATTCATCTTTTATTATCTTAAACAATTAGAGAGATTTTTAGAGTTTTTCATTAGTTTCATCATTTTAGAGGAGATCAAACATTGGTTCAATTCAATTAAAGTTATTGCTTTCTGTCAATTGGTAATCTTCTCTCTTATTGCTTTGTTAGAACTTCTTATTTGTTTTAGTTTTGTTATTGATTATTTCATGATGCAATTATTAGGGTTTCCTATTAGTTTTGTCATTGTTAGTTTAATCATGTCTGAGTAGATCCCTTTCTGGGGTATTAGAGAGGGAAGCCATGTTTATAACATGATCATTGATTAGACTGTTATTGATTTCTAGGGTTTAATTAGAGAGATTGTGGTGTGATTTATTCTTAATTAGTAATTAATGTTAGTGGCCAATTTCATTGATTGCTTGTGTTTAATAATTGTTCGTACAGACCCGTCTTACGATTAAAGGCCTAGGACACACTAGTAATTTTGATTACGTTAGTGAACAAGCAGTGTATGTTGAACTATGAGCGTTGAGATCTAACCATAGTTCAGCACATGATTCTTGACTTAGGTTTTGATAGTAGCTAACCCTCGTTGACTGGTATAAGCATGGTGGACCGAACTAATACTCTAGTCTTTTATTCCATATGTAAATCTCAGTTTAATTCCTGGTTTCTCTAGTTTAATTATTAGTTTAGTTAATCATATCTGATTTCATATGAAGTAGTTATTTAGTTGAATATTAACATAGAAACTTTGTCTCCCTGTGGATTCGACCCGGCTTCCCTTTTCTACTATTGTTAGAGGAATGTTGGAATTATCTTTGAATAGGTGATACAATTTTAGCCTATCAGGCCCACTTCAGTTTTATCATATATTTCCCTCAAAACACATTCATTTAAATGCTCTTCACCATGTTTATGATGGTGCTTCTTAGTTTTTCTAGGTTGATATGAATATGAGAAACATAGCAACTTGTTAGAGTGAACATGAAAGATAGAATGAGGAGGAAGTGAAGTTTGGAGGGAAGATGAAAGATACAGTAAGAGGAAGAGTAATAGGTCAGAGAGAAAAATGAATAAAAATATGTGAAGTGGGCCCACCAATTCACAGAGTTAGGGAAAAACTGTTAAGTTGTGGGAGTTTATAAACATTTCGAAATGTTTGGGTGGAAATTTAAGAAAAAAATTCATAAAGGTGGGAGTTTCTAAATGATTGATAAGTTAAGGTGGTTTTGTGTAAAAAAAAAATCCTCAAATTTATCATGGTGTCATAGAGGACAATATTTTCCAATTACTAGTCCCAAGTATGGAGGGATCAATTGTTCTAAAAATGATATTGAAGAGGACTTGAAAAATTATTTGGAGAAGGTAGCCCAACAGTACAATGAACACATGTAGTTTTCCTAATAAGTTGTATAGGTTGCACTAAGATGTTTGATCTAATTAGTGAAAGTATTTGAGAGTCAAATGATTGAGGTCATTTCTTGCTATCGGACCTTAAAAGTTTTTCCTTGTGAAAATTTCTTGTGTTTTCATTTATACTGGTGCCAAAAAGTATATTCATACGATAACTCATTACTACATTTCACCACTTTATAATGTTCCTAGTTAAACAATAATTTTTTATGGGGCAAAGAAAACATGAATTGATAGAGAATTTGTCCTTTGGTAAATTGATTATGTCTATACTTTTGGAGGCCTCCTCACCCTATTTAATTCATATGCTTACAAGCCTTCTTTCATACATTTCTTAATTGCTTTTATTTTGCGAGGAGATCATCCATCCTACTATAAGGTTTGCCGAGAGATTACCCATCCTAGAAGAGTTGGTGTTCATGCTTTACCTCTTGATAATGACTCTTTCCCCTTATTCATTTCTTATAATTGTGAGGAGGAGAGGCTATGCTTAGTGAAATCATCGAAAGAGGAGGGAGGGGAAATAGAGCCTAACTTGGTAAGCAGATTTAAGGAAGGGTAGCTATGGATTTACGAGAAATTTACCTCTAGTTAGGGACATGATGAGAGTTGGGGAAGAAGCACAAAAAACTAGGAAAAGGGAGAGGTGAAGCAGCATTTTCTTATATAAAGAAGTCAATGAAGGTGGGTCATGATGCTTTGTCGACCTATTCAACAAGTTAATAAGTCTAGTTCGAGACTGATGGCCTAAATATTGGGATTATCAATATTACTAAAGCATAGTATTAAGGGGGCTAGAATCACTTCAAACGTCTTTTACTCATCTCTCATCGAATCTCCTTGAATGATTTTGAAACTTCTAATATTAACAATGCTACGGAAAGTTCGAATTAGAATCAGAAATTTGGAGGAAAAAATAAGGCCACTACAACCAAGATATACGTAAACAAGGCAAGTAAATATTAATTTAATCAAAATCAATTACAACCATAATTACATTTAATTTGATTCTACTATAGGTCACAGTCAAAATTGAGAGTATCATTTAACTAAATGTCTTCCATTTTTTACTTGATAATTTCATATGCCTTGGCCAAAAAAATCAGATAATTTGTCTTAAAATACGGAAATTCATACTGCAAATAATGATAAATTCAAAAAGCCAACGATTTGAGAAGTATAGCCAAAAAATTTGAGTTTCATATACTTTTAGTTGTGCCTTTAGATCAAGCACCATATATATATATATCTTCCTTTGGAGTCTTGGTTATCATAATGACACATGATGGTCTTGCTCTTTTTATTTTTGATTCATGGTTTTTAAATCTCTCCTCCATTGTCGAAAATTATGGGCATTTTTTAAATATAATACTTGGACCAAAGATAAAAGAAAAGAACTCCACTATTGCATAATACTCTATAAGCCAAATATATTCCATTGATGCTTTAGTTTATCTAATTCATCCAATGAGAGATGCTTTTTAGTACAAAAAAAATAAAGTATCTTTTTTAGAACACCCTAGGTTCTTTTGAAGCTTAATTATGTAACTATTTAGAGATGCTCTAAAGGTGTAAATGATATGAACATGCTATTAACTGCAAAAGTATTATATTGTAATCTTTTTGTCTCAAACTCATTTACACTTAAATTACAAACTCTAAAGTTGTTGTGCTCCAAGGCTATGACGATTAGGCGTATGATAGCCTAAATTGTTAACGTGGAAGAAGTCCAAATCAGATGAGAAAAATGGTGGTGACTCAGGGATCTTTGCTCAACCTTCTGATGCAGCTCAATCAAAGAAAAATGAAGCTTCTAAGGCTCCAACCAATGGAACAGATAGCTTTGTAGTCCTCGGGCAAAAGACTTCAATCCTATTATGATAATAGAAAACTGAACCTTGAATCTGAAGCTTCAAAGGACAATAATGTTTGGAATGCCTTGTTTGACAATACTAAGCTTACTAGCAAAGGCCAATCATTGAAATTTTGTTGCTCCTAGCATCAACCTAGGTCAAGTTGTAGGTAAGCTTTCAAAAACTAAAATTGAGCCTCTCATTCGAAAATGGGATAATGCAATGATTTTATGTGTTATTGGTTATTCTCCTATGAATCTAGCTGCTCTTAGGAGACTTATTGCTTATGAAAGGAAAATGTAGCTGAAGACCAAGTTTTTTTTTATCATGATGAAGACTATTATGGTATTCAGTTTCAATCTCTTGAACATAAGAATGAGATCTTATTTGCTAGCCCTCACATGTTTAATGGCAAACATATTATTGTTAAACCCTGGATTGCTCATTTTGCTTTCACGAGGAAGTCTTGAAAGTTATTCTTTTATGGGTTAGGCTTCCTAATTTGCCTCTTAACTGTTGGGAAAGGGAAGCTTTGAGTAGAATCAGGAGCATGCTATGACTCCATCTCTTTGCAGATTAGTGCACAACTCAACAATCGAGAGTCTACTTTGCTAGGATTTTGGTTGAGATTGATATTACTCCGTGATCATATCCTTATTGAAGATCCTGATGGAGGTGTGTTTAAACAGAATGTCATTTTTGAATGGAAACCTGCTTTTTGTAAACAATGTTTCAAAGTTGGACACAATTTCGAAAGCCTATTCAATAGTGGGTTAAAAAGTTTGTTAATGATGTTCAAGCTCTAGTTACAGAAGCAAATGAGAGCGTTGTTGTAGTTAGCACTCCACCTGTAAAAAACCACCTTCTCAGATGATTACTCCAACTGCTTAGACTACAAGAGATAGCTCTTCTCAAGCTGAATTGTAGAAGCTTGTACCTAGGATAACAAGGGATACGGCAAAAGAAATTATGATTCCAACTCCAATGAAAAATGCATATTGTTTTTTTTACTCCTACCTATGAGCAAAATGATGGGGATACTAGTGGTGAGAATAATTTATATCTATCATGATTAAGCTATGCTCATGGAATATCGGGGGACTCAATGACCCTGCTTAAACCATTGAGATTAACGCTTTTTGAAAGAATAAAAATGTTAATTTGGTGGCTTTGTTGGAGCCTAGGATTAAGAGTCATAATAAAGATAATATTATGAGATAATTTGGCTCTATTTGTAAATGGGAACGCAACTATGACAATTCTACCAGGGGAAGGATTTGGATTGTTGGGAAACATCTTAGTGTGGATGTTAACAATGTTAGCAAATCTGAACAAGCCATCCATATGGAGGTTCCTAATTAGGAGGCAACCCTTTTCTCAGTTTTCATTTGTTTATGGCTTTCATATTGTTACTGATAGGAAGAATTTATAGATTGGACTTCATAGTCTATCTTAGAATATCGAATCCCTTTGGATGCTCATTGATGGTTTTAATGCTATCATCTCTGTGCATGACTGGTTAACTAGAGTTCTTGTCAGTTAATATGAAATGGCTGTTTTTGATATTTTTGTTATTGAGTGTCACCTTCCTGGACTGAAAAGCTCTGGTCACGGAATATCTAGCAGGATTGATAAATTCTTTGCTAATGAGCATTGATGATGAATCATGGTCATATTGAGTGTTGTTATCTCAATAACTTTATCTCTGACCATACTCCACTTATGATTGAGTGTGTTGCAGAAGATAAAGGGGGTGGTAAACCTTTTAAGTTTTTCAATCATTTGTCAGATCATCCAGAGTTTTCAAACATTCTCAAAGAGCATTGGCAAATCATCCAGAGTTTTCAAACACTCTCAAAGAGCATTGGCAAGTTATAGGTAGGGGAAACTTACTCCAACGTATCTAATTCAAGCTTAAAATGTTTAAATCTAGTTTGAAGAATCTTCACTTTCAAGAGTTTTCTAACTAGGATCAGAGTATGCAAGCTATGGCTTCCAACTCTTTGTTTCACTTCTATCCCAAGTGTAAGAGATTTGGGGTTACTCATCTTATTTTTGCAGATGATGTCTTGATGTTAACTAGATTTGATAAAATTTTGTGGGATTTTGTACAATATAACCCTGTGGTTTTACGTTTTCTAAGTTATACCCCATGATTTTGAAAACTCTTTATTGTACCCTTAGTCTTACATTTTTTAATCAGTTGTACCAAATCCAGCTTGATGAGATTTAAATTTTCAGCATTCTAGTACCCAATTTGGTGAGATTTTGTTTTCAGGATGTCATTTAAGGGTTTTTGACATGTTTAACGACGGAAAAAGTGCGTCTTTACCTTATTTTTTCATGTCGGGGATTTTTTCTTTAGATACAACTGATTAAAAAATGTATATCCAAGGGTATAATAGAGAGATTTCAAAATCATAGGGTACAACTTAGAAAACGTAAAACCACAGGGGTATATCATAAAAAACCTAACTTCTATCAGACTTTGTTTTCAAGCTTTTGATAACTATTTTAAGGTGTACTGTCTGGCTTTGACGCTAACTTGGACCAAAGCAACATTTATTTTGGTGGTATTAATGAACAGAAAAAAGCTAATCTGAGTGACATGGTTGATATTCCATAAGGTTTTTTCCCTTTCAGATACCTTGGTGTACCTCTTTGAAAAAAGAACTTGAGTTAAACTCAATATAGACCTCTCATTGAACACATGCTTGTAAGAGTTAAACTTGGAACACTAACTTTCTTAGTTATGCGGGTGCAATGCTGCTTGTCATATATGTTCTTTCAAGTATGCAAACCTTCTAGTGACAGATCTTCATTCTCCCTAAGAAGATTCAAAAGGAGATTAATGCTTGTTGCAGAACTTTTCTTTGGACAGGTGATGCTAAACAGTCTTTTAAAGCTCCTGTGGCCTGGGATACTCGTTGCCTTCCTGGATCAGGAGGACGACTTAATCTCAGAGACATTTGTTCATGGGATATAGCTTTATTACACAGATTTTATGGGCTCTATTATCCTTTTAAAAGGACAAACTTAAGGTTAGTTGGGCTGATAACTACTATGTAAAAAGAGGATGTATAGAGGTAGGGCGGTTGGAGTAATCTTCAATCCCTAAAGGGTTTAGCATCAGCAAAATGTACAAGCTGCAACAAGGATTTTTGACTCAAATCTCTTGGAGGAAACTAGTATGCAATAGTGTCATGGTCCGAAAGTTCTGACCTCGGAACTTGCGGCACGCCCTTGCCTTTCTGTGGGCAAGTGCGCTAGCCTTAATGCGGAAAAGGGTCTTTTGAGGCTCGTGAGGCACGAGCACTCGGTATCTGAAAGGGTACTCTTGCCTATTTGCGACAAGAACACGAGAAGAGGGTCGATCGGGGCGCTCGTGTGCAGAAGGCGGGCACGAGCGAGGTTGACGATGAGATGTACCTATTTTGAGTTTGGGGTGGGCGCTTTATAATAAGTGGCGGCACAAGCTCTAAGTTGGCCAACAACAACAACACAATATTATAAAGCACGCATACAACTGATAGGAGGCCTTAGTAGTGAACAAACATTTCATTCATCATCTCCCCCCTAAAGAGGCTTAAGTTTGAGATAGTACATATTTCCAGTAAACAGTGGATTTACAGTAACTCAATAATGGAACCTTAAGCCAATACAAGAGTGCTAAAACATAAACTAAAGCATAAGAAAACATAAACTAAGGAAAATACATGTAAAGGCAGGTTGGATTGTAACATCCTCCCCCACTTAAGTTGTCGACGACCTCGTCTACTTACAAGAATTACAATGTAAAAATGAAAATCTCCTATGTTGAACTTGATTGTCTCTGGCGCGCCGTTGATTATAGGCGGATATTGGAGTCTTCTTGTTTCTATTGGAGTCTTTGTCGACGTTGGGCGAGCTTTATCGGAAGGCTTGTTGAAAGTTGCTTCCTTGAGGTTGTGGTGTGGACCACTCGGCTTGGGTTGATGCTTCTTTGGAGTCCAACTCTGCGGAGCTCGCTTGGGCATCTGCTTTGGCTGAGGCTTCACACTGTTTCTGTCTCGATCCTGGCTCGCTCCATTAAGGAGGTATCTTTTTGGAGCAGTTCTTGGTTTCTTACTCAGTGGAACCTGACTTGAGCAAGACCCTTGTTTCTGGTTTCTGCTACAAGAGGGTGTCTTTGATGAAGCCTTCCTTTGTGGCCTCATCTCTCGCAAAGTGTTGTCTTGGATGCAAGCTTGTCTCTTTGATGTTGCCTTTACTTGAGGTTTCATCTATAATGCCCCAATTACCAGCCTGAGAGATATAAAGGTCTACTTTAAGAAACACAGCAAATAAAGGAAAGTCTTTGAGTTTTGGCTGATAACTGTGACACTACTGCCACTCTCGGCCGTTGGAACCGAGAGAGAAACAAGGTTTTTACTAATCTAGTTCATTTCATGCATATCTTAGATAAAATTGTAGTGCAGTACATTCAAATGGGGGTTTACATCCCCAAACCTCAAAATGTCGATTCGAGTATCCATAAAGAGAGTTCGTCCGTAGTACATTGCGTCTCTCCCCCTTACTCCACCTAAACAAGTATACGTTCACTTACACACCTGTAGTGACAACATAAAGTCACAGTCAACAAATTATTAAGAGGATATCAAACAGCGGTAGTGAAACATTAAATTACTTTTGAAATCCCTTTCTTTTATTTTTACATTGTTTTCAAATTAACTCCTTGGGTTTTCACGCTATAAGGTACCTTTGTTTTTTCTCCACCCAAAATGGGAAATCCGATCTAGAGGCAACTTTCCGACCATAGACTTATATGTGCACACCTCCGTACCAGGATCGCCCTTATAGGAGCATCTAATGGCTAACGTGGGGATCAGTCCCTACATTGCAAAACCTTTGAGAAATATTAAACCAATCCACAAAACATGTACATACTACCAAATCGCCATACCCACAACCTATATGCAGCCCTATAATGCTAAACGTGAAATTTACAGATTGAAGTTGGATAAGAAATTCAAGAATTATAAACATCAACAACCAACCATTTCAATTAGCCTATTATAACACCCACAACCATAGGCTTGCTTTGTTTTTTTATATATACTAATTCATTTTCGCAGCAACCTAAAATAGAGTATTAACGCTTGTTAAATGTTACCTATAGAGTTGCTGCACTAAAGAGATGCCTGCAGGAGGCGCACGGCGGATGGAGCGGCCGGGAGGCGAACGCAGGCTTTGGTGTTGGCGGCTGGAACGCAGGTAGCGAATGGAGAGTTTAATTAGAAATTTAATAGCTATTAACATTTTATTTTAATAGCTATTAATTAGGCTTTTAAACAATGGCATCCTTTTACTAGTTACCAAATAAAATCCAACTCTTTATATACATAGAAAATATATTCTAAGTAATATGTTTACTGGACTTTATTTATTTTATAAATAATATTATTAATTATTTTCGGGTTATTACAGTCTTCCCCCCCTCCTAAACAAAGCTTCGTCCCGAAGCTTGAAATAAGCAAGATATCACTAACACATAGAAGCAAGCAATCACTAACACATATTACGACCTCGTTACTCAAGGTTCTAACCTTGGCGACCACTTCCGGGTTTTTAATTCTCATAGCTTCTCTAGCCTCCCAAGTGGCTTCCTCAACATCATGTTTGGTCCAAAGGATCTTGACAAGCTTGGTCTCCCCTTTCCTCGTTTTTCGCACTTTATGATCTAGTATCTTAATTGGTCTTTCCTCATATGACAAGGAGTCTTGTAAAGGCACTGCCTCAGGTTGGAGTATATGTGAGGGATCACTAAGGTACTTCCGAAGTTTGGATATGTGGAAAACATCATGAACCTGGTTTTAGGAAGGCGGTAAGGCAAGTCGATAAGCTACCTCCCCGATTCTCTCCAAAATTTCATACGGTCCGATGTAGTTTAGACCAAAACGCATCACCCCTCTAGTCGGAGAGACTCTCAACAAGACCTTATCTCCTACGTCGAATTCAACCATTCTTCGATGTCGATCTGCATAATACTTTTGTCGATCCTGTGCCTCCTTCATCTTTTGTTGAATGACCTTAACTTGTTCCACCTGTTGTTGTATGTACTCAAGTCCCAAGATAAGAGTTTCACTAATGTCGTTCCAACAAATGGGACTTCCACATCTTCTCCCATACAATGCCTCGAATGGTGCCATGCCAATGCTAGTATGATAGGTATTGTCGTATGAGAATTCGATGAGGTCCAATTTATCTTCCCAAGACCCTTGGAACTCTAGGGCGCAAGCACGCAACATGTCCTCCAGAGTTTGAATAGTTCGCTCCGTCTGGCCATCGGTAGCAGGGTGAAAAGTAGTGCTCATTTTTGAGGTAGTTCCCATTGTCAGTTGGAGCTTTCTCCAAAATCTCGAGGTAAATCACGCATCCCTATCCGATATGATATCTTGCGGAACTCCGTGAAGCCTTACCACACTTTTCCTGTATACATCTGCTAACTTTTTCTTTTTCCAAGTCCATTTCATAGGGACGAAGTTCACAGTTTTTGTGAGACGATCCACAATCACCCAAGTCATATCGTTACCAGTTCGGGACCGTGGCAATCCTGAAATGAAGTCCATTGAGATCAAATCCCACTTCCACCTGGGAACTTCTAGTGGTTGTATCTCTCTTTGGGGTCGTCTATGATCAATCTTTACCTTTTGACATATCAGACACTTAGATACAAAGTCAGCAATATATCTCTTCATGTTTGGCCACCAAAAGCTTTGTTTGAGATCTTTGTACATTTTTCCTCCTCCGGGATGGATCGAATAAGGCGTTTCATGAGCTTCTCCCATTATCTTTCTTTTCAATTCCAAGTAATCAGGAACACACCACCTACCGCGGAATCGCAGACTCCCATCACTGTGTTTCTTTATATCCAGTTTACCCTTCTACCGATCTTCCCCAACTCCTCCTCGGGCGTTGGGTCCCCTTTCGGTTTTTCTTTTATCTCGTTGTACAAATCTGGTTGAAGAGTGAGGGCACATAGTTGTCCACCATATTCAGTGAGGGCAATGTCCATTTCTTGAAGTTCATCCAACAATTGATTCCTAAGCGCGACCGCTTTGAGCGCATGCAATGATTTTCGACTAAGGGCATCTGCCACAACTTTGGTTTTCCTTTATGGTACTGGATCTGCATATCATAGTCTTTAATCAGCTCAAGCCACCTCCGATGGCTCATGTTTAACTCTTTTTGAGTAAAGATGTATTTAAGGCTCTTATTATCGGAGTAAACATTGAATTTAACTCCGTAGAGGTAATGTCTCTAAATTTTGAGAGCAAAAACCACCGCGACAAGCTCCAGTCATGAGTGGGGTAGTTCGCTTGATAAGGTTTTAGCTGCCGAGAAGCATAAGCAATCACTCTCCGACTCTAGTACACAGCCTAAGCCATTCTTTGAGGCATCCGTGTAGAATTCATAATCTTCCCCTTCCTTAGGAAATGCCAATATTGGTGTCGATGTCAATCTCCTTTTCAGTTCATTAAAAGCTCCTTGACACTCCCCCGACCACTGAAACTTATTAACTTTCTTCATGAGAGCGGTCAATGGGCGAGCTATTTTGGAGAAGTCCTTAAAAAATATTCGATAATACCCCATTAACCCCAAAAAGCTTCGCAGTTCAGTTACATTTATTGGTGCAGGCCACTCATAAACTGCTTGAATTTTGGCTGGATCCACTGATACCCCTTCCTTAGTCACTATATGGCCTAAGAATGAAACCCTTTTTAACCAGAACTCACATTTAGAAAATTTGGCATACAATTTTGCCTCCCTCAACTTCTGCAAGATGAGCCTCAGGTGTTCTGCATGTTCTTCCTCGTCCTTGGAATAAATCAAAACGTCATCAATGAAGACCACGACAAAATTATCTAGGTATGGATGAAATATGCGATTCATCAAGTCCATGAATGCAGTTGGAACATAGGTTAACCCAAAAGGGATAACCAGGAATTCCTAATGTCCGTACCTAGTTCTGAAAGCGGTCTTGGGAATGTCCTCATTATGGACACGAAGCTGATAATACCCTGAACGTAGATCTATCTAAAAAAAGATCTCAGCTCCAGACAATTGGTCGAACAAGTCGTCCATCCGGGGAAGAGGGTAATAATTTTTTTACTGTTATGTAATTGAGCTCCCGCTAATCAATACACAAACGCAGTGACCCGTCTTTCTTCTTGACGAAAAGAACTAGTGCACCCCATGGCGAAACGCTAGGCCGAATGTAACCTTTGTCTAACAATTCTTCAAGTTGGGTTTTTAACTCCTTCATCTCTGTTGGTGCCATCCTATAAGGTGCTTTAGAAATAGGTGCCACCCCTCGTTTTACTTCGATCTTGAATTCAACCTCCCTTGTTGGAGGTAACCCTGGGAGTTCTTCAGGAAAAACATCCTCATACTCGTTCACAACCGATATCTCACTCAATTTTGGCTGATCTGCTAATACATCCCTAACATGGAACAGGAACAAAGGGTTTCCCTTCTGAATCATCTTGGCTAGTGTAAGCACTGAGACGATCTTACTACTAGGTTTCTTCACATGTCCTCTTTAAGAAATATGGACCCCTTTTGGACCTTTCAGGGAGATCTTTTGTAGCCTTCAGACTATCCGAACTCGGTGCTTTTTCAACCAATCCATACCCAATATTATGTCAAATTCTGATAAAGGAAATCCTATCAAGTCAGCATTAAATGTCCCCTCCCCAATGAGAACCGGTACTTCGACATACTTTATAGTATAAGGCACAATCTTACCAGACAGCATGATTATATTCTCAGTTACTAATTCGACTTTTCCATGGTTTAGTTTCGGAGCAAATAATGTGGGGACAAAAGAGCAGGTAGCACCTGAATCAAATAATGCATATGCACTTAAAGATTTGACAAGAAAAGTATCGGTGACTACGTTTCGTACCTCATCTGCCTCCCCCTGGTTCATAACACAGATCTTTGCAGTTGGCACAGCCCTCTGGTTTCTGGCACTCAGAGCTGAATTTACAGCCCCAGTGGCCTTACTTCCACCAGCTGTAGCAGCAATCGGATTGTTGTTTCCCCTAATGTAGCCGGATGCCAGACTGGTTTGCCCCTTGTAACCCTGGTAGCGTTGCGGCTGGGCTACACTTGCCTCACTATTTACCCTACCAGACGGTTCTCTCTTATCCCCCTTGTTGTTGAAGCTAGGCGGATTGGTAAAGCACTCATAGGCTAGATGTCCAAGCTTCTTGCAGGGATTTCAGTTGACTAAGTTCCCTTCATAATCCTTACCAGGATGATTTTTGTCGCAAAACTTGCAAAAGTATATCCTCTCCCCAATCTTATCTTGACTTTTGGCTTTACTAAACTCTTGGTTATTCCCCGAGTTCGTGCGTGTGGCATTTCCACGATAACTCCCTTGGGACTGCGTCCCGGGTCTAGTAAAATTCCCTTTCTTTTCAAATCTTTGCCCAGCTCGTTCAAGAGTTCCTACATCTTTCCTCTTCCCGTAAGTCTTCATCTTTTATAAAACTCTCTCCACATTGCAGGCTCGATCATATACGACTTGAAGTGAGGTGAGGTTTACCCCATATAGCCTATCTTGAATTTCTAAGCTTAAGTGCTCCTGAAACTTTTGAGCCTTCGTTTCTTCATTTGGCACCCTGTCTGGACAGTACCTTGCAAGATCCATAAACAAGTTATACTAGTCCTGAACAATGCGCTCCCCCTTGTTCTAGCATCTCAAATTTTGATCTTTTCCTCTTCTTCAGATGAGGTGGAAATAATTTCCTTCTCATCTCCCTTTTTAAGTCATCCCAAGATGGAAGCAATTCCACCTCAGTACCATCCTCATCATGGACGATTTGAGGCTCCATAACATTGTCCATAAGAGAGGTCCACTAAAGATCAGCGTCCTCTACAAGGTACATAGATGCTATATCAATGCGAAATTCATCGAGGCATTGATGTGATGTAAATACTTTATCAAATTCACGAAGCCAGATTTCCAGCACAGAGGGATCCCCTTTGCCATTAAAAGAGGGAGGTTGATTTTTCCTAACTGCTTTGGACATAGCAGCAGCTGGGGTTAAGTTGTTGTTATTTTGATTCTTGCTTTGATCCAACATCTGCATAGCTGAAGCTATTTGTGCCAAAGCTGCAACAACTTGGGGATCAATTCTAAAATAAGATAAGATAAGTAGCCCATTGCTCATAAGTGGATAATTTGGCTACATTTGATTATCTAACGTTCTGTTTAACGCAAAACATTGTTCAATACCCAACATTTTCGTTTGAAAGACGCACCACAAATAAACTTCATTCAATGGCCATACTTTAGCGACTTCGAGCTAAGTTGAAAGTTATTTTATTCATCCAATGATTTGCAATAACAAAAAAAAACAGAGGTCTAGTTGGTATTGCGTTTACTAAATGCATCCTGAAAGCTATAGTAACTAACAAACACTAGGTCATTGGAACAAGAGTTGAGTGAATTAAATTCATAACGTTTATTCATTTTCAGAAGGCGATAAAAAAAGGGCATACCACAATCTTAATTATTATTTTCATTTTTGGCCAAGTTTCACTTAGGATTAAACTACCCTTCTTATCAGGGTTATATCGATCCGCAAAAGAAGCCCTTATCATTGAGTATTCTCCTCCGGCTGGGAAATTTTGTTGAAGCGGGATATCTTCGGAGTGATATCCATTTGCTTGAAGCTGTTTTATCATACGTTTTGTTTAGGCTACCCACTCTCTTATAGGTCTTTCCTTGATAAGGCTAAAATCTCTAATTTTCTTCTCAAGATGAGTCCTAGAGGAGTCTTCCCTTCTTGGTGTGGTGCGATTTTTTTTTTGCCATATAGCAACATACAATTTAAGAATTAACAAAAATTCATTCATCAAATACACAATCGCATTTCTCGCGCCCGACTATTTCCCCCCTGTCATCCTTACTCGGCTGATTTAACGTCATTTTCTACTATGTGAGCCTTTTACCTAGGTCCTACTAAACATTTGGCTCTGATACCATTTTGTAATGCCCCAATTACCAGCCTGAGAGATATAAAGGTCTACTTTAAGAAACACAGCAAATAAAGGAAAGTCTTTGAGTTTTGGCTGATAACTGTGACACTACTGCCACTCTCGGCCGTTGGAACCGAGAACGAAACAAGGTTTTTACTAATCTAGTTCATTTCATGCATATCTTAGATAAAATTATAGTGAAGTCCCCAAACCTCAAAATGTCGATTCGAGTATCCATAAAGAGAGTTCGTCCCTAATACATTGCGTCTCTCCCCCTTACTCCACGTAAACAAGCATGCATTCACTTACACACCTTTAGTGACAACATAAAGTCACAGTCAACAAACTATTAGGAGGATATCAAACAGCGCTAGTAAAACATTAAAATACTTTTGAAATCCCTTTCTTTTATTTTTACGCTTTTTTCAAATTAACTCCTTGGGTTTTCACGCTATAAGGTACCTTTGTTTTTTCTCCACCCAAAATTGGCAATCCGATCTAGTAGGAACTTTAGGACCATAGACTTATATGTGCACACCTCCGTACCAGGATCGCCCTGATAGGAGCATCTAATGGCTAAGGTGGGGATCAGTCCAACCCGTACACTATAAACAGGCTTTGCCTCAGATATCCTCTAGTCGTTAATAAACTTGCTTCAAAAAATTATTTGAAAACCCGAAGCTAAATTTTAATACGTCGTTTCATACTAACGTATTCAACAAATACAAATATTTCATATGTTTTCCAACTCAGCTATAATGAGAGTACTAAGAAAACTTACATCACACTGTCGGCATTGAGCAAGCACAAGGGTAAATTCCCTTACCTCAAGTGGGCAGCAAAGTGACGTTAAAAATCCTCTTCTACGAACTCGGACTCTACAAATACGAAGGGTCTAAGTAATTATCTAATATCGCACTCTTCTATTAATGTAAAAGAAAACAAATTAGTTCCTCTGACAATTACATAAGGTTCGTTTATTCCTTCCTGTTTCCTTGTTAAACAAATAATAAATTCCCAAATGATCAACCATGACTCTCAACCTTACATTAAAAGAAAATTCATTATTGAGTTTAACTTCTAAAACATTTCTTCTAAGCATTTGGCGTCATTTCTGGCCTTACTATTGGGAAGATTATGACTGAATAACCTGCTAATATGTTTCTTCCTAAATCAGAAACTAAATTAAACAGACAACATACACAAACCAATAACATGATCGCGGAACTAATTGAATTCCCTAACAACAATATGAATACCATTTCACATTGATTTCTCATTTATCGAATCAGTCCCTACATTGCAAAACCTTTGAGAAATATTAAACCAATCCACAAAACATGTACATACTACCAAATCGCCATACCCACAACCTATATGCAGCCCTATAATGCTAAACGTGAAATTCACAGATTGAAGTTGGATAAGAAATTCAAGAATTATAAACAGCAACAACCAACCATTTCAATTAGCCTGTTATAAACACCCACAACCATAGGCTTGATTTGTTTAGTTATATATACTAATTCATTTTCGCAACAACCTAAAATAGAGTATGAACGCTTGTTAAACGTTACCTATAAAGTTGCTGCACTAAAGAGACGCCTACAGGAGGCGCACGACGGATGGAGCGGCTGGGAGGCGAACGGAGGCTATGGTGTTGGCGGCTGGAACCCAGGTGGCGAATGTAGAGTTCAATTAAAAATTTAATAGCTATTAACATTTTATTTTAATAGCTATTAATTAGGCTTCTAACCCATGGCATCCTTTTACTAGTTACTAAATAAAATCCAACTCTTTATATACAAAGAAAATAGATTTTAAGTAATATGTTTACTGGACTTTATTTATTTTATAAATAATATTATTAATTATTTTCGGGTTATTATAGTCTTCCCCCCCTAAACAAAGCTTCGTCCCGAAGCTTGAAATAAGCAAGAGATCACTAACACATATAAGCAAGCAATCACTAACACATATTACGACGTCGTGACTCAAGGTTCTAACCTTGGCGAACACTTCCGGGTTTTTAATTCTCATAGCTTCTCTAGCCTCCTAAGTGGCTTCCTCAACATCATGGTTGGTCCAAAGGATCTTGACAAGCTTGGTCTCCCCTTTCCTCGTTTTTCGCACTTTATGATCTAGTATCTTAATTGGTCTTTCCTCATATGACAAGGAGTCTTGTAAAGGCACTGCCTCAGGTTGGAGTATATGTGCGGGATCACTAAGGTACTTCCGAAGTTGGGATATGTGGAAAACATCATGAACCTGGTTTTAGGAAGGCGGTAAGGCAAGTCGATAAGCTACCTCCCCGATTCTCTCCAAAATTTCATACGATCCGATGTACTTTGGACTAAACGTCCCTTTTAGACCAAAACGCATCACCCCTCTAGTCGGACAGACTCTCAACAAGACCTTATCTCCTACGTCGAATTCAACCATTCTTCGATGTCGATCTGCATAAGACTTTTGTCGATCCTGTGCCTCCTTCATCTTTTGTTGAATGACCTTAACTTGTTCCACCTGTTGTTGTATGTACTCAAGTCCCAAGATAAGATTTTCACTAATGTCGTTCCAACAAATGGGACTTCCACATCTTCTCCCATGCAATGCCTAGAATGGTGCCATGCCAATGCTAGTATGATAGGTATTGTTGTATGAGAATTCGATGAGGTCCAATTTATCTTCCTAAGACCCTTGGAACTCTAGGGCGCAAGCACGCAACATGTCCTCCAGAGTTTGAATAGTTCGCTCCGTCTGCCATCGGTAGCAGGGTGAAAAGCAGTGCTCATTTTTAAGGTAGTTCCCATATTCAATTGGAGCTTTCTCCAAAATCTCGAGGTAAATCACGCATCCCTATCCGATATGATATCTTGCGGAACCCTGTGAAGCCTTACCACACTTTTCCTGTATGCATCTGCTAACTTTTTCTTTTTCCAAGTCCATTTCATAGGGATGAAGTTCGCAGTTTTTGTGAGACGATCGACAATCACCCAAATAATATCATTACCAGTTCGGGACCGTGGCAATCCTGAAATGAAGTCCATTGAGATCAAATCCCACTTCCACCTGGGAACTTCTAGTGGTTGTATCTCTCTTTGGGGTCGTCTATGATCAATCTTTACCTTTTGACATATCAGACACTTAGATACAAAGTCAGCAATATATCTCTTCATGTTTGGCCACCAAAAGCTTTGTTTGAGATCTTTGTACATTTTTCCTCCTCCGGGATGGATCGAATAAGGCGTTTCATGAGCTTCTCCCATTATCTTTCTTTTCAATTCCAAGTAATCAGGAACACACCACCTACCGCGGAATCGCAGACTCCCATCACCGTGTCTCTTTATATCCAGTTCACCCTTCAACCCGATCTTCCCCAACTCCTCCTCGGGCGTTGGGTCCCCTTTCGGTTTTTCTTTTATCTCGTTGTAAAAATCTGGTTGAAGAGTGAGGGCACATAGTTGTCCACCATATTCAGTGAGGGCAATATCCATTTCTTGAAGTTCATCCAACAATTGATTCCTAAGCGCCACCTCTTTGAGCGCATGCAATGATTTTCGACTAAGGGCATCTGCCACAACATTAGCTTTTCCTTCATGGTACTGGATCTTTATATCATAGTCTTTAATCAGCTCAAGCCACCTCCGCTGGATCATGTTTAACTCTTTTTGAGTAAAGATGTATTTAAGGCTCTTATGGTCGGAGTAAACATTGAATTTAAATCCGTAGAGGTAATGTCTCTAAATTTTGAGAGCAAAAACCATCGCGCTAAGCTCCAGTCATGAGTGTGTAGTTCGCTTCATAAGGTTTTAGCTGCCGAGAAGCATAGGCAATCACTCTCCGACTCTAGTACACAGCCTAAGCCATTCTTTGAGGCATCCGTGTAGACTTCATAATCTTCCCCTTCCTTAGGCAATGCCAATACTGGTGCCGATGTCAATCTCCTTTTCAGTTCATTAAAAGCTCCTTAACACTCCCCCAGACCACTGAAATTTATTAACTTTCTTCATGAGAGCGGTCAATGGGCGAGCTATTTTGGAGAAGTCCTTAACAAATATTCGGTAATACCCCACTAACCCCAAAAAGCTTCGCACTTCATTTACATTTATTGGTGCAGGCCACTCATAAACTGCTTGAATTTTGGCTGGATCCACTGATACCCCTTCCTTAGTCACTACATGGCCTAAGAATGAAACCCTTTTTAACCAGAAATCACATTTAGAAAATTTGGCATACAATTTTTCCTCCCTCAACTTCTGCAAGATGAGCCTCAGGTGTTCTGCATGTTCTTCCTCGTCCTTGGAATAAATCAAAATGTCATCAATGAAGACCACGACAAATTTATCTAGGTATGGATGAAATATGCGATTCATCATGTCCATGAATGGAGCTGGAGCATTGGTTAACCCAAAAGGATTAACCAGGAATTCCTAATGTTCGTACCTAGTTCTGAAAGCGGTCTTGGGAATGTCCTCATTATGGACACGAAGCTGATAATACCCTGAACATAGATCTATCTTAAAAAAGATCCCAGCTCCAGACAACTGGTCGAACAAGTCGTCCATCCGGGGAAGAGGATAACAATTTTTTTACTGTTATGTAATTGAGCTCCCGGTAATCAATACACAAACGCAGTGACCCGTCTTTCTTCTTGAGGAAAAGAATTGGTGCACCCCAGGGCAAACGCTAGGCCGAATGTAACCTTTGTCTAACAATTCTTCAAGTTGGGTTTTTAACTCCTTCATCTCGGTTGGTGTCATGCTATAAGGTGCTTTAGAAATAGGTGCCACCCCTGGTTTTACTTCGATCTTGAATTCAACCTCCCTTGTTGGAGGTAACCCTGGGAGTTCTTCAGGAAAAACATCCTCATACTCGTTTACAACCGATATCTCACTCAGTTTTGGCTGATCTGCTAATACATCCCTAACATGGCACAGGAACAAAGGGTTTCCCTTCTGATTCATCTTGGCTAGTGTAAGCACTGACACGATCTTACTACTAGGTTTTTTTCACATGTCCTCTTTAAGAAATATGGACCCCTTTTGGACCTTTCAGGGAGATCTTTTGTAGCCTTCAAACTATCCGAACTCGGTGCTTTTTCAACCAATCCATACCCAATATTATGTCAAATTCTGATAAAGGAAATCCTATCAAGTCAGCATTAAATGTCCCCTCCCCCAATGAGAATCGGTACTTCGACATACTTCATAGTACAAGGCACAATATTACCAGGCAGCATGATTATATTCTCAGTTACTAATTCGACTTTTCCATGGTTTAGTTTCGGAGCAAATAATATGGGCACAAAAGAGCATGTAGCACCTGAATTAAATAATGCATATGCACTTAAAGATTTGACAAGAAAAGTATCGGTGACTACGTTTCCTGCCTCATCTGCCTCCCCCTGGTTCATAACACAGATCTTTGCAGTTGGCACAGCCCTCTGGTTTCTAGCACTCAGAGCTGAATTCACAGCCCCAGTGGCCTTACTTCCACTAGTTGTAGCAGGAGTCGGATTGTTGTTTCCCCTAATGTAGCCGGATGCCAGACTGGTTTGCCCCTTTTAACCCTGGTAGTGTTGTGGATGGGCTACACTTGCCTCACTATTTACCCTACTAGACTGTTTGCTCTTATCCCGCTTGTTGTTGAAGCTAGGCGGATTGGTAAAGCACTCATAGGCTAGATGTCCAGGCTTCTTGCAATGATTTCAGTTGACTAAGTTGCCTTCACAATCCTTACCAGGATGATTTTTGTCACAGAACTTGCAAAAGTATCTCATCTCCCCAATCTTATCTTGACTTTTGGCTTTACTAAACTCTCGTGTATTCCCCGAGTTCGTGCGTGTGGCATTTCCACGATAACTCCCTTGGGTCTGCGTCCTGGGTCTAGTAAAATTCCCTTTCTTTTCAAATATTTGCCCAGCTCGTTCAAGAGTTCCTTCATCTTTCCTTTTCCCGTAAGTCTTCTTCTTTTCTAAAACTCTCTCCACATTACGGGCTCGATCATATAGGAATTGAAGTGAGGTGAAGTTTTCCCCACATAGCCTATCTTGAATTTCTAAGCTTAAGTGCTCCTGAAACTTTTGAGCCTTCGTTTCTTCATTTGGCACCATGTCTGGACGGTACCTTTTAAGATCCATAAACAAGTTATAGTAGTCCTGAACAATGTGCTCCCCTTGTTCTAGCATCTCGAATTTGGATCTTTTCCTCTTCTTCAGATGAGGTGGAAATAATTTCCTTCTCATCTCCCTTTTAAGTCATCCCAAGATGGAAGCAATTCAACCTCAGTACCATCCTCATCATAGAAGATTTGAGGCTCCATAAAGGTGTCTGTAAGAGAGGTCCACCAAAGATCAGCGTCCTCTACAAGGTACACAGATGCTATATCAATGCGAAATTCAAAGACAACATACCATACCGCCTGTGAGTAGACTCATTGGACCATACTGCCCAAGGCCTACTATGCATATTCGAGGACCATACCGCCCTGCAGAATAGAAATGCACATTCGAGGACCATACCGCCCTGCCGAATGGCATACTCAACGAACCATACCGCTCGTGAGTGAACCAATGGACCATACCGCCCATGGTTAAGTAACCAAATCCTAGGACCATACCACCCTCAGGATACAAACAAATTCCTAGGACCATACCGCCCTCAGGAAACAAACAAATTCCTAGGACCATGCCGCCCATAGGATCAATCAAACACAAATTCGTAGGACCATACCGTCCATAGGATCAATCAAACACAAAGAGCAATGTATACACGACAAGGCATACAAAGGAATCCAATCAACATCCATACATGAGTATACACGACAAGGTATACAAAGCAACGCAAACATTCAACATACGTATACACGCCAAGGTATACATAGGAATCCAAACAACAACAAACATGGGTATACACTACAAGGTATACCAAGCAACTCAAACAACCAACCTACGTATACACGCCAAGGTATACACCAAATCCATTCCATAAGACATAAAAACATACATGTTGAGGCATATAACACAAAAACGTTATCTGAGTTTGGGTACGAAGTCAATTATGACTAAGTCACAATATTCCCCGTACATAACTCTTGGCGAAGAGATACTAAGGGCAGTGTTATCCTCCCCCAAGCATTTCGACGTCGACAACTCAAAATATAGGCCCACAACACTTGACAAACCGAGCAACAACCAAAACTACCCAACCAACTAGGGTACATTCCCTTAAATAAACAACTCAAACCAAATCAAACGTACTCTAACATGCTTAACATACATGCATAAATCCAACACCCAACATATAAACATGCTGTAAGCTCAAAGGAAAATTAATCAATAAAACGCAACCAAGGAGGGCAGACCCTCGCGAGGTGCGACCGTGGTCGCGGGTCGCGAGCCTGCTCGCGAGTCGCGAGCTTCCACTGCTCGTGGCTTACGGGCTGTGCTCGTACGCACTCGCTTCGTCCATCAAACATACATCAAGTCTCAAGCACCCAAACCAACACCAAATCACATCCAACTCAACCAAAACAAACACCCTAGCATGATACTAAGCATCACCAACAACCAAAACTCAAACTCCAACAGTTAATCAAGTTACTCCAATCAACATAACAACAAAACATCAAACTTGACAAACCGACTAACAAGAACTAACAACATGAACATAACCACACGTTCACACATGGAAATACCACAACACAACCTTCCTAATCATGATACTACACTAAACCATAATCATACAATCATCCAAGTTCCGCCTAACATGAATCTAGGTTCCCTAACGCGATTATAACAACCTAAGTTCAAATTCTATTCCCTATCGAACTAGAAAAACGCTAGTTACCTCGATCTTCGAAAGGAGTGCCGCAAAACATAATACCATAGCCTAGAAAATGTGCGGATCATCAAAACCTTCTTCTCCCTTGAAGACTTCTCCTCCATTGAACAAAGTATATCCATCTTAAACAACTTTAGGGTACTCTAAAACAATCAGTGGCGTTCCGACCCTGATTTCCGGTGCTCTAAAGCTCGGATTAAAAATTCCTATGGTAAAAGTGAAGTTCTGGATGTTAATAACATGCTGTCCAAATTTGAAGACGATCCAACGGGTAGATCTCCGGCAATGGCCATTTTCGTGAGGGTGTGCAGGGGGAAAAACGGGAAGACTTTCTCTCTTTCTTTCTTTCTTGAGGTGATGCGTGTGGGAAGGCAAAAAGGGAAGAGAATGGCTCTCTTAATCTGATTATATGGACAGCAAAAGGGAGGGGTTTAATAGGTGTTAATGAGGGTACATTATGGCCATGATTATGGTAGTTTATGAGGGTAAATGAAGGGGTGTAACCCTTGGATTGCATTAGTGTTACAAAGCAGAGGATGGACAGCTTTATTGGAGTCTTCTAGGAGCCTCTAGATGGCCAAGCTTTTCGGCCCTAATGGAATAAAGTGGTGTAATAAAGTTCGTTACATGGTTGGTCGGCAAAAAGAATGATTAAGCTAAATCAACACATTAGCCTAACTAAGACTAACTCAAATATTACACTCAATAATAATAATAAAAATAATAAAATGTATGATCACATTTTCATATATCAAAATAAGCTCAACTTAAAATAAATAACATTAAGATATAGCTTAATTTACAGATTAACTCGTCGGAGCAATTTTATAGATAGTTAGTCCGTATAAAATATAAGTTTAAAGAAATATGATATAACTAAATAAATTAATAAAAACATAAAATGAAATCAAAGAACACAAGTTAAATTAAGAAGCAAGGGTCTAAATCAAAATTAGTAGTCTTAAAGATAATTTAGCTTAATAGGTAAAACCTATGCAAATTTATAAAATAAAAATACTATGAGCATCGTAAAATAATTAGGCGTCCACCGACTAAACACATTTTGAAATTAAGGTACGTATGCACAATACATTGTCCACCGAAATATTTTCCGGTTTCAAATACGACCATTTATTTAATAGAATATAATTTTATAAATGAAATTGTATTTAGATTTATAAATAACAATGTAAACCATATAAATTAACACGCGAAATTTCTAGTAAAATTACGGGGTGTTACAAGTTTTCCAGCACAGAGGGATCCCCTCTGCCATTAAAAGAGGGAGGTTGATTTTGCCTAACTGCTTTGGACATAGCAGCAGCTGGGGTTAAGTTGTTGTTATTTTGATTCTGGTTTTGATCCAACATCTGCATAGCTGAAGCTATTTGTGCCAGAGCTACAACAACTTGGAGATCAATTCTAAAATAGGATAAGATAAGTAGCCCATCGCTCATAAGTGGATAATTTGGCTACATTTGATTATCTAACGTTCTGTTTAACACAAAACATTGTTTAATACCCAACATTTTCGTTTGAAACACGCACCACAAATAAACTTCATTCAATGGCCATATCTTAGAGACTTTGAGCTAAGTTGAAAGTTATTTTATTCATCCACTCATTTGCAATTACAAAAAAAAACAGAGGTCTAGTCGGTATTGCGTTTACTAAATGCATCCTGAAAGCTATAGTAACTAACAGACACTAGGTCATTGGAACAAGAGTTGAGTGAATTAAATTCATGACGTTTATTCGTTTTGGGAAGGCGATAAAAAAAGGGCATACCACAATCTTAATTATTATTTTCATTATTGGCCAAGTTTCACTTAGGATTAAACTACCCTTCTTATCAGGGTTATATCGATCCGCAAAAGAAGCCCTTATCATTGAGTATTCTCCTCCGGCTTGGAACTTTGGAAGAATAAATCAACTTGTTGAAGCGGGATATCTGTGGAGTGATATCCATTTGCTTGAAGCTGTTTTATCATACGTTTTGTTTTGGCTACCCACTCTCTTGTAGGTCTTTCTTTGATAAGGCTAAAATCTCTAATTTTCTTCTCAATATGAGTCATAGAGGAGTCTTCCCTTCTTGGTGTGGTGCGAGTTTTTTTTTTGCCATATAGCAACATACAATTCAAGAATTAACAAAAATTCATTCATCAAATACACAATCGCATTTCTCGCGCCCAACTATTTCCCCCCTATCATCCTTACTCGGCTGATTTAACGTCATTTTCTACTATGTGAGCCTTTTACCTAGGTCCTACTAAATCTTTGGCTCTGATACCATTTTGTAATGCCCCAATTACCAGCCTGAGAGATATAAAGGTCTACTTTAAGAAACACAACAAATAAAGGAAAGTCTTTGAGTTTTGGCTGATAATTGTGACACTACTGCCACTCTCGGCCGTTGGAACCGAGAGCGAAACAAGGTTTTTACTAATCTAGTTCATTTCATGCATATCTTAGATAAAATTGTAGTGGAGTACATTCAAATGGGGGTTTACATCCCCAAACCTCAAAATGTCGATTCGAGTATCCATAAAGAGAGTTCGTCCCTAGTACATTGCGTCTCTCCCCTTACTCCACGTAAACAAGTATACATTCACTTACATACCTGTAGTGACAGCATAAAGTCACAGTAAAAAAACTATTAAGAGGATATCAAACAGCGCTAGTAAAACATTAACTTACTTTTGAAATCCCTTTCTTTTATTTTTACATAATTTTCAAATTAACTCCGTGGGTTTTCAGTTTATAAGGTACCTTTTTTTTTCTCCACCCAAAATGGGCAATCCGATCTAGTGGGAACTTTCGGACCATAGACTTATATGTGCACACCTCCGTACCAGGATCGCCCTGATAGGAGCATCTAATGGCTAAGGTGAGGATCAGTCCACCCCGTACACTATAAACAGGCTTTGCCTCAAATATCCCCTAGTCGTTAATAAACTTGCTTCAAAAAATTATTTGAAAACCCGAAGCTAAATTTTAATACGTCGTTTCATACTAACGTATTTAATGACTACAAATATTTCATATGTTTTCCAATTCATCTATAATGAGAGTACTAAGAAAACTTCCAGCACACTGTCGGCATTTAGCAAGCACAAGGGTAAATTCCCTTACCTCAAGTGGGCAGCAAAGTGACGTTAAAAATCCTCTTCTACGAACTCGGACTCTACAAATACGAACGGTCTAAGTTATTATCTAATATCGCACTCTTGTATTAATGTAAAAGAAAACAACTTAGTTCCTCTGGCATTAGATAAGGTTCGTTTATTCCTTCCTATTTCCTTGTTAAACAGATAATAAGTTCCCAAATGATCAACCATGACTCTCAACCTTACATTAAAAGAAAATTCATTATTGAGTTTAACTTCTAAAACATTTCTTCTAAGCATTTGGCGTCATTTCTGACCTAACTATTGGGAAGGTTATGACAGAATAACATGCTAATCTGTTTCTTCCTAAATCAGAAAATAAACTGAAGAGACAACATACACAAACCAAAAACATGATCGAGCACTAATTGAATTCCCTAACAACAATATGAATACCATTTCACATTGATTTCTCATTTATCTAATGAGTCCCTACATTGCAAAACCTTTGAGAAATATTAAACCAATCCACAAAACATGTACATACTACCAAATCGCCATACCCACAACCTATATGCAGCACTATAATGCTAAACGTGAAATTCACAGATTGAAGTTGGATAAGAAATTCAAGAATTATAAACAGCAACAACCAACCATTTCAATTAGCCTGTTATAAACACCCACAACCATAGGCTTGCTTTGTTTTTTTATATATACTAATTCATTTTCGCAGCAACCTAAAATAGAGTATTAACGCTTGTTAAACGTTACCTATAGAGTTGCTGCACTAAAGAGACGCCTGCAGGAGGCGCACGGCGGATGGAGCGGCTGGGAGGCGAACGGAGGATGTGGTGTTGGCGGCTAGAATCCAGGTGGCGAATGGAGAGGGAGAAGAAGGTAGAGCACGACAGAGGATTTGTGTGTAATGAGAGAATAGAGCTATAACGCTTGCTGATGCATTTGAGCGTGAATAGAATAGGAAAGGATGGAGAGTTTAATTAGAAATTTAATAGCTATTAACATTTTATTTTAATAGCTATCAATTAGGCTTTTAACCCATGGCATCCTTTTACTAGTTACCAAATAAAATCCAAGTCATTATATACAAAGAAAATAGATTCTAAGCAATATGTTTGTTGGACTTTATTTATTTTATAAATAATATTATTAATTATTTTCGGGTTATTACATCATCACTCGCATTGCTGAGCACTGTTGAACTTCTTCTTGGGGTACATATCTCATTGAACCCATTCTATAGATGGCCCCCATCTGTCTCGGTGGCTCATCCTCATTGTCAGACTCAGCCGTTTCATCTGGTGCTTCATCGACACACATAGCGGCTACTCTACGCTGAATCTTGTCAAGCTCTCCTTTGTGCTTGCACTCCCACCACCGATGTGGGCCTCGACATAATATGCAGCTTAATGTCATAGTATTTACCGAGGGTGTGCTGGATCTTGATTCTCTTGTATTTTGGGGAGAGGGTGATCCTTGCTTTTGGGAGCCGTCTTCCCCACTTGTTCTCTTGAATCCTCCGATTGGACATCCCACGCGAGCCATTTCTTGGGATCTTTGGGCAGCTCGGAATCGGGACCTCCGAGCGAGTAGCTAGGCTTTTACAGTCTTCGTCTTTACGGGTATCCATTCCGAAAGAGTAGTCTACTAGTCGCTCTGCAGTCATGGCGGCCGACAGTGTATCAGCCTTCTGCCTCATAATCTCACGTTGCGCCCATTCTTTCAACCCATTAACAAAGTTAAACAAATGATCTTTTTCATGCATCGATTGAATGTCCAACATGCATGCCGAGTATTCCTTCACGTAATTGTGGATGGTGCCCGTGTGACGGATCTCCTTCAATCTCTGGCGAGCAGTAAACTCGTTGTTCTCGGGGTAGAACTGTTCCTTCTTGATCTTTGCCCATGTATCTTTCTTGATACTTCCAGCTTCAATCTCGACGTGCTTGGTGCGCCACCAAAGCTTGGCATCATCCGTCAAGTGCATGAAAACAATATCTACCTTTTGGGCGTCCTTCAGCTGGACAATGATGAAGTACTGCTCCCTGTCAAACAGGAAGTTCTCCACCTCTTCTGCATCTCTTGTGCCGCTGTAGTCGTGAGGTTTAGGAGGCTTGATCCTTGAAGCTCCTACACCCACATCGTTTCTACCTACAGCGCGCAGCAAGGTCTCGCACTTCTCTAGTGCTTCTTCCGCTTGCGCTTGTGTGCAATTCAATTGCTCGCAGAGCTCATCTTTTTCTGTCGACAAAGCATCGACGGTTGTCTCTAGCCAATCGATTTGCTTTGCTTGCCCGATCACAATTTCTTTGAGCTGACTCCATTTCGCGGCAGTGCCCTCTAGTACTGCCAATCTTTCCATTACTGACTCCATCTTGGGTCACTCGATGCCTTCGTAAACCTGACTCTGATACCAATTGTCACGGTCCAAAAGTTCTGACCTCGGAACGTGCGGCACGCCCTTGCCTTATGTGGGCAAGTACGCTAGCCTTAATGCGGAAAAGGGTCTTTTGAGACTCGTGAGGCACGAGCACTCGGTATCTGAAAGGGTACTCTTGCCTATTGGCGACAAGAGCACGAGAAAAGGGTCGATCAGGGCGCTCGTACACAAGGCGGGCACGAGCGGGACCGACTACAAGATGTATTTGTTTTGAGTTTGGGATGGGCGCTATATAATAAGTGGCGGCACAAGCTCTAAGTTGGCCAACAACAACAACAACACAATATTATAAAGCAAGCATACAACTGATAGGAGGCCTTAGTGGTTAACAAACATTTCATTCATCATCTCCCCCTAAAGAGGCTTAAGTTTGAGATAGTACATATTTCCAGTGAACACTAGATTTACAGTAACTCAATAATGGAACCTTAAGCCTATACAAGAGTCCTAAAACATAAACTAAAGCATAAGAAAGCATAACCTAAGGAAAATACATGTAAAGGCAGGTTGGATTGTAACAAATAGCTTGCTGCTCCTAGAAGTATTTTTATTACATAGATGGTTATTTATGGTAGACTAACTACAGGTCATATGCTTAACAGGTGGAAGGTTGCTTGTGATATTGATTGTAGACTCTAGAACAACTATCCTGAAACACATAATTGCCTCTTTTTTGATTGTGTTGTTTCTGCTGAGTTATTATGGGGATAGATTCTCTCATTGATAGGGAGTCATATACCTATTTTGGGATTCCAAGCCGAGCTTGATCATGTTGTTCATATGAGCAAAAGGAAGAGTGCCAAACATAAACTATATGCTATTGCTTTTGTGGAAACTATTTATGAAATATGGTTGTATAGAAATGGATAAGGTTTTTAACAGTGCTACTAACTATTTATGAAATACGGTTGTATAAAAAACTCATTTACACTTTTGTTACATTGGAGTCTCTATATTTAAGGCCTCCTTTTACACTTATTTTTTCTTTGTCTTATTGATTTAATTCTCCCATTCATGTGCACTAAGGTTTGTTCTTGCTTTAAAAAATAACCGAGAAAGATAACTTGAAACTACTACTCACCAAAATATATGATCCTACGTAAAAAAAACATAATCTATAAATATAATTATCACGTGCGTTAGCACAAGTACAATCTAATTTTAAATTACTCAATATTTTTCAATCTTCGAGATTTCACTAGCTAATATATCAAATATTGGGACAATTAGCGTTACATTTTCCAAATTAGTTATGTTTTATCGATTGGATCTAGATAGTGATTCATGAACAAGGTTAGACCCTGATGGGATAGTACAAATTCGGATGAGATTTAGTCTCAAACTGGAAAAATTAATTATTAAAATTGAAATTGGATTAGATTAGTATACAAAAACCGAACTTATACCGTCTATTTATATGGCAAAATAATAATTTTTCTAAATGTGATGACACAATGTAATCTGCGTTTGACCCACTAGTTATTTATGCAGCATTGGACAGAAAACATTAAACTAGCAAAATCAACTTGGTGATGCCCTTTCATTTGCAACTTTTGTGCATTAGAACAACTTTACCAGTATTCTACAAAAAGGAAAAAGAAAATCGAAATGGGTTTAGCAAAACCCTTCAACAATTCATAACACTAATCTTTACATCTCAACAGTTATGAAGTAGCACTTCATGTAAGTCATTCTCAGCTTCAAGCTTCATTTGCTTATTTACCATTGCAATAAAATTATCAGCTCTTCTGTTCAATTCCTGTGATGACAAATCAGGAATTACCTCTTCCCCTTCATCCTTCACGTCCACCACGTTCTCTTGACCACCTGCACTTTCTTGCTCCTCCTTGTCGCCTCGGCATGGTTTGGGCTCAGCTACGGTAGCCGCCTCTATCTCTACCTTCTCCTCTACATGAACTTCAATTTCAGGCACACTATTTCGCCTCAGTTGCTTCACCTTTCTTCGTTTAACTGGGTCGATTTTCCTAGGTAATGAACTATTTCTTGGCTTGATTTTTGATTCCCCAAGAAGAAAGATAACAATAAGGTTTCCCACAATGAACAAAGACTTAGCATTGAAGAAAAAAGACAAGATTCTTGGAATAGAAACAAAGACAAAAGTCTTGATGTATGAGTATAAAGATGGAAACCAAAATGGGCTTGTTAAAAATATTCCACACGTTAAAGCTACTATAGGATAAAACATAAGGTTTTTGGTGGATTGCTGTTGTTTGTATCTTTTCAGTGCTTGGATCTTTTCTACGTTGATTGAATCCATTTTGTGAGAGTGAAAAAGAAGATTTTATAGATTGTTTGATTCACTGAAGTGAAGAATGATGAAATTTGTAGTTTTTATAGAGGTTGGGGGAGTAGTTTAATAGTCATATACGTGGTGTACAACTATTGATAATGTTACTTTACATGGATACTTTTCATTTTGCTTTCCATGTAATATTGTTTTTGTATAGAGGTAAGGTGACTTTTTCAAAAGCATAAAATGGTCCATCATCCCATTTACTTAACTTTGGGCAAATCTCTTTTTTTTCTTTCAGATGTAACTTTACTGTTTGCTCTTTTCCACAAATTTAGCCGCTTGTTTAACATTTATGTTCTCTTATCGGTTTAAAAAAACACCTAACATGTTCAAATGAACCACAGAAATATCCCCTACCATTACAATTGATATATTCCCGTCGTTCCCAAAAGGATTTCTCATTTCCTTTAGGCACAAAGTTTAAGAAAGAAGGTTGGTGTGGTGCCCAAAGTATTATTTTATAATTGAAAAGTAAGATAGTGGGTATTTTTAGAATTGTTTGCTAAGAGAGAGTGTATGGGGTCAACTGCTTTTTATAAAGAAAATGATACTCCCTCCGTCCTATAATATAAGTCCCGATTCTGTTTTTACGCGGGGAATTAAGGTCAGTAGAATCTTGTTTTATATTGTTAGATAGATTCATTTGCATTGGGAAGCAAAATCAGTTTTCACAAATATTTAATATGCCTTTAATAAGAAGAAAATGAAAAGTTGCCAAATTAATTCTAACAATTCAATACATGAAAAGAAAGCAACAAAAAATAATCATAATTTCAATCCAACCATGGATCCCTTTATTCAGGATGAGTTCATCACAATTTCTCACCTAAAAAACGAAACCAACCCAAAAAAACTGCTTAAGTTCTTCAATGTGTCTGCCTCAGATCTTGAAAAGATAGCAAATCACCGGTTAAACAAAAAAATTGGAAAAAAACCCAATTTTCTTATTTCAACGATTCATTAAGGGGGGTGAAAAGCTGAGAATATGATTGTGGAGTGTGTGGGAAGTCCACTTTCCTATTATCAACGATTAATAAAATAAAAATTTAGACCAAAATCAATTTTCTTAGTTTTGAAGAACTTGATTGTGGAGAAACAAAGAAAAGGAAAACTGAGAATAAGATTGTAGAGTAACAGAGAAGAGGAAAAGCAAGATTGGAAAGGAGAGAAAAATGGAAAAGGGGAATATCTAGGAGGAGAGAAGAAAATGTTAATTACAGTCATTAAATGGGGATATAAAATGACGTGAAAAGGTGGTATGAGAGATAATAGATTCCAATTTTGCATTTAATTAGGGATCAGTTTTTCATGGCAATATGAGGTTATCTTGGGGATTTTAGTATTTAGTTGAGGGTATTTTAGGTAAAAATAATGGATTAATTTAGAAATAGGACTTATATTTTGGGACACTATTTTAGGAAACAACACTTATATTATGGGACGGAGGGAGTACTATATTAGGTAGACCATATCGAAATAAAGAAATGAGAAATGCATTTGGGACGAACTTTTAGGGTTTCACTAAACCATGATTAACTAGATTCATTTTTGTTTCACTACAGTCTCTTATTCATTGAATGTGAACAACGATATTTCTGAAATCCTAGGTCTATCTTTTTTGCAAATGATTGCCTCATATTTTTCCAAGCAACATAAGTCAGAACTTGCAAGGAATAACTTAAAACGTATCCTAGATCAATATTGCCAAATCTCTAGCCAGTTGATAAATTATCATTAATCGTTAATTAGCTTTTCAAAGCATATGCCGAATCATCGAAAACATTCCATTCCTAGAATTTCAGCATGAACCAAAGCTTAGTCTAGGGGAGATATCTCATAAGACATTTCTCCTCCTACAAAAGTACAAAAGAAGACTTCCAATCTTTCTTAATAAAAACTAACCAAAAACTTGGTCTCCTAAAATTTTAGGCAGCCTTGGCCTACAAAGTCACATCATATGAATTAAGGCCTACTAGAAAATTAGGATGAGAAATCATGATTGATCCTAATAACTTCTAGGCAACTAAGGTACGAGAAATATATATAAAGAAAAAACTTCTTTCTTTGAATATAAATCAAAACCTACACACTCAATCATATGGAAACTCATATTGCAAACTAGAGACTTAATTAGACGAGGTATTCGAAAGAAAATTGGGTCTTGCAACGAATTTTTTTTTTTTGGCTAGATTATTGGTGTCATTATACTGTTATCCTGGAACTAATTAATTAACATCATCTATTCCATATATCGAGCTCAAAGTTAATGAAGTAACTCGACATGATATATATGTATTGAATTTGGACATGAATACACTTCAAGATCTAGCTCCTAATCACATTTGCAATCTCATTGCAAGCATGCATTTACCCTCATCTCCACAAAATACACTCCGAGTTGAGGTCTAAAGGCCTCAGGATATTTCTCGGTTAAGTAGCCACTTGGTTGTCACACAAATCGCTATCTTTTCAAACGCCAAAATGGGAGTGGCACTAGATTTGAACTTGGAAATTCCGTCCAAAATGAAAATATTCACTTGGCAAATGCTTCAAATTGGTCTGTACAACGAGAGATAATCTTGTAAATAGACAAATCCTTACTACCACATAATTTCCTTTTTGCAAAAATGATAAGGAAACAATTGACCATGTATTTATCATATTCCTAGTAATAAATATGTTTTGGACATTCCAAAACATTAGCCATTTCATAAGACACATAACCCTTACAAACAATATTAAGACTTATCTCACCGAAAACAGAAAATTTAATGCATATAGTCTTCCCAAAAAATCAAACTCTACAGAGTATTTATAAAGAAAGGAATTTCAATCATGTAAACCTCAATGAATCACGTTCCTCTCTAAACATGAGATGATTCAATGAAACTTTCATTCCACATATGATTCTCTAAACACATCCTTTTCCTCTCCTCTTGCATGATCCAAAAATCTAAACAAGTTGGATGGTCGCCTCCTCCCCCAAACTAACTGAAGCTCGATAATGATGGCTCTGCAACTCATACATCCTTAGCAGCTGGAATTGTCCTAAGAGATTCAGAAGGAAACACTCTTGAAGCTGCACCATTCAACTCGGATCCACGCTATAGACATGCAAGTCAAGAACATGCTTAAATATTGCTAGTGAGCCACAATAATCTTTATTTGTTCTTTATCATTTTCGTTCTTTATCTTTATTGTTGATTCCATCTGTTACAACATAATACCTTTCTTAGAAGAGATCATAATAAGGATCCTTGAATTCCCTTTACCACGTATAGTTTCTTGTGTGACCACACCAAAGCTAAAAACATCATATTTGACTTAAAAGTTCCCTTCATATGCATACTCTTGAGACATGCAAGCACACATCATAACAAGAAAGAGTTTATTAGTACATTACTCGAAAGTAGGGACGGTAATGGATCTTAGACCCGATCTAGATCCGTGGATCCAGATCCGTGTAACAGGATCTGGATCTTCATATTTTGGATCCGGGTCCTTATTTCGAAAATGGATCTGGATCTTGCACTTGAGATCCAGATCCGAACTGCAGATTTGTTTTAATTTTTTTAAAAAATATATAATGATAAATAGTATGTAAATAAGATAATAATGTAATAATCTTATTGGGTAATGTATAACTTTGAGAATAAATATTAAGTAAACCACTAAACAATAAATAAGTGACAATTATAATAAAGTCGTTTCATATAACGATTAAAAATATAGAAAAATTATTGTTTTACCCACACTAAAATTATGTATATGTATTTTTTGTGTTAAAAGTACAAATAATTGTCTAAAAAGTATACATTAACTTTTTTAAAATAATAAAAGAGTGGATCCATTCAAGATCCCTGGACCCGTTGGATCCGCGGATCTAGATCTGGGTACTTATTTTTAGAACGGACGGATCATGTTCGGATCTGGATCTGGTGGGATTTGGTCTAGATCCACCCCATTACCATCTGTACTCAAAAGGAATGCCCTAAAATTTTCGAAGCTATAACTTTAGGAAATGGCATTATACACGCCAGAGACATGCAAGCCAAAAACCTCATCGTAGAAGGAGACATTTTGGTGCTTATAAATTCCGTCAAAGGCACTCTATGAAATACTTACACGCTTATAATTGACATCAACAACCTACTAAGCAACTTCGAGTCTGGTTGTAATCACAAACATATATATTCAGTGAAGCAAATTGAGTTACAGACTACGTCTCTACATTAAACTAGGCCATCTCATCAAACAAAACAATAAAGATCATCGATGTCCAGGCGAAGCCAAAACTACTATTTAAAATTATTACATTAGATAACTTAAGATTCACCCTTGAGATAAAATGTACCTTAAGTTTTCTCCTTATATCAGTATTATATATATATATATATATATATATATATATATATATATATATATATATATATATATATAGGGATGGGATCCGGTGAGAACACCCCCATTATGTAAGCACAACTCTTTATATGAGAACACATCTAAATTTAGAACATAAATACTATTTTTTAGAACATGACAACCTCAATGGATAAATGTTTGCGGAAAGTTTTACTGGAAAAAGGGTAAAATTCTGATATGATGTAGAAATGAATTGGCAGTCGTAGTGTTTTAATCTAACTACACGTCATCTCTGGCATCAAGCCTAACTTAAGAAGTGAAATTTTGGCCTCCAACATACTTCAATTTTGGGGCCAAAACATGAGGAGATTCGAGTGATTTGAGCAGGAAAATAGAGTTTGCGGACGGCTAAATGAACAGATTCGAGTGGTGATGAGGTTGAACTCAATATGTTTGGTGGAGAGACACAACTCCATTAGAGCAAAGCTTACTGTTGAGATAATGATGATGCATGACGTGTGTGATGGAAAGTTGCGTCGAGGAGAGACAATGGCGATTGGTAGGTGATGGTCGGTGTTGTTGACGTTAGTCGCCGGCAAGTGTTGGTGGTGTAGACAGTGCACATCGTATGTTGGGGGTGATGATTCCACCATCGAAGGTTAGAGTAGAGAGAGTGAGGAGGTGGAGAGAAGTGAAGAGAAACTAGTTTTTAGACCCAGACGATTTTTGGGGTTTATCTGTATTATAATTTAGTACTTTAAGACAACTAAATTTGGAGTTGAAAGATGTAAGTAAAAAATTATACAAATTAATAGTTTATTCATAAATGCAATTAAAATATAGTAACTTAATTATTGTTTCCATTGAAAAATATGATATCATTATTAATATTCAGAAAAGAAGCAACATCAATGTAGTGGCGCAATGGTTAGAGAATTTATCTCCCATATTCGAGGTCGCGAGTTCGGAACTTCTCATGGACAATTGCATCTTTTTATGAGAATATATTTGACAAAATATTGTTGAAGAGAAAGGAGAGTGACATGTGGCAGATTGCAATGTGTGCTTACGCTTTTTATATATATATATATATATATATATATATATATATATATGAAATGTCGTGATGTGAGAGATTGAGAGGGGGTGGGTGATTTAAATTCTGATAAAGCTCAACCATCAGATCTTAAATATCCAATGGTACAAATTTATTCTCACATAAGTGAGTGTTCATAAGAGAGATATTCTCACAAGAGCCTACCCCTTATATATATATATATATATATATATATATTGTACGAATATTATGAATGAATGGCTACCTGTTTAGGTTGCCTGGCATCATATATATAGAGATACAAAATATCTTTACAGAATCTACTAAGAGTCTAATTACCAAATTACCCTAATACACCCCCTCAATCTTTACGGGGAGGAATCACGGATAGATTGGAACGATGTTTACAAAACAACTCAGAAGAAAGACCCTTAGTAAAAATATCAGCAACCTGCAACTGTGTCGGAACGTGCTTGACCTGAAGTCCACCTTTAGCAACCATCTCACGAACAAAGTGATAATCAACATCAATATGCTTACTACGATCATGATGAACAGGATTGGCAGTAAGATACATAGCAGAAACATTGTCACAATAGAGAATGGTAGGCCGTCGATGAAAATACCCTAAATCAGCCAACAATTGACGTATCCAAATTGTTTCGGCCGCAGTGTAGGCAACAGCACGATACTCAGCTTCAGTAGAAGACTTCGAAACAGTAGGTTGCTTCTTAGAGCGCCAGGAGATCAAATTCTTCCTTAGGAAGACAGCATAGCCATTAGTAGAACGCCGAGTGTCAGGACACCCAGCCTAATCAGCATCAGAGTAGGCAACAGTCACAGTAGGAGAGCCAGTACTATGAAGAAATAGCCCATAATCAGAAGTTCCCTGCAGATACCTGAAAATTCTTTTCACAACATGAAGGTGAGTAGTACGAGGCGCATGCATAAATTGAGAAACCGAATTAACAGCATAGGCAATATCAGGACGAGTCATAGTCAAATATTACAATGCACCAACCATACTACGATAATCTGTGGGATCAGCAAGAAGTTCACCATCTAAGAGAGAAAGAGTGACACGAGAGACAACAGGAGTACGTACGGGTTTGACAGTATGAAGATGAAATTTCTGAAGAAGATCAACTACATATTTGTTTTGAGACAAAAGCAAACCCTGAGGAGTACGTAAAACCTGAATGCCTAAGAAATAATGCAAATCACCCAAATCCTTCATAGCAAACTGGGCAGAGAGAACACTGATAAATTTCTGAAGCAAAGAAGAACTACTACCTGTAAGCACAATATCATCAACATATAGCAAGAGAATGATAATATGACTACTGTGTGTGAGTGAACATAGAGGTGTCACAACTGCTGCACTTGAAACCAATAGAGAGAAGAAAAATGCTGAAACGAGAGAACCAAGCTCGAGGAGCTTGCTTCAAACCATAAATGTATTTTCGTAACCGACAAACATGATGTGGTTGAGAAGGGTGTTCAAAACCAGGAGGCTGACGCATATAGACTTCCTCATTGAGGAAACCATGAAGGAAAGCATTTTTAACATCGAGTTGACGAATAGGCCATTTAAAAGTAGCAGCAAGAGTAAGAACTAAGCGAACAGTAGTAGGCTTAATGACAGGACTAAAGGTTTCAAAGTAGTCAATACCTGCCTGCTGATGATTACCAAAAACAACAAGTCTGGCCTTAAACCGCTCCACAGAACCGTCAGAATTATATTTAATCTTATACACCCACTTACAACCAAGAGCGGTTCTATTGTTGTTGCGAGGCACAAGTTCCCATGTATCATTCTTAATTAATGCTTCATACTCATCACGCATGGCTTGTTGCCAACGTGAATCTTTAGACGCTTGCTTAAAATTAGACGGTTCAGACTCAACAACATCGGTTTTTAAATCCAATAAATTCCTAGTTGAAATGATTCCGTCTTTTAGACGCGTGGTCATGGTATGAACATTAGTAGGATCGACACACTTAGACGACTTTCTAGGACGCCTAGGGGGAGGACGATAGGAGACGGGGACGACTCAAGACTAGACGGGGAGGGTACGTCACACCCATGAGGAGAGATGACGTGTGACGGGGAAGGGGGCAGCAGACCTCCCGCGGACGCAGGGGGCTGCTGCGGATGAACAGCAGTGGGGGGAGACTCGGCAGCTGCACGCTGCTGCTGGGCGAGGACTGCTGCTGACGAACAGCAGTGGGGGGAGACTCGGCAGCTGCACGCTGCTGCTGGGCGAGGGTGTTGCGGGCGCGCAGGGGACCTGCGGGCAGGCAGCGTGATGCTGCGTATGCTCGCGGGAGCCTGCGGGAGCGGTTAGGAGAGGCCCGGGCTCGCATGCATTCTGTGAGCAGGCAGCGGGTTGCTGCATGTGCTCCAGTAATGCTGCGGGCTCGGGGGGGGGAGACTCGAGGACACATGCCGAGGGTCACTAGACAAAGGAATACTTGGAAACCAAACCATGGGGTCAAGAGACTCGTCCAAAACCGGACCAATGGGTATGCTAGACACGAGGGAACGATATGGAAATTTACGTTCACTAAACAACACATGACGACTGGTATAAAAATTGCCAGAAACAGGATCAAGACATCGATAACCCTTATAATTTGATGCATAGCCAATGAAAACACATTGAATCGACTTAGCCTGTAATTTATTGATTTTAGGATCTAAAAACAACGGAAAACAGGCACAACCAAAACATTTCAAGAACTCATAAGAAGGGGGACGATGAAAAAGCTTAGCAAACGGGGATGAACCCTGCAAAGCCGAGCTAGGAAGACGATTTATCGTATAAACCGCCGTATAACACGCATCAACCCAATATCGAGATGGAATTCAGATTGAATAAGCATAGTGCGGGCCATCTCAATAATAGTTCGATGTTTCCTTTCTGCAACACCATTCTGCGCTTGAGTCCGAGCACAAGACTTTCGAAAATAAATTCCCGAATCACAGAAATGTTGTAGTAAAGGAGTGTTATCAAATTCACGTCCACCATCACTTTGGAAAAATTTAATTTTGGAATTAAATAAGTTCTCAACAAGTTTTTGAAAAACTAAGAATGTCGAATAGACATCAGATTTCAGTTTAAGTGGATATAGCCAAGAAAAACGTGAATAATCATCAACAAAAACCACATAATACTAAAAAAACTGATTAGATTTAACAGGCGATTGCCAAAGATCACTATGTATCAAATATAAGGGATAGGGGGCACGATGAGTCACAGACTCAAAAGGAAAATGATGTATCTTTCCTAATTTGCAATGAACACAATCGTCATGAAACTTAGAAGTACATGAAATCAAGTTTTGTGAACGTAAACTTCCTAAAACTCTAGCAGAAGGGTGACCAAGGCGAGTATGCCAAACATCTCGAGACTCCTTGGTGGCTATGAGAGCAGGGACAGACAACTCTGGGCAGACTCGGGAATATTCTGAAGAAACTCGAGAAGACGACTCTGACTCTAGGATGTGAGGCTGAAGAGGGTAGACACCATTCCTACTGAGTCCCCGCAACAGAATTGCCCCCGTGGTCTTGTCCTTAACACAAACAGAAGATTCGTCAAAACAGACTATGCAAGAATTATCCTGACATAACTTTTGAACAGACATCAGATTATGTTTTAATTGGGGAACATGACACACCTTCGTGAGGCGAAGGGGGCGACTAGAGGAAGACGGACTCAAATTACCAAGTTTATTAATGGGAAGTCGTGTGCCATCACCAACAACAACAGAACTCGAACCAGTGTAAGGAAGAGCATTAGATAGCTTACCATCCTATGAGGTCATGTGGGAGGCGGCTCCAGAATCTGGATACCAAACGGAGTCATTTGTTTCACCACCAACAGACTGTGCAGCTAGGGCACGTGTGACACCATCAGGAGAAGAAGGAACAAAGCTATGATTGAAGCGTTGAGGACAATAGGCTGCTTGGTGACCTGGATACCAACAAAGACCATAAGTATCTGAAGAAGGAGTGGTGGCTAAATTGCCGTTAGATGGATTACTTCCTGCTGAAGACAAATCATTAGCAACATAATTGGCACAAGAATAATCAACATATGAAACATCATGAAAATTACCCATACCATTAGCGCGGCCTGCATTGCCACGACCACCCTGTCCTCCATTGCCGCGACCGCCATTGTTACCACGACCACCCTTGTTACGATTATTGTTGTGATTCTTGTTCTTACCACCCCCTTGACCTTTAGAGTTCGAACCACCCGAAGAAGATGGTTGTGAACCTGTAGAACCAGACTGAACAGTAACTAGAGCTTGACGAGCAGGAGGTGTCTCATCATAAGCACGCATAGCCTTAAGGCGTTGCTCATGCTGAAGAAGCTTAGGGCGGAGATCATCAAACGTTAAGGACGTTTGAAATTGTAACAAAGTAGTAACAAGGGCATCATAATCTCGATCACGATCCAAAGCAGTCAAAGTATATTGGACTAAATCATACTGAGAAACAGGACACTGAATAGCAGCCAATGAATCAACAATAACTTTGGTTTCACGCAAGAACTGTTCCATAGGCTGCTGTTCAGGCTTTTTCATATGACTCAATCTACCCTTTAGTTCCATAGATTTAGCCATACTAGCATGTAAAAATCTAGACTTCAAACGATTCCAAATTTCTACAGAAGAACGTAACTCATGAACATCAAGCATTACATCACGTGATAACGTAGCATACAACCACAACTTTATTTGTTGATCTAGCCTTAAATATTCGTAAAATTGCGGATTGGGCAAAGTATGACCCAATTGATCAACATAAGTAGGTTTAGGTATAGAAATTGTACCTTCAACAACACCAAGAAGTTGGTGTGTTAACAAAAAACAAGTAACCTGAGTTTTCCAGACAAGAAAGTCTTCAGGCGAGTTTAATTTGATGGTAACATATCGAGTGATGTCATGATTGATGTATTGTTGCGCCAATGGAGCAGAAAAGATTGAGTCTTGAGTAGCGGGAAACGAAGAGGGAGTCGCTAGGTGGGTGGATGGTCCACCGAAGCCAGGTGGAAACCGATTAGGGCTTATTGAAGAAGAAGCATGCAGCAAGGGGCTTGAAAAACCGAGTGAATACTGCTGGAAGGCCGCCTGGAAGGAGGCGGGTGGCTGTTGAGACAGCCAGGAAGCGCCACCTTGATCGGTGGTGGCAGCAGCACCGCTCGCTGGCGGCGTGGGCTACAGCGTGGCAGCGAAGGGATTCGGCTGCGTCAAGGAGGCAGCGATGAGATGCGGCATCTGAGGCTGCACCGACCGTGGCTGGGCCACCGGAGTTTTGGGGCTGCTGGCGGCGGCAAGGTGGTCGGAGGTGGCAGACGTGGCAGCCATGTGATGGTGCCGAAAAAAATGAAAAAGAAAACCGTGTGAATTAGGTTTAGGGTTAGGTTTAGAGATGTGAGCGGAAAAAATAAACCTAGGCTCGTGATACCATGTACGAATATTATGAATGAATGGCTACCTGTTTAGTTGTCTGGCATCATATATATGGAGATACAAAATATCTTTACAGAATCTACTAAGAGTCTAATTACCAAATTACCCTAATATATACACATATATATATATATGTGTGTGTGTATATATATATATGTGCATCATTTCCCATTTTTGGATGTGATAAATTACATGCAATCTCTCTACCTCTCTTCTATCATATGGGTCCACCTTTTTCTTTCGTTGTATCGCTCGCATCTCCTTAGATATTGTAATCCAATGGTATATATATGGAGAGAAAGATTAGTTTAACATGTTCTAAGCACACCTGTGTGTATAAGGAATGAACTAAACAAATACAAATTAAAAATCTAGATAACCCACTCTATTCTTTTTATTATTTTTACATGTTTACTATTATGATACAAATGATATAATAAAAAGAGTTGTTTTAGATGGTCTATCTATAAGCATTTGGATAAATGATATGAAATTTTAAGTTAGAATTGTAAGATTTAACTTAAAATTTTATGGTTTCAAACTTTTAATACCTTACACTCTAAAGTTAAGATCTTACACGATAAGATTCTTTAAGTCTTATTATTTTAAGTTAAAATCTTACGATTTTATTTGGCCAAGCGTAGTAAGTATCTTGTTAAACCATCCATTGCAAGTCTTTGCAATAAAGTGTTAGAAAACCACACTTCCTCCCTCAAAACACACATTTCTAGGAATGGTAAAAACATTGGTATCATATAAATCTATTCGGTGTAGCCGTTTTACCCACTGGATTTCTGCTTCAGCCCCGCTTTGTTCCGCAGATTAGTCTTAGAGCAATCACCCTACTTACTATAATTCTTAGTTTAATGATAATCGAATAACTAAATTGAAAAATTAATTCGAGTCTTAGAAGGACTTGATTCCTGCCTCTACAATTCTTACTTTTTCATTTGATGGCATTTCCTTTCGACGTGGATCAGATTATACCATGTGTATACGAAGCTTCTACGTAGTATTAGTTAAATTTAAAGGCTCCGCTATCTTTCTTATTTATAAGGACGATTTGATTGTTAACACTACTATAGGTCCACAACTTAAAAATGGTAAAGCAACTGATTCTTAACCCCATGCATTGCACATGTCTTATAAAAACCGCGTCTTGTGTTAATGTTAAGTCCATTGAAAGGCTTGAACAAATCATTAACCCAAGACAATTATTTTAACAACAACTAATCCTGAAGGAGATAAGAAAACTAGAAAGTAATAAATAAGTTATACTACAATCTAATTAACTAGGAATGATAAAAACAAAACGCAATTACGAAAACTAACATAAATCCCGAACAAAATTTAATTAAATTGTTTCTTGTGTCCAAACCTTTAACAAGCATGTCTGCTATGTCACACTATATGATGAAGCTATAATAATACCTTCCCGAATGGCATCTCAAATAAAATGAAAACTTATAAATTTATTAGAACTTTTTAAAATTTGCGTGAACTTAATGAACTTGTTAGATTTTATTACTTCCTCCGTTTCTCAATAATTGTTACGCTTTCCTTTTTAATACGTTTCACAAAATTGTTACATTTTACTTTTAGCTTTTTGGGATATATAGCCCCACCAATTTTTTATTCTTTATAATCTCCTAAAGTTAATTCTTTATTCTTTATTCTCTCTCCTAAAGTTACTTTTTCCTATCATTGTCATGTTTTATACACTTCCTTGGTTCTTGTGTTTTTGCAAGTGTAACGATTTTTAGGAAACGGATGGAGTATTACTTATTTGAACTTATACAAATCTGAATAGGTTCAAATGTCAGTTTAGCACTTATTAACACTTATATGAACATATTAGTAAAGAGTAATACATCTTTGAACATATCTGAATTTAATTTTAAAAATCAGATTTTGAACAATGTAAAGAGAAGACTAACTATCAAAACATAGCAGAGAGGTTTTACGATGATTAACACACAGACTAAGACCATATGAGCTCAGAACTGGTATATGTAGCATATTCGATTTTAGTTGAGGAACGAGCAACAATATGTTGCCTTTCGATTTTTGACAGGCTAAATTCGTATCACCTAATCAAAAATAATCCTAAATCCTCTAACAACAATAGTCAGGGAAGTAGGGTGGAATCCACAGGGAGACAAATTTTCGTAGTTAAAGTTCAACTATAAAGTCACTTCAGATGAGAAAAGAGTTGAATTGATTAACTAATACTTGCTCCGTTTCTAAATAAGTGGAAAATAGAGAAAGTGGGGGAAAACCAAGGAAAGGTTAGAGAGAGAAAGTTGAGGACCACAATTAAAAAGAGAAAGGGTACTCTAACTAAATAAATAATTGGATATATATTGCTTGAGTAAGGGTAATCATGTACTTTTATCATTTAAAATGTCCAATTCTGAGCTTGGTGTCACTTATTGTGACATTTTCATATTAGGAAAGTGTGTCAATTATTTAGAAACGGAGAAAGTATTAAACTAATGAGAAGTACAACTACACGAAGATTTAATCAGATAATAAAATCCTAGGGTACTAGTTTGGTCCACCATGCACATATCAATCAAAAGGGTTCAAAAGACTAACAATACTTAGGTCGAGAGTCAAGCAATTAGAGCAGGTGCTAAGCCTACGATCGGGTCATAACGCTCATAATCCAACATATGTCGTACGATCGTTAACATAATCAGGATTAACAGTGTGTTCTAAGCGTCTGCTATTAAGCCTACGATCGGGTCAAATCGGTATTCGCAAGACGCAATTCATGAAATTGGCCTCTAACACAAATCACACATAAAGAATAAATCACACTATATTGCTCTAATCGTAACCTAAGCAATGCTAAACAATAAAAACAAATCATAATACATGCATGGCTTCCCTTCCTAGAAACCCTAAAAAACGGACTACTCAGACATGACTATTGAAACGAAAGTAATAATAATTAAAGACAACATTATTAAGATCTAATGAAAGCGATAATCAAATAACAAAGAGTAAAGTAAGAACGTTCTTTCAAAAAGCTATATACAGACCTTCAAATTGTTACAAACCATGTGCAATGTTAGCGTGTGCCTTCAAATAAGCTGCTCTGTAGTACTTACAAAAACGTTCTTTCGAAAATCTTCAATTATTTCATGTCCGTCGTTGACCCATTTGTGTATTAAATATTAGTAGGTTGTTTCGTTTATGGAGGTTAAGAGTCTCATTTGGCTATTTTATCGTCGTTAGGATTGCTAATTAATGTTTAACCTTAAGGATTTTGTTAACTTTATCATCTCAATTTAGGATTTGTATAGCTTAATCCTATTAGATATCTATTAACCAAAAAAATCTAGATAGTTTAGGAATATTAATAATATTTTGAGTTGGATTTTATTAGCCTTGTCCTTTTTGATACAGGAGTTTGCTAATATTATTCGTACCTCCCTATATATTGTTATAGTATTCCTAGTAATTGGTGTGTGGGCTTCTTTAGTCTACGTCCTTTTCTTATTGGGCCTTGGTTGACTTAATTAGTGCATGTCTGTTTTGGGTTATGTAGGCTTGTTAGTCGTGTCCTTTTTCTTATTAGGCCTTGATTATTCGTACCTCCCTAGATATTGTTATAGTATTCAAGTTTGCTAGCTAGTCTCGGTCCTTTCCTTTTGGGCTTTCATTGACTTAGTCTAACTTTGTTTGAGTCCATGTTAATTCTATATTGACTGTAGGAGTTAGGGCCTGTTTAGATTTACTAAAAATAACTGAATTTAACGGAACTGAACTGAACTGAACTGATTGGCGCTGAACTGAACTGATTGGCGCTGAACTGAACTGAACTGAACTGAATTGAATTGAATTTAATAAATATATAAATAATATTTAAACAATAATAATATGAATATTAAATAATAATTATGATGATAGGTAATAATAATGAATAATTATTAATGAATAATAATAATTGTATTTTGGATATTTCTAAATGATATATAAATAAATAATATTAATAAACATAAATTATTAATAATAATAATTAATAATTATAATGATAATTAATAACAATTATTTTATAGTCTTTTTATCAATATATTAATACTTGATGATGATTATATTAAAACAATAATATCTAATACTTAAATTAAGATTACTATTTTAATAATTAGATTTAATTATATATTAATATTTAGTAATAAAATAATGATTGGGTCGGACCGTGCAAAATTATATCATAAATCATTTTGACGTGATTTGATTGGATTATGGGCTAAAAACGTGGGTTTATTTGTGCTTTTAACCTAAACCATGTTCCTCCCTAATGATAATAGTAATAATAATGAATAGAGTTATAATAAACAAAATAATATACAGATAATAATAATAATACTTAATAATAATGATATAAAAATAAATAATAATAATATTATTATTAATAATAACAATATAATAATAATAATAATAATAATAATAATAATAATCATAATAATAATAAGAGAAATTAGTAAAATAAATTAGACCAACATAATAATATTTAACAAAATGGTTATAAAAGAATGGAGTTGAACTAAACTGAACTGAATTGAACTGATTGGAGCTGAACTGAACTGAACTGAACTGAACTGAACTGAACTGAACTGAACTGATTAGAGCTGAATTGAACTGAACTGAACTGAACTGAATTGAACTGATATTAAGTTGAAATGAACAGGCACTTAGTTGTCAAATAAATGAAACCATGCGTGATTGACTGCCTAAGGAACATTTAGAGGCTTTGATTAATCATATTTCATTCTTGGATTTTAATTGATCTAAATTTTCTAGACGAGCCTATTTTAGTACATTACAAGTGATAGGAATATTAATCTATATATATATTAAAAAGCGTAATCAAGGATTGATATCGTCCACGTGTCACTATCCGGCTTGGAATACCATTTTATCCAACATCATTCTCATATTTAAAAAATTGTCTAATGTGAAGATTCGAACCCCCCAACCTCAAGTATGGAACAAATAGTTCCAACCACTATGCCACCATATCATTATTGATGCTTCTATCAAAAATAATGATGATATGTCAATGAAAACCAAGACTTAAGTTGGCTAATGGGAAAAGTAATAATGACTTCTTTTTTAAATATATTTACTTATTTAGCATGCTAAATTACATTAGTTATCTCTAGCAAAAAATCTCGTGCATCGCCGGGGACTAATACTAGTTGATATTCAATGCATTGCTATGCTTATTCTTTAATCTACTACTCCCTCCGTTTCTCAAAAATTGTTACACTTCCAAAAACACAAGAACCAAGAATTAAGTGGGGAAAAGCATGACAATGATTGAAAAAGTAAGTTTAAGAGAGAGAATAAAAAATAAAAAAATGAAAAGCATGACAATGACTTGCAACAATTAAGAGAAAAATGGTAAAAGTAGGACCCACTAACAATTTATGTGAATAATAAATTAGTGGGCCATATATCCCAAAATGGTAAAAGTAGAAGTGTAATAATTTTAATGATACGTACTAAAAAGTAAAGTGTAACAATTTTTGAGAAATGAAGGGAGTACTTGTTTAGCCTAGTCCTACTCCAAAATATGCTAATTTAAGTAACTAATGCTCGTATATGTGTCCTTGAGTCGGAAAACTATAGGGATATGACTTAGATTTATTATTTTTAACTTTCTATTTTCTTAGGGGTGAATTAAACTTAGTGGAAGTATTGGATCAGACCGTATGACGTATTATTTACTGTCAGAAGGGCTGAGCCTAATACATCTTCTCTCTCGCAACAACACCACTCTCTAGGGGTGTCCACCGGACCGGCCAGACCATAATTTGGACCAGATTCAGACCGAAATGGACCGGATCGAACCGGACCGGAGGTCTTCGGCCCATAAAAAGTATACAATTCCGGTTTTTCGGTCTGGTCCGGTCCAAAACTGGAATTTTCCGGTCCGGACCGAAAACCCATAAAACTATAGATAAATTTATTTTGGTGTTAATAAACAATAGTTAATTTAACCAAAACTATTATTTTTATGTGTCACTAGTCGCTTACATATATTTTGAATTGAATATAGAATTTAAAATATAGTATAAGTAAATGAATATGTTTAAAAAGTAGAAAAAATATTTCATATAAAATAAATAATCATACAAATCGGTCCAAACCTGACCGAACCGGAATATTCCGGACCGGTCCGGTCTTATTCCGGTTCAGGTCCGATCCGGTCCGATTTTGGACCGGTGCACACCCCTACCACTCTCTGCTTCACTTTCCTCACTTGCTTTTTCTTCTTCACACAAGTGGTCTGCAACTCACCATTTCCTTCATTTCTGTCAAAAACTCACACCACTCTCTGCTCCATATAATAGCTGAACCAATGCCATCGCACCATGCGCCTTCGTTGTATCACCTCCATTAACAACGTTGTTGCTGATCATCAAACCAGCAGCTCCATTCGCCATTGCAGATTCTTCTCCGCAAATGCAATCTCCTCTTTCTCTGTATCTCATACAAACTAATTTCTCTCTCTCTTTTGATTCTCTGAGTTTGGTGTGAATGTTGTGATCTGAAGTAGGAATGAATTTGCTTTGAAGTAGGAATGAAGATTTGAAAGATGATGGTGGTGTCTGGTGTGTTTGGTATGGTTTGGAGTTTGCTCTCTGTTATGCAACTTGTTTCATTTAGAACTTAAATTTTTTCATTTACTTAAGTTTTGCTTTCAGTTAGTTTTTTTTTGTTTTTTTAAAACTAACTGAAGGATAATATAAGTAACTGAAAACTAAGTTGCTTTCATTTAGAACTTATTTTATTTCATTTTACTTAAGTTTTGTTTCCACTTAGAATAAAACACGTAAATGAAACAATAAGATAAGTAACTGAACTTAAAAGTCATCCAACTGAAATAATTTAATATCAATCAGTGATATTCAGTATACTTTAATCATTCAGCTCAGCTCTACCTTTATATAGGTAGTAAAATCATATCGTAAACAGTATTCGTCATTCATGGTAACATTGCATTATGAAGCGTTCATAGTTCCATCATTCATAAAGTATAACGTCGTCCCATGATTCATAAAGTAACATACTTAATCCATTCACATAATCATATAAGCATGTAACTCATGGATGACAGCATGAAATAACATACTTCATTTAATACACATGAGTCATGGGTCATGAGTCATGAGTCATGAGTCATGAGTCTTGAGTCTTGTAATAAAAGTATTAATTATATATATTTACGAAATCACATAAACATGTATCACATAACTCATAACCGATATTCTTTACTTAAACATTAAATAATTATGTGAACAATAATTAGATAAATAACTCACATTAACCTCGACTTTTATATAAACATGGATAAAGCCGTATAAGTCATACTGGTCACGTAAAATCATACTTTCATACATTATTCACTTATTCACGCTATAAATTAATTCAAATATACTTTACTTACGTGAGTATGAGTCATGGATCGATCATACTATAAATTACTTTAACTTATTTTAAGCATGATTTTACTCGAATGACATATAACATGAACATACATAAACCACTATTCATTGCATATATTAATCATTTAAATTGCATGAATTCATAATAACATATATATCATGCCCTTTTAATAAATATCATGATTTCATATAATAAAATAATAACTTATCATATCATCCTAATAATTAGCTCAAATACAACAACATTGATTTCATAATTTACATGCATCATGAATTACATAATATAATATATTCAATAAACTCTACGTATTATCATTAATATATTGTATATAACAGAAATTTCGTAATTCGTTATATGGAGGTTTATATAATCACATTATAAATTCACATTTTCACATACGGGCATGTAGTCTAATGCTGGACATAAAGGTTACCTTAACCGCTCAAATCCATAATACCGTCATAACTCCAAGAACGCCATCCATACACCTTTCGAATTCCCACATTCCGTTTATCGCCCCATAAACATCAATAAAATATCCATTAGAATCCACTCAACTAATCACGACTTTTCCTCAATTACCCGTTTTCGGAAATCTTTATTTAAAACCTCATTATTCTTAAAACTCAATATATATTTGAAATGGCATTTTCATATATAATTAATAATAAGTTCATAAACTGATTTTTCTAAAATGATTTATAACACTAATTGGACTATTAATAAACAAATGGTAAAATGGGCTTTATACCTTGTAAAAGTCAACTTTGACTTTAGTTATTTCAATACCCAAGTTACTGATTAAGAAGTAGGAACTTGGTTCCTTCTTTGAACCAAAATGGAAGCAGGAAGGAGAGGAGGAATGAGGCAGAGCTGGGTGGCGTAGTGGCTGTGGTGGGCTGGGCTGGCGGCTTCTGGGTGGCCGGAATATTCCGGCGAGGTTAATGCTGCGGTGCAGTAGCCAGCAGCGAAGCAGGGGAAGGGGGAAACTGGGCAGCAGCGAGAAGACGGGAAGCAGAGGAGGTGGTGCTGCGTGGCTGTAACGCAAAGGGGAAGGTGGTTGGTGGTTGGTGGTTTTGTGGAGGTGCGCAAAAGGGTGTCGAGGTGGTGGCACGAGGTGGTGGTGGTTATGGAAGGTTTGATTTTACCTCTTTAATGGTGAAACTTGAAAATGGAGGAATTAAGGAAGAAGAAGGATGCTTGGATTTCTTAGAGAATTAGAAATCATATTTCTTATTGAGTTTGATTGAAGGATGCTCTATTTATAGAGTTTTGGAGGTGTTCAAGTTCAAATTGAGTTCCTCCTCCTAATGGATAAGCATGAGGAAGATGAGGTTGATGATGTTTATTTTTAAATGGGTTTGTCTGATTTGTTATACTTATTTGAAAATCATATTCATTCTTATCTAAATACAGATTTTCATGTAGCTAATTCCATTGCCTCTTGTGTACTCCAATAGTGAAGAAGAAAGTGAAGAAGAAGGGAAGCAGAGGTGGAAGAAGGAAAATTTTCTTTTCTTTTGTTTTCTTTTCCTTTTTCTTTTTTTTGATTTTTCTTTTGGGTTAAAATAACTTTTGGGTTTGGGCTTGAACTTTGGATTGTAAACTTTAAATTGGAATGACTTGAAGATTTTTAATGACTCATAAGAATACAATTTTTAATTCCAATAATATCAATATAATTAGTCTTTAAAATCATTTAAACATCTAATAAGAAATCTTAAAACCTATTTATGAAAATAATAAACTTATATTTAAGTTCATAATCTTAATTACTTAATAATAAAATATGTTTAAAAATCGGGGTATTATTACATCCTTACCCTCTTAGAAAAAAGTTTCGTCCTCGAAACTTGAGTTTAGTAGTACTAAGTTCAATACGTTCCTTGGACCAAAAATAAAACAAAAGCAAGAACTCTCAATTTCATGATATTCCAATAAACATTCAGCCTTCAATCTGCCAACAACTTTTGTAATTCGATTTAACTCATCTTAGGAGATCAAAGAGCAAAGAAAACAACGAAGAAAATTGATTTTTTATTCTACAATCATCTATCGTAACTTCGCTTCAACTCGTCTTTTAAGATCGGGGAGCAAACGAAACAATAGGGGCATAATATAGACGCTATTATCCCATTGTATCTCCGCTTCAACTTGGAACTTGGGATTAAGGAGCAGCGAAACAAAATTGGGCCAATGTATTGGCAATGAACCTTAACAGGATTACTTAATACTGAGAGATCTTGTTTGAAAATCATTTTCCAAAACTTTATCAAAACCTTAAGAAAACACGAGTTCGATCATTAAACTCAATGCTTAGGTCATACTAAGGCTATAATTGACCACTCATACTTCAATACACTTTTTATGATTCCATTTCTCCTTTCTTAACTTCTAATCACCCAAACAATCACTACAACTCCTCACTCGAATATCCCCAAACTGATCATTATAATCTTCTCAAAATACTTAAGTATCTAATTTCCCAATCAATCACATCTAGGCGGTGTACATTCTAAGATTTATACTTCCGGCTAGCTTTCCGCTCTGATAGATCATTATAACCTCAAATATACTTAACTATCTAATTTCCCAAATGGATCATACCTAGGCAGTGCATCGTGCACTTCCGGCTAGGTTTCAGCTCTCATACCACTCTGTAACGCCCGAAAACGGGTGCCTTAATTAATCACCATTAATTATAACTAATCACAAGATTTGCGGAAGCGTTTCCTTAAACTTGTGGGTTATGGCCCACCAATAATATAATATTCTTACAAAAGCTCATGATCTCATAATTACAACCAAGACCTTAAATACTTCCTTCATCTCATTTCTTGAAATCCATCCCAAGCATTTGCTTTTTCCAGATCCATCTCCATCCCTCTTTCATAACCTAAGCTTCGTTCAGAAGAAAAATAGAGAAACAAGAAAAGACATAAAACATTCCAAAATGAGTGGAAAACTCGTAACTTTACTCCAGCCAATAAAAACAGTTTTAGTTCGAAAACATTTGTATTTTCAAACATATATTTCTAGAAGATGAAGCAGACACATACTGCACATGTAAATCATATTTCCTTGAAGTAATACAATAATCATATTTGTCATATAAATCATACTTGACATATAACACTCACGTTCATACGATACATGCAATCATGTTAACGGACACTTTCATACTTCATAAGAATATATGTAATCTGTGTAGAACTTGGAAGCTAAACCATGTAAGAAATTATCGTCATGCATCTATAATTACGTTAATTACTTTAAGGCACGTGTCATGAACAATTAAGAATGAACATTGAGTAAATCCATCACGTTTAAAATGTAACTTCAGACTTTAAACAGAAGGAAAGAATAATTCAATCATTTATGATTACAGTATGATTCATAATAATCCGTAATTCCTTTTTAATCAGTTTTATGTTGGTTGTTGGACAGTATTTCAGCTGGTGGGAAGTCTGCCACTACATGCCAGTGCCCCAGTAAAAGAGCCAGTGCTCATCATTAATAACAGTAGCGGCCCAGTGCCCCAGTAACAGTAAACAGCTCGGTACGTGCACGACCATCAATCAGTCAGTATATATATACAGCTAACAAACCAGTTATTTCACTTGAACTTATCATGTTTCATAACTTTTAATATCCATCAGTGATATTCAGTATACTTTAATCATTAAGCTCAGCTCTACCTTTATATAGGTAGTAAAATCATATCATAAACAGTATTCGTCATTCATGGTAACATTGGATTATGAAGCGTTCATAGTTCCATCATTCATAAAGTATAACGTCGTCCCATGATTCATAAAGTAACATACTTAATCCATTCACATAATCATATAAGCATGTAACTCATGGATAACAACATGAAATAACATACTTCATTTAATACACATGAGTCATGAGTCATGAGTCTTGAGTCTTGTAATAAAAGTATTAATTATATATATTTACGAAATCACATAAACATGTATCACATAACTCATAACCGATATTCTTTACTTAAACATTAAATAATTATGTGAACAATAATTAGATAAATAACTCACATTAACCTCGACTTTTATATAAACATGGATAAAGCCGCATAAGTCATACTGGTCACGTAAAATCATACTTTCATACATTATTCACTTATTCACGCTATAAATTAATTCAAATATACTTTACTTACGTGAGTATGAGTCATGGATCGATCATACTATAAATTACTTTAACTTATTTTAAACATGATTTTACTCGAATGACATATAACATGAACATACATAAACCACTATTCATTGCATATATTAATCATTTAAATTGCATGAATTCATAACAACATATATATCATGCCCTTTTAATAAATATCATGATTTCATATAATAAAATAATAACTTATCATATCATCCTAATAATTAGCTCAAATACAACAACATTGATTTCATAATTTACATGCATCATGAATTACATAATATAATATATTCAATAAACTCTACGTATTATCATTAATATATTGTATATATCATAAATTTCGTAATTCGTTATAAGGAGGTTCATATAATCACATTATAAATTCACATTTTCACATACGGGCACGTAGCTTAATGCTGGACATAAAGGTTACCTTAACCCCTCAAATCCATAATACCGTCATAACTCCAAGAACGCCATCCATACACCTTTCGAATTCCCACATTCCGTTTATCTCCCCATAAACATCAATAAAATATCAATTAGAATCCACTCAACTAATCACGACTTTTCCTTAATGACCCATTTTCGGAAATCTTTATTTAAAACCTCATTATTCTTAAAACTCAATATATATTTGAAATGGCATTTTAATATATAATTAATAATAATTTCATAAACTGATTTTTCTAAAATGATCTATAACACTAATTGGACTATTAATAAACAAATGGTTAAATGGGTTTTATACCTTGTAAAAGTCAACTTTGACTTTAGTTATTTCAATACCCAAGTTACTGATTAAGAAACAGGAACTTGGTTCCTTCTTTGAACCAAAACGGAAGCAGGAAGGAGAGGAGGAATGAGGCAGAGCTGGGTGGCGTAGTGGCTGTGGTGGGCTGGGCTGGCGGCTTCTGGGTGGCCGGTATATTCCGGCGAGGTTAATGCTGCGGTGCAGCAGCCAGTAGCGAAGCAGGGGAAGGGGGAAACTGGGCAGCAGCGAGAAGACGGGAAGCAGAGGAGGTGGTGCTGCGTGGCTGTAACGCAAAGGGGAAGGTGGTTGGTGGTTCTGTGGAGGTGCGCAAAAGGGTGTCGAGGTGGTGGTGGTTATGGAAGGTTTGATTTTACCTCTTTAATGGTGAAACTTGAAAATGGAGGAATTAAGGAAGAAGAAGGATGCTTGGATTTCTTAGAGAATTAGAAATCAGATTTCTTAATGAGTTTGATTGAAGGATGCTCTATTTATAGAGTTTTGGAGGTGTTCAAGTTCAAATTGAGTTCCTCCTCCTAATGGATAAGCATGAGGAAGATGAGGTTGATGATGTTTATCTTTAAATGGGTTTGTCTGATTTGTTATACTTATCTGAAAATCATATTCATTCTTATCTAAATACAGATTTTCATGTAGCTAATTCCATTGCTTCTTGTGTACTCCAATAGTGAAGAAGAAAGTGAAGAAGAAGGGAAGCAGAGGTGGAAGAAGGAAAATTTTCTTTTCTTTTGTTTTCTTTTCCTTTTTCTTTTTTTTGATTTTTCTTTTGGGTTAAAATAACTTTTGGGTTTGGGCTTGAACTTTGGATTGTAAACTTTAAATTGGAATGGCTTGAAGATTTTTAATGACTCATAAGAATACAATTTTTAATTCCAATAATATCAATTTAATTAGTCTTTAAAATCATTTAAACATCTAATAAGAAATCTTAAAACCTATTTATGAAAATAATAAACTTATATTTAAGTTCATAATCTTAATTACTTAATAATAAAATATGGTTAAAAATCGGGGTATTACATCCTTACCCTCTTAGAAAAAAGTTTCGTCCTCGAAACTTGAGTTTAGTAGTACTAAGTTCAATACGTTCCTTGGACCAAAATAAAACAAAACAACGAACTCTCAATTTCATGATTTTCCAATAAACATTCAGCCTTCAATCTGCCAATAACTTTTGTAATTCGATTTAACTCATCTTAGGAGATCAAAGATCAAAGAAAACAACGAAGAAAATTTAGTTTTTATTCTACCATAATCTATCGTAACTTCGCTTCAACTCGTCTTTTAAGATCGGGGAGCAAACGAAACAATAGGGGCATAATATAGACTCTATTATCCCATTGTATCTCCGCTTCAACTCGGAACTCGGGATTAAGGAGCAGCGAAACAAAATTGGGCAAATGTATTGGCAATGAACCTTAACAGGATTACTTAATACTGAGAGATCTTGTTTGAAAATCATTTTCCAAAACTTTATCAAAACCTTAAGAAAACACGAGTTCGATCATTAAACTCAATGCTTAGGTCATACTAAGGCCATACTTGACCACTCATACTTCAATACACTTTTTATGATTCCATTTCTCCTTTCTTAACTTCTAATCACCCAAACAATCACTGCAACTCCTCACTCGAATATCCCCAAACTGATCATTATAATCTTCTCAAAATACTTAAGTATCTAATTTCCCAATCAATCACATCTAGGCGTTGTACATTCTAAGATTTATACTTCCGGGTAGCTTTCCGCTCTGATAGATCATTATAACCTCAAATATACTTAACTATCTAATTTCCCAAATGGATCATACCTAGGCAGTGCATCGTGCACTTCCGGCTAGGTTTCAGCTCTCATACCACTCTGTAACGCCCCGAAAACGGGTGCCTTAATTAATCACCATTAATTATAACTAATCACAAGATTTGTCGAAGCGTTTCCTTAAACTTGTGGGTTATGGCCCACCAATAATATAATATTCTTACAAAAGCTCATGATCTCATAATTACAACCAAGACCTTAAATACTTCCTTCATCTCATTTCTTGAAATCCATCCCAAGCATTTGCTTTTTCCAGATCCATCTCCATCCCTCTTTCATAACCTAAGCTTCGTTCAGAAGAAAAATAGAGAAACAAGAAAAGACATAAAACATTCCAAAATGAGTGAAAAACTCGTAACTTTACTCCAGCCCATAAAAACAGTTTTAGTTCGAAAACATTTGTATTTTCAAACATATATTTCTAGAAGATGAAGCAGACACATACTGCACATGTAAATCATATTTCCTTGAAGTAATACGATAATCATATTTGTCATATAAATCATACTTGACATATAACACTCACGTTCATACGATACATGCAATCATGTTAACGGACACTTTCATACTTCATAAGAATATATGTAATCTGTGTAGAACTTGGAAGCTAAACCATGTAAGAAATTATCGTCATGCATCTATAATTACGTTAATTACTTTAAGGCACGTGTCATGAACAATTAAGAATGAACATTGAGTAAATCCATCACGTTTAAAATGTAACTTCAGACTTTAAACAGAAGGAAAGAATAATTCAATCATTTATGATTACAGTATGATTCATAATAATCCATAATTCCTTTTTAATCAGTTTTATGTTGGTTGTTGGACAGTATTTCAGCTGGTGGGACGTCTGCCACTACATACCAGTGCCCCAGTAAAATAGCCAGTGCTCATCAGTAATAACAGTAGCGGCCCAGTGCCCCAGTAACAGTAAACAGCTCGGTACGTGCACGACCATCAGTCAGTCAGTATATATATACAGCTAACAAGCCAGTTCTTTCACTTGAACTTATCATGTTTCATAACTTTTAATATCCATCAGTGATATTCAGTATACTTTAATCATTCAACTCAGCTCTACCTTTATATAGGTAGTAAAATCATATCGTAAACAATATTCGTCATTCATGGTAACATTGGATTATGAAGCGTTCATAGTTCCATCATTCATAAAGTATAACGTCGTCCCATGATTCATAAAGTAATATACTTAATCCATTCACATAATCATATAAGCATGTAACTCATGGATAACAACATGAAATAACATACTTCATTTAATACACATGAGTCATGAGTCATGAGTCTTGAGTCTTGTAATAAAAGTATTAATTATATATATTTACGAAATCACATAAACATGTATCACATAACTCATAACCGATATTCTTTACTTAAACATTAAATAATTATGTGAACAATAATTAGATAAATAACTCACATTAACCTCGACTTTTATATAAACATGGATAAAGCCGTATAAGTCATACTGGTCACGTAAAAATCATACTTTCATACATTATTCACTTATTCACGTTATAAATTAATTAAAATATACTTTACTTACGTGAGTATGAGTCATGGATCGATCATACTATAAATTACTTTAACTTATTTTAAACATGATTTTACTCGAATGACATATAACATGAACATACATAAACCACTATTCATTGCATATATTAATCATTTAAATTGCATGAATTCATAACAACATATATATCATGCCCTTTTAATAAATATCATGATTTCATATAATAAAATAATAACTTATCATATCATCCTAATAATTAGCTCAAATACAACAACATTGATTTCATAATTTACATGCATCATGAATTACATAATATAATATATTCAATAAACTCTACGTATTATCATTAATATATTGTATATAACATAAATTTCGTAATTCGTTATATGGAGATTCATATAATCACATTATAAATTCACATTTTCACATATGGGCACGTAGTCTAATGCTGGACATAAAGGTTACCTTAACCGCTCAAATCCATAATACCGTCATAACTCCAAGAACGCCATCCATACACCTTTCGAATTCCCACAGTCCGTTTATCACCCCATAAACATCAACAAAATATCAATTAGAATCCACTCAACTAATCACGACTTTTCCTTAATGACCCGTTTTCGGAAATCTTTATTTAAAACCTCATTATTCTTAAAACTCAATATATATTTGAAATGGCATTTTTATATATAATTAATAATAATTTCATAAACTGATTATTCTAAAATGATCTATAACACTAATTGGACTATTAATAAACAAATGGTTAAATGGGTTTTATACCTTGTAAAAGTCAACTTTGACTTTAGTTATTTCAATACCCAAGTTACTGATTAAGAAACAGGAACTTGGTTCCTTCTTTGAACCAAAACGGAAGCAGGAAGGAGAGGAGGAATGAGGCAGAGCTGGGTGGCGTAGTGGCTGTGGTGGGCTGGGCTGGCGGCTTCTGGGTGGCCGGTATATTCCGGCGAGGTTAATGCTGCGGTGCAGCAGCCAGCAGCGAAGCAGGGGAAGGGGGAAACTGGGCAGCAGCGAGAAGACGGGAAGCAGAGGAGGTGGTGCTGCGTGGCTGTAACGCAAAGGGGAAGGTGGTTGGTGGTTCTATGGAGGTGCGCAAAAGGGTGTCGAGGTGGTGGCACGAGGTGGTGGTGGTTATGGAAGGTTTGATTTTACCTCTTTAATGGTGAAACTTGAAAATGGAGGAATTAAGGAAGAAGAAGGATGCTTGGATTTCTTAGAGAATTAGAAATCAGATTTCTTAATGAGTTTGATTGAATGATGCTCTATTTATAGAGTTTCTGAGGTGTTCAAGTTCAAATTGAGTTCCTCCTCCTAATGGATAAGCATGAGGAAGATGAAGATGAGGTTGATGATGTTTATCTTTAAATGGGTTTGTCTGATTTGTTATACTTATCTGAAAATCATCTTCATTCTTATCTAAATACAGATTTTCATGTAGCTAATTTCATTGCCTCTTGTGTACTCCAATAGTGAAGAAGAAAGTGAAGAAGAAGGGAAGCAGAGGTGGAAGAAGGAAATTTTTCTTTTGTTTTCTTTTCCTTTTTCTTTTTCTGATTTTTCTTTTGGGTTAAAATAACTTTTGGGTTTGGGCTTGAACTTTGGATTGTAAACTTTAAATTGGAATGGCTTGAAGATTTTTAATGACTCATAAGAATACAATTTTTAATTCCAATAATATCAATATAATTAGTCTTTAAAATCATTTAAACATCTAATAAGAAATCTTAAAACCTATTTATGAAAATAATAAACTTATATTTAAGTTAATAATCTTAATTACTTAATAATAAAATATGGTTAAAAATCGGGGTATTACAAGTGTGAACCAAACAATTAAGCCAAATTCCTAGGAAATCGAGAAGGGAAAAAACTTCCCATGAAATACGAATTCACATGGGAAGTTATTCCCATGTAAACCAAACAATCTCTTACTGTAGCTCCAAATGTTGGAAGCTGATGTCATATGCATGTGGGTGATAACAACAATTAAGAAGTCTAGTTATTTTATAAAAAATGTGGTGACTAAAGTAGGTGAGAGAAAATTATAAGAGTACATGTGGGACTAAAAAAGGATAAAGTAGGGGGTATATGGAAATATAATTTTCCCACATGGAAAGATGAAAAAGCGGGACAAACAAAAAGAAACGGACAAAAACGGAAAATAGGACAAACAAAAAGAAACGAGGAGAGCATGTAAGTAGGGTTTCTCATCTATCACGTAATTTGAAGAATATTAGGATTTTGCATATGTCGAGTAATTCAAAGAAAATTAGAATAATTGAATTTCAATTTTATGTGCAGCATATCTACGAATAAATATCAGATTTCTAAGGCCCAATTCGAGTTCGTAGTTCAGTTCGTAGTCGTTAAATTGCTTGCCTATTAGTATATGATGGGAAGGAGGGAGAAGTAGTTTAATAAATAGAAAAAATGACAAGAAAAATCCCACCTTTGGCCGGTCTTCCACCACTGGTACCACCTTCAAATAATCCAACAATAATTACACCTTTTACCCCCATCTGCTCATATTGGGCCGTCACCTGTTAGTAATATATATATATATATATTAAAAAGCGTAAGCACCGATTGCAATCCTCCATGTGTCACTCTCCCTTTTATTCAATAACATTAAATCTAAGTTATTCTCATAAAAAAATGCAAATGGTCCATGAGAAGGTTTGAACCTTCAACCTCATGTATGTAAGCTAAATGCTTTAACCATTACGCCACTACACTCTTTTTGCTTCTTTTATTAATACTAATAATGATAGTGTACGTAAACACAACCCGTATTTACTAGCTCACAGCCCGTATACGTATAAATACGTGGTAGAAAAGTCTACATTACCCCTCTTCCTTTACTCACTTCCTTTTAAAAAATTAAAAAAAAATTGAAGTTTTTTTTTAAAAAGTCAAAGGTCATTTTGAGAATCAAACAAGTTACTAGTCACCCCGACCCAATATGAGTAGATAGGGGTAAAAGGTGAGATTATTGTTGGATTAATTGAACGTGGTATCAGTGGTGGAAGACCGACCAAAAGTAGGAAGTTTTTTAATCAATTTTTCCTAAAATATATTATTTTCCAAATTGTTTTGATTGGAAATATAATCTTGGAATTTATTTCTGAAATTGCTGAATGTATACAAACTCGACTATACAACCTGCGACACCATAACTTAAAGTTAGATACTTGACCTAATTTTAAGAATTTAAGTAATAAATTATACGTTGCTTTTTAGATTTTGTTTTGGACATGAGTATATAGACCAATATGGTGTAAAACGAGCTTGGACCTTGGGCTTCAGCTTTAATTGCATCCTGTGTTGGGCCATCTTTCAAAACAGCCTCCAAGATTTAGCTTTTGATGCTTACACCGTTTATGGAACCTATAAAGGAACACATCCATAGTCACCGACATTATGGGAGCATGGAATACGAGACATGCACGTGCCTTCTCATCAATGCAAACAGAATCGATGATCTAACGAAGTAACCGTCTAACATCTTGTTACATTTTTGAGAAATAAGGAAAAGCTACCAAATGGATCCCTAGCGTTTTATTATATAAATAATACAAAAATGTTCGGCAATTTCTTGAGTACCTATCCTCTAACACATTCTTTTTATTTGTACACGAAAAAGTATATGCTTATTAGACGATAAAAATACGTATTATAATGCGTGTTAGTATGTTTCTCAATAGCTATGTACGATGACACCCAATTGTGAGAAATTGAGAATCTACGAGGAACAAACTCACTTATAAAATGTGAATTAATCTTAGATCAGGGCGAGTTGGATTGGCGATGAGATAGCTTGTAAATACATTGTCAAGAAACAATCGAACTTAATCGATTTCAGCTATAAAGTGTAGGGATCGAAGTGGATAAGTTACTACTTACCCTACTTCAACTTATGTACCCATATCGAACTTCACTAGAGAATTTTGTCACGGACTCACGGTGATTGTTTTTCAGATGACTAGAAAATGATGTTACTTGCTGCTTACTTAGCTTATCAAATGGGGTTGATAGCTATTAGAACAACCCAGCCGATTAACATTGAATTAGTAATGATAACTTTGATGCTTGGCATGACGTACTCACATATATACCATAACAACATGTATCCTACAAAAGCGTATCAGTAATATAAGCTTCACAACAAGCATATGAGAAATCCTAGGGACATACATAAACTGATGAGATACTATATGATCGATATACATAAGATCCGATTGACTAATAGGTGAGTATTACAAGGTTCCAACATACTAGGATTACATTTGACATCTAAAGATTGTTTCAGAAACTAATTTTTAGAATATAATTTCACTTAATCCAAACTTGAACTAAGTAACGCAATTGCAATCATAAAAATACAAACAATTCATGTGTTAAGTTTATGAGAGGAGAGAAACAATATGATTTTATTAAGTTGTGTTCAATAATGAACTCTGACTACAATATATATAGGAGTACATAAGAACTCGTACTTGGAAACAATCTCTAAAGGATATATTATTCCTAATAATTATCTAATACTTATTGGAAATAAATCATAAGATAATATTTGCTCTAAGATAATATTATATCCTAACTACTAATATATCCTAAAGATATTTATCATATATTCAGTATCCTAGAGATTTTTTTCTCAATTTATGAATGTATAATTTTTTCCTAGGTGTAATAGAACTTATAACAGTTATAAGTCTTGATATCATAACGAAAACCGATAATCTAACCAACTGGGAATTCCTCACGCTCATTCAATTGATTCAAGAATGTATAATAACTTGAAGCATAACCCTCCATGAAAACTTAATTGCTTCTTTTACATTTTTTTAATATTAAACATATAACATTAAATGCAATGGTTACATAATTAATAAAGGAGGAGAGAAATGAGATGAGTATGGAAGGAGATAGGAATGAAATACTCAAAAACATAAAACCGAAGTTCACAAGTTGGACGGTGCAATGCTTCGTAAGACACGTCGAAGGCAGAATCAGATGCCAACCTGACAGGCTGCCATGTGACTTCTCTTTTCCAAATGTGCATATAAATACCTTTGCTACTCTCGACTGTTCCTAATTTCAGGATTCCTAATCTGCAAGTTAACTCATATCCTTCTTTCTTCAAACCTTTTGCTTTCATCCTTCCTTTTTAAGTCTCAAATTGTCGCAATTAGTAGTTTCTGTTTTCCAAGAGAGTGAAAAATGAATAAACTTTGGACTGTGCTTAGCCATGGCCATGCTGCAGCTGGGTAAGTGTACTTTCTATTCTTATATTTTTTCTTCTTCTGAATTTATGTTACCGGATATGTGCAATATTGAAGTATTTGTGACATGTTTTGGTCCATATCGAAGTTTCGGGGAAACTTTCTTCATGAAAGATATGCTATAAATTTACAGTTTCTTGGTTTAACGGTTTTAGAAGAGATATTCTAATGGTTTATGTTATGTTGTTTTGATGCAGGCCGCTGATGATGCTGTTGTACCCTTTGTAAGATTTTCATTCTTTTGTTTTCCTTTTCTATATAAACTACTCAGCTCTGTTTCATGTCACACTTCTAGTTTTCACACATGATAATGTAAATTTTGATCGATTGTTAATATCTCTAGTGGTGTATCTCTATAAATTGTAGAGAGTATATATTAATTAAATGCATAACAAGAAAAATTAAACAAGATTTATATTATAATATTTCCCCTCATAAGACCATCAAAATAAACTTTAAAACTTTATGAAAATGTTTATCATGCAAATGTAACATTCTTTGCGAAACCGTGCAATAATAAGTTGTAATTCTTTCATTTTTATATTTATTGATAGCATCATTCTTGCATTAGTTACAGTTCTAGACCCTAGAGTAAATTGACGCCCAAACCATAATGTTGTGAACTTAACGAGTTTTATGGGAAATAAACGGGACGAAATGCCATTTAGTTAGAAACTAATTCAAAAAGATGTGTAGGATTCAAGTGTTCCTTCTTTGCAATTAGTGGACTAACTTCTGACTTCTGTGGGAAGCATGTACTATGTTGGTTCGGATTCAATTAGTCGTTATAGCACTAGTTGAATATGCATCTTGAACTTGTTCTTATGAATGTCGGGTCTAAATATATTAGAAGGTGCAAAATAAGTTTGAAATTTTTTAGTGGGCTGAATGATCATAGTACAGCCCCAACCTAGGCCCACTGCATAACCCCCTAAAAACGTAATAGGTACCATCGTGTATTACCCTTCCCGGTAGTTTGAGATAATAATTAGCACAAATTTGGACGCTATGTTAATTGTCCAAGAATATCTATTAAGAACGTATAATATTATGTCAATATGTTAGTACATGTATTTTATTTGTAATTTTCATGCAATTGAATACTAATTAAGCATCTTAAATACTACCTCGGTAAAATATTAATAATTTTCTTTTGACCCCACTAAATATTTTAATAGATCTGCCACTGTTTATCGTGTTCTTTTTTTTCCCTCTTTCTAACCCGAATTCACAACCTAGATTCGCAAACATCTTATGTGGGAAATGCTGTCGTGCATCATATCCCCTAACAAGAACAATTTGGAAACCATGTTATGTGGAAAATGCTTAGTGCTCTAATGCTTTCCTTTTATAGGGACCCGTTGGCCAAATAACTTGTGTTTTCTCTCCTATTTCTCTTCTTTTGATTGTTGTTGTTAGAATTCATGAATGGAGTTGAACTCCATTGATGAACTAGAAGCAAAGAAGGAGAGAAATAAAGAAGCAGTAAAGAGTTAGAGAGAAGCAGAGGAAACTATATGGCTACATTGTATTAGAGAAGTTGAATGTGTAATGAATTACAAGCTAAGGCTATTTATACTAGCTACTAAGCTAATTACATTGGTAATAAACTCACCCTTGATTCAAGGTTGATTAACAACTAAGTAACAACCTATCTAAACTCCAACAAACCTAAGTAAACTCCAACAATTGTCCAATTGTCAGTGTGCATTACAGTAATCTTTTGGCATATTTTTAGGTATGCATCTGTGATGGCTATAGAGAGCCGGGCGAAAGACGACGATGAACAATGGTTGGCGTATTGGATCTTGTACTCTTTTCTCACCCTTACAGAAATGGTACTGCAGCCTGTACTTGAATGGTATGTTTGAAGACTTCTTCTCTTTCCCATTTATCAAATTGTGTCTTGTGCTGCCCATATGGTCCTTGACGAGACAAGTTGGACCTTGGACGAGTATTTTTGAATTTGACTTCTTCCCTAACAAGCTAAGGTAGCATGCCTCTGAGTTTTAATATCTGGTTAACATTGGATCTTTAAGCAGTTTAGTTGTTTAAGTTCCGCTGGCAAATGCTTCAAATATAGAACAGGCCAACTGCCAAACAAGTATCAGTACTTTTAGCTGCAAGGAAAACAATTATCACTCGTCATATGAGCATAGGATAATTGCATCATAGTTTATTGAATTACAATTTATAGAAAACAAGTTCGTAATGTTTTTAGTGCTATGAGTACTAGTGACTAGTGAGTTGCTTGCACATTGATGAGTCAAAACTCAAAACTGAACGTGTTTTGTTCGAGTTTCCTCAATAGTTACCGAGTCTAAGAGTTTTGTTTAGGCTTCTATATTTAAATTATGAATAGGCTTCGAATTCGATAGAGTTTGTTCTTGAATAGTTTTCAGTTCTGCCTATACTAATTATGCTGACATGATTTTTCTTTTGGTTTGGGGTTTCAGGATACCAATTTGGTATACAGTGAAGTTATTATTAGTGTCATGGCTGGTGTTACCCCAATTTAGAGGGGCAGCTTTTATATATGAAAAGTTTGTGAGGGAGAAGATAAGAAAGTATGCTATCAGAGACCATAAAGTCTTTAATGCTAAGGGGAAGATTAAGTGAAGATAATTTTACTCCATGGGCCTTTTTTAAGGTGATGTCTTATTTTAACTGCGTTGTTGTTACAAATTTTTCTTCGGTTGGTACGAAGATTTCTTCTTTTGCTTTGGATTGAGATGATTTACATTTTGTACGACTGCAGTCAGATTGAAGCCATCAAATGAAAGCTGTGCATGGTGAAAACGAGAAGGACTTTGATGTTTGTTTTGATTGTAATATAGTAGCTAAGAAAATGTTTCATGTTCTTCATTTTGTAGTAGATTGGTTTATACATGTCTTATGACAATCAAAAGCATAAACTACAATTACTTTGTTATTTATTCTTTTATTTATGTTTGTTTACCTAGTATTAGTGAGAGTGAGATAGGGTGGAGGGGGAATCGGAGCTGGAGGGTTGCAGATCGTAGTAGCTTGATTGGCATCTTACTCCATTTCAATTTCTCACCCTATCCACTGGACACCACGTACTATTAGATGGGCGAGATCTTATACTGGCTATTTATAGTCGAACTTGAATTGTTCGAAGGCCTTCCTATCTTCCAATCAGGCGAGTTGAGCGGAGAGCTCATCGACCATCTTCTAAAGATTTTTCATATCAACATAATTGCTAGGCATAATTAGGGTGGAAGAGATTGTTAAAGGATTGATGTAGACACTCGTACCCCTATATTCCAACAAAAACTCTTGGGTGGACCAGGTTCACACTAAAAATAGTGTGGACCGCCTATTCTCACGTGACCAAGCCCAAAGGAAGCAGCCCAGAATTGGGGGAAAAAGGAAAACAGTGCAGCAGGCCAGAATTGGGGGAAAGAGAGAGAAAAACGCACGACATTCCTCCTCTTTGTCGTCATTTTCACTGAATTCAATGCTCAAAAATTGGGGTACATAAACCTAAAATTCTTTCTCTGAAATCAAAATCAAAGATGAATATCTATCAATTCGACCTTAACAGCGATTATACTGAAGAATCTAGCAATATAATTTGATGAAGAATTGCAAATTTTGATGAAGAATATACGTCTTATATTCAAAGTAGTGTTGAAAAACTTCAACTTGAAGATGTTGATAGACAAATTCTGAAATACTGGTTGAACATGAAGGAATGGAACTCCAGATTATTGAAGAAATTAACAACAATGAAGGTAATTGGAAATTCGATTGAGTTTGTAAGTCAAAAATTAGGTTTATATGTACAAAGTGGTTACTTTCTTCTAAAAATCAATTGAGTTTGTAATTTTGCTCAAATATATATCTTATTCATTCAGTTTTTATTCTTTCGCTTGAGTTTAAGTGAGTTTAATTGTTGCTTGAATTCATCAAAAAAATACAGGAAGTTTAATTGAAGAACAACCCAACAGCCTTATGACACTTCCTTTACGTTTTTGTAGCTTTACTTTTAGTTACCAAAACTTAACTTTTAGTTACCAATACTTAACTTTTAGTTAAGATAGCTTGACCTTTAGCTACTGAATGTTAACTTTTACTTATTAAACATTAACTTTTAGTTTCTGTAGCTTTACATTTAGTTACCAAAACTTACTTTTAGTTAAGATAGCTTGACCTTTAGCTACTGAATGTTAACTTTTACTTATTAAACATTAACTTTTAGTTTCTGTAGCTTTACTTTTAGTTACCAAAACTTAACTTTTAGTTAAGATAGCTTGACCTTTGGCTATTTAATATTAAATCAATTCTTATTGAGTATGTATTATTGTTCTCTCATATGTTTAACTACGCAGACTTGATGTGTGATATACAATCATTGGTACAAAATGAATAAGAAATTGGAGGGTTGTTGATTGGGCAAATAAGAGCTACCCTTGAAGAAATTTATGAATTGTATTGTCAGCATTCTAGTCTTATTGGTTTCTCTCTGAGGAAAGCAAAGAATAGGGTGAAACAAGGAACAAATGAGGTCACCCAAAAGTATTTTATGTGCTCTGCTGCTGGAGAAAGAAAAAGTGGGAAAAAGAGAAAGAAAGAAGAAGAAGAGCCCACACAAATAGAAGAACAAGAACCTCATGATGAAGAAGCAACCAAAGAGCAGATTCCGATGAAAAAGCGAAGAACTAGAAGAGTTGCAATAACAAGGACAGGTTGCAATGCTATGAGAAGAGCGAAGTTGAACGAGGATGGAAAATTGAAATTATCCAACATGTCATAGCACACAACCATGAACTCACTAGCCAACAGTGGAGTCATTTGCATAGATCGGAAAGAGCCCTCACCGTGGAGAAAGGGGGAAACCATTCAAATGGCCTTGGAATTTGGTTTGAAACCGATGCAATCATATAGACAAATGAGTGGTGAAGCCGGGGGAGAAGATTGCTTCGGACATACCGTTAAAGACCATTTGAAATTCTACTACAAGCTGAAAATGTTAGCAATTGAAGGTGGTGATGCACAAACAGTTATAGATAGCTTGTACCAAAAGCTTTCGGATGACCCAGAATTCTTCTTTAGAGCGAGATTAGATGAAAAGGGCAGAGTGTGCAACATTTTTTGGCGTGACTCCATGATGAAGGATGACTATGCCATTTATGGTGATGTGATGGTTTTCGATACAACATATCTGAAAAACAAGTACAACCTCATTTGTGCTCTTTTTGTAGGCATCAACAATCATTGGAAGAACACGATGTTTGGTTGTGCATTTTTGGGATGTGAGACCATACCTTCTTTTGTTTGGCTCTTTGAGACATTCAGAAAGGCAGCGGGTGGAAAATCTCCAACAACAATTTTCACAGACCAAGACCAAGCAATGTCAAATGCTATTCAACAGGTGAAACCCAAATTTACATCCAACTCGTTTTTTCCTGTCGAACTTAACTTTTGATGTGTAAAACTTAACTTTAGTGCATATAACTTAACTTTGGAACACTGACTTTTTATAGTTTTACCTTTACCTCCCATGACTTACAAGTTTCTTTCCATAGGTTTTTCCAGAGGCTAGGCACAGGCTTTGTCAATGGCATTTGGATCAAAATGTCGTGAGTAGGTTTGGCTTACTCAAGTCAAATACGATATTCAAGGATACTTTCAAGAAATGCTTAAGAGGTTGTGCTAATGAGATTGAGTTTGAAACTTGTTGGAACGAAATTATTGTAAAGTATGAGCTGCAAGATGATAAATGGTTTAAAAGGTTGTACTCACTTAGGCACAAGTGGTCAACATCTCTCAATAAGGATTTCTTTTTTGTTGGCATCCTATCATCTCAAAGAAGCGAAAGCACGAATCGTGCAATTGGGTTCAAGTCTAATGCGCAAACCAACCTTACAGAATTTTTTACAATATTTGATTCCATGATAAGAAATTGGAGAAGGAATGAAGAGAATGATGAGTTCAACTGCTCTAGGTCTAAACCTAGTTCAAAGCTTCCACTGACGGGACTACTAAAACATGCTTCTGAGATATATACTCACTCACTTTTTGAGGATTTTGAGGAAGAATTCAGAGTTGCAATCGGTACAAAAGCTGAGCTACTTAGGATAGAGGGCAAACAAAGATATATCTTGTTCAACTTCAAGATTATTTGGATTCTTCACACAAAGTAAAGTACAATCCCGCTTGTGACATCATAGAATGCTCATGTAAGAACTTTGAGGAATCGGGTTGGCTTTGTTATCATTGTGTCAGAATTCTTCACATGCATTCTATTATGAGGATACCTCATAAGTACATATCAACGAGATGGACAAAGTATGCAAAGTCTGAGGTTTGGGATGTAGTTGAGAAAAAGAAGCAAGGACAAGGAACGACCAATAACTATACACCTTGGCGTTTACAAATGACAAGGAAGTACTACAACTTGATCCTAAAGAGCCATAAAAATGAAGCGGCAAGAAAGATCATTGAAGAAAGTTACAAAAGGGACTTGGTAGATATTCAAGAAATAATTCCAAGTGAAGACGTGGAAATACCTACAAATTCAGAAACGGATGTCCCTACAAATTCAAAAACAAGTTCAAGCTCAGTTTCCTCGAATATCCCTACTGTCCTCGATCCAATACGGGCAAAAAAAAAAGGTAGCAGCAAGAGAATCCCCGGAAATTTTGATAAGAAGAAGAGCAAAGAGAGAATAGCACAAATAAAGGAATTCGGAGCAAAAACACCAAATGCTCATTTATTTTGATAACCATTTTTACTATGTTTGACTTAAACATTGGAACTTTAGTGAAGAATAAACTATCGATGTTTTCTTACTGATGTTATGCTATGTTTTACGTACTTTTATATTATAGTTGTTATATGGCATCAATTAATTTTCAATGCAATATGTTAACTTACCCTTAACTAATACCAAATCTTGACTTTTAGTTTCTGTGACTTAACTTTTAGTCATTGAACCTAAGATTTTAGTTACCCAAATTTTTACTTAGTTTTTATTACTTAACTTTTAGCTACACAATCTTAACTTTTAATCACTGAACCTTAACTTTTAAACACTAAACCTTAACCTTTGGCTACTGAATCTTAACTTTTAGCTACTTAATCTTGACTTTAAGCTACCAAAACTTAACTTTCACTTACATTATATTAACTTTTGATTACAATATGTTAACTTTTGGTTACAATATGTTAACTTTTAATTACAATAGGTTAACTTTTAATTACTAAACCTTAACTTTTACTTACTTAATCTTAACTTTTACTTACTTACCCTTAACTTTTAGTTACCCAAATTTTTACTTAGTTTTTATGACTTAACTTTTAGTTACACAATCTTAACTTTTAATCACCGAACCTTAACTTTTAAACACTGGACCTTAACCTTTGGCTACTGAATCTTAACTTTTAGCTAACTTAATCTTGACTTTAAGCTACCAAAACCTAACTTTCACTTACATTATATTAACTTTCACTTACAATATGTTAACTTTTGATCACAATATGTTAACTTTTAATTACCAAACCTTAACTTTTACTTACTTAATCTTAACTTTTACTTACTTACCCTTAACTTTTAGTTACAGAACTTGAATAATTTGAAGTATAAGGTACAGATGTAGAATGTCTCAAAAATTTGAGGGGAATCTGTGATTAAACTAAGCAATTAATGTAGTTAACGTTAGTAGAAACATGATGTAACAAAGTCGAAATTCTAGACAAAATCTTTCCAATAATGTTTCGTACATTTTGAATGTCGAATCCCAAATTAGACTCCGACATACCAATTTGCCATCAGCGTGACATATTAATAGCCCAACCTGCCAACAAACAAAAATGTTCAAAATCCCTCTTCTCAGATTCTGCCCAACTAGCTATCAACCAGCTATCCCAAAATGATCGGTTTATCAATCTCAATAGACTAATCCCATCTTTGGCCTATATACACAATTCAAAAACAGGCTTCTACTTAAAGTATACGCAATTCAAACTACACTAAGCCATTTACATCATTTTCAGTTTTCTCCTTTTAACAAAAAAAAGCAAATTATAATCTGTCTAGCTAGTGAAGAATCAACTTCAACTCTTTTTCTTTTCCTCAACTTTCTTCTTCTTCTTCTCAGCAGCCACCCTTTTCTTCTCCTCAACCATCTTTTTCTTCTCCTCGGCAGCTTCTTGCTTCAACTTTTCAAACTTATCCTTCTCCCTTTGTAGAACACCATCCTCATACTCTGCTTTTGTGTTCTTGAAGTTTTCCACAGCTTCAAGAACATTTTTCCTAACATGATTTAATTCGGAAAGAACAAGACCAGCGCATATATTGCCACGATGTATACGTCTTCTTGTAGCCTTGAATGAGACCAAAAATAAATAGTTAATGACAATAACGATAACAAGAAGAAACCAAAATGCTAATTAACCTGTTCAAATATTAAACAACAAAATATTTAGAGGTGCCTTTTTTTGCAAAAACATTCTGGTTTTGGGGGGTTTCTTTTGACTTTTAGATGTGGCAGATGATCTGTCTTACAGAGGCTGTGCATTTTGTGTGTTGTTTTCCTATGTCTATCAGTCTATTAAAATGGTCGAACCCAATTAATTGTGTTAAAAGAAAGAGTCATAGTACAATGCAAGCTATTAAAATGCTTTTTTTCCAAGAGAGATTCCTAAACTGTGCAGCATCACCATTTTACCATGCAAAACCTCCACTAAAAGTATATTAGAAAGAATAATGCAGCCAAAAGTTCAATATCTCACCTTCTTAAGATCAGTAGTAAAGGGAAGACCTTCAAATTGTTCCATATTCCCCATCAAGTATACTCCACTATCATAGTTATGAACTTTGGTCTTTGTTTGGCAATCCAAAGTCACTTTATCAAATTCATATTCCATCATGGCTTCAGCAAGTGGATGGTCTTGATCTTTAAGAAATGAAGAAAGTGTTGAACACTATTGAAATATGAATAATAATCAGTTCACACACCAAAAAAACTTTGAAACTAAACCTATAACTTTTACACTAAAAACCTTAACTTTTGAACTAAAAAACATAACTTTTAGTTAATAAACCTTTACTTTTAGTTACTAAATCTTCACTTTTAGTTATACGAGTCAGTAAAATTTTATGAGACATCAACACAAACCAGAACATGTCAAAAAAGCATCACAACAGTTTGAACTGTAAACAGAACCATCATTTGTGAATTGGAACAGAACCATCATTTGTTGAGAAAAAAAAAGAAGAAACAAGAAAGTGTGCAGTGAATATAATCAATCAAAAATAATATATTACCAATATTGACGAAGCTGTCCTAGTGAAGAGCATATCGTCACGATTGTAAATCCAGTTGTCCACAAATTGAAGAATTTTCGAATCAAAATTGGCAATAGTGATCCTTGAGTATCATTGGAAGAAAAATCTACAAACACACACCATACTTTTATTCAGAAAAAGAAGAAAGAGAGACACATTTGCTGAAAATCAAACAAAGAGTTTTACCATATTAACACTCTTAAAATCCCATGAAGCATCATTCAAACTCATCTAAGCTTCGAACGAATGCTTTAGCTCATCTTGAGCCTCTTGCGACTCATTCAGATCAACAGATTTCTCAAGCAGCATCTGTCAAAATATTGGGGGGAAAATTACTCAAAAGCATAATTACATATTATTGAACAAGTTATTTTAAGAATACAAGCAACTTACAGTTTTATCTATTCCAAAATAAAATCTTCTTGGCTCAAATGTGTCCACCCGCTCATGATCATTCATATACAAAGCAAAACACTCGACAACCTTGAATGATATCGAGTTATCATTATCAAAGCAAAATAAGTCCTCTCTACGTAGAATGTGAGATACATCATTAAACTTCACAAGAATCTCACTGGAAAAAACAAAAAAACCATTAAGAACAATGTTAATCCAAAAATAATAAAAACTAAAGATTACAAAAAGGAAATTATGAAAAGGTTGAAAGTATGACCTTCTATCTACAATCTCATCATCAAGGAGGCAATAGTCACATACTTCAGCATATTTCTTCACCATGTCATCATCGTCCATATCGTTGCTAACACCTCTCATGAAAGACGACATGAAGAGAATAGGTACGTCACTCGATAAGGCGCCTCCTACATCAAAGTTTGACTCAAGATGGACTTCTTTCTCTTGTGTGTCAAGGTTTGATTGGACTCTCTCATTCTTTAAAGCAATCACTATGTCCACAATCTCATCAACTATATAGTTTAGGATCGGAAAAGAAAGTCTGACTATCCGGAATGCTACAATCAGTTTGCCTATTCTTCAATGCATTAACACGAGCAATATGCATTTTTGAAACAACATCCAAATCTCTAGAAAGCTTCATCAACTCACAATGCATTTCCTACCAAATAGAAAAACAAAAAGAAAACAAAACAAAAAACTATTCAAGCATCATATAACTTTTGATTGTAAAACCTTAACTTTTGATTGTGAAACCCTAACTTTTAGCTACTGAACCTTAACTTTTAACTGCTACACCATAACTTCAAAATACAGAATCATAAGTTTTGATTACTGAACCTTAACTTTTGATTACTGAGCCTTAACTTTTGATGCTGAACATTAACTTTTAAATACTAAAACTTAACTTTTGATTGCTAAACATTAACTTTTAATAACAAAAACATAACTTTTAAAAATTGAAGATTAACTTTACAATACAAATACTTACATCCTCTGCAATCTTTTGGATATCTTCATCAGTTGGTACACCTTCTGGTAACTCAAACACTATCTTGTTTGTAGAACTTGAAGGTCCACTACTACGCTCAGGGGGCAACACTTGAGAAATAGCTTGAGATAGTCCATCTTCCAAGCGAGCACAAACTGGATAAGTATCCATATCCATAATACAAGTACCAAACCCAGCTCTCTTTTCTTCCATTACTCTCTTTTCAAACGATTTAGTGTCCCAACAAGAAATCAGAGGAAGTTTAGAAGATGCAAGAAAACCTCGAAATTTAGAGCGATGTAAATACAACATCTCCAAAAACAGTATACAACCTCCAACCCAATCAGATTTTCCCCCTTTCCTCTTCCTCCAACGATGTATTGCTTACCCCTTCATTTTCAACACAAAACTACACCAATCAAAAGTAATAATCCTATCTACTTCCTCTACAGCAGCTAACAACCTATTATCTACCGTCCGATTAGACTTCGGACACAAAAATATGCTACAATCGTATAACACAAACAAATGCTTGAAGTCCTCACCAGTGGGTTTAGGCATCCTAGAATCACTAGGTGTCATTACCTCCTTCAACTGACTTAAATAAATGCCATTAGTTTTCGACTTAACATCAAATCTTATACCATTCATCCATCAAGTCAGCGTCTCGAAATGACTCAACAACATCATTCGCTTTGTTTCTAGGCAAAAAAAGCATCATGAACATCATCAGTAGTCAACTGTATCATATACTGGCCTACAATTAACATATAACTCACAGGATTAAATCTATCCAATACCCATAACCCTAAATCCTTAGAACAATCACCAATTTTTAACTCTAAAAGACCTCCAAACCCTATGGACTTAACATCATCAACTTGTGCAGGAGATAAGTCACATATAAGTTCATACAAAGGTCTCGGTCTGCAAGAAAATTGTAACTTCCTGTAAGAATAAAAACCTATTTACAAATTGAGCCAATATTACGTAAATGAGACGAACAAGCTCATTACAAGACTCATCACAGGTATGGCCACAGTTCACATTTACAGTTCACATTAAGGGGAAAATGTGAAATTTCAGCACCAAATCAGTCCTAAAACAGAGTATATCAACACTAAACCAGCACTTAAAAGACTCAAGGGGCCATTACAGTGGACAAACACATCAAAAACAATGCATAAAATCAACCATAACAAAAACATATAAATGTCAAAAACACCACACTTACTGTTGTTCATCAGTTTCAGGGACATGAGAAGTTTCGACTCTCTCTTTCTTACTCGGTCTGTTTTTTTGCGGATTATGGCTTGAAGAAGTTTCATCAACCTTCCTCTTACCTCTTCCTCCATGAATAGCTACTGACTTCCTTCCCATTTCGAACTTTTAACTAAAAAATTCAAGGAAAAAATAAAGTTAGACCAATGTTTCTTTACTCAGAGTGAAATGGGAAAAATAAAATTATATGGGACTATGGGCTCAAATTTGAGTCCAGTCCCTGCATTTAAATTAAAGATTCAAATATTTGTACAATCTCTTAACCATGGTTCTTAATTTGTAGCAAATAAAATAAATCTGATTGCCTACATATGTGATAAACAGCATTTTGTTGTCAAGAATGAGATTGCATCTAGTATTACCAAATCATATAATAAGTCACCACATTTCTCCTCAAAACCAATAATGCACAAATCATACTTACATATGAGCCTAATCCTCTATAAAGCTGTTCTATTGCATCAATATACCCATATCATCTCATCTGGAGCAATAGGTTTGTGGTTCCATTTATTGACAACTACAATGATAGCTACAACAACAACTGTTTGCATAACATCTTTAATTCAACACCACTAAACTTGACGCCAAAACATTGCTTGCAAACAAGACTACTAATCTGAAAAACAAAAAAAAACCCTAAATCTATCATTGAAAATGGTAGGAGTATATATTGGTACCAATTCGAACACTAGAACTCAAATTATACTATATAATCATAAAACTAAAACACAATGAAATCAAATGAGCAAAACGAAAAAAAAACCCTAAATCTATCATTGAAATGGTGGAAGTACTAAAATTACAATCAAAACAATTAAATTGAGAAGAAAAACTTATGAATTTCGACCTTGTGATGAGCAAATCTCACGAATCAAACCCTAAAATTTGCTGCAAGAGTGCGAGAGAAGCGCGAGAGACAGAGAAGAGTGAGAGAGAGAGAAAAGTGTGAGAGGAGAGAGAAAAGTGAGAGAGGTGAAGAGAGAGAAGTGTAATGGCGCTGCTGAATGAGAGTTTGGGGGGAGGGAGGGAGCACGTGACTTGACCGGGTCTACAATAAGTTTAATGTAGACTCGGTCCATATTAGACTTTAAATTATCTATTAGATGAGATGGGGAAGGATTTAAGATTAAGATGTGGAAAATCGAAAGGGCAAAGGATGAGAGGTTTGGACCAATTTGGAGTAAAGCTAGATCACTCCCACTAGAAATCTATACTAGATAATAAAGCCATCTCGAAAAGAGCTACCACAGCACTCTACGTTATTAAATACAAATATAAATAATTAATAAAAAAAGTTTTAATTAGCAAAAAATTTAATTAGTCCCTGATCACGTGATTAGCTTTTGCTTTTGAGATTTGTGCGACTTATTAATTAATATAAGATAAAATTAATAATATAATTTTTAATAAAGAATAATTAAAAGAATAATTATATTCTAAAAAAATATTATATTCCTTATCTAAAATTACTATCAATATTAAATTATAAAATTATTCATACTTGCATTTTAAATCTCATAAAATTATAATTTTTGTGTCGTTAGATTCATCTCAAAAACTACTTTGAATCAAGATCCACTTATGAAACGTTTTTCTAGGATTGCAAAAAAATTTATATTTTACTATTCAGGGCATGTTTTATTTGAAATAAATGTGGTGAACTGAACTGAATCGAATTGAACTGAATTGATTTTAAATGATCTAACTAATTTAATAAAGATCCAATGAGGCCTAAGTAACACGCGAGGCCAATTGAGTTTTATCACTTTCAAATTAATAGAGTAAACTAAGAAAACAATTAACACTAATGCCCACTCGAGCTGGAAATGTGAGAAAAAATTATCTAATTCAATTTAGATATAATGACAAATTATTAGATATAAATATATTAAAGTGGGCTCGAATTGATAAAATACCAAAAACATCTAAACTAAGTTCACTTCAATCAAATTAGGTAAAATAAATGTACTAGCATGCTCGAGTTTAAATCACGATACGCATTAAGTTCGACTGAGTTTGATCCCTTTGAAGTAATTCGGGTTGGTTGAAAATATTGTATAAAAAATAATAAGACATCTCCTGGACATTGTCCGGGTTAGAAGCTAGTTAGGATTATATTCTCGAAGAGGAGTGAGAATGACAAGATCTGATAAAAGTCTAATATAAAGTTGGTCTATACAAAATTAATGTGGACTCAATACAAAGTTCAAAAGTTAAATGTAGTTCGCTAAAGTTAAGGTTTCTTGAAGCAAAAGTTAAGGTTTTTTTTAGAAAAAGTTAAGGTTTTTTTTAGAAAAAGTTAAGATTTTATAATTGAAAGTTGAGGTTTAACAATCAAAAGTCAATGTTTTGCATTCAAAAGTTGAGTGTTATGAATGAAAAGTTAAGGTTTCTTTTACCAAAAGTTAAGATTGTGTAATTAAAAGTTAAGGTTTAGTAATCAAAAGTTAAGTATTATGAATGAAAAAGTTAAGGTTTAGTAACTAAAAGTAAAGCCACATAAACTAAAAAAATAAGATTTAGCGACTAAATGTTAAGATTTAGTGACTAAAAGTCGAGCCAGAAATACTAAAAGTTAAGATTTAGCGACAAAAAGTTAAGCACTAGTAACTAAAAGTTAAGGTTTTACAATCAAAATTAATTTATGTCATATAACTTCTATAATATATGACTAACATAAATCATATCATAACATCATTAAACAAAATATGAATAATCTATTCTTCACTTGAATCCATGGTTGCAATATTGTGTTTGCGAATTTCTACTGCAGCATTAATTTCACTTAGGTCTTAGTAACATCAAACTCTCCTCATATGTCTGATCAAACGAGCACAATTGTTCCTTCAACAAATACGAAAAAAAATCAATGTAAAATTCTAAAGATTAAACCCTAACAAAAATGAAATTGTGAGAAATATTGAACAACCTTAATAGTAAGACCACCAAGAGAAGTGCAGGCGAAGGAAGAAACAGTGTCGTAGAGCTTATCCCATTCTAAAACCCTAATACTGTTGATCAAAACCCTAGATTTAAACTTTTCTTTCTCACCGAAATCTTCAGTCGGAGATTGATATATAAGGTGGTGTTGTTGTTGTTGTTGTAGAGTGGCGCGAATTCGGGATTGAAATAAGGAATTTTTTAACGAATTTGATTTTGATGATTTTGTGATTAGTTTTGTGGAAGAAATGATTGAATGTGAAGTGATTAAATTGTGGAAAACAGTTGATTTGATCATTGTTTAGGATTTACAAAGTGAGAGTCAAAGCTTCAAAGTTGCTGTGTCGCTGGAAGTGGAAGTAGTCGGGTCTACACTAGGACCGGGTCCATCCAAGAGTTTTTCCAAGATTTTTATGCTCTTGAAACAATATAAATAAATCAATTAGAGATTTGGTTAAGAAAACACACTTTTAAGAATTAAGTTTAAGGAGAAGGTATTGGGTCAGACGCGTCTGACCTTAACATTTGGTCGGACAACTTTCAGTTGGTTTCAATTTTTTCAGTTGGTTTGAAATTTTGTTTCAGTTGGTTTCAAATTTTTTTCAGTTGGTTTCAATTTTTATTCAGTTGGTTTCAAATTTTTTTCAATTGATCTTTTATGAAACATGATAAGTTCAAGTGAAAGAACTGGTTTGTTAGCTGTATATATATACTGACTTACTGATGGTCGTGCACGTACCGAGCTGTTTACTGTTACTGGGGCACTGGGCCGCTACTGTTATTACTGATGAGCACTGGCTCTTTTACTGGGGCACTGGCCCGTTGTGAAATACACCAAAGTAACTTATTAGGGTTCTTTTATTTTCGAAAACTATGAAACCTTTTTATTATAGCAAAAATAAGAATTAACATGAAAAAAAATATAAAAGAGATAATTATAAACATAGATGGTCAAAGATGGTAAGAGTAGTTTGTAGAATCTCTTGAAAGACAATCCACAACCTTTTCCTTTTCCCTAACCATAGTAAAACAATTGGATTTAAATATATATTTTTTTTTTCAAAAGAGTGTTTCAAAATATCAACAATAGTAAAATTTGAAAGTCATAAAATAACTCTAATATAAGTATGAGATTTATTAAAATAGAGGTCTAAAATATAAAACTTTGAATATAAACTCAAACCAGAAAGTTTTGTGAATAACAGATAAATAAGTAGTACTCCTATGAAAATAATGCTTAATTGGAAAAGAAATGAAAAGATATATATACACAACACATATACTAATTAATAAGCAACAAACAAATAAAATAAACACAATGCAACACACTCGACTATATTAAAATAAAATATAAATTTATTTTTAAATTGTAAGAAACAAGTTACGCGCTTAAAACGACCTAGAATTAGAGGCTCTAAATCACCTCGCTTCCACTTCGCACTCTGATAACTTCGTGCACGAAACCCTGCAAATAAGATTAACAAACTTGGTAGACTAGCTTCCACCAATAATACACGTAACTACACATATAATATGCTTCATAAACATGAGAGCACACCATAAAATAATTCTCATGGCTTTCTTCCTACCCAAGTAACTCTCACTAAGCACTTTACTTGAAGCCTAAAACACTAGAAATTCTAGTTACAAGACTACACATTTCTCGTGGAATATGTAGCAACTCAATGAGAGTTTTTGGAACGTTTAGCTCTGATACCAACTGTAACATCCCGTACAAAACCAATAGAGAAAAGATTAAAAGAGATACTGATGGTAGCGGAAATACCATCAAGACGGGTATGCCACTACTAAAGCGGAGATAAACCAATACTAAGCTTTAACAAAAGAAGTAAAAGACGACAAAGCTTGAAATATTATATAAAAAGGATTGAGGTCCCATACCCTCAACCTTAACCAAAAGATCCAAAGAACAAGGCTAGTAATGAATCCAAAACTAAGACTGTGGCTCAAAACATGGCCGAAATCCAAAGAGTCAACAACTGTCTAAAAGAAGTAAAACAACTACTTAAGACCAACTATGAAGCTAGTCCTAATCCCCGAGATATAATGCTCGTCCACAACTACCAAGACTACATCCAAGCTCACATGGTTAAGTCGCACAATCCCAGTCCAAACCGTAACAACTCTAAATTGCATCGCCATCTGCAAATATATCAACAACTTCCACAATCAGTGGGGAGTAACTAGCAGTTCTCCCAGCCCAATATAGGAAACAAGTAATAAGCTTAAAGAAGCTAGAAACAACGTTAAGACAACACAACAACAGGACAAACATGCTCAAAACCAACTCTAAACATGCTACTACAACGGAAATGAAATAAAGAAAAATCACCCGATCACAAAGCACAAATCACAACCAAAAGCACATACATCCAATTCAACCAAACAGACCATGTCGTCTGCCAGATAGACCCAATGGACCATGCCGCCCAAGGGCCCACCCTTGCATATCCGAGGACCATCCCGCCCTTTCCGGAATGCAACGATGCATTCGAGGACCATGCCGCCCGTACCGAATAACGTCCTCATCGGACCATGCCGCCCGTGAGTACCTATGGACCATGCCGCCCAAGGTTAAGTAACCAAAACAGACCATGCCGCCTGCCGGTAGACTCAATAGACAATGCCGCCCATGAGACTACCTATGCATATTCGAGGACCATGCCGCCCTTGCCGAATAGCAATGCACATTCGAGGATCATGCCGCCCTTACCGAATGGCATACTCAACGAACCATGCCGCTCGTGAGTGAACCTTTGGACCATGCCGCCCAAGGTTATCGAACACAACATTAAAGCATCCACAACAAAGACTTGCAATCACATAACACACCAAAGGAAGACACACTCAAGCACATACTCATGCTATACACATAATCAACCAATCGTCATCTGAGTTTTGGTACGAAAGCCATTACGATAACTCATAATATTTCCCGTACATAACTCTTGGCGAAGATATGCTAAGGGCAGTATAATTCTCCCCCGAGCTTAACCACGTCGACAACTCACTCATCACACCCCAACATGCTTCAAAGAAAAAACGGTACCCAAACTACCCAAACATAAAACCAACCCAACTTTTATCAAAAGTGTTTAAAATCCAACAAAACATCATTAGTCATGCTCTCTAATATCATAAATAAGGCTTAAACGACAAAAGAACATGCTGTAAACATAAATAGACCAAAAGACGAAACTCGAGCAAGCTGGAAATAGGAGACGGTCGCGGGGCGCGAGGACCGTCGTGAGTCGCGACTGTGGTCGGGAGCCGCGAGCAGGCTCTGCCTGTTCCTTGCATGCCACTTCGTCCCTTTTCTCCGAAAAAACGAAATCACCCAAGACATGTACACAACCCCTAGGACTAAAGCAACAACAATATATACGGAAAAAAAAACTAAAACATGAATTTACAACTCAAACCACAACACACAACTCAGCACAAAAATTCACCAGGATTCATTCCTCAACCAAAACAACACCAAAACCATCAACAAATCAACAATCACAAGGCATAACATTTCATACTCTAAAATACATAAAGATTACAACAAATAAAATAAACCTAACATGGAACTACAAGAAAACATAATCAACTATACTAAAAGTTCCACCTAAAACATGATTCTAAGTTCTCAACGCGCATCTAAACATCCTAAGATCACTACCTATTCCCTAACGTGCTAGAATAATGCTAGTTACCTCGATCTTCGAGAGGAGTGCCGAAAAACATTATATAATAGCATAGAAAACGTGCGGATCATCAAAACCTTCTTCCCCCTTGAAGACTTTTCCACCATTGAGCAAAGTATTTTCATCTTAAACAACTTTAGGGTCCTCTAAAACAGTCAGTGACGTTCCGACCCAGATTTTCGATTATCTAAAAATCGAATTAAAAATTCCTCCGGTCAAAGTGAAGGTCTGGATGTTAAGAATATTCTATCCAAATTTGAAGACGATCCAACGGTTAGATCTCCGACGATCTTCATTTTCGTGAGGGTGTGCGGGAAAAACGGGAAGACGTTTCCTCTTCCTTTCTTTCTTTGAAAGTGGCGAGTGAAGAGAGGGGAAATGAGTGATGAATTTCTGATGAAGGGGACAGCAAAAGGGAGGGGTTTAAAAGGGTGTTTAATAGGGTGTTAATGATGGCTTAATGATCACCATAAGGGGGGTTTATGAGGGAGTTTAATGGAGGGGATGAAGAGACGCAACTCTTAGCATCCTATGGTTACAAACAATCTATGGAGTCTTCTAGAAATCTCTAGGTGGTTAACCTTTTCGGCCCTATAGGAATAAAAATGGTGGACTAAAGTTCGTTACATGGTTGGTCTGAAAAACGACGATTAAACTAAATTAACATATTAGCCTAAGTAAGACTAACTCAAAAATTATACATCATAATAATAATAATAATAATAATAATAATAATAATAATAATAATAATAATAATAATAATAATAATAATAATAATAGTAAAATGTATGATCACATTTTCATATATCAAAATAAGCTCAACTTAAAATAAATAACATTAAGTTATAGCTTAACTTACAAATCAAATCATCGGAGCAATCTTAAAGATAGTTGCACCGTATAAAATATAAGGTTAAAGAAAAAATGATATAACCAAATAAATTAATAAAAAAATTAAAATTAAATCAAAGAACACTAGTTAAATTAAGAAGCAAGGGTCTAGATGAAAATTAATAGTCTCATAGATAAATTAGCTTAATAGGTAAAGCGAAATAAATTTATAAAATTTAAATACTATGAACATCGTAAATTAATTACACGTCCATCGACTATACACATTTTGAAGTTAAGGTACGTATGCACAATACATTGTCCACAGAAATATTTTCCGGTTTCAAATACGACCATTTATTTAATAGAATATTGTTTCTATAAACGAAATAAATTTTAGATTTATAAATAACAATGTAAACCATATAAATTAACACGCGAAATTTCTAGTGAAATTACGGGGTGTTACATTTTCTGTCTTTTCTTGTTTCTCTATTTTTCTTCTGAACGAAGCTTAGGTTATGAAAGAGGGATGGAGATGGATCTGGAAAAAGCAAATGCTTGGGATGGATTTCAAGAAATGAGATGAAGGAAGTATTTAAGGTCTTGGTTGTAATTATGAGATCATGAGCTTTTGTAAGAATATTATATTATTGGTGGGCCATAACCCACAAGTTTAAGGAAACGCTTCCGTAAATCTTGTGATTAGTTATAATTAATGGTGATTAATTAAGGCACCCGTTTTCGGGGCGTTACAACACTATAGGAAAATGCTTTTCTTAAGAAATTTCACCAAGGGGGGCTTGTGAGTTATTTCCCATGTATTGTGGGAATTTGTACTTCCTTGGAATTTCTAATTCTCGTTCTGTCTTCCATTTCCTCCAACCAAACACAAACCTATTTTTCCATTTCCTTGGAATTTGTATTTCCAAGCGACGTAAGCTCCAACCAAACGACACCTAAATGGGACCAACAAAAAGAAAGGGAGGAAGTATATTAAAAAGCGTAGGCAAGAATTACAATCCGCCAGGTGTTATCATCCATCTTTGATGACAATTCATTCACTTCGTTCTCATATATATTAAAAATGTTGTCTACATGAAGATTCAAACATACAACCTCAAGTATGAAAGAAAAGAGCTCCAACCATCACTCCAACATACTATTGTTGATTCTTCTACCAAAATCATAATGATGGTATACAAGTTAAAGCTAAGAGTTAAGTTGGAACTTTCAAAATCCATTTATAAATGAGACGATTTTCTTATCTTTTCTTTTAATGATAAGTTTTTAACGCTAAATGACTTTAATTATTTCCAACTATTAGTAAATCGTATCAAACAAAAAATCCGGAGCATCACTTGATCTAGGTACTAGATTTTCTTGACAAATTGAAGAAAATGTTAATGGAGTATGAGAAATACGTGTCACGTTCTTATAAGTATAATGTCGTATATTAATATGCATAATATCGTATATTATAAGGTTTAATTTTGTTTATACAAGGTTTGATTTGGCATATATAAAAGTATAGTTTTCGTATATTATGAATTTTACTATGATGTATAATTTTCTTGTATTGTATAAATTTGTAAATTATAAACACTGAATGCATAAATTAAAATAAGAATTAAAAAGACATAAAGTATAAATTGCCACAAATACTTATATAAGAAAAACAAATATAAATGTAGCTTTATCCATAAATATATCATAAATACATTGTGATGAAATGAAGCAATTTGTGGCTCTCACTGAATGTTTAGAATAGCCTATTTTTTTTGGAGAAGACAACCATAAAAACACCGGTATGAGTTGCGCTCAAAAGTAGGAGGGACTTGCTATGCCAACTAGGGATTTTAGTGATTATATTTTTGGAAGTCGGAGACAAACAAACAATAAGACTCATTTGTATATAGGTGAAAGTTTGTTGCTTCAACCAGAGAAAAACGAGAAAGATTACAAAGAAAATGAATTAAGAAAAAAAACACGAAATGCATGTTTGGACACTAGACATCCATGAACAAAAGATAGTTGAGTCAGATGAGTAAAAATACTCCTTGGATTATAAAGTGAATAACAAATTATTAGGGTAATTTGGTAATTAGACTCTTAGTAGATTCTGTAAAGATATTTTGTATCTCTATATATATGATGCCAGGCAACCTAAACAGGTAGCCATTTATTTCCAATACTCGTACATGGTATCACGAGCCTAGGTTTAGAATTTTTTTATTCTCTCTCTTCCGCTCACATTCTCTAACCCTAAACCTATTTTTTTTATTATTTTATCCGGCTCCTAATGGCGGACAGCACATCCACCGCCACCGGATCCACCTTCCTGCCGGCTGTTTCTGCCGGCCACCGCAGCCCCACCACGCCGGTCCACCAACCGCGGGTGGCGCCGCCCCCTCCGCAGCCTCACCTTGCTGCGTCAACGACGACTGGCTCGCCTCACGCGCAGCCTCGTCTTTCCGCCACGAGCGTGGCTGCAGCCACCACTCTTGGTGGCGCGTCGTGGCTGAACCACCAGCCTGCGGCTTACACTCAGGCGCCGTTTCTGCCACCGCTGCTGGCCCAGTCCAGCCCTTTCATGGGCGGCTCTCCGTCCACGAGTGCCACACGCATTCCTCCAGGGTTTGGCGCGCCCTCATCTTCTTATGCGCCTACCATCTATGCTCCACCCGCCTCTTTGATTTCTCCTCCGCCGTTGCTTGCACATCAATTTAACAATCACGACATCACACGGTATGTGACCATTAAATTAACGACTCCAGAGGATTTTCTCGTCTGGAAGACTCAGGTTACATGTTTTTTGTTAACACATCAGTTACTTGGTATTGTTGATGGTACTATCTCTATACCTTCATCTACTTGTGTTGATCATCTTGGAAATTCCACTCCTAATCCGCAATTCTACGAGTATTTACGTTTAGATCAACAAATTAAATTGTGGTTGTATGCTACTTTGTCACGTGATGTTATGCTTGATGTTCATGAATTACATACTTCTGTTGAAATTTGGAATCGTTTGATGTCTAGATTTTTACATGCTAGTATGGCTAGGTCTATGGAATTGAAAGGTCGATTGAGTCATATGAAAAAGCCTGAACAGCAGACTATGGAGGTCTTTCTGCGTGAAATTAAGATTATTGTTGACTCCTTAGCTGCTATTCAGTGTCCTGTTTCTCAGTATGATCTTGTCCAGTATACTTTGACTGCATTGGATCAAGATCGAGATTATGATGCTCTTGTTACTACTTTGTTGCAATTTCAAACGTCCTTGACGTTTGATGATCTTCGCCCCAAGCTACTTCAGCATGAGCAACGCCTTAAGGCTAAGCGTGCTTATGATGAGACCCCCCTACTCATCAGGCTTTAGTGGCTGTTCAGTCTGGCTCTTCAGGTTCACAATCATCTTCTTCAGGTGGTTCGCATTCTAAAGGTCAAGGGGGTGGTAAAAACAGGAATCGGAACAATACTCGTAACAAGGGTGGTCGTGGCAACAATGGAGGTCGCGGCAATGGAGGACAGGGTGGTCGTGGCAATGCAGGCCGCACTAATGGTATGGGTAATTTTCATGATGTTTCGTATGTTAATTATTCGTGTCCCAATTATATTGCTAATGATTTGTCTTCAGCAGGAAGTAATCCATCTAACGGCAATTTAGCCACCACTCCTTCTTCAGATACTTGTGGTCTTTGTTGGTATCCAGGTCACCAAGCAGCTTATTGCCCTCAACGTTTTAATCATAGCTTTGTGCCTTCCTCTCCTGATGGTGTCACACGTGCCCTAGCTGCACTGTCTGTTGGTGGTGAAACAAATGACTCCGTTTGGTATCCAGATTCTGGAGCCGCATCTCACATGACCTCACAGGATGGTAAGCTATCTAACGCTCTTCCTTACACTGGTTCGAGTTCTATTGTCGTTGGTGATGGCACAAAACTTCCCATTAATAAACTTGGAAATTTAACTCTGTCTTCCCCTAGTCGCCCCCTTCGCCTCACGAAGGTGTGTCATGTTCCCCAGTTAAAACATAATCTGATGTCTGTTCAAAAGTTATGTCAGGATAATTCTTGCATAGTCTGTTTTGACGAGTCTTCTGTTTGTGTTAAGGACAAGACCACGGGGGCAGTTCTGTTGCGGGGAATCAGTAGGAATGGTGTCTACCCTCTTCAGCCTCACATTCTCGAGTCAGAGTCGTCTTCCCGAGTTAGTTCGGAGCCTTCCAGAGTCTGCCCAGAGTCGTCTGTCCCTGCTCTTATGGCAACCAAGGAGTCCGGAGATGTTTGGCATACTCGCCTTGGTCATCCTTCTGCTAGAGTTTTAGGAAGTTTACGTTCACAAAACTTGATTTCATGTAATTCTAAGTTTCATGACGATTGTGTTCATTGCAAATTAGGAAAGATACATCGTTTGCCCTTTGAGTCTGTGACTCATCGTGCCCCTTACCCCTTATATTTGATACATAGTGACCTTTGGCAATCGCCCGTTACATCTAATCAGCTTTTTCAGTATTATGTGGTTTTTGTTGATGATTATTCACGTTTTTCTTGGCTATATCCACTTAAACTGAAATCTGATGTCTTTTCGACTTTCATAGCTTTTCAAAAACTTGTTGAGAACTTGTTTAATTCCAAAATTAAATTTTTCCAAAGTGATGGTGGACGTGAATTTGATAACACTCCTTTACTACAACATTTCTGTGATTCGGGAATTTATTTTCGAAAGTCTTGTGCTCGGACTCAAGCGCAGAATGGTGTTGCCGAAAGGAAACATCGAACCATTATCGAGATGGCACGCACTATGCTTATTCAATCTGAGTTGCCTACTCGATATTGGGTTGATGCGTGTTATACGGCGGTCTATACGATAAACCGTCTTCCCAGTTCGGCATTGCGGGGTTCATCCCCATTTGCTAAACTTTTTCATCGTCCCCCCTCTTATGAGTTTTTGAAATGTTTTGGTTGTGCCTGTTTTCCGTTGTTTTTAGATCCTAAAATCAATAAATTACAGGCTAAGTCGATTCAATGCGTTTTTATTGGCTATGCTTCAAATTATAAGGGTTATCGATGTCTTGATCCTCTTTCTGGCAAAGTTTATACAAGTCGTCATGTGTTGTTTAGTGAACGTAAATTTCCCTATCGTTCTCTTGTGTCTAGCACACCCATTGGTTCGCCTATGACTGAGTCTCTTGACCCCTTAGGTTGGTTCCCGAGTCTTCCTGTGTCTAGTGACCCATCCCCCGAGCCCACAGCACCACGGGAGCACGTGCAGCAACCCGTTGCCTGCCCACTGGGTGCATGCACGCCCGAGGGTCCCCCACCTCCCAGTAGCTCTGCTGCCTACCCGCAGGTGAGCCCCGCGCCCGCAGCGTCTCTCCCTTCCCCACACGCAGCGTCTCTCCCTTCCCCACACGCAGCGGCTGCCAGCCCGCAGCACCATCCCGCGCCAGCGGGATCTTCTCCTCCTTCGCCTTTTACTCCTCCCCTAGCTGTCCCACATGAGTCATCTTCGTCTCCTCTTGTCCCTCCCCCTAGGCGTCCTAGGAAGTCGTCTCGGTGTGTCGATCCTACTAATGTTCATACCATGACCACGCGTCTCAAAGACGGAATCATTTCAACTAGGAATTTATTGGATTTAAAAACCGATGTTGTTGAGTCTGAACCGTCTAATTTTAAGCAAGCATCTAAAGATTCACGTTGGCAACAAGCCATGCGTGATGAGTATGAAGCATTAATTAAGAATGATACTTGGGAACTTGTGCCTCGCAACAACAATAGAAACGCTCTTGGTTGTAAGTGGGTGTATAAGATTAAATATAATTCTGACGGTTCTGTGGAGCGGTTTAAGGCCAGGCTTGTTGTTTTTGGTAATCATCAGCAGGCAGGTATTGACTACTTTGAAACCTTTAGTCCTGTAATTAAGCCTACTACTGTTCGCTTAGTTCTTACTCTTGCTGCTACTTTTAAATGGCCTATTCGTCAACTCGATGTCAAAAATGCTTTCCTTCATGGTTTCCTCAATGAGGAAGTCTATATGCGTCAGCCTCCTGGTTTTGAACACCCTTCTCAACCACATTATGTTTGTCGGTTACGAAAATCCATTTATGGTTTGAAGCAAGCTCCTCGAGCTTGGTTCTCTCGTTTCAGCAATTTTCTTCTCTCTATTGGTTTCAAGTGCAGCAGTTGTGACACCTCTATGTTCACTCTCAAACACAGTAGTCATATTATCATTCTCTTGCTATATGTTGATGATATTGTGCTTACAGGTAGTAGTTCCTCTTTGCTTCAGAAATTTATCAGTGTTCTCTCTGCTCAATTTGCTATGAAGGATTTGGGTGATTTGCATTACTTCTTAGGCATTCAGGTTTTACGTACTCCTCAGGGTTTGCTTTTGTCTCAAAACAAATATGTAGTTGATCTTCTTCAGAAATTTCATCTTCATACTGTCAAACCCGTACGTACTCCTGTTGTCTCTCGTGTCACTCTTTCTCTTTTAGATGGTGAACTTCTTGCTGATCCCACAGATTATCGTAGTATGGTTGGTGCTTTGCAATATTTGACTATGACTCGTCCTGATATTGCCTATGCTGTTAATTCGGTTTCTCAATTTATGCATGCGCCTCGTACTACTCACCTTCATGCTGTGAAAAGAATTTTCAGGTATCTGCAGGGAACTTCTGATTATGGGCTATTTCTTCATAGTACTGGCTCTCCTACTGTGACTGTTGCCTATTCTGATGCTGATTGGGCCGGGTGTCCTGACACTAGGCGTTCTACTACTGGCTATGCTGTCTTCCTAGGGAAGAATTTGATCTCCTGGCGTTCTAAGAAGCAACCTACTGTTTCGAAGTCTTCTACTGAAGCTGAGTATCGTGCTGTTGCCTACACTGCGGCTGAAACAATTTGGATTCGTCAATTGTTAGCTGATTTAGGGTATTTTCATCGACGGCCTACCATTCTCTATTGTGACAATGTTTCTGCTATGTATCTTACTGCCAATCCTGTTCATCATGATCGTAGTAAGCATATTGATGTTGATTATCATTTTGTTCGTGAGATGGTTGCTAAAGGTGGACTTCAGGTCAAGCACGTTCCGACACAGTTGCAGGTTGCTGATATTTTTACTAAGGGTCTTTCTTCTGAGTTGTTTTGTAAACATCGTTCAAATCTATCCGTGATTCCTCCCCGTAAAGATTGAGGGGGTGTATTAGGGTAATTTGGTAATTAGACTCTTAGTAGATTCTGTAAAGATATTTTGTATCTCTATATATATGATGCCAGGCAACCTAAACAGGTAGCCATTTATTTCCAATACTCGTACACAAATCAATTTGCCTCTAGTTGTTCTATAAGTTGTGTAAAAGATCAAATACTATCCATAAATTCCATATTCCCTCTTGATATGACTAAATGTCATAATTCTTCACTAACGTTGAGAACTAAATATGTAATTTGCCTGAGAAAACAAGCTCGATAATAAGATCAATCACACCATGGATAAATTTGAGAGAAACAATGAGGCGAACGAAGATCAAGAAGGAGGAGATAAGGAATAAGTGCAACGAACATCAAGATGTATCATGATATTTCTAACATCGTTTTCGGAAGCCATTTAGTTCTAGCTCGAACAATCTCAGCTTTGTCATCTTGCATGCGAAGAAGATGGGTGTTTTCAACTTCTTTAGTGGTTGCACTGGTGTGAACATTGTCTTTAATAGTAGTTAATGATTCAAGTATGTTGGCTTGCTTGCATTCACGTCGATATTCTAGTGTCATGCTAGTCATTGCATAGTCTTGGAGAACTTTTATTGGCACACTCTGCAATCAAGTTTAGATCTTTGTTAAACACGCATTCCAAATATCATGACTTATATCTTCCTTAAATATTTGAGATTATGATGGGCTTGTTTCCTATATGGTTGTTTACAAAGATTAATTTAGACTTTGAAAAACTTACATACACATTGATAAACTGAATTTCAAGGCATAATTTTGATGAGATAGTCCCATCGTAGTTGAAACTGTTTTACATCTATTAAAAAGGTATTACTTTTAATTTATGCTACTTTTTAGATTATATATTTATCTCAAATAACAATGTAAGACTTATTTTGTAAACCAGCTAAAATTTGAATAATTAGTTAGTTTCAATTTATAAAAGTTTGTCCAAACCCAATCAAGTAACAAGCACATGAAACTAATGTGAATCTTTTTGAGTACCTGTTTCAAACAATACTTTCATTAGCTTGGTCGGTAACCAAATTAGGAAGTTTAATATTTGCACCTGATGCCTCCCCCCGCCCTACAACAAAGTCGTTCCTATATTTTTTTGGGAAACAAATGTTCCTTTTGCTTAATGCATGTCATTCAATGTCATTCTCCCGTTCTATACAATTTTTTTTCTTTTAAATGTTTCAAAATGCATATAATGGAATTTGAACCCGCAACCTATTAGTTAGAACATCATAAACTTTACCACCAAGTTACATCCATTTTTGTTATCATATTGTAAATAACAATTTCTTTTACTTAATAGGGAAAAAAGTCAAGAGATCTCCTACATTACACTGTTTCATAATCCGTTCAAGTTGTTTTATTGGTTCTTAAATTAGGCCTTTAAAATTTAATTTTAAAATAAAAAAAATTATTCATCAATCTTTTGATTTGATGATGAATATTTTCTAACTCATGAAAACATTAAAATAGACCTTGTACATCGAAGGGGCCATAAACTATTTTTTTTCAAAAACAGGTTGAATATAATAGCTTCCACTTCAACTCTTTCACTTTAGATCAATAACTTAGAAAGATAATTATCTAATACAATGTAATACCCGAATAATGGTCTTTTGTAAATTTATTAGTGAAAAAATATTAATTTTAATTTATTTTAAAAATAGTTAAGTATTTGAAATACAACGATGTTTCATACGCAACCACTTATAAATTAACCTCTTCATTTCTATATGTATGCATCATTCCTTATGGGGGTAAAAGTTTTAAATTTTTACCATATATTCCCCCATTATATAAGAATAAAAATTGTTCGGTAGAATTTTGTTAGAGTTGCTTAAATGTATATATTTGCAATATCTACTTTTTATAATATTTTCGATCCTAATAATCAAAGGTACATTGGTTTGAAGACACATTTCACAAACACCAAAAAGTCAAACGATACATGAAAAAAGGGGCAAACTTATATTTCCAATAGTACCATTTAGGCCCTGTTCAGTTCACCTTAAAATAATAATATTCAGTAAACATAAGTTCAGTTCAGTAAAAATAAGTTCAGTTCAGTAAAAATAAGTTCAGTTCAGTAAAAATCAGTAGAGCAAAGAAGAAAAAACAACATGAATCAGTAAAAATAAGTTAAGTTCAGCAAAAATAAGTTCAGTTCAATAAAAATAAGTTCAGTTCAGTAAAAATAAGTTCAGTTCAGCAAAAATAAGTTCAGTTCAGCAAAAATAAGTTCAGTTCAGTACAAATAAGTTGAACTAAACAGGGCCTTATTGAAATTTGATTTGTTTGGAGAGTCTTTAGGAGTGAAACCTACTCGTTCGTTTAGGAGAGAATTTAGGGAAGAAAAAAAAACTATATAATGGTTTATGTTTTAGTATATACTCCATCCGTTTCAATTTGATGTTCCCATTTGGAATATGGGGGAAAACCAATGCAAATTGAGGTGGATGAGAATTTTTTTAATTTTATATTGTATAACTTGTACTTTGATACCTTTATTATTTTAAAAAAGTAAGAGAAAGAAAGAAAATTGAGTGATTGGAAAACAAAAGATTCTAAAATAGGTCATGTGTAAGACAAAAAGTAAAAAACTGTAATAAATAATTGGTTATTAAAGGGTTAGATGGGGAAATAAATATTTTTAAAATGAAAAAGAATCAAAGTGGAAAAAACTTTTTGAAACATCTCAAAGAGGAAAATGGTAACATCAAATTGAAACAGAGGAATTAGTATAGATCTCGCTAATGTTTTACTCAGTAAAATTTGACAAAAAAAACTTTCCTTGATATACGACCAAAATAGGGAAGTGACCAACAAGGCTAAGTATTGCTTATCACAAGATGCAGACTATTGGGTAAGTATATTGGGATATTTATAGACGGTGGAATCACAAGCTTATGTATAGACCAAGGTAAAATAAAGAAACTTTTGGCTTTAATTGATAAGGTTTCAACTTAAAATTTTACCATGTAAAATTTCAACTTAAAAGTGTAAGATTGTAAACTTTTAAAAACTTACAAATAATCTCACACTATACACGTCGGACGGAAACCCCCACCACTACACCTCATCAAACTCAATTTTGACGGGTTATCTACAGCTTCTTCGGCAGCAGACGACATAGTACTACATGATACTAAGGGTCATATCATAAAAGTCATGGCCTACCAATGGGGACAAGCCTCACCACTCATTGCTAAAGTAACAACTCTACGTAATGGACTTTTACAAGCCTTGCAGATGGAAATCTCGTAGCTCATGATTGAAGGAGTCAATGCTGCTCATCATCAACATTTTTAAAGGCATATTTAGCACCATGTGGTGCATCCAGGACCTCATTGATGATATTCAGAATCTTTTCTCACAATTTCGAACTACCTCTGTCTACCCATATCTTCTAAGAAGCTAATCGGGTTGTCGACTACCTATCTAATTAAAGACATCATCTTACAACAAAATCTTAGCAGTTGTATACATTTTTTCTTTTAAATAGTTGGGATACACCCTTGACATAATGATCTCCTAAACTTTTTCTTGTATCACATTTAAAAAAATATCATACCATTTTCAATGATTCTCCCTTGTTTACTTTTGTTAAGTATGATTGATTTTTTAGACTTTATTTATGAACATATCAAATTACTTATTCATCGAATTGAAAAAAAAATCATTGATAATTTTACATATACCATGAAAAAAGATGCAATATAGTTGTAGAGACAAAAAGATTAAAAAAGTAGCGAGTCTAACTATAAATGTTATGTAGAAATTGGGATGAAATTATAGAAAGTGTCGCATCTAAATTGAGATGGAGCATGTCCTTTTCCTTAGTACAACCCAATTTTTGTTGTTTTAGGTTCAATATTGAATTTAACAAGATTCTATAATATATATATGATGAACAAAAGGAACTACGAAAGTATAGTAAACTATAGATTTCAAATTTTCGGTCATTTACGTGAATCAAATTCTACTCTTAACCTTCCAAAACTTTATATGCATTCTCAGTAGGGATGTCAATGCGGTGGGATGGATGCGGAGAATAGTCCATCCACATCCATAACCACCTAAAAATCTCATCCCCATCCCGGCCCCATCACCCGGGGAAAATTTTTATCCCCATCCCCGCCCCAACGGGTACGCGATAAAAACCATCTCGCCCCATCACCCACATGGATTTCTGCACCCGTCTCACACCCACCATACCCGCCCCAACATACATCACATGTTTATTAAAGTATGTGCTAATTTTTTTATAAAAAAATATGTTAAACTAAAATAAGTCTCTTGAATATAGTATTTATCAAACACTGATTAATAAGTACTTAGGAGGCGGGGATGAAGTGGGATGGGCGGGGCGGGTACATTTTAAACTTCACACCCGGCCCATCACCAGTGACATCCCAATTTCTTGCATCAGAAGATCTTTTTATATAATAATTCTAATATTTTATTTAATGATATTTCACGCTCAGGTGGTGTTCCTAATATTTATGATAAATTTCTTGTTTATATATATCTATAAAATAGTCCAATAAGTTCACATTTTATTCAGTTCATTGAAAAAAGCGTAATAATATTATTAATACCAATTATTGGTGGTTCTTTTCAGCATAATCCTAATCCTAAGTGAATAAAATCGAAAAAAATGGTGCAAATTATTCAAGATATGTATACTACCTCTAAGATCCAACCAATGTATTTGACGTTGTTCACGTGCTGGTTAGCATCCATATCGTTCCATCTTGGCTGCATTGATAACCATGCAACGAATTATATAACTTAAGCCTTGTAACAACATGAATATGACCTTTGGTTTGATAAGCAGATGTGAAGTGCTGCTTACTGCTAAGCCCGATTGGACAATATCAGCCGTCTGATCAGTAAGTTTGTTGATCTTTTGAGGATCATCATCACCACTTTCAATTGCATACCGATTTAAGTAAAAAGGTTCGACTTCCTGTTTCACTTCATCTGGCATTTTAGATAACTTCCTAGTTTCTCTGTTCATGGTCACCCATGTACTGCAAGTGCAGATCAACCAATTAAACCAACTTCTTTAGAAAAGGTTGTAATTACAAATGGATCTTATTATTCTAAAATATATACATGAACGTACTTTTAAACGAATGAAGATTATGGAAAATTAAGCTTCTTTCCAGTGATGTCAAGCAAATATCTTCATTATACTAGTATTACATATTAACTAATGCCTGTTGACTGATTTATATAGCTAGACTTAAGCTAAGTATTAGAGAGTTACCTTGTTGCTCGTGTGATGATATTTTGAGTACTATAGTCCCGGATTATCCAATCTCGGCGCATTCCATTTTTCCCTGCCGCATCCACCCATGTGTCGATCTCAACTACGTCGCCCCTTTGATATATTTAAAAAGAAAGAAGAAAAAATAGTGTTTTTTCGTTTAATCTTTATGAAATTCAATGAAAGAAATTAATAAATTATATCATTATTCTTCGTCATTTACACATACCAAGAACTATACTTATTAACTTGAACATGTACACGAGTTACAACCCAAATGAGTTGCCTTAGGCTCATCTCTCGCGTTGCACCGAACCCATTACCGGCAAGTCCTGACCTTGTTACATGATTTAAAGCCGTCTCCTGCATATATATAACTATATAATCAAAACATACGCTAAATGTCTAACACGTAACTCATACAAATTCTAGAGTGAGTGACAACAAATTGAATTCCGTCGCCAATATCATTACTTGTTTAGTTACGAACTTTTTTTGAAACGACTAATTTTACATGGCGAGAAACACAACTCAAATGTCTCAAAATTAAATATTTTAATCGTGCTAAAATAAACAAGTGATTAAATATTTTTAAATTGTCAAAGTACTGGATATATAGATCATTTACCACCTTTTTGGGCTTTTACAGTGGGGCAAAAACGTAGCCCCCTTTTCCGTGGCACAGTTTATGTATCACTTTTATATTGGTGGACTATTATGTATTTTTAATTTTTAGTGATAAAAACAACAATAAAAATAGTGTTACACAAATGTGGGACTATAATGACATATTAGATCCAAAATTTCGGAAGAAAACAAACCTGGAGTAGATTCATTAACGTTTCCATGGTGGCAGTCTCGTCTGGACCGATTTCATAAGATCTGATGATAAAGTTTTGTCGAAATACAAACTTCTCGCCCCCCACAAACTTCCCCAGCATATAAGGTTGGACAGAATCATCCTCGCTCTTCTTCAACCCTACCTCAGATGTCTTACCAACACCTACACCATTAATCTTCTCCCCATTTACCACATCAATATTCGGACGAATTCGGCTGTATAATCCGAATGATCTCGGGTTTTGACAACGATTCGTGCCGTAAACCATATTGCAATAGGATATATGCTCAATGATAATTTTCTTTCTAGGATGGAAATTTAGAGTCTTTACATGGTTTAAGGCCGTAGTCATATTTCAGATTTTTTGTCTTGTTTGAAGAAGGAAATATTTTGGGATATGAAAAGGTTAAGTATAACTACAAAATGTATGGAGTGCCACGTTGTTAAGAGGATTAATTTTAGATGCAAAATTGCAAATATTGGTGGATGTAACTACTCGTTCCTAATCAGTAGGGGAAATATTCATGTCAACTTGTAAACAAGGGGGAAATTCTTGTTTACGTGTGTAACACATTTTAATGCAAATAAAAGACAATATAACGGTAGACTAATATGATTTGTAGCTCAACCACTGTAATGGGTTGGAGGGAAAAGAAGGTGTCCTTTTTATCATCATCCACACGCAAATGCATGAATATATTTATGTTTTTGACGGGAAATTATGGAGTAATTAATTGGTGCGTCATTTTACATTTTTAGTGGGCTGAAGAGGAAAAAGAAATTACACCTTATTGCATGTTCTTCCCATCTTATTTTCAATTCTATTCATTTCACTTTAGTTCAACAGTTCACTTTAGTTCAACTCTGGACCTCTCACATATCACTATTCATTTCAGTCCAGTTCAATTCAATTCAGTTCAGTACAATTCAGTTGTTTTATGCCGAAGACTAAGAGAACATGCCTTTACACTCTACTTTTTTTTAATAAGGAGAGAAACCAGGTGGACAATTAGAAGCATCGCATGAGTAATGATTTCCATGACTCTGTCATAAATGACTCTGAAACAATAGAAAAGGATTACAAAGTACAAATAAGTGCATGTCCTGACCTCATACACTCTACCCTTTTAAAGTCACCCCTTTTCCTCTTTTCTCTCTTGTCTCCCACCAAATTCTGCTCCCTCTATCCCATAATCTTATTCACGTTTCTCATTTTTCACTAAAATTAAGGTTTGTATGATGTGGTCTCAAAAAAATACAAAAAGCATTCATGACAAAGTTAAAAACGAAAAAATTATGGTCCAAATTTGGATGTTGTACTTTCATCATTCATTGTGGTTCCTATTTGAATCATAAATAAAGGACAAAATTGGGAAAATATATATTTAATGAGGTCAAATGGGAATAAATGTTGCTAAATGAGAGTCTTTTGGAAAAAAATACATTATATAAATGAAAAGTGAAGAAATGAGAAATATATTTTAGGGCACCTAAAAAGGAATACGGGAAAAAGATTATGGGATGGAGGAAGTATAATTTTTTATCTCGAGGCTACCGCCATCCTCTTGACCAGTGGTAAATTATTGTTTTTTTCTTTTTGTTACTACCTTTTATGCTATTGTTTATAAGTAGTAAGATATAGCTTTTTAGATTAACATCAATATGTTTTTTTTAAACCCGTGCATTAGAACATATAACCAAAAAGGAAATTAGAACAAAAAGATATGATTGCATTATCACAAGAAATATGATTATAGCATCCATACGAATTTAATTATAATTGGAATATGATTTTTGCAACACAAGCTTTATAATTAGCTATATATATTCCCTCTGTTTTCCTAAGTTCTCCCACTTGTTATAGCTACAACGACCAAGAAGAATAGGGAAAAGCATACACCCTATATGGGTTATTCGAGGAAAAGAGAGGAAAAAATATACCAAAATGAAAAATAGAAGTGGTAAAACTTTGGAAAACGGGAGGAGTGCAAAAGAGTGAGTATAATGAAGTGCTTTCAACACGAACATATGAGTATGGTTTTGGTAATTTTTATTATAAAAAAATGACACGTATCTTATACCTGTATAAAAAAAGGAAGGAGTGGCCAAATGTAAGTCAATTTTTGTAGTAATTTTGCTTATTTCCATATTACCCTTGTATATATAACAATAGAAGTAATATTCTATATTATTCTCATATTACCCTTATAGCAATATGAAAAAGAAGGACTAGATGATAATAAGTTTTTAAAGTAAGTTTTATAAGTCCTATATTACCCTATATTAATTTGGAATATAGACATTTCTTGTATTAGTAAGTTTTATAATTCTCATATTACCCCTTATGACAATATTGATTTGGGATATAGAAATTTCTTTAATTAGTAAGTTTTATAATTCTCATATTACCCGTTATGACAATATTAGTTTGGGATAATGGGTCTTGTTGTGAGATGCATTATTTGCTTTTTCAATTATTGGTACCGTCGTTTTACCGAGTTGCTACTCAACGTTCTCTAATAGAGTTTGGTTTAACAACTTATACTGAGCGATGTTTCATCATGTTGATATATTAGTTTTAATATAGTTCATTGAGGTGGAGGCTTATAATTTAATAAATTATGAGGGATGGTGCTATAATGTTATTGTTCCTTTTTGTTTTGCTTGTATATATACCGATTGAATGTCAATAATGTCTATTTTTTATTTTTTATTTCATGTTGCCAATACATTATTTGAAAATATAAATGTGTCATCAACATTATATAACGAGTTACAAAGAAAACACGTGCAATAATGCAAGTGTCATTTTTACTCGTTATCTTAAAATCATGGGTGTATATTCTAGATAAGAGGGAATATATTGCTCACCTCTCGAGGGTACTTCCTATTCCCATCCTCCATCAACAAAATATGAAATTTCAGACTTCTACCTTCCTATATGCACCGCACCTTGTTGGAAATAATGGAGCGATTGCAATATTCATTAAGAACAAATAAACAATAAATTTTCGATACACAATAGAGCAAATAGACTAATCTGCAGACATCAGATAGCTGAACTTGACTGAATCTAACAAGAACATCGACGTGTCGTGTTATGAATGTCACTGCCTTAGAAGCGATTTCGCCACCATAACGATGCATGCTTTTGATGACAAACGCCCCCTAAGGTTAACACACCACCCTTGAATCCTACACCCCGAACTGAAGGGTTGGAGTCTCTAAAGAACGGCTCGATTCTCATAAAGGAAAATATGGCTTGTTTTCAGGGTTTCATAATGAAGTAATTGAATGATTTTGTGATGGTTTAGAATAGGTTTATATAAGGATGAAATAAACCGCATAAATACATCCCAAAAATAAAAGATAAGAAGTTGAGAAAAGAAAGTTGTGAAACCCGTGAAGCTGGGCGTGGGCGAACCTCCACGGGCATGGGCTAGGCACATGGTCATGGGTCAACGTAATTCGAGAAACAAGAACTTCCTGATTCCCGAAAAACCACGACCCACACGGTCGTTTGAGCTCGAATCCAGCAGGACCCGTTCTTGCCCACTTCCTCTTTGCATTACAATAACTAACAAATGCGATTCGTGGCTTGCTTGCGTGTTTTCCGAGCATTCTACACTAAGATTCCAACACACCTTTCCTTGTTGTAGTCCTGTCCTGCATATCCTCAAGTTTAGACACTGGAGTATCAAAAGGCTAATCATTCAACGAAAAAGAGACCATATCTTGACCAGGGGCGGAGTTGGTGCACGTGCACCAGCGAATTTTAAAAAAAAAATTAAAATTTACAAATAATCAATGCTCTCCCTTCACGCGCACAGCGCACTCACAACTCTTCGTCACTTCATCAGTTTGTCCCTTCCCTTCCTAATTTATCTCCTTCATGAAGCTTCAAGCCAACAACCTTCAAGAAGCTTCACGTCCGGCGATGATTTAGCCTTCACAAAGCTTCAAGCTCATCCATCTAAAACTCAAATTAAACACCCAAAAAACCCTCTAGTAATCTTAGAATCACTATAAGCCCTAAATCTCATTCTCCCTTCTTCATCAATCTTCGCATCAACCCACGCATGTGTCGTACAACCCATTTACACGATCCTTCACCGTCCGATTCTCTTCTTCCAAGATTGGTAATTTCGCAGCGTAGTTCATCAGGATATTGAGTCCTTGAATTGGGTTAGTCAATGGTTGGAATATGGAGATTAATTTGTCGAATTGTGAGGTGTTTGGAAATGGGGGTGAAGTGATTGATGCGGTGCATGTGAAGGTGGAGGTAAATGTAATGTTTTTAAGGGTGAAATGGAAGGTGGGTTTATTGAGAGAGAAGTGAGTTTGAGTTATGGTGGGGAAATAGGGAATTCAATGCCATGAGATATTTTAATGAAGTTGATATGACTATTAATTATAAAGGATTATTCTATCCTTTATTTTTGCTTGACTAAATCTTGGTAAAATTGCTTAATTTCTTTGAATTTTTATATCATTTTCGAATATCATAATGAAAAGAAAAATATTTTAAATAAAATGCAGAATATTGCTAGTTTCTTCACTAAAAGAATCCTACTCTAAATTCTCCTCCACATCCACCCCAAAACGAACAAATTTCGCCTCCACATCAAGCAAGTCAACAACATTCTTTTTTATCTCACAATTCCCATAAAAATTTCCCTCTTAATTCCCCTCAAAATCAACATGGCAATGTAGTACTATTAATTATAGAGGATTATTCTAGGATGTTGCCATGTAATATTATTTGGTTGTATTTTTAAGTTTTATTCAGTTGTAATTGAATATTATAATTATTTCCATTTTGGAATGAAATTTGTAAGAGAGCACTTTTGATTAAAAAAAAATTTAATGTAATATGTGATCGTCAATTGGTGGTGAACCACCATCTGAAAAATGCTGGATCCACCCCTGATCTTGACAAAAAGAGCAAGAGAATGAAAGTATGTTGCTTCCAAGGCCAACTCTAAAATCTGTACACTAATAGTAAAAATCAAAATGCAGATCAGAGTTGGATAGAAGTCTTACACTTGCAGGACTTCCAACTTTGATATAAGTAGATGTGTGATTAGATTTTAGGATGGAACCCTTTATCTCCACTATATCTTACTAGCTTCAATTTTCATTCCTTCGGAGCCCGCAACACCCAATACACAATAGTGGTCTGGAGAAAAGGTAGGGGGAGGAGCAGGGCCTGGTGCTGTTATGGAGACATGACGGCTTCCAAACACGCTTTTCTCAAGGCCAATCTGCAATATTATCAATGGCGGATCCAAGATTTTTCAAATGGTGGTTCACTACCAATTGTCTATCACATATCTAAATCAACTTTTTTAATCAAAAGTGATATGTAACAAATTTCATTCTAAAAGTAAAAATAATAATAATAATTCATATTACAAGATCCTTATTAATAGTGCTTAAAGGCATATTGAACCTCTTTTTTCATACATGCTTATAAGCATGAAACAAATTAGCATGAATGATTAGTTCATAAGCCCTTAAGATCATCAATCTCACTCTTAATATTTTTGAAAACCTTTTCTGTTTTTTTAACCCGGGCAAATCGAACCACCATAACCACGACTACCAACATGCGGTTGCAGCGGCCAAACAGGACAACCGAGGTGTAAAGCAAGAGGCAACCGGAGCAACCGTAATTAAAAGCATAAAGAGACATTTAAAACAAGAATTTAAGAACCAAAATCAAAAGTGGAAGCAATAAGGAGAAAAGGGAGGGCGACTCGATCAAATTTTATTCCTAAGAGTCAAACCTTTTTAGTAATTATCTAAATTCATGTTAATCTATTGGTACTCATTTAGACTTTAGTTAACTTATTTTTATATAACTACTTAAGATTTTTCAAAGAGAACAAACTCCATATTGAGAATCTAGGATAGAAGCATTGTAAGACCCATAGTCCCCTTATAGACATTTTGATATGGAAAAGAATTTTAAAAGGCAAATATTCTACAGACACTAAACAAGTAACACCACCTAAACAAGAAAAAGCATGTTAATTATTTCAAAATGGGCATATTTGATAACATTTGGGACCATAATGATTCATCTTAAACGAGGAGGGAAAAAAAGATCCCAACAAGCCGATCTAGATTATCCAA